>JAGSMR010000020.1:5170000-5810000 GCA_029286605.1 Sericinus montela
TATATATATATATATATATATATATATATATATATATATATATATATATATATATATATATATATATATATATATATATATATATATATATATATATATATATATATATATATATATATATATATATATATATATATATATATATATATATATATATATATATATATATATATATATATATATATATATATATATATATATATATATATATATATATATATATATATATATATATATATATATATATATATATATATATATATATATATATATATATATATATATATATATATATATATATATATATATATATATATATATATATATATATATATATATATATATATATATATATATATATATATATATATATATATATATATATATATATATATATATATATATATATATATATATATATATATATATATATATATATATATATATATATATATATATATATATATATATATATATATATATATATATATATATATATATATATATATATATATATATATATATATATATATATATATATATATATATATATATATATATATATATATATATATATATATATATATATATATATATATATATATATATATATATATATATATATATATATATATATATATATATATATATATATATATATATATATATATATATATATATACATATACACCTTCATCAATGCATTTACCTACGTTTCAAAAATTGTTGGAATCATATACAAATATCACACAGGCACAGTTGATTTTTCGAGTATGCCCTTTTATAATAGACTCTTAAAATAATCGTTAAAATATACATTTAAAATAAATTACATAACAAATGCTTTTTTGTTGTGTCTTCAAAACATTTTTAAGGAATGTGCAATCTTCGTCTTCCTAATAATAACTTATTTGTTGTAATATTTCTTTTTATTGTTACTAAAGTAATTATTGAAAAATAAAAAAAATATTTCTAAAAAGTCAAACGTACTATTATGCGGCGAGTTTTTAATTTCTAGATAAATGGCCTAGGTTTTAATTTTCCGAGAAACTTTAAGACCGTTTTTCTTCCACCCGTTTCCTTGGACAGCGTCTCCATTCTTTCCGCGGCCATTGAATGATGTGATCTTGCTTTTAGATTCATATAGTATGTCCGATTCGGTGTCGGTTTCGGAAATATCTTTGGCGGCGACTGCAATGGAAATAGATAGTCTTGACTTAGAGTTTTAATCCATATAAAGGCGAAAACATTATTTTATATTATATACATCTACAAATATTTTCGTTTATTTACTAGAATTTGCTTTAGAAACGGTGACGAGGCAGTCAACTGCAACTTTTCACTAGGGCACATATTTATAGGCAACATACTTTCGATTTAATCAGCATGAGGACTTTATAAGAAAGAAAAAATAAAGAAAATCTACACCTGAAAGTGTAAAATAAAAAAGGTCAAGGTGGACCGAGTCGCACTTTGGTAGATAATATGAGAATGAGAATTACTCGACTAATGGAATGCTAATTGTATTCCGGTACTGCGTGCATGTATGACCACCAAAAAGATTGAACATGATAGAATCGAAAGAGGTATGTAACGATCGTAACACTTGGCGATTGGCTCTCTGTCTTTGGCTACCCTTTTAGTACATACTGACGAACACCGTGGACGACTGGCGTACATTCCGGTGTCACGGTCGGGTCAACGTAGAAAATACTTTATGTACATTGTCTCGGGTCAGAGTATTTGTGGTACCTTCATTGTTTCTGACTCCATAACACGAGTGCTTACCCTTGTAACTTTGGATTTAGATCAGAGAAATGTATGCGATGTTGCCCCAGTCCACGTATGTATTTATTATTATATAGACTTAAGGATTCAACAGTTGAGTGGTTCGGTGATCAAAATTCGAGTGGAGAAGTCCGAGTTCCATCCCCAGATGGTAGACTCGTCCAATTAGTTTTTTCAAAAATTTATGTACGATGTATATCGTTGGCTTGGACAGAAAGACGGCGACGGGCTCACCACAAGTCACGTTGTTCCAAAAAAAAAGTTTTTCGGTGGAAAGGTGAGTCGAAAGGACTTAATCGTCTAGAACGTGAATTGTCTTAATGGCATGAATATATTATGAATGAAACAGTTGTTTCGTCGAAGAGTGTAGCATGAGCATGAGTGCGCACTGACAGGGCTTGTCCTCGTCGGCGTGCGGCAGCAGACGGTAGTGCGAGCGCGGACGCGCGCGGCGCGGCGCGCACAGCCGCCGCACGCCGCGCGCCGCGCACGCGCACGCGCCGCACAGCGCGCACAGCGCCGCCACGCCGCACAGGCTCGCGTACACCACCGACCAATCTGCAATGCAACGCTGCTCTAAGACGCTGGGTTATGCATAAGAGGATGTAACGCAAAAAGTTAAAAAAAAGATAGGAATCTTCATGATTTATAAGATATGCAAGCGACGGAACGTAAGACTCCCGTTTCCTCCTATATGCCTCACGCCCAAGGTCGGCTTGATATCCGCGCGCTGGTCACGCAATCTTGATCAATATCATCCACCACAATCCTAGTGCTTGTATTTTTCTTGTTAGTCAATTAGAACAGAAGCGCGTGCTACTGAGTAAACGTAATAAAAATAAAACTTCTGAGGCTCTACGTTTCTAAATATATACAAGATGAGAAAGTCGTATAAATACCGGCACGCCGGGCTTAGAACCCATACGTGTATACCCTAAAAATAATAAGAGTCTCGTAGCGTGATTTCCGTGGGATATGAGGACTTGAAGAATTAACATTAAACTCGTTGGTGTCAACCCTATTAAGCACTAGTCAGTTGACAAAGGCAATGACCCTTCTTCAACACAACTTCTAGTCACCTTATCTGTGCTCCTAGTACGTTCCAACCAATGCAGATTCAATAATTTTCGCGCGAAAATTGATCGACCAATGAATAAAATTTTCTCAAGAATGTTGAATGAATGCAACCTGACTACCTACTTGGCGGTTTTTGAAAGAAATGTTTGAAACAAACCGCTATTTGGCGCGATTCGTTTGATGTATTTGCCCTTCCTATTAGTTTCTACTCGAATTTTGAGACGTGGGGACGTATCATAAATAAGAAAAATGAGTTATACGAACGCGGAGTATTAAGACATGATAATGTGTGTTGGTGCTAGTTATAGTGTGTTAACTGATGCTAGAACCTTTACAACGAACGGTACGTTTCCAGAAACTCAAATAACCCCCGAGTTCTTCCATCTTGTTTTAGGAATTTGGTCAATAGATTACACACAACTGGTTCTTTCCACCAGCGTAATTTTGCGAATTTGAGCGCGACTTTGAGCACGGCTATGGAAGGCAATATTTTAGAATATTCTGATGAGGACCCAACATCCAGTACTCGCCGTGCTGGACTAGTTTTTTGTGTTAACAATGGAGCAGTATGGCGGATATTGAATAGGGACGGTCAACATCCGTATCACTACCGCAAGACCCAAGAACTTGTCAGGAGTGACTTCCTTCCACGTGAGGGGTTTGCGCGATGGGATTGTGATCAAGTAGTTATTGACCCCTTATCCTTATGCACTGACTGGACTTTTCTATGGAGATATTTGAAAAGTAAACAACTTACGCAAATGAGTGTAACAACGAAGAAGAAATGCGCCAGAAAATAGTCGCTGCATTTCAGACTGCAACACCCCAGATGCTGAATAATGCCACTGAGTCAGTGTTTCGCAGAATGCGTTTATGCCTAGAGAAACATGGATCTCATATCGAGCCATTTTTGTGAGGTTGTGTTGGTATATACAGTGTGCTGTAGTACATTCGACTATTCAAAGGAATTTGCAGCTATAAGTGTATGTATGTGACTTCTTGACTTTGCTGTTTCCTGCTTTTACATTGTTATCTGCAAACCTCTGTACAGAATATTACAAGTATGACTTACTTTTTTTCTTTTCACAAATTAGGTTACCTGAACGTCATATTAGTAAATAACAACTACATGTAACTTTTTTATGTTTGCATCTACACGCGGTAGGTACTCGCGGTTCGAGCGGCGAATGTTTCAATCGAGCCGCCGCTTTGGCGCGACGGCGGTCTTTCTATAAGTATTAGGTAGAGAACCAGGATAACATAAATATAAGGGCGTTGTGTTACGAATACAATTACAAGTGAATAGGTAAATATTTTGGGAATAACTAAAGCTATTGGGGTCACATGTGAATGAATTGGATTTAAAAACCTACTTTTAATTTATCCGATAGAGAGAAACAGTGTCTGAGTCAGGGTCATCAAAAGTTTGATTAAATAAAATATTTTTAAGTTTTGTATGGAAATATTTATAACTTAATTTAGTCATATTACTCTTACCACTGTGTTTATTACATCAAAGTAGCATGGGTACGTGCCGGTATTTATTACTAAATATGGAACACCTTCTATATATAAAAATCATTGTACGACTATTAAAGAATAAAATATGAACAAATGCCAAACATAAAATATATTTTTTTTATTATTATATTTATGGACAACAACCAAAAGACTCTTTCGCTTAAAAATATTACCCTTAAATCGTGTCATTCTATAGTCAATTTTGCATTAACTTAATACGCCTACAGTAGTTTCGCTTACAAAATCTTCGTTAGTAAATAACAATTAGTCAGTTCTAATTATCAAATTCTCAGTTTCAAGGAGTCCCTACAAATGAACATTATACTGTTGTATTTAAAGTTTTTCTTTCTAGAAGGACCTCAACTTATACGACCAAAGGTAACAAACCGTGCCCGGGAGCTGCGTCAAGCAGACACCGTGTCCGTAGCGTTACGGCGGCGAGACTCACCGCAGTCGCTTCGTGTCGGTTGCGTTACGGCGGCGAGACTCACCGCAGTCGCTCCGTGTCGGTTGCGTTACGGCGGCGAGACTCACCGCAGTCGCTCCGTGTCGGTTGCGTTACGGCGGCGAGACTCACCGCAGTCGGGCGCGGCGTCCGGGTCGAGCTGCGTTAGCAGGCTCTGCATCCAGAAGGCGTCGCAGCGGCAGGCGCGCGTGGCGCGGTCGCACACGCCGCGGCCCGAGCACGCGCTGAGGCAGCGCAGCGAGCGCACGCGCGCCACGCCCGCGCCGCGCGCCAGCCCCGTGCCGCGCGCCGCCGCCGCCGCGCGCAGCCCCGCCACCGGCGCCCCCTCCGTTCACAGTGCGATAAAGTTGTTACTGAAGAAATTACTTCGCAACCCTCCGCACGCAAATATAAAAAGGTATATGTTACCTGGTCCGAAGAGAAGAGGAGCACCGCCCTCCCTCCCACATATGCATGCACTAATTCCAATTTTGGAATAACAACATTTTTTTCAAAAACAACTTTACAATGAATCTCCGCAAAGTAACGCCTGAGTCAATTAACTACAGTGCGATACTTAATATAACTTGATCGTAGAAAAAAAATATCTTCACGCCATTACCGGGGTAATGTGCCAATACCGGGGTAGACAGAGGTCTAGTCTGGACTAGACTAAAATCAATTCCCTTCGACCCACCCTCCGCCGAAGACATTTTCGGGACAACGTGACAGGCGGTGAGCCCGTAGCCGTCTTTATGTCCTAGCCAACGATGTGAAACGTACTTGGGTTTTTAAAAAAAAACCATTGGTACTGCCACCTGGGGATCGAACTCGGGTCTCTCGGCTCGAAATTCCGACCACCCTTCCACTCGGCTATCGTGACTTTAAGTTAATAATAGTTAATTATAATATTAAAAATAATAATACTTAATAAAAGTTAATACACATAGGCCCTGACGGGGAAGCCAGCGAGAACAGATCGCCAACTGTAACAACCCTTACAAATCATATTCTCTCATATTCATACAATAAATAAATATCTTCACCCCATTCGCAATTGACAGAGGTCTAGACATTTAAGTACTTTCGACCCATCTTTCACCGAAGACATTCTTTGCCAACAATATAAATCGTTAAGTTTTTGAAAAAACCTATTTGTACGAGCCTTGGGGATCGAACTCGGGTCTCTTGACTCGAATTCCGATCACCCAACCCCTCGGCTATCGTGATATATTGCCTGCAATTTATACTCCACCCAATTTGTAACAATGTAAAATAAATTACATTACATTCATTCATTCAATCGTACAAACTTAAACATATATTCGTTCTTCTACTTAAATACATATTCAATACATATAAATACCATATTCGTATGCTCGTCTTCAACACTCACGACTCTATTCAAACATACCTGTTACACCCATTAATTCACGACGTACTTTTACAACTAGTAGTGATCATAATATTTCCCTTCACATCATATTCTACAGTTTCGTCAACAACAAATTTTCAGTCCGTATCCTAACATAGAATTCAAGAAATCCACAAGAGAGCGGCATGAAATCGTGAATACATCTTTAGGAAAGTTTAATCATTCCTACCACTTTAAGTAAATGATAGGCGCAGCCTCGGTAAAATTACACTATTGATATGCTCTCCACGATTTTGGCGATGATTTTGCACCATTTTGCGACCGACACAACCTATGTCTATGACAATGTGTAACAAACCTTACCTTCTCTGATAGGAAGAATATTATTTGCGTATTCCCAGAATCAACTTCGCCACGAATTTCCGTTATATTCACTTTCATGTCGTCTTTCAGGAGCAAAGTCATCTTTTGCACCAGTGCATCCAACTGGCTTTTAGTAAAAGACGATATTGGCGTATGGAGTGTCATTTCTAGGAGATTCATTTCCAACGGATCTGGTTTCACTTGTATGCTGACTGTGTCCCTGTCAGATTCGCCCTGGTCATCCGTCACAGTCAACTCAAATACGTATCTCCCGGATTCTATATTTGTTAGCTGGAAATTATATATATATATATATATATATATATATATATATATATATATATATATATATATATATATATATATATATATACATATATATATATATATATATATATATATATATATATATATATATATATATATATATATATATATATATATATATATATATATATATATATATATATATATACATATATACATATATACATATATATATATACATATATATATATACATATATATATATACATATATATATACATATATATATACATATATATATATACATATATATATATATATACATATATATATATATATATATATATATATATATATATATATATATATATAATAGAGAATAATAAACAATAAATAAGTACAAAAAGGCGGGAGCAATGCAGATAAAATACCTCTATAAATAAAACAAAAATATGCTTTGGCAGGTGAAAAGGCTCCAAATATAGACACCTAGACGCCTCAGGCGCCATTTTTGTAGCACATTTTATTTCTTACTATTTGTTTGTGAACTAAAGCGCTTATTAGCGCCAGGTCGGTGCAACTTCGGCGCTTGAAGAATATCATTAATTTCACACAGTTCATGATTGATTACTGAGATATGGTGATAAATGTTGTTATTATTGAAAAATATGCCATATTATTTATAACAGTTTCTTGATGGTAAGCAGATATCGAGATCCTTGGACATAGATCTTTAAACGACACTAATGCAAGTAGGTTACAAATAAGTTAACATCCTTAATGGTTGGTTTTTGAATACCTATGGCAATATGAGTAATCGGTACCGACATAACCAATACTCTTACCTGACCAGAGTTATTTTATGTCTATTCATTTAATTTAATATTTCTTTGTTGTCAAAATTCTTCAAAATTTTGTTCAATTAAATATTTGGCACATAACAGAAAATTATTAATAATGCTAGCAAAACATATTCCATTAAAAACAGTATAAAATATTAAACTATAAGTATTATCATATCTATTCCAATAAAAGTATATTTAAAAATAACTATTGATGATGCTCATAGATAAATATAAGCACTAATACCCTAGAAAAGTTCAAGTGGTCATACCATGAGTACCGGCTTCGTATCCGAATCAAGTATGACAGTGCCAGCAGCTAGTCCTGACCCGGCGCGGGTCCACTTCCAGTAGACTATGCGGAAGTCATCGTGGGACTTGGAGCCGTTTAGTATGAGCACCGACAGCGGTAGAGTCAGCACCTGATCCCCGCCGGCGTCCGCCTTCGGTGCACTATTTTTATCTAGCCAAACATGTCACAAATAAAAGTTATGAATGTAGCCTGTATATGTATGTTATTAAGCAAGCCACCAAAATAATCTTTCAAGGTTTATATAAATATATATTTTAAAATAGCCCTTAAAATGATGATTTTAATAAGCACAATCTGTATTGAATATGATTTCCTGACTCCTGAACTAAAAATCCTAGTGTCCTGAGGCAGTTCCCCACACACACAAATACATGCATAGATAGGGACGCCACCACATACATTGCTCTAATCCCAAAGCAAATAGCTTAAGCACTTGTGCAATGGAATCAGAAACAATGAAGGTAACACAAGCACAGAGACCCGAGACAATGAGTAAAAAGTGTTTTTGTACATTGACCCGCCCGGGAATCGAGCCCGGGACCTCAGAGCTGGTGACACCAAGAAAACGGGTGTGTACACCACTACCTCCACGGATATCGTGAACAGGTCGTCCACAGAATATAATAATAACATAATAAAATGTCATGTATTTATTTTACATTTTATACACAGCGCATGTAATAGGCGAATTTACTGTCTTACGTTCTACTTGAAGAAGTATTAGAAAAAGTATAAAAATCTATAAAGGGGGTGCGCATGCGTAGTGCGTGGGTGCGGAGATACGCCTGTGATGCTTCAAGTTAGCTTATCTAATTGTCCTACATCCTGGCAGAATATAAAAGTAAATAGCATGCTTTATTATTTTACTGTTATTTATGATTTGTTTTTATTAATTTTATCCCATACATATGTTAATTCCAATGATTAAAATATAAAGAACCTTCTTTAGTGGGTATTAAATATATTATTTTAAAAAGTATTGTAATATTCAAAAAACCATTAAAGAGGAATATAGACAGAGACAAACCGGTTATTTCTTTATTTTATTACTTTATTACATTTCGATATTAGTAAATAAGCAAATCATTCCATAAAAACAGCAAAATAAATTTTATGGGATATAGCGAATCAACTATATAAAGACATGAATTCATAAATCTAAAAATTCTTGTTTATTTACTGGGTACTTTTAGTGTTGTATGTGTTGAAGGATAATCTAAAAATTTTATATTTCCAATAAACCTGGAATAATTGCTAAGGACCTCAAGGAGTAAAGATCCTAGGAGGAATTCAATACCAAAAAAAAAATATTTATTATTGATCGTCTATAGAATAAATATTTCCAGTTCAAGGTTACTGGAAATATTCTATTTTATTTGGTAAGTATGACATCATATTTTTGTATTATTTGACATTACAATATTTATTTAAGATCAATATTATGTTACATCGGGACCACCCCCATCCACTTCTGTAAGTAGTGTCACTATAGTTACATGTTTAAAAACTTATTCTTTAGCATTTTTGTGTTCTTTCTGAAGGTCTTTAAATTGAAAAAAAAAAAAAAAAAGGATTTTTACCCCTTTTTTAACATTTCAATTAGTTAATTTCATTTATGTAATAAGAAATCGAGATTAAAGTAATGTTCCCAAAGTAATTTGAACTTATATTAAAAATAATTTTAGAATAGAATTTTAGAATTCGGTCTTTTATCGTTTCAGGATTATTGTGTAAATTTTTCGATTACCCTACAAAATTTTTAAAATACACTACTTACTAACACAAAAATTAACACAATCAATGCATGCAAAAATGAAAACAACAATATTTGTTAATAGATAAACATTATAAAAAGAGCATTTGCGTTTATTATACAAAAAATACACCCTTTTATATATAAATGGGAATTCTCACTGTCACTTTTTTGCAGTAACTGTGTGCAAAAAGAAGTAAAGCAATAATAATGAATTTAACTTATTGACCAGGGAAGTAACTGTGTGTAAGAATGGAGCACATGTATATGCATCTTTACCTAAATTGTATAATCAGCTTCCTCCCGTCAATGTTCATTACATTCATATTCTAGTTATTTAGGCAAATTCCATGCACTTACTCTGTGTTACTGTCACTGTGACATTGTCGGAGGCAGAGTTGCCATTATCGTCGAGAACTGTCAACGAGAAGACATACTGGCCCTTAGTAAGCAAGGTCGCGTTGGCAATCGACTCATTGAAGCCAACAATGTTAGAGTTAGTGGGACCGGAGAGGCAACGCCACGTGTACGCGACAATACGGTGGTCATCGTGCGAACCGGATCCATTGAGCGTGACCCATGTTTGAGGCAGTGAAATGAACTGCAACGACATAAGGAAACCTAGTATACTATTTTTAAGTCGATTGACGTGCTTGGTTAGTTAATGAAAATATTATATCACAACGATTTTACACTGTACATGTTTTATTTATTAGACCATTTATTCGCAAATTTAGGGTCCAACCGAAGTTTCAGCTTCGATTTTTCACTATTTTGTATTTAGATGGAGTTAATATTAATAAATGATTCGTTTCCGTAGCGTCAGATCGCATTGTATCATACTACGGCGAACAGACAACAAATACGTAACTTAATATTTTGTTAAAAAAGTCACGATAGCCGAGTGGTTGGGTGGTCGGAATTTCGAGTCAATAGACCCGAATTCGATCCCCAGGTGGCAGGCGTGTACCAATGAGTTTTTCAAAAATTTATGTACGAATTATATCGTTGGCTTGGACATAAAGACGGCGACGGAATCACCACCTGTTACGTTATCCCGAAAATATCTTCGGTGGAAGGTGGGTCGAAGGGACTTAATTGTCTAGACTAGACCTCTGTCTACCTCTGTATGCGTGAAGATGTTTATTAAATAAAAAGATATTTAATTGTTATTCTAATAATCGCCGCGCTTGGTAAGCGGCGTGGCGATGGCAGTACCAGAAACCTTAGCTGCTGCCTATCAACGATCTGTTGAACTGGTTTGGTATACTTTCAGATGGTTATCCCGTTATCTGTGGGTAGCTAATTATATTTTCAAATCACGGGAAGAAGGGGAATTCTTACGCCGAGTGGATAAGGTTACATTTAGAATATATCAATGGAAAAATACTAGAGCAAAGTAAATCAGATTGATTATGCGTTCGCCAATCCGCTAGCAAAGTGTGACGATTGTGCAAAATTTTCTTTAAAGGAGAGGCTTATTTTCTTCAGTGAACTTTTATGGTTAAGCAAGTAAGAATATGCGGTAGATAATCGCCCTTCAGAGGCAGTAACAGGCAGCTCTCAGAATTTAAGGGCCACAACTATGTGCCTAAAATTTTGTGAAATATTTGATTCAAGCTTAAAACTTTTCTTTCATTATAATCAAAGCCTGGCCTTCGATTGGACACAAAAACTCTTTACAAATTTTAATATTTTAATAAATTAAAAACATCGTGACACTGTTATGGACTAGCATACAGGCATTGACTAGAGAAATGTTACAAACTTCCTTCCCATACGTACATACATACATACATTATGCCTTCCCGTATTATGTCACAAATACATGCAATGGTGAATATTAGTTTTAAAATAAATAACTTTGTCAGTGACGTGCAAAGAATTTCGGAAAAGGTTGGCAGGAGATGGAAAGACTACAAAAATTCTGTTTTTCGAGTGAGATATTAAGTTTCACCTCCATATCTGATTTTTCTAGCATTGTTTCAATTATAATTAAGTAATATCCTCATCATTATAATATATAAAGTCTATTATATTTTCACCTAATATAAACTAATCAAAATGTAACATAGCAGATCAGCTAAGGAAATAAACTTTGACCTTTATCTCTGTTGAAGTCACGATAGCCAAGTGGTTGGGTGACCGGAATTGGAGTCACGAGACCCGAGTTCGATCCCCAAAGCTCGTACCAATGGCTTTTTTCAATAACGTATGTACGACTTAAATCGTAGGCTTGGACATAAAGACGGCGACGGGTTCACCACCGATTACGTTGTCCGAAAAATGTCTTCGGTGGAAGGTGGGTCGAAGGGACTTAATTGTCTAGACTAGACCTCTGTGTACGCCTGTATTGAGATTACCTCTGTATTTTTTTTAGATTAATCTCTGGCAATGTAAACCGGATAATGTAAAAAGGATAGTAGTTGTAATTAAATTGTTTCACATAGTTACATTAAAAATCGTAAGGTAATAAAAATAAAATAATTTCTTTATTAGTAGTTTAGTACTTACAATATCGATTCCAGCGTCTGCAATAGGCGGTGTGTTGGTAGGAGGTTTAACAAATACGTGAACATCGGCCGTAGAGGACTGTCCTGACGAGTCAGTCACTTTCAAAACAAACGTGTAAACACCTTCCGACAGATTCGATAGCTGTTGGAATAAGAGAAAATTTTAAAGAAACTAATTAAATTTGTTACAAAAGGTAAAATGCACAATATTATATTAACGATGAAGCCTTAACCATAAAAAGAAGAAATTAGTATTTTATTGTATAGTATTTTATTTATATAGTAATTTATTGTTTCTTGATGTTTATCGAAAAAACTATTGGTACTAGTTACAGTAATTATTTCGAAATTGTTATGACAATATAAAAATAAATATTTTAACAAATTTAACCAAATAAATGACAGATATTCTACAGTTATTCGAGACGTCGCTAAACAATTAATTGTTGGGTATTTAATAAAGTCTTGTGCAAATAATTAGTACAGGGGACGAAAAGAAAACTGCCAATTTACAACCAAAATTGAAGGCATATGTTTATACCTGTAAATATGGTGAATGTGTGTTTTGCATATCGACGGCTTTGTTCTCATCTTCAGTCGATTTGGTCCACTCCCAGGAAGTTATTTCATGATCATCAGTCGACAGGCTACCATTCAACGTTAAGTTGTTATTAGGCAAATATATAATTACGTCTTGGCCTGTGATAAGAGAATAATTGAGTATATATTTCTTTGTGAACTTGAATCACTACGATAATTGTTTTTTGAGTATTATATAATGGAACTAAATAATCTTTATTAGTTTGAAAAATATATGTTTCATAATAACTCATCGGCGAAACATCGTACTGTCATTTCGCATGGTATTATAACGATTATTTTTCGAAGACATTAAATTTGACAACAATTGTTATTGTTATTAAACATATACGCCAGGTGACGTAAGTTATCAGATTTCCATACTAAGATTAAAATGAAATGAAGAATAAATATAAATTAGTCTACTTTTCTATATTATATAGATATAATATAGAATATCGACAACCTCTGTGGAAGACTGGCTTACACACCGGTCTTCATGGTGTAGCGAGCTTACAGTACAGAGAACACTTTCTATATTTCAAAAGTGCTTTAAATACCTACTTTGGGATCAGAACAATGTACGTTATTTTGTCCCTATCTATGTATGTATTAAATTTCATTTTTAATTTATATTTTCTAGAATTGTGTCAATTAATGTATTCTAAAGAAACATTATATCTTATATTTCGATGTTCAGATGTTTGTTTCTTTGAGTAATTAAGTTTCTAATCTATTTTAACATACATCTTATCTGAAAAACTGTATGTTTCCGGAGAAACTGTTAAATAAACTGTGCAACTTGTCGGAGTATAAAAGTAAAGAAAATTACCTGCATTAGCTTCTGGTGGATAGTCAGTATGATTTAAAACTGTAATGTTGGCAGTTGTTGAGTTTTAACATGATCAGAATCTTCTACAGTGAGCTTGAATATGTAGTTGCCAGGCTGCTTAAGATCTTTAAGCACCAGTGTCGGTCCATCTTGCAAAGGTGGTTGGTACCCAATGGGACCTGATGTGACTTCCCAATGCCATGATATTATTGCATCGTCATCCTAATTGTAAAAGAAAGTATACAATTTTCACCTGTTTATTCAGTACCTTATAGAATAATAATTTTCTTTTTTTTTATGGAAAAGGAAGGCTCACGTGATGGTAAGTGATTACCGCCGCCCATAAACACCCGCAATACCAGAGGCACAGCAGATGCGTTGCCTACCTTAGAGTGTTGTTAAATCAATATGTAGCAGTAGCCACTTTCATTGCAGAATTTTATATATCATACAAAAAATATACTTGAAAATACTCATACTTTAATTGTACACTTAATTCTGTTATGTAGAGAATAATGGGAAAAAATATTAGATTAACAATTTCCCAAAATTGTGAATATGATTAATTCATTTTCTCTTTATGTATGAAATTCAATGATTAAACAAATAACAACATAACACATCTTCACACAATCCACAATACAGGGGTAGACAGAGGTCTTGTTTAGAGAATTAAGTCTCTTTGACCCACCTTCCACCGAAGATATTTTCGGGACTTTATGCCCAAGCCAACAATGTAATTCGTACATAAGTTTTTGAAAAACCCGTACCAATGGGTCTCTTACCACCAAAGCCACCTGAGAATCAAGCTCGGGTCTCTTTAATCGAAATTCCGACCACCCAACTACTCGGCTATCGTATATACATAAACATCACATAACACCTCAGAATATATAAATTAAACTTACCTTACTAGCACTACCATCTAGCACAGCAACAGAGTTCGGAAGTTTTACAGTTTGTGCCTGTGGTGTTATTATGACCAATGGTGGTGTATTCGTTCGCTTTGGTGGTAAAACTGTAACATTTGCAAAGCCTTCGCCATAAGCGTTTGTACCATTCACGGTCACTTTGAATCTATATTGGCCTTCGGTCAGATCAGTAAGTGTTACTGATGCGCCGTTTTGATTCATATTACCTGTAAATATAGGTAGGTTATTTAATGTTTAGCCTTAAACAGGTGTGCAAATGCCTTTTTCAGTTATCTTTGTCAGATTTGGATTACATATCTAGTAATATCGAATGTTAGATTAGGACCAAAGGAATGTGGGCCACCTAGCTTTGTTGTCGGTTGTATGGGATGTATGTGTCCTGAAAATAATGTTTGATTATGATTTTTCCTACTTGCTGGTTCCATCCTGATATCCTTTACAGCCGAAAATGTGGTTAATGTACCATAATTTATGTAGGTTAGCATTTTAAGTGGTGCCCAGAGGTTGATTTAGGTCACTCCGACAGTACAGACAATAACAGTACACACAATAAAGAGCGGCAATAGCCTAATGGTTCAGGGTGCGGACTGCGAAACATGACGTCGCAGGTTCGGGCCCCGCCATTCGACTATTGGCGTGGTTAACAGGAATACTAGTAATGTTATTCGGCATTGCTAGTATTCTTTAAAAAAAAAAACAGTTCATTATTTTTGAAATGAAATTGATTTTGGTGAATAATCATTTTTATGAGTTTTTCAATAGTATAGGTAACTAGGAGATACTTTGAAGATGGGCAAGAGTACTCTGCCTAATTCCATTACCACGTAAATAATTGCTATCTTAAATCAAAATGCATTCTTTACAAAATAATGCAATCAAATTGACAACATTTCATTAAAAATTATTATTGTAGTAAAGATTACCAGTAAAACCTTCTTTAGGTTGATCCACTAGTGTCCAAACATAGTTATAATGACTCATAGTTGATTTTTCATCTGGTATTGTATAAGCAGCCAGAGTAACTTCATTATCTGGAAGCTGAACCTAAAAAAAATATTTTAATTGCATCCATTTAGTCCATTATTAGCTATAAACATACATACAAACATAAACTAAAAAGCTTACCTGCTTAGACAATATTGACACAGTTAAGTTTTGTCTTGGTGCTGGTGTTTCAGATTTAATGCTATCAATTTTCGATTCAGCAACCAAGTCATCATTTTTTTTCAAAGTATCCATTGGTATTGTTGGTCCTTTAGAATAAGGTCTCAGTGTTTGAACACATGCACCTTGTGCATTTTCTTCAGTACCGGGCACACATTTGCAGATTCCATTACGTAACTTCAATCCAAGTGATACACATTCAGAATTAAAAGGACATTCACCTGGTACACCAACAACACATGGAACCTTTTCGAGAAAGTTTGATGCATCCATTATCATGTCATTATCACTGTTGTCTCTAAATTTTTTAAATGTTTGGGGATCATCTTCTTTTAAGTTAGGCAAATTATTTAAAAAATGTGAAAGGAAGTCCTCGTCTTCACTAAGGATATCACTGTGGCGACTTGTATATGGTGAGTATAATTCATCTTCCGGTGAAAAGTTATTAGTAACCTCTCGGTAATTCGACTGATCTAATATATCTGACCAATTTTCTGCAAATACATATTTAAAATATTAATTAAATAATATAAATATATAAATATCTTTACGCAATTCCCAATACAGGGGTAGACAGAGGTCAAATCTAGACAATTAAGTCCCTATGACCCACCTTCCACCGAAGATATTTTCGGGACAACGTGACAGGTGGTGAGCCCGTCGCCGTCTTTATGTCCAAGCCAACGATGAAATTCGTACATAAGTTTTTGAAAAACTCATTGGTACTGCCATCTGGGGATCGAACTCGGGTCTCTCGACTCGAAATTCCGACCACCCAACAACTCGGCTATCGTGACTTTTTAATTAAGTGAGATATTTAAAAAATGATTTTATAAATTCGAAAAATTTGATAACTTAGAAATTGACATACTGACCCCTAGTAAAGCCCTTCAAATACTATGGTCAAGGAAGCATGTAAAGCTTATGTAAAGTAACAAAAAGGTGATATTGTACTTACCACTGGGCAAAACAGGTTTAACTAGTATCATAGAAGCATGTGGCCTAGCTTGAGGTAGAGGCAGGCACAGTTCATCACTAGCACACTCCACATGATAACATTTGGTTTCATATATGACCACAATATTACAGGTTTCGGCAAGGCAACAAGCCATAACACATTGTTGAACACCTTTCAAGTCTTGTAATAGTGTATAATTCCCAGCAGTAAAATTTCCTGATAAAAATATTTATTTTTATGGCAATTTTTTTTTTATTTATTATATATAATGTGACAGATTAAAGATCATTTTGATTATGATGTAATCTGATTTTAAAGAATATTGATAATAGCAACATATAAAAAAATTGTATTATGTTAAAAAAAAAACATTTCAATAATGCCTAAAAAATCTGTAAAATATCTTCTACTATAATTGAACAGCCTTTAAAAGTCCAATGAAGGAGCTCTCGAATAACAGGGATATGGCACAATTGCCACACTTTGCAAGCAGATTGGCAATTATAGTAACAGACACACATTATTGATAAAGACATGATGCCTACTACTATCCTATTTGTTGATTGGAACAGTAAGACAATCTAATATGTGAAAGTAAAAATGATATTTAAATTCATTAAAAATGATATTTAGATTTCCTACTGCCTTAATTCTGCAACAATTATTATTAGTGATAATTTACTGTCTTATAAATAGTACAATTAGTATAATAAGAAAATATTAATAAATTATATTAAATAAAATAATAACAATAATTAAATAAATATATTATTATAGTACAATGTGTAATTATTAATGTATTCTTTTAATTAATAGATGTAATAAATGTATTAAATTTCTTTTATTATTTTCAGTACTCATTATTGTCCTTGTTACATTTATTATTATAAATAATAATATTATTCCTGCAGGGTGTTGTGGCATTGCTCAGTTAATATTTTTTTCAAACCTAAACAACTTTAAAAGTATTAGTGACGTTTCATTGTATATATTTTGATTAAAACTATGAATTTTTTGATACAAAACATACTAGGTTAAAATTAAAATGTACAATAGTATAACATCTAGATCCTCACCTGCAGGTGTGTAATTATCAAAATTTTTAGGATATAGTTTTGGGCAAATATTTTCGTACTTATCACTCCAAGGCTTACTAAATTGCGATAAAGATTGTTTTATATTCACAATAATTAATATAGCGAATATTTGTACGATGTTGTTTATAACAAACATTATAATAATTAAATACAAACATCAGTTTAGCAACAAATATCTATACTCATATTTTGCGCTCGCCCGATTAAGTATACGCATGTGATGAGGTTGTGCCTAGCAGTTATCGCATTTAGAGGAAATTGAGAGTTAAAGATATGTATTTATTATTTATGTAACATAAG
This sequence comes from Sericinus montela, assembly GCA_029286605.1. Lineage (NCBI taxonomy): Eukaryota > Metazoa > Arthropoda > Insecta > Lepidoptera > Papilionidae > Sericinus > Sericinus montela. Next base: position 5,188,120 of record JAGSMR010000020.1, read on the forward strand.
CGTAGGCGTGATGATAAAATGTTAATTAATTGTTTTGAAACTGTTCAAAGTATCTTCACTGCGAATGGAAAATTATGTGTCTCAGGAAATCATATGTCGCAAATGACATTGACGTTTGATGATAAATGCTACACATAGAGTATAGTAAATACATAAACAGCTCGCTGTAGTATCTAAGCTAGAGTCAAATAACAGATCTTGTAGAGATGGCCAAGTTAAAAGTGTTACGTATGTAGTGATTATGTTCTCTATATTTACTGAAGAAACTTATTGTTGCAAGCCATTTTGAGATATCCAATTGGTTTTGCAATTGTTTGATTTTAATCATGGTTTATTTTTAATTAAATAAATAAATTATTATAAAAGCTTCACAATAGCCGAGTGGTTGAGTCGAAATTCCGACCACCTAGGTCGGTATTTCGAGTCAAGAGACCCGAGTTCGATCCCCAGGTGGCAGGCTCGTACCAATGGGTTTTTCAAAAACTTATGTACGAATTATATCGTTGGCTTGGACATAAAGACGGCGACAAGCTCACCACCTGTCAAGTTGTCCCGAAAATATCATCGGTTGCAGGTGGGTCGAAGAGACTTAATTGTCTAGACCTCTGTGAACCCTTGTATTGGCAATTGCGTGGAGATATTTATTCATTTATTGATGTGAAACATCAAACCGCACGTAAAACCGATTTCTGGCGTGGCGACGCATGCCGTGCACGTACGTAGTAGTGTTTAATTATAAACCTTAATTCTCAGGTAATAGGGTGTAAATTAGTATACCTTTGTATGCACCCTATACAAAGGTATACTAATTTACACCCTATTACCTGAGAATTAAGGTTTATAATTAAACACTGAAATCCCTTTTTTTATATTTAATTAATTATATTCATATTATTCATATTAGTGACTATGTAAATTATATTAAGATTTCATTTTTACATGAAAGGTCATTTCCTTATAGTCAAAAATGTCCAATAATTTTTAAAACGAATAAACATAAACTACCATTAAAATTAGCTGGAATTTTGCAATTTTGTAAATTTGCAAGAGCTGAATCACTGCCATTAATGACATTTCTTCAAGAAGAATTTCAATTGCAAATCAACAACAATCCAAAAGAATCTACTACCAAATATGGAACAACTATAGATGCTGTAATTGTGAGATATCTTGATAATGTTTCATCCAATACTTTTGTAACGTATTAAATAAATATATAAATATCTTCACGCAATTCCCAATACAGGGGTAGACAGAGGTCAAGTCTAGACAATTAAGTCCCTGTGACCCACCTTCCACCGAAGATATTTTCGGGACATTTACTACTACTACGACTTTACTACTACGGGACTTTTGTAACGTAGTTTAGTTATCATCGACCAATCGTTACAGTAATACCGGCAGAGGAAACATCGAATATAACTATAACAGAAGTCACAGAGAGAGAGAGAGCAAATATTTAAATTGTGGCCACTTGATATTAATATCGAATTTTTATATCAAATGTAAATAAATGTTTATTAAATAAAGTTACCATTTTCTGTAAGAAATTCGTAATACTTTATTTTTTCATTAGTATTTTGTTAGTACTTCATTTTTTCATTCCTGTAATAATATTATCTTTTATGCATATTACTTGTACACGCACGATGTTTCACATCTGCCAGGCGTCCCATGACGGCTCACATTTTTTTTTATATAAAAATTTCTCTTTAATTATAAATTGTGTGGTAACGGTGTTAGAAAAGCCGTGTGATAACGGTGTAAGAATTTTGCCACTCCCTTATATATGTATGTATAAATCGTTCAAATCAAATAAAATCATTTATTCATCGACATAAGAACATACATTCATTTATCGATCGTCATTTTTAATCTACCACCGTTTCGTTATGAGGTTCCTCTTACGGAAAAGATACACTCGAAAGAAACTCCGTAGGTATCCTCTTTTTTGGTCAATATTTTTAACAATATAATGCATTATACAAATATAATGTGATATTTACTAGAAATGGCTTGGGAGCGATCACGTCATTCCCAGGGGTTACTGTCATTAATATATTCATTTATATTATAATAACCCTTCCTATAAAGCTTTTATTTAATAAATTTCTTAAACCTGTTAATAGACAGGCTTTGCATATTTACCGGGACTTTGTTGTAGAAGCGTATACACCGCCCTATGAACGAGTTACTTACTCTATAGAGTCTAGTAACCGGTGTTACAAGCTTGTGTTTGTTCCTAGTATTTACATTATGCACATCAGAAGTCTTGCTAAAAGTATTAATGTTTTTATGCACATACATAAAATTTTCATATATGTATTGAGAGGCCAGTGTTAAAATATTAATTTCTTTAAATTTCTCTTTAAGAGTTGCTCGGGAATTTAGGCAATATACAGCTCGTATGGCCCTCTTTTGTAAACAAATACTGTTTCTACGTCAGCTGCATGACCCCATAGCAGAATACCTTATGACATTATGCTATGGAAGTAACTAAAATAATAAAGTCTAGCCATTTGTACATCAGTTAAAAGCCTTATTTTTCTTACAGCATATGCTGCAGAGCTTAACCTACTCGCAAGTTGGGATATATGGGGGCCCCATTGATGCCTCGCATCAAGTGTTATTCCGAGAAAAACAGCTGTATCCACAAAGCTCAACTCTCCTCCATTTATTAGTTCATTGGTATCATCCAACTGTTTAACAATAGGTGTTGAAAATTTTATACATTTAGTCTTATTGCTATTTAAATGTAAATTATTAGCATTGAACCAATGGACTATTTTTGACATAGCATCATTTACGTCGTCAAGGGTAACAATATGTCGTTTGATTTTAAATATTATAGAGGTATCATCAGCAAATAATACTATATCGTGTTGATTCCCTAGTAAGGAAGGTAAATCATTTATATAAATGAGAAAAAGAAATTGACCGAGAATCGAGTCCTGCGGTACGCCCATAGCTACCGTCGATCCAGAGGAATACGCACCGTTGATTACCACTCTCTGAATTCTATTAGATAAATAAGACCTTATTAGGTCAAGAGCCGTATCTCTGATATGGTAATGGTGCAATTTCCTGACAAGTGTTTCATGATGAACGCAATCAAAAGCCTTAGAGAAATCACAAAAGAAACCCAAAGCATCCTGTGATCTCTCCCAAGCCATATATATGCTTAATAAGCTCAACACCAGCATCGGTTGTTGAGCGACCCCTTGTAAAACCAAACTGATTGCAATGTAATAGTTTGTTTAAATTAAAATATCTTAACAGTTGAGCAAGAATAATTTTTTCAAAAATTTTACTAAGTGTTGGTAGTACCGAAATAGGTCTAAAGTTAGTGGGGTCCGAAGTACTACCAGATTTAAATAAAGGTATTACTTTACTTTGCTTCATGAGATCAGGAAATACACCAGACTCTATACTACTATTAAATATTATGGACAAATGAGGTGCAATCAAATCTATTATAGAAGCAATTACTTCAACGGACATTCCCCATAGATCCGCCGTTTTCTTACATTCAATAGTGTTAAACATTCTCACAATATCTTTAGAACTAATAGCCTCAAACTTAAAGGTTGTGGTGCAAGCTCTTACATTTTCCTTCAGTAACGACACGGTAACAACAGAAGAACAAAATTGGAATTTCACTAAAAAAAAGTCTCAAAAACTTTAGCTACCTCATGATTAGTATTTATAACTTTATTGTCAATATTAAGTTGGTAGTCAGAACTTCGTGACATATTCTTAATAGTAAAACCAAACTGATAGCAATGTAATAGTTTGTTTAAATTAAAATATCTTAACAGTTGAGCAAGAATAATTTTTTCAAAAATTTTACTAAGTTTTGGTAGTACCGAAATAGGTCTAAAGTTAGTGGGGTCCGAAGTACTACCAGATTTAAATAAAGGTATTACTTTACTTTGCTTCATGAGATCAGGAAATACACCAGACTCTATACTACTATTAAATATTATGGACAAATGAGGTGCAATCAAATCTATTATAGAAGCAATTACTTCAACGGACATTCCCCATAGATCCACCGTTTTCTTACATTCAATAGTGTTAAACATTCTCACAATATCTTTAGAACTAATAGCCTCAAACTTAAAGGTTGTGGTGCAAGCTCTTACATTTTCCTTCAGTAACGACACGGTAACAACAGAAGAACAAAATTGAATTTCACTAAAAAAAAGTCTCAAAAACTTTAGCTACCTCATGATTAGTATTTATAACTTTATTGTCAATATTAAGTTGGTAGTCAGAACTTCGTGACATATTCTTAATAGTAAAACCAAACTGATAGCAATGTAATAGTTTGTTTAAATTAAAATATCTTAACAGTTGAGCAAGAATAATTTTTTCAAAAATTTTACTAAGTTTTGGTAGTACCGAAATAGGTCTAAAGTTAGTGGGGTCCGAAGTACTACCAGATTTAAATAAAGGTATTACTTTACTTTGCTTCATGAGATCAGGAAATACACCAGACTCTATACTACTATTAAATATTATGGACAAATGAGGTGCAATCAAATCTATTATAGAAGCAATTACTTCAACGGACATTCCCCATAGATCCACCGTTTTCTTACATTCAATAGTGTTAAACATTCTCACAATATCTTTAGAACTAATAGCCTCAAACTTAAAGGTTGTGGTGCAAGCTCTTACATTTTCCTTCAGTAACGACACGGTAACAACAGAAGAACAAAATTGAATTTCACTAAAAAAGTCTCAAAAACTTTAGCTACCTCATGATTAGTATTTATAACTTTATTGTCAATATTAAGTTGGTAGTCAGAACTTCGTGACATATTCTTAATAGTAAAACCAAACTGATAGCAATGTAATAGTTTGTTTAAATTAAAATATCTTAACAGTTGAGCAAGATTAATATTTAACAAAAAATTTACTAAGTGTTGGTAGTACCGAAATAAGTCTAAAGTTAGTGGAGTCCGAAGTACTACCAGATTTAAACAAAGGTATTACTTTACTTTGCTTCATGAGATCAGGAAATACACCAGACTCTATACTACTATTAAATATTATGGACAAATGAGGTGCAATCAAATCTATTATAGAAGCAATTACTTCAACGGACATTCCCCATAGATCCACCGTTTTCTTACATTCAATAGTGTTAAACATTCTCACAATATCTTTAGAACTAATAGCCTCAAACTTAAAGGTTGTGGTGCAAGCTCTTACATTTTCCTTCAGTAACGACACGGTAACAACAGAAGAACAAAATTGGAATTTCACTAAAAAAAAGTCTCAAAAACTTTAGCTACCTCATGATTAGTATTTATAACTTTATTGTCAATATTAAGTTGGTAGTCAGAACTTCGTGACATATTCTTAATAGTAAAACCAAACTGATAGCAATGTAATAGTTTGTTTAAATTAAAATATCTTAACAGTTGAGCAAGAATAATTTTTTCAAAAATTTTACTAAGTTTTGGTAGTACCGAAATAGGTCTAAAGTTAGGGGGAGTCCGAAGTACTACCAGATTTAAATAAAGGTATTACTTTACTTTGCTTCATGAGATCAGGAAATACACCAGACTCTATACTACTATTAAATATTATGGACAAATGAGGTGCAATCAAATCTATTATAGAAGCAATTACTTCAACGGACATTCCCCATAGATCCACCGTTTTCTTACATTCAATAGTGTTAAACATTCTCACAATATCTTTAGAACTAATAGCCTCAAACTTAAAGGTTGTGGTGCAAGCTCTTACATTTTCCTTCAGTAACGACACGGTAACAACAGAAGAACAAAATTGGAATTTCACTAAAAAAAAGTCTCAAAAACTTTAGCTACCTCATGATTAGTATTTATAACTTTATTGTCAATATTAAGTTGGTAGTCAGAACTTCGTGACATATTCTTTCCCGTTTCACCATTAATAATATTCCAAGTAATTTTTACTTTATTAGAAGCATTTTTAATTTTATTGCTTAAGTGTAATGACTTGGCTGCAAAACAGACTTTTTGAAAATTTTTGAATAGTTTCTAACATAATCCTTAAAAGTCTCGCAATGATTGTATGACCTTTCGCTGTCTTCGCCTAATTCGGTGAATTCCCAGTTCCCACTGTTGCCCGATCATTAAAAGTCTTTCGATCTATTCAAAGAGAATGTTTTAGAAGTAAAAACGGCATTAAATTAAATTTTTAAGAAATTAAATATTCATTATTTAATTTCTTAAAAATTGTACGTGTATGTATAAGGCGTTAGTATTGTCATGGTAAGGCAACGCTGGAAGTTTTTATTATTAATTAGATACGTTAGATTCTAAAACGGTAGACGGTGGTTCATTATATACAATATACTATACACACAATATACAATATATTAATATAGTCCTCTTCTTCGATTTCGATAACGGCGACCTTCAACTATAAGCTATTGGTACCGTTTTTTTAAATATTTATATTGGAATTACATTTACTATTTTTTCTGTATGAGCCCTGATATGGCTAGCAAGACCAAATTTAGTCAGGTGTGACAGTAGAGCTGACCCTGCAAGTTATATGTGTAAGTATTGAGCTTGTGATAAGTAACTATAAGAGCTTGCGCCTCTCTTTCCGAACTTTTTTACAGTGGTAAAGCCACGCATCAGCTTTTGCTGTTGCACGAATGGGCCGGCTCGACCGGGGAAGTACCACGACCTCACAAAATACCGGCGTGAAGTAGAAGTCTAACAAACTTCTGCGTTTCGTCTGGTGAGTGCAGGTAACCGGAGGCGCACACCCCCTCCCCCAATTCTGGGGGAGGGGGGCACTCTAAGGGAAGCAACGCATCTGCTAAGCCTCTGGTATTGCGGGTGTCCATGGGCGGCGGTAATCCCTTACCATCACGTGAGCCATCTGCTCGTTTGCCTCCCTTTACTATAAAAAAAAACTTGACATTGCGTGTCAAGCGTTTTTCTTTAAGCGTTAATCTTTACGTTCGCCCTTAGCCATTTCGGAATAAAACACAGATTTGGGCAACCGAGCGTCATCAATTCGAAGGACGTGGCCACACCATCTCAGCCGACGCTGTATCTGAAGAGCTTCCGTGCCATAAACTCTGGAGCGAAGCAAAACTTCTGTATTAGGTATGTGACCTTGCCATGTAATCTTGAGTTCTTATAATTAGATGGTTTTCATTGCTAATAATATCATTTAAATAAATAATTTGTAGTACTCCACTGATGGAAATAGGTGTTTCCCGTGGAAGCATTTGCTACAGTGGTCACGCTCGGCAAGCGGATTGGTGATAGCAGTAGTAGACATCTTACATCTTAGACGCTGCTGCTTATCATCGGTCTGCCTATTTTGATCAAGAATTTTTCAGATTCAAAAATCCTCTACTTCAAAAAATAAAAGGTTTCCATTAAAATCAAATAAAACTAAGATATAATAAATTTAATAAACTAGTCAATCAATTTAATTCAAAATTTAATTAAGTACTTACTTACGTATTTTCTAAGTTTATTTATGGATTACTATCGCGTTGTTATGAAAGCGATAAATTTTACAAGAATTAAAAAATTGTTTACATTTCATGTTCGTGTAAAATGAATTTTCATTTTCGCAACATAGACGTGAGTTCGAGGTTATCATCGCAAGATGGGTGCAGGACAGATTGGTGGAATTGCAACACTAAGTAATTAATTATTTTTGTTATTAATTTTCCACACGGCTTCTTAGATTTCGTAAACAAATACTGGTTAGGTTCAATCGACTACATCTTAAGGGCCTAAGGGCAGCTGCAGTTAAACTTCATGCTTTGAGACAGGAATTACTGCTGTTTTTGAAGAAGTAACTTTTTGCAATAAATATCACTGGCGAAAAATGTTTCCACAAAGTCGAAGTCAAGGAACCATGAAGAACTGTTACAAAAGATATAAAATGTTAAACTCAACTAGATGTTACTAGACGATCGATACCAATTAAAAACCCTACAGGCAGTCCGTTACTATGTATACTTACATACGTACGTAATTAATACGTACGTACCTTATATACTTTAGAATAGAAGATACTTTAGAAGCCACCAAAGTGGTACTGCAACTTGATGTTAATGGTCCGTCAACGATTCTATCAATATAGAAAGAAATTAAAAGATTTGTTTTACCTGTTTCGAAAAATCATGAACGTCTTAAGATATCCTTAAAACGTCCCTCTTTTTGAACGAGGCGAGTGCTTACCTCGGTTCAGTCAATCTCACTCACTGGACAATCGCATTGGCATAAGTTTGAAATTCTCCAAAACCGCAAATTGTACGACAGTATTGCAAATGTGATCGCGGCAACGTGGCTCTACATAATAACATGAGGAAGCCCGAATCAGCTTCTCTTCCATATCTACATAGTTTTAAATTTCCGGCCAGCCGTGATGGAACACGACAGTTTGATTGCAGTGAACCGTGAGATCAAAGCTTTAGGGAATGAAATCGTTGTTTAAATACATAAATTGTCGTTTTTAGTTTATCTAGAACTATTTAATAATTGTGTTCATATGTTACATATTTAGCCTATGGGTTGAATATCCTACAATTCAAAATACGAACGTAACGGATCATGTAATATTAGCGCTTGACTTAAAAAAATATCACTGTATTATAAATGTGTAACTGATTCTCGTGTCACGTTGTCGCTCAGGATGACTGAAACTATTTAACCGATTTTAACGTTTTTAAATGAGTGTTGCTGGTGTGCCTAATATTGGTTGGGTTTTATCGCTATGTTTTTTATTAATTCTCAGACAGGACTCCGTCTGCGGGGCCCGCTAGTATTTATGTATGTATTACATTGTTGCAGTGGACATAGATTTTGATAATGCTGCAGGATTTATAGGACAGCCCGCTGATGACACTGAGGCACAATATGTTGTAAGTAGAAAATTTCTGCTATGAATATTTGGGTATTTCTATATTAATAAATATAATAGTTATAAATAATAATTTATTTTAGAAATTTCGTTTTCAGTATGGTATTACATTTTTAATAATTAATGAAAAATACAAATTCACGATAACTGAATGGTTGGTGATGGACATTGGAGTCTAGAGACCCGAGTTCAATCCCCAAGGCTCGTACCAATGGGTTTAAAAAAAAAACTTCATCAACGATTTATAACAGTGGTAGAGCCACGCATCAGCTTTTGTTGTCGCATGAATGGTCCGGCTCGACCGGGGAAGTACCACGGCCTCATAGAATACCGGCGTGAAGTAGAAGTCTAACAAACTTCTGCGTTTCGCCTCGTGAGTGCAGGTAACCGGAAGCCCACGCACCCCCTCCATTTTTTGGGGGGGGGGCACTCTAAGGCCGGCAACGCATCTGCTATGCCTCTGGTATTGCGGATGGTCATGGGCGACGGTAATCACTTACCATCACGTGGGGCACCTGCTCGTTTGCCTCCCTTTTCTATTAAAAAATATCGTTTGATTGGATATAAAGACTGCGATGGGTTTATGACCTGTTACGTTGTCCAAAAAAAAGTTCTGTTGAAGGTGATTCAAAAGGACTTAATTGTATAGACCTCTGTCTACCCTTTTATTAGGAACAGCGTCAATATTTTAAATTATAACATACATTATAAAATTATGGTTAATTTGATTATGTATGTTTAATCTACGTTCTACTTCGAAAATGGGCGTATGGTGCGAAGAGAATATAAGAAGAGAATATGAAACAAAATTTTGAGATCTGTCTACATCTGTATTGGGGATGGCGTGAAGATATTTTATTTTTATGAAAAAGTCGTCTTAGAGATGACTTACGCAAAAAAGGAAGGGCCAAATTTAACCAAATATTTCACATCCATTCTATAACAAGTAAATACTAATCACGTCGATATTTAACTATGTTTAGATGGTTATCCTGCCATCTATCGGCTGCCATTAGGATATTCTCGGTTCTTTCCTTTCCCTTACTTCCCTTAGTCGCCTCTTACGACACCCACGGGATGAAAGGGAGTGGCAACATTCTTGCACCGTTACCACACGGCTGTTCTTACACCGTTACCACACAATTTATAATTAAAGAGATTTTTTATAAGAATTTATAAATAAAATAAAATGAATAAATGTAAATAAATATCTTCACGCAATTCCCAATATAGGGGTAGACAGAGGTCAAGTCTAGACAATTAAGTCCCTTTGACCCACCTTCGACCGAAGATATTTTCGGGACAACGTGACAGTTGGTGAGCCCGTCGCCGCCTTTATGTCCAAACCAACGATGAAATTCGTACATAAGTTTTTGAAAAAACTCATTGGTACTGCCACCTGGGCAACGAACTCGGGTCTCTCGACTCGAAATTCCGACCACCCAACAACTCGGCTACCGTGACTCGGCAATCGTGATAAACGAATCTTTCGGTTATATTCAAATTTTTCAGTATGTCAAAAATTTGAATTGGCGCGTAACCGCAACGATGCAATGCAATAACTGCAACACGATCTGCTTCAAGCGTCCACTCCATATTTAAAAATGAGTAAAATTCTAAAAAGTATACAGTTTTATTATCATGAACAATTCGAAATTCGAATTCAATAATTTTTTTTTGTGGACAGCATTATAAAAGAAAAGTTTTTACTGTGTGACAATACTTATGACCTGACTGATGATTGGCATAGATAATGGTCTAGACAACTAAGTTCTTTCGACCCACCATTCACCGAAGACATTTTTGGGGCCAACGTGACAGGTGCAGAGTCTGTCGCCGTCTTCACGTCCAAAGCATCGACATAAATTAGTAGTAGACATTAGTTTTGAAAAAGCCCATTGGTACGAGCCTACCTCCAAGGGATAGTACTCTGGTCGCTTGACTCGAATCCCGATCACCCAACCTCACGGATATCGTGACTTCAAGCAAACATTACACATTTTAAGAGTAAACTAACGTAGTGGTTATACATACAATGGACATAAGAGTATGTAATTTACTAAAGGCCTATTCACTAAAAGTGATCTCATCCAGGCAAACTAGTCAGCCAGTTAATAATAGTCAAATCATTCTGTTATAATTGTTTTAATGTAAATTCATGCAAGACTCAAATGCAAGGGAATCTTTATCTTTGCAGTAACTATAACGTAGCTGGAGTATAGACATTTATTTAATGTTACTTTTCACTGAGATGGTTGAAATGAATATTTAATTCATTCATAAGAAACTAAAGAATACAGTAGAAGTAGTGACAGTGGTATAAGATATAGATTTGATGACGTAATTTTTAATCGACAAAAATAGAAGAGGTCCTCGATTCGCTTGCGTTTTTTTTTCTTATATAAATTTGTGAAATTTAATCTTATATAAAATGAAATTGTAGTAGTAGTAGTATGATCCATTGATAATCGAGTGGCTACGTTGACTGATTAAGCACATACCGTTAAGATGCCTGACTGAATTTATTATTCCACAGATCTATTATTTATCACACGCAATGATGTTTTGTGTTGGTGTTCTGATAGAATCTCACGTCGTATTAACTCCAGCTAGTTGTGTATTTGGTGAAAAATACAAGTTTGAAATATTCGCTGGTACTCATAAGTTTTTAGAGAATACGGGGGTCCAAAGGCACGTAAACCATCTTTGTATACATAGAGGTGAGTATTATGAAGTTTAAATCTTAATACTTTTGCCGACCCTTTCCTCTGGTTAGTGTCGTACTGAGGTACTAGTTATTGGGCATTCGATTAAGCTATAGACCGGATATTAAAAACAATGGCCTGGTGTGAACTTCCCGGAGAAAAACCAGCGAAGGAAAATCATTGTCACGGCGTGGATTGGCTTCACTACATGTGAAGACTCGAAACATTGTATATTATTTTACCGCGTGCCATAAATAGAGCATTTCAAATTGATGTTATAAGTTTTAGTCGTGCCTGGTGCATGAGTTGGCCCAGGAATTGTACTTCATTCGCAAATAAAATTCATCACAAGGTTACGAGTTCTCTTAAAAATAATATTAATAATATATTATATTGCGGGTTCTTATAGTCGACCAAACAACATTGCAGAGTGTGGACATTTCTTGGTGGCGTCAAAAAGAGCATAATCGTATTGCGGAAGCCACTTGACATCAAAAGCAAAATTCGGATGTATCTGAATATGTACTAATGATCATTCTAAAAAAAAAGGAATACTTAATGTTTTGCCTTTTAAAGAAATACAGTCACGCTAGCTGTGTGGTTGGGTGATAGGAATTCCAGTCAAGAAACCAGAGTTCGATCCCTAGGTGACAGGCTCGTACTGATTGTTTTTTTTTTTTCAAAAATTTATGTACGATTTATGTCCCTGGCTTGTACATAAAAAGTGCGACGGGTTCACCACGTTGTCCCAAAAATATATTCGGTGGAAGGTGGGTCGAATAGACTTAATTGTCTAGACCTCTGTATGCCTCTGATTTAGGCATAGCGTGAAGATATTTTTATTCTAAAGAAACATTTTACACACGTTCATAAATTACAGGGTACAATCATACGATGCGATGGAAAGATTGTATTTCTGATAATCTCGCGTTATTGATTCTAAATAAACAGTACTCATTTCATCAGCGCGAAAAAGGTGGTGATTATATACTAAACAGGCTTCGATACGGAGGTTCAGCTCCCAATGTCCAAACATTGATTAATGATCACACCTGTCGATTTTATGGATGGGGTAGCAGAAGAAATGTAAGTATCATAAAAATAACTGCTCATCATGCTGTTTGAAAAACAGGCATTTTTAATTGCTATTAGCAAATTTAGGCAACATGCTTAGACCAGAATTAAGTGAGTATAATGGTGTCAACAGTTTAATAACATAAATTCGCAGGTTCGAGCACATCATTCCATTATTGTCCTAAACCATTCCTGATACAAGCACTGTACCTCAATTGAAGTTAAATATTTACTAAAACAGTACGAAAAATTTTTATTTGAATGTTTTGATTTGATAAGTTTCGTGGTATTGTGCTTCCTAGAAGTAAGGGGGATTTGACAATTGCCGCTATTCACCACCACAGACAACATCTTAATTGCAACGCAATAAGACCTAGACCATAAGGAATATTTCTATATATATATATATATATATATATATATATATATATATATATATATATATATATATATATATATATATATATATATATATATATATATATATATATATATATATATATATATATATATATATATATATATATATATATATATATATATATATATATATATATATATATATATATATATTTATTTCTGTATTGGTAATATTCACACAAAATAATTGTATATGCTGTTAATATTTGAGGTTGTTTTAGGACAGAAAAATAAAATCAAATGTGAATACGAAAATTCTGGGTTTTATAATTTTTTACAGGTTTCTAATAGTCTTAAACTTGTAAGCAATAATAATAGTAATTAATGTACTGACTAATAAATGATGCTAATCGTGAGTTAAACATATTAATGCATTGCCATCAGAAATAAATAAACCCGTGAAGAAGCACTTTAATATATATTCGTAGGATTCGATGCAAACCTATTGAAAATGTTTGCAACTTAAATAAAAGTTTGCAATAATAAAAATATTCAAAAAAGACCTTGTTTAGCTGTGGGCAATCTTCACTTTTTCAATATTTTATTATATTATACGACTATTACACGTCGATAAATATTGTACGAATAGGATACATAAGCGGTAAGATATTAAGGTCAAGTCCAGAAAAAGTTTACTCATTGATGAAGGAGGCGACCGAAACGCCTCAAATGAGATTTCGAGGTACATTGAGTGGAAAAAAATACCTTGAAATTCGCTGACAATATTTTAATTATGAAAAAACAATAACGTTTACCAGGAGACAAGAATAAATCATTTAATTTTGTGAAAAGCTGGCCATTTTGAACTTAGTGAAGCTTTCATTTTATTGCTATAATTATTTTAAAATAAAAATTGAACTGTTTTTGGAATTCTTCATTTAATTTCTCCGTAAATATCCAAATGTTTGGATAATGGGATTTTAGTCGCCGTCTACAATATTTTAATTTTCAGGGGTATTTAATCCCATTGTTAATTCAACTTTATCGAGTGGATGTTACTGTGTTGTCTTCAGAACATTGTCTACAAATGTGGAATTATCAGGACAAATATCTTTGTGTACTTCAACCAGCTTGTAAGGTAATACTATATTATCCTATACGTTTCTTCTTGCATTGGTAGCAATATAATAAAAGTAATAAGAAAATTATTTATCTTTGACAGTCTGAAAAGTATGGAGCATTGTGTCCGGTGAGTACGCTTGTGTATTTAAATTACAATTCACCTTCGTTATGTGACCGTAAAATTGAGTAAACAGCATATTGTCATAAAGTCAACGCATAAACATCAAATACGGTAATGTTTTCTTGAGCAAAATTTGCATTTTATTACGAAATACACTTACTTGTGTTAAGTCAATGTTTATTTAATGTAAGCTTGTTAAGTCTTTTTTAAATCGCAATATACTCCTTTTCCATATTTTAAACCATGTTAGCTAATTGGACGTGGTAAGGAGTTTGCTGCAGTTAAAAATATAGCGATATCTAATAGGTTTTGATTATTTTGCAAGACTATAAAGATGATTCTTGTGTTTAAATATACCACGATTCATATCCTACTATAAAATCCATGACCTACGAGATAACAGTGTAGACTTTAATAGGCGTTTGGAAAGATAATTTATTTATTAATATCATAGCAAACTTAAATTTGTATTCAATATATTTTTAAATTTTATTAAGTCTTAGTTCGTATTGTATTTTAGTTCTCGTACTAGTAGTATTAATATAATAATCTCTAGCGTTAATATGCTAATTTTATAATTAGTATTAAATTATTATTGTTTAATTTGTTTAGTTAACCCATCAGAAACGGCAAGGACTACTGACGCACACTGTATTTCTTATCAGTTTAAATACTGATCAATCTAAGATGTTAGGAAGAAATCGTTTTATGCGACAAGTCCACCCATCGTTCTACCATCGTAGAATTTATTTATTGTTTATTGCGAATCCTTTACACAAAGACAGCAAAAGGTGGACTTAATGCCTGTTAGCCAAAGTAAATGTGTACTGCATTTATTTTGCCCATCGTGTATCACAGTGTGTCATATACAAGTTTTACAATTTTCTCCCTCTTTATCTATTTATTGCGCTTTAACCATTCTCATGTTGCGAGAATTTTCCATAAAAATATCCAGATATGCAGTATTTGACTTTAGAAAATTGTGGGAACTCTTAAGTCAAACTAATGTTACCTAAAAGTATTTAATTTGTTGAAGGACGACGTGGGATCAGTTATTGAATGCTCCGGCTACGCTTACGGCATGATGACTTCACGTCTCGTGGATCGTCCTTGTGGAGTTGGGTTTACCGATTTGACAAAATACCATAAATTCCTGACTTGCGGCGTCGACGACTCGCGTGAAGTAATCGATCACGACGAATTCATGGAGTTCGACTATACTACAAAGACTTTAACGACACTTCATACTCTCCCTACGAAACAAAAAACTACAGCGAAAATTACTAAAACAAAAGCAACAACTAAAGAAAAAACAACGACCAAAGCAAAAACAACGAGTAAAGCAAAAGCAACGACAACAAAGAAGCTTGAAACTACTACGAAACCACATAGATATTATAGAGGTTAATTCACAGGTATAATACTTACATCTGTGCTTACAGTAAATAACACATATTTTACAATTCATTTTAGGTAGGAAATGAATTAGGTAGGAATATGTGCATTACTAATGTCATAAGTTTATTACATAAGTGGACTACAATATTTGTAATATATGAGCCTATTACAATATTAATGTAAATGTATTTCGTGTTGCCTTCATCTAATAAAATAATCCGCGTACGGAGAACAAGAAAAGCACAACTCCATTACAACTGTGTAAATCATCTATAAGGTAATCGTAAGCAAGACGATTTCTGAAGTGATTCCTGAATTTATGCAATTCGTATTACAAATTATAATTTTTGATACTACAATTCACTTTCTATCTAATAAAATTAGTGTTATAGCATACGCATGTCAGCATTCCTGTATCAATCAGTCACTCCTCAGGCACTCCTCTATTTCTCAGTTTCGATTTTTCTGAGCATGCAAATAAATATTGTGTAGCATGCAAATAAATATTGTGTTTATCATTTTATAATTTTCTTTCACTTAAAAAACAAAAAGAAAAACGTTCAAGGCATATTTTGTATTTATTTATTTACAAAATAGTAATATTTAAAAGAAAAATATAAAAACTAACTAAAATATAAATATGTTTAATTTTTCTAAACCAGCTCCATCAAGTTATAAATTAAAAATAAAGGAATTTCATAAAATTTTTATCTTTTAGTGAGACGAATTTGATGTCCGTTGATGGGAAATAAAAGTAATTCCATCTTCAATCTTCCAATACTTAGTGCGTCTATTTTAAATGATCTTACTATACTCGAAATAATGCTTTTAATAAGAATCATCCCAAAGTTTCGACCTGTAATAAACATAAAGGAAAATTCCTTGAGATTTTTTAAATGTCAAATAATAACTTCTTGAGGAAGAAGAAAAAACATTGACATACTGCCATAAAACAGCCCCAAACTTTTACAATCAACAAACAACCTTTGTTTTTTTTTTTCAACAAGATGAAATACAATTCATACCAATACAATTTCTGGGTCCATAACTGAAAGGCAGGAATGCAGCCGAGTGCCGATTTATAGATCTTTCAGGAAGAAATCTGTCAGGATCAAAGTCGTCGGCATTATCACCCCACTCAGTTTTGGAACGGTGAATAGCGAACGCTCCAACAACTGCACTAGTTCCCGCTGGTAATGTCACTCCACATTGAGCTATGAGAATAAAATAAATGATTACATTTTTTTTGTCTATGCTTTTATATTTTTTCAAATGTATATAAACACTGAGAACAATACAAATAAAAATTATTGTGGGTTGTCGAGAATGTTAAGTATTTTAGGTGCCTCTTTCAACACTCATGGAAACCCTTTTCTCCATGAGTGCTGAAAGAGGCACCTAAAATACCACCTAGGGTTCCGAAAGAGAAGATTAAGCGAAAAAGTAACTTGAAGTAGTGTAATGGCAACCGACTGATGATAAGTTAACTAACAGCTGCGTCTAAGTTGAGAGGTTTCTGGTACTCGCTCGATCTCGATCCCTCACCCCTCTCCATCGCTAATCCGCCTGCTACATCGCGATAACGACAATGATCTCTCCTTACGGGAGAGCTACGTCTAACAAGACTTTATTTATGACGAGGCCCTTTTTATGTATATGTATGTTGTTATTTATGTTATATTTGATATTGATTACATAAAAATACTTTTTTCTCCTTCGTTTATATTTCGAAAAATAAAATAATTATACAATTATCAAACAATTTATTAAAATTTTGACAGTACTTGGTCGGTAGTTTAATAGTTCAAATAATTTTTAATTTTTTTCATTTTTAATAAAATTTACTGATATGAAAAATTCTTCCGTCAAATCACCTTAATGTCACAACGCTCGTCTTTGCAACTACCACTTTTGCAATTGCATTTGTGAAACCATTATTTACGATCACGATAGCAGAATGATTGGGTGATAGGATTCGAGTTCGAGCCCCAGGTGGCAGGCTTGTACCAATGGGTTTTTCAAAACCTGTGTACGATTCATATCGTTAGCTTGGACATAAAGACGGCGACGGGCTCACGACCTGTCACGATGTCCCAAATATCTTCGTTGGAAGGTGGGTTGAAGGGACTTAATTGTCTAAAATAGTTCTCTGTCTACCCCTTTATTGGATGTGAAAATATTTTATTATTTTAGCAACTTACGTAAATATAATTCCCTGTCAATATTTCGGGCAACTATAGGCACCACGGAATAGAGGCGCATACTTTCTTTAATTACTCGCTCCAAGCAATGCATTTTGTAGATATCTTCTTTAGTTGAAACTCGTTTTGATGTTCCAAAGATTGATTCTTGTCTGCAAAGTATAAGAATTTTAAAGGGATCTTTTAAAGTAAGTATAAATAACAACATAAAAAAATATCCATAAGTGTTGATATACGAAAACGTAACCTGCGCAACGGTTCCTCGTTGAAAGAACGGTTTGTTTTATTTATTTTTAATTTTTCGCAAGTCACCATAAATAAAACTTTGAACACACCAACTTAACTAATACACGCGTGTTAATCACTTCGAACCAGTGGCAAACTGTCATATGAAAATCAAGAATAAAAAAGAATAAGCAAAAAATAAAGATGCAGAGAAACTTACTCTTGAAACACTTTCTCTTGCACTTCCTTGTGGATGCCCAGAAGAACCAACGTGTAAGCGATCACAAGCGCTGTGGTGTCATTTCCAGCAACTGTGATAGAGTCGATGTGCTCCCGGAGCTGTTCGTCCGTGAACTCAACTTCTCGCCCAAATAACATGTCAAGGACCGCGCGAAGCTTATCACCTGATGTTACCAATTCAAAATATTGAAACTTAAATTTGAAATAAGAGATAGAATAAGTGTCGTATGTCTAAAGCCACGTAACAATATCTTTATACCTTTTTTATGGTTTTGACGTTTACTATAGCTCAGCGGTTCGCCGTCTTCTTCGGTTCGGTTCTTACACGCTCAAGGATAAAAATCTAATTATTGCTCTTCTACAAAGTGATAAAATGACGCGTGATCAAGTTCAAAACTTGTATGTTTTGAACCTGATACTCTGTTATAGTTAGCTACATTTGCTCTGCTTTTCATAAGCAAAAGTAGAGTTTAATCATGCATTTTTTTGAATTCATCCATTGCGGTGGGCAAAAATGTTGGCAAAATCTTAACTTCTCTTCACCTTATTATTATAGAAAGGTTTTCGAAATGTTGAGACAATGAGAAGGTTTGTTAAATTACTCGTCTTCTTTGTAAAGACTTCTTAAATTCCGGAAAATGTTCCTGTCCTTCAGTGTATACAGTATTAATATATCTAATACCAATTTTAGTATGGATTTAGCTATATAAATTATTACTATTAACTTTTAATAACTCAATTTTTTCTGTTTATCAACAGCGATAAGGACTACGCCATGTACACATAATCTGAGCTCGGTGCAGTGCCATGCAGTAGGATGTATAAATGTTATTTATAACAGGGATTATTATCATACTTTATAATTAGGTTAAAATAAATGAATATTGAAACATATTGTATTTTAAACTCGCAAAATGACTTGCAGTTGCCATGTAAAAGGCCTCGATATAAGCCGAAACTGACTTGCAATGCAATTTCGTGCGTGTAATTTCTCGAAGATGGAGCACTCGGATACCCCGACTTGCAAATATAAAGAAAATGAAGAAAGATTATCTCTTTCTATCTGCCCCGGAATAATGAGTAAAGATATTTATTAATTATAAAGTTTTCCACTTATTATGAGTAGATGACAGAACTGTATCAAATATCAAATGAAACAGAATTTTTCAATAAATTAATTTGAATCATAGTATATATAATAAAAATAAATAAAATATCTTCACGCAATTCCCAATACAGGGGTAGACAGAGGTCGAGTCTAGACAATCAAGTCCCTTCGACCCACCTTCCACCGAAGATATTTTCGGGACAACGTGACAGGTGGTGAGCCCGTCGCCGTCTTTATGTCCAAGCCAACGATATTCGTACATAAGTTTTTGAAAAACCCATTGGTACGAGCCTACCAACTGGGGATCGAACTCGGGTCTATTGACTCGAAATTCCGACCACCCAACCACTCGGCTATCGTGACTTATATATAATAGTAATAAAAATAAATAAATGAAACAGAAACACACGACGCCTATGCCTTTCCGTAACCGACGATTGATTTAGGACAAAATCTGTTGACAGTTGACAGATTATATTTGTACATAAATAATATATTTGCTGTGAAATTTTGTTTTGTAGAAATAGTCATTCATCTATGCCATTCATTACAATAGTGGTCAGATGAGGTGATGCAATACTTTAATGTCATACTAATAGTTTCATGTTATCGCCAGAATTCTATTTATTAGCATGTGTAAAGATAGTAGGTACCTTAACCAAATAAAAGGGGGGCAGAGTTCTGGCCAGTGTAGAGATTACGAGACGTACAAACATAATTCTGTAAAAGACCACTGCAATACATATGCCTCTCCCTTAGTCCCTTTTTATATCCTTTTTACCTTAGTCGCTTCTTAAGAAACATAAAAACTAATCTAAAAATACTTCCCTAAGAACTAGTTTCCGCATGATATAGTAGATCTTTATACTAAAACAATACCGATTTAAGTGCTCAGAGGTATTGTTTTGTGTTTAAACCTAAGATTTCTTTACGGTCTCATAAATTTTATGACTATTCAACACTTACGTCAAAGGAATTGTACACAGAATTACATTGTGTTACTTCACATTGTGAATCATTTTGTAGAGCGCTGAAATTGTTGATAGCTTTTTGTAGTTGTTGTAATTAAAACTTTTAAAGTTTATCTATTTAATAAAAGTAATATGATAAAATGAACAATAAATGAGAAAATCTTCATTGCTTAAACTGAACTCAAAGAGAAAGAGAAAAATAAAAATGACCACGAAAGATCTTAAATTTTTTGGAGTGTTTTGCGGTATCGTGAATGTAGCCGCACGACCGGGAAAATGAGGAGTTGTGCAAAATACACGCATAACGTAGAGATGTCTTTTAGAGTGTTTCTGATTTTCTCCTGGTCAGTAAGTTAGATCCACTGAGCAAGGTAGATTCGGTTAATTCACTCTATATTTTAGAACCACCTCTCTTTGTCCGACGTTTCCATAAAAATAGAAAAAAATACCTGATAAATCGTTAATCTTGCTGAATTTATTTCTCTCGTATTCTTGTCGCCTCTTTCGAACCACCTACAAAAAGAGTAAATGTGTTTTGCGATTTCTTTTTTACTATATACTAAGTTTGCCTGTACGAATTGCCACACGAATTGCCACACGAATTGCCAATTCTTCGGGCCAAATAGTCGGCCCTTGGTGCACTGGCTTTTACATCTATGTTGGCTGTTATGGTTATGTTATGAAGTTCTTAAGGCCTCTGGACCAATAGCGCCGAACCATGGAGTATTTTCGACGGTAATGAGATCCTGTTGCTAACCTAATCTGTTTTCCCAAATTTAACAAAAATAAATTGAAAAAAATTATTGATTGATTTTTGACGACCTCCGTGGACGAGTGGCGTACATACCAGTTTTCATGGTGTCGCCAGCTCGGAGCCGGCTCTGGCCCGGGTTCGATTCGCGGTCAGGTCAATGTAGAGAACCATTTTTCCACATTTTGCGTGCGTCTGCGTGTTTGTGGTACCTACGGTGTTTCTGATTCCATAATACAAGAGCTTTATCCAATCCGAGAGTGTTGATAATGCTCTTACCAAACATCGAATATGGTAATTTTTTTATTGTGTAATATATTTTAAAACAATCAAGGAAAAGAG
Source organism: Sericinus montela (assembly GCA_029286605.1). Lineage (NCBI taxonomy): Eukaryota > Metazoa > Arthropoda > Insecta > Lepidoptera > Papilionidae > Sericinus > Sericinus montela. The sequence continues at coordinate 5,209,636 of JAGSMR010000020.1, forward strand.
CTCAATACTGGACAAAGACTGACGAAGAAGTAAACAAGAATACAATATAAAATATTAGAAAAGCACCTCATCGGTAAATTTATGCGTGAGATCTATATTTTCCTTCTGCTGTTTCGCGTACGGTGTCAAGTTGAACAGACAGTCCGGCTGTAGCCACACTTTGAAGAAGCGCATATTAAGTATCGTCATTACAGTATGACGCGCACGAAGGTATGGCGTATCTGGTGAGTGTTGTATATCCATCCTTTCACCCATCGCAGTTTCTGTTGTTAGATAAAAATCTAATATAACATTTTTCTAGTGACTCCGCAATGAAATATTTTTTTATCTTTGATCCTCATCATTAAATATACATTTAAATACTTGTAACAAAACACACGTGTAAAATAATTGTTTATGGAAGGCAAGCTACATAAAAGCTACCATTAAAATAACTATTTGCAATGAATAATTTGAGTCACGGTAGCCGAGTAGTTGGGTGGTCGAAATTTCGAGTTAAGAGCCACCTGGGTATCGAACTCGGGTCGAGTTCGATACCCAGGTGGCTGGCTCATACCAATGGGGTTTTCAAAAACTTATGTACGAATTATTTTGTTGGCTTGAACATAAAGATGGCGACGGGAATTGCGTGAAGATATTTATATTTATTATTTATTAATGAATAACAAACAAGTGGTGCTGGTTTTTGTGACAATGAGAGACGAATTCTTAACTCTGTTAATATCAGCGTAAAGTGGTAATTACTTAATTATATTTTTAGTGACAAATAGGTATAATCAATTAACGAATGCTAATAAAATATATATTTCATCATAATCGTCGATAGTAACCGTGAACCTAATTATATGTTACGTCTTTGTAGATGGTTGTAAATTTCTATTAATGGCTATGACCACTTATTTGTGCGTAGAATATACAGCGTTATAATCGCTTCCTATTATAGTTTATTAGTAATCAATTAATTTATTAAAGTCACGATAGCCGAGTGGGTCGGTGATCAGAATTCAAGTCAAGAGACCTGAATTCCATACCCATGAGGTGTACTCATATTAATGAGTTTTTTGCAATACTTATGTACAATTTATATCGTCGGATTAGACTTAAACACGGCGACAGTATTATCGCCTATCACGTTGTACCATGATGTCAATGTATGTTGAAAGGACTATATTGTCCAGGCCTATGGCTACCCCACTGTTGGGAATTGCGTAAAGATAAAAAACTAATTTATTTTTCATGTAAGTGGTAGACTGAGAAGGCTTAACATTTTTTTATAGCTTTCGAGACGCCGCGTGGCCATGGGTAATTTGTCCCTGATATTCTGCAGGAAAGCCAAAACGAAGGAAAACGTATTTTTTTTAGGTATTTATTAAATGACCGGTTTACGCTCATAAAAATAATCTATATTAAAAATATTAAAAATATAGTATCACATCTTAGTACATACAATAATGATGAAAATCTAAAACATAAAAAAGACCCTAAAATTTAAAAGGATTTTCGCATTCATCTGAAAAACCTTGAACAAATGTACACGCAACTTCCGCTAGATAAAGTCTGAAATGCGCAATTAAATGTAATGAATTGCTAAAAAAATAACAAACAAAATCGCTTACCAAAAACAATATCCAATGTACACGCAGTGATATATTGAAGAACATCGAAGTAATCCTTATCAACTTTTTCATTAAGCCTGTCTATAAGTATGTCTGCTTGTTCACCAATCACGCTTAAATATTGTTCAACAATTTTGTTATGAAACACAGGCAACAAAACTTTTCTATGTGACTTCCAAAGACCAACTGAAAATAATGTTACCCATTATTTTTACAAACATGAATGAATGTGGGGTTGGAAGGATAACACAACCCTGTGTCCTTCCAACCCCACAATACATAACCCTGTGTTATCGATATCGGGGATCGAACCAGAGCCACTAATACCCTGGGAATCTACTTCAGGACTCTACTGAATACCCTGATCACCACGTTTCTGAATAAAAAGCATAACACTACGATATGTTACTGTTAATCATGCTATTTTTACTTTGTGTATTAATGTAAAAAAGATTAATTTACTCGTTCTGCAAGTAAGTAAGGAAATACTTACGTGGAGCAACAAAGAGGCCATGCCCAAGCCATGGTCGAAGAAAACGATACACTACATCCTTGTCCAGACAATTGTCAAGTACTACTTTCGCATCTTCGGCATTAAGAATAGCTGTAAAAATTATGTATTAGAAAGAAGAAAGAAACTTTATTTGTTGCCACTTTTACCGGAACCAAAAAACAGTATTGAAATCATAGATAATTAAAAAAAATAACTGAAAAAACATACAAATTAATAATAAAAAATTAAAGAAAACATAATTTTTAAACAAAGAAAATTACATTAGTGACATTCCATACAGCAACAAAAGGGTCTGTGCTCAGTATAAGTTGCGGGTGGACACAACACTGATTTTCAGCACAGCCCGTCAAACAGAATTGGACAGGACAACATTAAAATATTATATATATATATATATATATATATATATATATATATATATATATATATATATATATATATATATATATATATATATATATATATATATATATATATATATATGTATATATATATATATATATATATATATATATATATATATATATATATATATATATATATATATATATATATATATATATATATATATATATATATATATATATATATATATATATATATATAAATATATATATATATATATATATATATATATATATGTATATATATATATATATATATATATATATATATATATATATGTATATATATATATATATATATATATATATATATATATATATATATATATATATATATATATTATGTACGAAACTTAAGGACACATTATTACACAGCAAATGCTACTAAGGTAAGCAGACATACATATTTATTATATCATTATCAGTTTCAGAATTTTGTTAGGAAAGCAACAAGTAATGGTATTATGTTGCACATGGCTTGCAATATTATCATACAACGGGACAAAGCACTATAAAATAACAGATTTTCTACTTAAAATTAAGCCTCATAATCAAAATGATTACCACTGTAGCGATAGTTAACTTCTCTTTTGAACATTTAAAAGCCAAGACTTATACTTCACTTTAAAATATTTTTTTAATTCAGATTTCTAAATGGAGGGAGCAAATTATTCCACCATATAATTTATGATTATATGAAGACGAAGAAGGATGCAGAAGTAACAGTCTGTAAAAGTCCACTTCGCCTTATACGCTGCTGCACCTTATCAGTCTACTGAATTTTGGTCTAGTATTCTTGAAGATGCTCTTGGCAGCTGCTGACGGCAGCCGAAAAAATTTAATTTGTTTTTGGCGACTCTAACGACACCCCTTTAAAAAAAAGAGGGTGATATTCCTACGTCGATTTCACACGGTAACATATTATCATACTTAAAAATCACAATTGAAAGACTGGTATGGATAGTAGTGTCTATGGTGAAGTCTCGTACTACGATCGTTAAAGCCAAGTGTGGCGATTATGAAACCCTGTCGTTGCGGCGAGGCATTTGTATTGGGAGGAGCGGTGGACTTTACAGGCCGTTATAATAATGATGTGAATACGCGGTATGTACAGTATATGAACTACAATTGTATTCAATAATCAACCTGTACTCTGCTACCTGCGTACCTGAAACCTGCGTAAATATACGAAGCTCCACAGAAGGTTACACAAAACCGAAACGTGATAAGCATTCCATCTGAATATGCGAAACCTTGGTTGAACAAACCATTTTGAACATCGTAGCTATCCGCTGAACCTGAATTACATTCGTGGGGTTATGGCTCCCACGGTTTTAAGCGTCTCTTGATTTTGTGGGCGATTTAGATGGGCAATTTAGAGGTATGTGCTGCATCGTATATAGTAGTGGTCACTATATGAAAGCCGTCCGCAAAACTTCCGATTTGTATAGTTCGCATCGTAAAACTTGAGTAACTTTTATTGCATTTTTGAGGCGGTAGCACATTCTCTTCAGAATGTATTGTTGAAAGAAGAATATTATTCTCCTTTCAGCAATACATTCATCATTAATTACTTGTTACTATAAGTTACAATGTAAGCAATATTTTATATTTCTATGCAAATCTACGGCTAATCTGATTGAAAAGCACTCACACTGATTTTTTTTATTTTGTGATTGAAATGATTAGCAACTATGAAGTTCACTAAATAAAAGTATGGTAGGTTGCTATTTCACTTACCTTTATGAATTGATGATCAATGAGGAAGAAACTTTTCCTACACAATATCTATACCAATACCTTTCATTCTTATTTAAAACCTAAAGGGGACCGTGTAATTCAACCTGGACTTCTTGTTGATCATAGTATTAATTACACAAAAACATTTTTATAACAACATCCAGTATTAAAGCCGATAGTGCAAATCATCTAATTTTCCTTCAACGTCACTGGCAGCGTGACTATTTAAATCATATTGTCATAAAATGTTAAGACTTTCAAGCAATTGATTATTTAATGGATTCGTGTGGAAAAATCCTCAAATAGCTAATCATCAATTATAGATTTATCTATGATAATGATCTAGTTGAGTAATCGTTGTACTTACCTACATATAATTTCGGTCCAAGCCAAACTTTTGCAACGCCTTTGTATTTGATACCTAGTTGAGCAATATCCTCGAGACTTTGAACAATTTCTGTAAAATTGATAATTATTTACAAAGACGCGTAAAATATGAGTTAATAAGTAATAGTCTGTTTAATGTACATATATATGTATATACTTTCAGCGTCTCCTATAAATAGCATAGCATTTCCTATTAACGGCAATGTGGGTGGAACAGGCAAAGAGGCAGTAGCGCGATCCATGCGTCTGGCACCAGCACTCCAGTAAATCCAGTAGCAGCCTCCGATCACCACCAGTAGAAATAAAATAATCATGGTCCTAAACAGAAAATGACACGTTGTTTTTTATTGTTATTTTTTTATCAGAAGATCTGTAGTCTCGATAGCCGTGTGGTAGTCCGACCACCCAGGTTGGAATTACGATTTCGGGAGACCCGAGTTCGATACTCAGGTGGCAGGCTCGTACCAATTGTTTTTCAAAAACTTATGTACGAATTATATTGTTGGCTTGGACATAAACACGGCGACGGGCTCACCACCTGTCACGTTGTCTCGAAAATCTCTTCAGGGGAGGGTGGTTCAAAGGGACTTAATTGTCTCGACTAGATCTCTGTCTACCCCTGTATTGGGTATAGCGTGCAGAGATTTATTTATTTATTCAGAAGATCTGTCAAACGAACAATCAATTCCCGTAATGTTCAGAAAAGTATCAGGAGATAAGAAATTCGTGATTTCCTATCAAATTGTCTGGACTTTTAAAAAATTTCTAAATCAATTAGAGACATTAAAAAGAATTAAGTTTTCATAAGTTTTAATAAGAGTGTCAGTTATAAGTAATCATTCAGATTTCATTTTTGTTCTATATTTTTTTAAAATTTGATTTGCACTTGAAAAATTTACAAAGTAGCGGACTTAATGCTAAGAGGCATTCTTTACCGAACAAAACCATTGGTTTGAGAGAATCAAGTAATGGGTGCAAATCAAAAGCAACGTGTATTAAATAAAAGCAACAGGTGCAAACAAGTTTTGACAATCTCTTTTATATACTTATGTAATGATACGGTTTGAGATATAATTACCAAAAGAAAGTTTCAATTTATTAAATACTGTTTTTTATTATGAAATGTATTTTGTTGCAATACGACCTACAGTTGTCTTACAGTTGTCAGATGGAATATGTGTTATGAATTGATTATGAAATGTAATTCAGAGTTGTTGTCGGTTTCTGTGACCGCAGCCCCTTAGACCTTAGCCTTAGACCAATTTATTAGTGTTTGAGCAGAGTGACGTTCTACACACAATAAAAAATCTTCGCGGAATTTGCGCCACATCTTCTCCGCGAGAATACCTCAAAATATTAAGACGAAAGTTTACAACCAGTGCGCGTAGTAATTGATAACAAGGATCGGAGTCCATCACTGCTGTTTGAATGAGGAAGTTAAAAATTTCTTAGCCGACTACGAACAGGTCTACGCTTGGTGTTTCATTGCATGTTATGAACATCATTTTTCGAATGAAAATTCAATTGAAAATCGTCATTCAAATTCAAATAATGCGTAAGGAAAATATCCGAATTAGTATATCATAGCCGTAAGGATCAGTATACTGACAACATTTGGGGAATAAAACTCGTAGAGATGCAGCCTCGAAGAGGCAAACGTTGTGGGAGGACGCCACAAGATGGAATGACGATCTGTTCAATATTGCGGGTAGTCGATGCATACAGTACCATTCTATGTGGCAATCACTGCGGAACAAAAGCTCTCGCTTTGGACTATTATGGTGATGAAGATTTGTAAGTGATTTACAAATCACAATAGTCATCACAACACTGATAATGGTATGTAATAAAATTGGTATTGGTATGTTAAAACTGTTATAACAATTGTGGTGAATATTGTTGGGGGTCATTGTAGAAGCATGCTCGTCGCGAACCCTACCAGCCCTTTCCAAGGCTGCAATTCTACACAGCTGCGCAACCATGCCAACAAGAGTCGGGGCGTCCCGTTAGAGGAGGCAAAAAAAATAAGAGAAATAAGCTGATTGAAATAATGAATGAAAGAGAATTAGACGTCGTATGTTTGTCGGAGACCAAACGTAGGGGCAGTGGCACCGAGGAATTCTCTGGTGGGGCGTTAGCTTTATGGTCCGGGGTTTCGCAGAGTGAGTGCACCTGCCAGGGAGGAGGTGGGGGTGCTGATGTCATCTCGGTTGGTCGATGTTAGGAATGAATATGAAACTGTGAACTCAAGACTTCCCTGAGTTCGCTTTAAATTGGAACTGACGAGGCTATCCCTTTTAGCTGAATCCATCCATCGTGAGCTTTGGGAGAATGTTAGAGAAGTTCTAGAATTGTTTAGAGGAAACGAAAAAATTGTTGTATGTGGTGATTAGAATGGATGGGTGGGTACCCTCGACTCGGATATGAGTTGGTGCTTGGAAAGTTTGGTAATAAAAGGGTTAAAGATGCTGGCAAGCTAATACTGGCCGTATGAAAAGAGTCTTCTTGTGGCAAACACTATGTTTCACCACAAGAAAATCCAAATGTATACCAGAAAAGTAAGAATAAGAGAAGATTTGTTCCTAGTGGACACGCGAGTATTCAGGGGTGCTGGCCTGGGAACGAATGTGGAACGATGAAGTGAAAGAAGCTGTAAAGAAGAAAGCGTTATTAGACTGGCTTCTAGTAATAATAAGGATGTGAGAAAAAAGATGAAAGAAAGGTATAAGCTGCAAAAGGTTCCCACGAAAGCGTTGATTGAAGAAGTGCGTGAAAGGTGCAAAATAAAAGCGGAAACGAATAATAAAATGAAAGATTGTCGCACAGCTTTGGAAAAACTCCAAGCTGTTCTGGAAAGAGATTGAGAGGGCCCGATGTGGTGCGACAGCCTTAAGAATGAACTGAAAGTGCTTTCTGGCACCAATGACGTCTTCCCGGAAAAATCGAGCGTCAGGCAGCGATGGAGTGACTTTTTTTTAGAGCATGATGCACAAATGTATGCATGTGATGATATTAGTGAAGTATCCGGGGATGACACCGTGACTGGTATGCCAGAATTGGACTTCGATGACACTGCGGTCATCAGTATAAAAGAGATTGAATGTGCGATTCGAAGTTTGAAATGTGGTAAGGCTGCGGGACTAGATAGAGTTATTGCAAAAATGCAGTATGGTGAGTCTCACGTCAGAGACAGCTTTCATCTGCTGTCAATTAGTGTTGGCGGACGGGGGAAGTCCCGAATAATTGGCGATCCGCCAGTGCCTTTATATTAAGGTAACATAAAAATAAAATAAATAAAAATGGGTGATATAAAAATAAATTGTCTGCTGTATACTAATGATGCAGTGCTCATTGCACCATATGAGGCACAACTGCAGGCATTAGTCACGTGTATGAAAGAGGAATAATAATAATAATGGAATGTGAAATTAAAACTCTCCGTTTTAATACTAATAAAACTAAGGTTCTGGTATATGAAAGGGACGAAGAGAGAATGAAGTGTGAAGTATGGGTAAATCAGGAATGTCTAGAACAGGCGAATGAAATTGTATACTTGGAGAGTGCTTTTAGCCGGGATGAAAGATGTAATATAGATGTGGACAGGCGCTGCCAGGAACAAACTCATCGCTGCCCTGCCTGCGTTAATCAAAAGGCAAGGCGTAGTGAAAAGTGCACTAATATCGACTTTCTTACAAAGCAATGAAACTCAGGTAGGCCAGAAGAAGCATAAAATCAAGTTGAATGCAGTGGAGATGATCTCTTCGCAAAATATGCGGCGTCGCCTTAGCCAACCGAATACCAAAATAAAGAGATTCGCAATATGGTAGGTTTGAAAGATGATGAAAGATGGTTTGGGCACGTTGGGCGAATGAGTGAAGACCGAATGATGAAAAAAATATATAGCGTCAAAGTTAATATTAAAAAGGGTCGAGGTAGGCCGAGACTAGCTTTCGATGACTATGTGACCAAATTGCTCGTAGAGGGGAGGGTCAAGAGTACTCGGATACCTCGACGTGCATGTATGAAGAAAATTATGAATCTGAAAGAAGCGAAAGAGGTATGTAAGAATCGTGACACTTTGCGATCTGTTCTCTCTGACAACCCCGTCAGGGATTATGCGTGAAGATAAGTAAGTAAGTAAGTAAGTATTATGGCATTCTCTGTGCTGTTTGACAAACTTGAAATACCACGTGGATTGTAACTCGTGGCGATCTGTTCTCTCTGGGGTTGTGCGTGACGATAAATAGTAATAATAATAATGATGAATATTTAGCCCTATACAGAACATAAGATATTTATATTTAAAATAATAAATATTTACTCATGTTGGTGCATATACCACTATAAGTTCAATTATTGAAAATTAGATGATCAGCCATGTGGAATCGGCATAAGAATAATAATCTCTTGCCATGAGTGTCGGAAGAAGCGTCTAAGAGAAAAATCCAGTTAGCAACTTGACACTGGAGGGTCTGCAGATTTTCGGAATAGTGTTTATCCGTTTGCCAAGTGTAGTGATTGTAGGAAACTGTTCTGTGGTGTAGTGAACTTTTACAGCCCGATATGATTGGTAAATGAAGGAAAGAAATACCTATTCCAGGAAATCAGTTTATTCTTTGAAACGACTTTGTAAAGTGTTAGCGGATTTTACTTTTAATATAAATAATATTATTATTATTTATATTAAAAGTAAATAATTAAATATCTTCACGCAATTCCCAATACAGGGGTAGACAGAGGTCTAGACAATTAAGTCCCTTCGACTTCGGTCAGGTCTGTCAGGTCGGTCATATCTGAATATCACAAAAACTAAAATGCTAGATTAATGAAATAAATTGGTGTTTGTTTTTCAAATAAATGTTTCTTAAATGAAGTGAAATATAATAAAAGTTCTTAGTAACTGTAAACCTGTTCTCTGTAGATTTATTGAAGGTAGTACTTTTAATTTTATTACTGATTATAGTACACTGAAGGTATATGAATAAAGAATCAGTCTTGATCAATATGGCGTTTTACTACATGCTGATAGCGGTGTTAAATATTAAATACAATTGTTAAAGTGCGTTTCAAGTTGCAATGAGTATTTAAAATAAAACGATTTTCGGATTTTATCGCGTTTTTAATTAGTTTTTACAAACTATTTTTATTTCGAGACGTTTCAGATGCTTTACAGCATTATTAGCTAATCCGAAAATCGTTTTATTTTAAATGTGTAGTATTCGCGTACTGTATTTTTAAAGGCTTCGGGTGTGCATAAAGAGACTAAAGATGTTCAAACGAGTTTATTGGTTAACTTAATTGGACCGGCGGGCTACGATGTGTTTACAACTTTCAAATTCACCATGGACGAAAATCCGGAAGACATCGAGACAGTTGTAAAAAAAATGTTAATGTATACAAATTACACTTTATTGTTTAAGTATAATTGTCAAAGTGTTCTCGGAAAATATACCTGTAAAGAGTTAGGTATGATTAAGCGTATTAATTCTATAAATATTGCATGTTATGAAGATCTATTTCATGGACTAGGTAAATTATCGGGCAAATATAAGATTATTGTTGAGGACGGAGCGCAACCGTCTATATGTCCCGTTAGAAAAATACCGATAGCGATTAGACAAAAACTACTTTGCGAATTAAACCGCATGGCGGAACTACGGACGGAACTACTGTCGGTAGACGCGAGCGCGCGCGTCATAGGCGCAGTGCTTATGCAGCGCGGCCGCCCGGTCGAATTCGCCTCTACGACATTTAACGAGACTCAATGTCGATACGCGCAGATTGAGAAAGAATTGCTGGCTATCGTTTTCGCTTTAGAACGGTTTCATCAATACGTTTTTGGCAGAGACGAAGTAACTATAGAAACGGACCATAAGCCGTTAGTCTCTTCTTAAAAAATCTTTAAATTCAGTGCCGGCACGGTTACAACGTATGATGCTATACAGGCTTATGATTTTAAACTTACGTATAAACCGGGTAAATATATGTATATCGCCGATACTTTGTCGAGGGCGCCTTTGCCAGAAATTATGTCGGATAAAATATGTAACGAGGTCGAAGAACAAACACGTATTTTATTAGAAAATGTAAGGTTCAGTAATCTTTAATTCCAATTGATCGAGGATTATACAGCTAAGGATGAAGAATGTCAGCTACTAATATCGTTTATACGTAACGGATGGCCCTTAAATAAATATGACGACGATGAGCGTCTCCGTGCACAATGGTCTTATCGAGAACTTTTTGAATATGTCGATGGAGTTATATTTAAGGATAATCTTGTTTACATACCACATGGATTACGCAAATAAATGATTAGCCGTGTACACGATGGGCATATGGGTATAGATAGGTGCAAGCGGCACGCGCGCGAAGTAATGTTTTGGCCGGGAATGTCGCGCGACGTGGAGGCGGCCGTGCGCCGCTGCGCCGCCTGCGCCGAGTGCGCGCCGCGGCCCGTCTCGAGCCGTTCCTACCGCATGCGATTCCCGACATTCCGTGGGCTAAAGTAGGATCAGACATATTTGAAATCGGAAAAAAATATTTTATTATATTAATTGATTATTTTTCTAATTACGTTGACTAATGGAACCATTAGTTAGTATAAAAAGTTCGATTGGGGATAATTTGGTGACGTCGTAATATGATGGAAGCCCCAATTCATGCTAAAAGAACTGAACTCTTTAGACGAATAAGCAGGACCATTGTCGGTTATGAGCTCAAATGGAATACCTTGCCTTGAGAATTGCTCCTTTAAGGCCACGATAACCGTCCGGTTATCGACGCCTTTAAATATATATATATATATATATTTATATTTATATATATATATTTATATTTATATATATATATATATATATATATATATACATATATATATATATATATATATATATATATAAAGTCACGATAGCCGAGTTGTTGGGTGGTCGGAAGTTCGTGTCGAGAGACCCGAGTTCGATCCCCAGGTGGCAGTACCAATGAGTTTTCAAAACTTATGTACGATTTCATCGTTGGCTTGGACATAAAGGCGGCGACGGGCTCACCACCTGTCACGTTGTCCCGAAAATATCTTCAGTGGAAGGTGGGTCAAAGGGACTTAATTGTCTAGACTTGACCTCTGTCTACCCCTGTATTGTATATATATATATATATATATATATATATATATATATATATATATATATATATATATATATATATATATATATATATACATATATATATATATATATATATATATATATATATATATATACATATATATATTGTTACTTAATTACATAAATAGGTAATAATTTCACAATTACTGTTTATTATTTGCGTAATTCTTTATTATTGTTACTCATGTTTTAATATTAAAGTTTTTTTATATAACTACTTAGCTACTGAAAACCTTAATATTACTTTTTTTGTTCTTTTTTTTTATTTAAGGGGGAGGATGTTGTATGTAGATTTATTGAAGGTAGTACTGTTAATTTTATTACTCATTATTGTACACTGAAGGTATGTGAATAAAGAATTAGTCTTGATCAATATGGCGTTTTACTACATATGTTATAAAATGTTACATAATACAAGTGATGAGACTTGCAATCAAACTTTTATTCCGGTTTACTTTGGCTACAAACAATAAGGTATATAAACAGCGTTTCTGATGTATAGTATTCTTTACTGAATCTGTTGATAAAAATTCATGACAGCTGATGGTTGGGTGATTCGATTTCGAGTCAAGAGACATCGATCCCCAGGTGGTGGGCGCTTTCCCATGAGTTTTTCAAAACTTATGTAGTATTTTTATGATTGTCTTGGTCATAAACACGGCTATAGGCTCACCACCAGCCACAATGTCCCGAATAGTCTTCCGTTAAAAGTGGGTCGTAATGACTTAATTGTCTTGACTTCTGTCTACCCCTCTATTGGGAATAGCGTGAAGATGTTTTTGTTTACTTATTTGCTTATATCTGAACAATGCACCAGAACTGTTACAATCAACTAGATTAAGCAGTGATGATTGCGGAAAAAAAGATCCCAAAACCCTCTCACGATCACAGTTCAATAGCTTAAATTCGTTCTCGTAGAGCCGTTATTAGTTATTAAAAATATTCAGTTTTTAAAAATATTTAAATATTCAGATATTGATCCTAATTCATTGTTCACGATTATATATTGTGATAATAGGATTCCGTATGACAAATATAAAAATCCATGATTCAAATACACACATATTCCTCACACAAATGTAGATTGTCACACGAAGCCGAGATGTTGGGTGATCGGAATTCGAATCAAGAGACCCGAGTTCGATCGCCAGGTGGCTGTCTCGTATTAATGCGTTTTTCCAAAAACTTATGTATGATTTATATCGTTCGCTTGGTCATTTACGATGGTTGTATTGATTTAGAACTTTATCCGCGCTCCTTATTTTTATGGAGTAAGGAAAAATTTTTATGGCTGATAGGTGATTTTCGATACATCGTATTAAAAACTGTTAAGCAAAATCCTGTCTCAGATCCCTTGTCTTGCATTCAGGTAATAAATTTTCAGTATGGCAAATTCTATTGCAGTACATTCAGCTGTTTTGTCCTCATAAAGATTTTTTACACAACACCAAAAGATACAATTATAACATAGTAGTATAGTATAGATTTATAATATAGAAATATTTATATATTTATAATAGAACAAACTACAAAATTTAGTTTGTTAAAAGAACGTAAAGGTGATAAGATTTCGCAAATTTCCACCTTATATGTTTATTTTGTGATGTGTTAATATAAAATGAAATAGAATTATTACAAAAGTAAATTAATGAAAAAAACAGACTGAAATTAGATTAAGATTTATTGCTTCCTTTTGACCTTTACACACATATTACACAGGATATAAGAGGAGACACGTTTATATCAAACACTGCAGTTGAATGCCGGAGTATTTTTTAATTTGTCATCTGCAAATATAATTTGCAATCATAACAAAAGGTTTGATAAAACATTAACATTTTAAAATGTCACGATAGCCGAATGGTTGGGTGGTCGGAATTTCGAGTCAATAGACCCGAGTTCGATCCCCAGTTGGTAGGGTCGTACCAATGGGTTTTTCAAAAACTTATGTACGAATATCGTTAACTTGGACATAAAGGCGGCGACGGGCTCACCACCTGTCACGTTGTCCCGAAAATATCTTCGGTGAAAGGTGGGTCGAAGGGACTTAATTGTCTAGACTCGACCTCTGTCTACCCCTGTATTGGGAATTGCGTGAAGATATTTTTTTTTTATTTTTTTTTTATTAACATTTTAAAAATTGTTTATAGTCAAATATTAAAATATGCATAAAATCCCTTGAAATACTTTACAATCTTATCACCTTCATGTAATTGAACATTGGCAGAGTAAATTTAAAATGAATATTTCTAAACTGCACACAAATTCACAAATTATATATCACTATGTGAATCCGCAAACGTTGTTTTGCTATATAAAAAATAGGGGTTGATCGTAGTAGGGTAAAAATTTTGGGTTGTATGTATTTTTGAATGCTGTATCCTAAAAAATAAAAACCAAAAATTTTGTCTAAAAAAAATTTTGAAGTGGACCACCCTTAACATTTAGAGGGATGAAAAATAGATAATGTCCGATTTGCAGACCTAGCCTATATGCACACAAAATTTTAAGAAAATCGGTAGAACCATTTCGGAAGAGTTTCATTAAAAACACCGTGACACGAGAATTTTATATATATAATATTATTAATTACATTATATGTCGTTAAGGTCATATAACAACATATAAAGTAATTAATAATATAATTAAATTTATACAATTATTAATTTCATTTTCTTAAAAAATCATAAATACAACAGTAAGTATTTATAATAATTATTTTACGATAAAATTAAAATTGTCCTAGTTCAGTTGTGAAAATGTGTTATATTATAACATGTAGAACATGAAAGAACATAAAGTTTATTTCGTATTTTCACACTTTATTAATTGACTTATTAAAATTTACTTACCTTTAATGCGTTTAACTTTTTCCTACTGTAAATCGATTTAGTCTGAGAAACGACTAACGACAAAGACACGCGTATTCAGACTCAGAAATCTTCAACAATACATTGAAACCCATCATCGGCTCGCTTGCTCATTTAAAATTTATTTAAATATTTGAAGATGGCATACGTAATATATAGGTACTTAAGTAAATATTTAGATGACTCATTCTTAAAGCTATCATGAGCGGAAACCAATTTCAGGGGTGGTTAGAAATTATGTCATTAATTTAAGTTCAATGCGGTTTAGAAACAAGACGATATTATGTTGCAATAATAATAATATATTTTAAGCAGACAATAAAATAAGTGAATATGCGATATTTTTTCTCCCTAAGAGTACTGAGTAATAAAATTTGAATATCTTAGGTTTATAAGAGACTTTGAAATGTTTATAAAATAATATCGAAGTGGCTAATCTATTTCAAATAAGAGGTAATGCTATTTTAGTACACAAAGAACGGATTAGCAATCTAAGTAAGAAAACAATGCTGATTTCCATTAATTCTCTAAAGTGAATATCTAACAGTGAATCTTTTTAAAAAAATAAATAAATAATTTTCTTTACGCCATTCCCAATACTGGGGTAGACAGAAGTCTAGACAGTTAAGTTAAAGTTAAAAAATATCTTCAGTGGAAGGTTTGTCACTAAGACCCACCTTCCACTGAAGATATTTTGGACAACGTGATAGGTGATAAGCCCATCGCCGTCTTAGTGTATAAGCTAATGGTACAATATAATTACAAAGATACACATCTACATAGATAAATATTCATATGCTTATATACTCCCGTATCCCCGTTAGTCCCGATAGCCGAATGGTTGGGTGGTTGGAATTTGGAGTCAAGAGACCCGAGTTCGTTCCTTAAGTGGCCGTACCAATGGGTTTTTCTAAAACTTATGTACGAATATCGTTGGCTTGGACATAAAGGCGGCGACGGGCTCACCACCTGTCACGTTGTCCCGAAAATATCTTCGGTGAAAGGTGGGTCGAAGGGACATAATTGTCTAAACTGGACCTCTGTCTACCCCTGTATTGGGAATTGCGTGAAGATATTTCTTTCTTTCTTATATGCTCCCATCGAGTTTATCATCAAGTGCAACCATTCACATTCATCACACATTTGCCCCTAGCAGGAATCAAACCCGCATCACTACCAACTAGGCTATCGGGTCGGCGAATTTAAAAATTGATATCTCATTTCGAAACGGTTATGTCATCAGTAGGTAGCTTTTTCTATTTTATAGGATTTTTCCTTAATTATCTCTTAAAACGCCACGAGAAGATAGATGGTTGTAAGACTAACGCCGTTACCACACGGCACGATCTTTATACAATCCTTGATTATTCGGATTGCCAAATATGAATATTGTATTCCAGAACAGTGTAAGATCATGTTCCGGCATCAAAATAAAAAGTTGAAGTGGAAATTTGACAAATAACGCTCTTATCTTATGTATGGAGGGACCTTGGATAAATATTCATTAATTTTGTCTTTATTGTTAGTTATATCTATAAGTTCTTAAAAAAATTACTTCAAAATTAGGTGCTTGTACTGTTATCAAAATAATGTCTTTTAATATTTTGTAAAAATAATGAAAATGTAGAAACAAAAATTATAATGTTAGTTTATACTGTTTACAAAGAGGTTCACGTTAGCCAAGGGTTAGTCTATAACACTATATATAGCAACATGTTCACTGCCTGTAACGTTTTTCGAAAACTAGGTCTACTGAAAGTCCAAATAGAGATATTATAAAAAAATACAAGGTATATAAGTATTTAGATGTTCATGTATATAAATGTTCGAGGCCATGCAAAATCGTAATGAATGTTGCATTAAATTATCATTCATTACGTCTCTTAATTTTTTAATAATTCTATTTATCTCACGCCTTACTATCTGAACGAAATATCACCTGATATACAATCATTGTACATGCTTGGAAATAAAAATATGTTGAAAAAAAAAACTGAAAGAACTGTATGTGAACGACCAGCCGTCACTAAGGTAAGCCCTGCGAGGCTTTTTTGTGAGGATGTTACGAATTTTTGTAATGTTTTTTTTTTTTTGTATCTTAAATATATGAAAAAAAAAATACTTGTCTCGTGACTTCGTACGCGTGGAAGTAGGTACATCCATACTTTTTTTTTATTTACTGTGAAAAAGTTGAACTTCATAAATTAATCGAAGCTAGCGTATACATACATAGATAGCGACAACATTACATAAATGGCTCTGATCCCAAAGAAGCAGCTTAAGCACTTCTATTTTGAAATCGTAAACAACGAAGAAACCACATACACCCAGACCCGAGGTACATTTTTTGGGACATCGTAACAGGTGGTGAGCCCGTCGCCGTATTTATGTCCAAACCAATGATATAAATCGTACATAAGTTTTAAAAAACCGATCAGTACGAGCCTACCACCTACGGATCGAACTCGGGTATCTAATCCCACACTCGGCTATCGTGGCTATTTATAAAAAATATTTTTTTAATTCTTCCTAAAATGTCTTGAAAATATCTTTGGTGGAAGGTGGGTCAAAGGACTTAATTGTCTAGACTAGACCTCTGTCTACCCCTGTATTGGGAATTGCGTGAAGATATTTATGCTAAAATGAGAATTTTCGTAATTCAATCAATTTAGCATGCAAGTTGATGTTTTTTCTCTTTATCGTTCTCCATCGTTCTTGCCCCAACCCGCCCTGGGTTTACGCCACTTATTTACCTCATATATGAAAAAAGGTATCATTCGTTGCGGCATGCCAGATTGGCCGCTGCTCTTTAAGGGTCCGCCATACTGATCCGCAAGAGCTTGAGAAGGACAAATATTCATTTTTATGGGAGGACGAGTGTTGGAGATGTGTCAATTTTTCATGAACAGTGGGATAGGATAATGAATTACAAAAGATTCGAAACATGGAACGATTATTTATTTCGTCACGTCGAACTTTGCGAAAAATGTAGAATATATTTTACGAAATATCCCAAAAAATTGCAGAGGCGTTAAATTAAATAAAAAAAAATACAAATATTTGATAGCACACAATGTGAAACATTCCATTTCTATTAATATTATGAAATTTACTTTATTTATTGAACTAGGTTAATTATTATTTGCAAATAATGTAGGAAAACCTACTAGGAAAACAAAAACAGTAGACAAAATTATTTACGTCATAATAACAGAAAATGTTATCCAGTGACTAAAATTTAGTCTCTAGTGATCAAATTAAAGAGAAAAAAGTTTTTAAAATTTCAATAGACACTAACGGGATCTGGTGTTCATTTCACTTCTACCGCGTATGAATTGGTTAAATGTTTATTTTTAAATGGTAAATAACACCACATACATTGCTTTAATACCAAAGTAAGTACCACAAACGCCTAGACCCAGACAATACAGAAAAAACAGTTTTGTCGATCTCGAATCAATTTGCTCACACGGACTACAAAAGAGAGTCGCGTTGTACCTCAATTTTTATTGTTTACTTTCGCTTGGTACATTGTCTTTACCTTTTGTTTCCTCTTTTTCAACGTACTGGAACCCTCGTTATACGTTCTTGTCCATTTATTTAGGAAATCTTCTTTCAAACCCGGTATATTGAAAATATCTTCTTTTCGTTTTCAGTCGGCCATGGCTAAGGTTACGCAGCACAATTTACGTAGTCATCCCATTTCCACTGGATTCAGTTTGCGTTTAGGCTTTTTCAGGCATATAAATAGGTTATATAATGAAACCTGTACCAACACTGCGTTATCGAAGGTAAAGCCTGCACTTTTCGCTATACCCTGTCTTTTGATTAACTCTGATATGGTACCACTCACTTTCCCCGGCAGCTACACGCATGTTCATATTTATCACATCCTTTATTATCATCCTTTCTAAACTGTCTCCAAGGTATACCTAGAAAACTTTCAGCTTCGGCAAATAGCTGTCGAGAGAGAATATGAAGCCAGGTAGAGAAAGGCGACCGTGTTTTACGCCTGCTCATACGCTAAATATGAGTGACAGGTTTTACTCTAACACAAATAGGGTTGGCGACAACAAGGGAACGACACTTCTTCTTCTTTTTCTTCTTCCTGTCCTTATCCCATGCTATGTGGGGTCGGCACAACATGTCTTCTTCCACTCTCCTCTATTTCCCGTCATCTCAATACTTACTCGTTTTTACAAGGGAACGACACTTACGTAGCCCTTAGTAGTGTGGCATCCATAAAAGTCCCCAAAGTTTCTTTATCAAATGCTTTTCTCGAGATCGAAAAAAGTAAGAAAAACATACTTAAAGTAGCTTACAAGTTTAATTCAGGATTTTACCTTCAAAAATATTTTAAGCGATTTATAGCATGAAGTTCCTTTATTATATATTTTGAAATCCCAGTCATTTTGATTAGATCCTGCCAAATATTTTCCTGTGAACCGTTACAGGACGATGTTATAATGTTGTCAAGGTTAAAAATGTTTAAAATACGTTATGTACTTAATTTTTTTACTTATAAAAAAGGTAATTCTACGTGGTAATAATGAAAATAACAATAAACCATAATTTTTGTATAAACTAAACCAATTAAAATTCTGATATGTTTTAGAATCTTTTCTGTAGGTACGATTAAAAAACATAAAAGCATTATATGTGTCCAACACTTATTACACATATTATACGTTTATCTTTCTCTGTTGGCAATTCTAAATAGCTGCTATTTGGATATCTGCCGTTTTGCAGTCATAGCCGCAGAGTGAAAAAACTTTTTTTAATTAAAAACACAAATAAGTTACTAACTTAAATGGGTACGCTGGTTACTTTAAGAAATTAATTATTATAAAGATCTTATTATAAAATTCTATTACACGATTCCGCATGCAAAAATAAATGGCATAGGATACCTAGTATCCCTCTCACAGAGCAATGCAATAACTCTACTGAATACACTACCACCACTACACATGCACTACACTCAACACCAGATAACATATAGGTACCACCACTGACAATTATGCGACGCGTGTTTCGCCTCAAAACAAGGTAACATCAACGTGTACATTCTACGATGAGCGACCTCAGAGTCAGTCTCTGAGAGAAGATGTTACCTGGTGTTGAGTGTAGTGTAGTGGTGGTGGTGCACCTAGTAGAATTAGAGCTCGCATCTGTGGGACGGAGGGTGGTGCACTTCCTGTCTTCGGAACAGGTCAACATGTGCCATTTATTTTTGTATGTCGTTTCGTACAATACAAGTTTATAATAACATCTTTATAAATGGATAAGCATTTCATTTAAGAAAATGAATTTATTGCAACTTTGTAACTATTTATTTCAAAACAATATATGTAAAATATTTTATATTTCTTACTATAACTTTTGTAATACATAACTAAACTAAATTGTGCATGTATTTCTTGTGACCACCATGTCCACTGTAAAGAATATGACCCCAGAAAATGTGTAAATATACTTTATATTGCTTGAGTTTGAATAGCTTAAAAGGGACATGCATTGATAACATGTGTATATTAAGTTATAGTTTTTAATTTTTATAAATCACAGGTTATTACAATAGTAGTATCTCTTAGTTTTGTAGTTTTAATAGTCGTAAATTTAATATTAACAGAACAAAACTCTGACAGCAGAATCCATCTTAGATGTTATAGTTCCTATAATATTTGCATGGCAACTTTCAAAGGAAAACAAAACGCCGTCGTGAAAAAAAAAAGTTGAGCAAGAGACTCGCTCATGTAAGAATGAGCGAAGCAGAAAGCGAAAAAAAAGCAAAAGATAAATACACAAGAAAAAGAAAACAGTGTGACCAGAGAAAAATAAAGAATAGTTAATTAGAATATAATTTGCAACCAAGCATGAGAACAGTAGACTATCAATTAGGAAAAAGGAACAGAGTTGAGAATGGGTAAAAAAACTTTAAAAGTAAGGTATTGGATTTAAGTCCATCATAGGGTCTTTACAGCAGAATTTTTTATACTTTTTTATTTCCTATTTGGCATGATTACGTTGATTAATTGTTTGCATTTTATAAATTGTTTATAATGTGTGAGTGCATGTGTTTAATTATTGTATATTATTAAAGTTTTCTCTTCATCACCGTTTTACTTCTGTTTTGTTAACCAAGCCAACTCTTCTATCGTCCTTATATATAAAATTGTGATTTATGCAAAAATAATACATGTTGATGTTTGTTACAATGACTAAAAGATAAATTAATAAATAAATATAAAGTAATTCTAATACTAAATATAACTAATTCTGAGAATTTTTTCCTGCCCTTATTTTTGTGCATAAGTCCATATGCAGTACATAGCACCCACTTCTCACAACTAATAAATTTGAATAATATTGGGTGGATGAGTGGAATGGCAACACTTAAAATAATGGCTGGCTTGGTTCGTTGGCTGTATTAGCGTTCCTTTTCTTTCGATGTAATATTTATTAGGTTATAATAGTTTACGTTATGTATTTTTAATTAAAGTTACCCACATAACAACGCTAGACTAAGTGTTCATTAAAACGTTATAACTTTACTTTTGTGAAGTGTAGTTGGAGTGCATAGCAGAATAATGTCAACCCGTGTTCTATAAAAACAAGGTAAGCGAACCGTAAAGCTTAGTTTTGTGTATGAAATCACTCTTGGGTGAAACTTTAATTATGATGTTATAAGGCAGTAATATAGATATTTCTCTAACTAGGTATCGAAGTCATAACATGGATTTTGGACATCCTCCACCGAACATGGGCATGCCCCCTCCTGGCATGGGTGGTCCCCCGGGCCCACCAGGTCGTAACAACATACGCCATAATTTCAGACCTTTTAATTACCAGATGCGCTTCCCACCACAGGGTCCCCTAAATATGACTCAAGATGACTTTGATGGTAAACGTTTACGTAAATCTGTTATGCGTAAAACTGTTGATTATAATGCTGCTATTATTAAAGCTCTAGAATGTCGAGTGTGGCAGAGAGACTGGCGCGATAGGCATGCTCTTCAACCCGATGCTATGTATACTCCTGACCTATTGCCGCCACCCTCGTACCCAGATAATCCAACAAACGCGGTTACAACGAGGTTTGTTAAAACTGCAACTAATAAGATGAGATGTCCTATTTTCGCTGTAGCATGGACACCAGAAGGTCGCCGATTAATAACTGGAGCATCATCAGGAGAATTTACTTTATGGAATGGTCTTACATTTAATTTTGAAACAATTTTACAAGCACATGATTCTCCAGTTAGGTCAATGGTTTGGTCACATGGAGAAGGGTGGATGGTTACAGGGGATCATTCTGGATTTATTAAGTACTGGCAAAGCAATATGAATAATGTTAAAATGTATCAAGCTCATAAAGAAGCCGTTAGAGGCATTAGTTTTAGCCCTAGTGATTCCAAGATTGTTACTTGTTCCGATGATGGCACTTTACGTATATTTGATTTCTATAGATGTCAAGAAGAAAGAATATTAAGAGGTCATGGTGCAGATGTAAAGTGTGTTCAATGGCATCCAACAAAAGCCCTTATAGTATCTGGGAGCAAAGATAATCAACAGCCTATTAAGTTATGGGATCCAAAGTCAGGAACTGCTTTGTCAACTCTTCATGCACATAAGTCTACAGTTATGGACTTAAAATGGAATGATAATGGTAATTGGCTTATAACAGCTTCAAGAGATCACCTGCTTAAATTGTTTGATATAAGAAAACTTGGAACTGAGTTACAAGTATTCAGGGGACATAAAAAAGAGGCTTCGAGTGTAGCATGGCATCCAAACCATGAAGGTTTATTTTGTTCTGGGGGCTCAGATGGAGCTATTATGTTCTGGAATGTTGGTACTGATAAAGAAGTTGGATGTATTGAGGGTGCTCATGAATCTATTGTTTGGACTATGGCTTGGCATCCTTTGGGACATATATTATGCTCAGGTTCTAATGATCATACATCTAAATTTTGGACCCGTAACCGTCCTGGAGATCAAATGAGAGATAAATATAATTTAAATACTCTGCCACCTGGAGTGCAAGATGATCATGATTTGGAAGAACCTGCTGTAATACCTGGTATGGGCCCAGAAGATAAAGTGGAAATATTTTCTTCGGATACTGATAAGGTTATACCTGGTTTAGATTTAGATACAACATTTGTCCCAATGGAATTTGAAAAGAAGGTGAAAAAAGTACCATATAGTAAACCAATACCTAGAAATTTCCAAGCACAATGGAATCATGGGCCAACTGCAGATGATGCTGCCACAGAGGCTTTGACTCAAGCTTTAGTAGAATCTGTGCCAGGTGCTGTGCCACTTCAACAATTGGCACCTTCTGCTATATTTATCTATGGAAAATTAATACCTGTTGAAGCTGGCTCTAAATTAGAAAAAGCAATCTTAGAAGGCCCTATAGCATTAAAGAAATACATATCAACTGGGGAAATAGAGGAATTACATGACATGATGCCTCATCTTGAACTTGATGCTGATGAAGATAATTTTCAACCATTTGAATACCCTGTGCAACAAGATGAACCTGAAGACCCTGAGGATGAAAATAAAGAAAAAGAAAATTATGAAGAACAATATTTTGAAAATGAAATGGATACAAGTGAACAGAATGACCAAGAGAACTACAATAATTATAACAATGGATCTGAAATGGATAACATGGGACCAATAAATAACATGCAACAAATGGGTATGATGAGACCACCAATGCCTATGAATATGGGTCCTATGAGACCCCAAATGGGTCCACCAATGATGGGACCCATGAATATGCCACCACCACTTTTAGCTGGGATGCCACCATTGGGAAGTATGCCTCCTATGGGTAATATGCCTCCTATGGGAAGCATGCCGCCTATGGGCAACATGGCTCCTATGGGTAATATGCCTTCACAACCCCATTCTCTGACAATGGTTATACTAAAAGTCAGTATGATTCTAGTTATGAAAATCAATCCTTTCCACAAGACAATGAAGAATATAATGAAGAGGAGTCCTATGATCAGAATTATGATGATGATAGTTTTAATGAAGATGATGATGTGAGTGAGAACTATAATAGGAATCAAAGATGGAGTGGAAGTTATAGAGGAAGAGGGCAAGACAGAAGTAGAGGACAAGATAGAGGAAGAGGACAAGACCATAACAGAAGCCAAGATCGGAGTAGAAATCATGATCGCGGAAGAGGTCAGGATAGAGCAAGGGGTCGCGGTATAAACGGTCATGGTATGCGTGGTAACCGCAGAGGTAATAATGGGTCTCGTGGCTCACCTTGGAGCCGAAGAGGTGGAGGCAGCCACCGATCATTTAGAAGGGGCAGTAAATCTACTTCTAACTAGCACATGTTTGTTCTAAATGCATGCAAAGACTTTAAATTTTTAATGAAAGCAGAATGTGTGTTAGTGTAAAAATACAGTGTTGGCGATTAAGGTTGTACATAATTTTTATTTACAGCTTGTATGTTATTTTGATAAGCTGAAAACATAATAAATTTATATTATGTCACAAAAAAAATTATTCTCTAATTACATATTTATGTTCAGATATCCCTACTCAGCTAGTTTTCGGTGAGTTAATCAGTTACTATTGTTTATTTATTTCATTTTTGAACTCTTTATTAAATATATCATTGTAATGTCAGGTAAATGTTGGACAATGAAGAAGGTGATGCATGTCATTGGAATATACACCATTTTCAAGAAAGAAGTAATTTCTGTAGACCTGCAGTTAAAGGAGCAGCCATGGCGTCATCGTTTCCCTTCGTTTTTATAGTAAGATCTCGGTATTTTTTGAATTATGTTATTAATAAAGAAATAAAGTATTAAAATAACATTTTACCCTATTCATCATTTGTATTAAAATTTTGTTTATGTGGGAATAAAAAAATATAAATAAAGACAACCTATGTCCAAGGTGGTTCCTTTCCTTAGTATCACATTAGTCAGTGCAAAACAGAAATCTTACTTTTTTTTATTTTGATCATACAATATAAATATTTTTCATACCTTAAATACTTTTTTTTTATCTTCTGAATTGTTTACTGTATTACAATATCTTTAAAATTTCAACAAGAACAATAAAAATAAAAAATAACATATAGTGTTATATATTACCATCTTTTTTTTTAATATTTTTAAATAAACTTGCTCAGATAAAATATTTTAAGCCCTCATTTGATTGTTTGTACTGACTTGTTTAACCCATCCTTGTATCTTTCCTTGGACACATATATTTACTAAAAGCTAGTTTTGTAATTACTGTTTATAGTGCTTTGCAATAGAATTTTGATTTATAGCACAATTTGTAGAAAAAATAAATATATAAAATTTTCCAGGGTTTCATTTAACATTGCCCTCATACCTACATAAATAAAGGAAAATTAAAAAATGAAGTGTAGTTTTCATTTAATTTTTTTATTTTTATTTTTGCCCTCTCAGCATTTCTATGTGTAGGTGTTCAATGAGATTTATTTGTTACAGATGTTTCAAACATGGGTATACTGGCTGGTAACAGTGTCAGTATGCCAAGCAAGCCAGTATGACAATGGAGGAGATAAAAATGGAATATCTGATATCAGTGAAAATGCAACAGAACATCTAGAAGCTATAAATGGCACACCCAATTATAGACTAATAAAGCCAGAGAAAGGTACACAATGGTTTCCAGAGAGAGAAATAAAACTTGATAGCTGTGTCAGAAGAGCAAGATGTGAACCCCTCAGCAAAAACACATGTTTGGGTGTCAAGCTTCCTTATGATAAAACTAGTGTACACCTTACATTTTATGACACACAAAGCAAGATTCAAAACCAGTTAGAATTATACAGAGAACTAATAAATGTGCCCAAATGTTGGGCTGTAATTCAGCCTTTACTTTGTGCCACTTTTATGCCTAAATGTGAGAGAATACTAGGACAGGATATGGTGTACTTGCCTTCATATGAAATGTGCAAAATAACAATGGAACCATGTGCTATTTTATATAATACCTCTTATTTTCCATCTTTTTTGAAATGCAATGCAACTCTATTTCCACCGAAATGTGATAATGCTGCCAGAGAAATGAAGTTTAATACATCTGGAAAATGTTTAGCTCCTCTCATACATACTGATAAAAGTGTTCACTTTTATGAAGGTATGCTATAGTATTTTTAAAAACAATTTGGTTAAGTATTGGTATTGTATTTTATGTTTGAAGACACAATTGAGTTAAACCAAGTAAATATATTTGCACCAAGTCATACAATTAATCTTTTCTGTCAGCCATTATATATTACTTTATTTTTGCAGAATTTAAAAACAGTCGATTTTAAATGATTTCATTGGTGGGCCTTTTCTGGCACAGTTAAATCCAATACCAAACAAAAAAACTATTTTCTCAATACTGACAGATCAGATCAAGACTGATCAGCATTTATGAGAAGTTAGTTATATTGATCCACTTTTCAACAGAATTACTAAAAAATTAGTCAGTTTGAGACATCAAAATAATAGATTTTACTATATGCATTTGAAAGTAAATATTATAATGCAAAGTAATTTTAAAAATTTTACCAATTTTGATGGGATTATCACTATATATGAATGATGGCAGGAGTAACTTAGCTTCTTTAGTTTTAGAAAAAACCATAGGATTTGGCATTAACCATGTGAAGCAGCTAATTTCTTAGTATAAAATGTATTTAAGAATATAAATATAAAATTGTATATAAACATAATTAAAACAGTAACTATAAATATATGTTTCAGGAATATCTGGATGTGGCCTGCCATGTCGGGATCCACTGTACACCGAGGATGAGCATCAACAAATACACCGGCTAGTTGCGTGGGGTGCGGGAGTTTGCCTTGCCCTCAATCTGTTGACTGTCACAACATTCTTGATCGATTGGCGCAGTGCTAACAAGTATCCTGCACTTGTTATATTCTACATCAATGTATGTTTCGCCGTCGCGTCAATGGGGTAATTATTTACATGTTTATTAACAAATTTTTCATGTGGTAACGACATAAGAATATTACCATTCCCTTTCTTCCCGAGGATGTCGTAAGAGGCGACTAAGGGAAACAGCCTTGAATATCGTTATGGCACCCTAAAGATGGCGGGATAACCTTGTCTAAAAATATTAGACCAGCAGCGTCGTTGTCGAGGTGCGAGTGGTCTGGTACTGCGATCGCCAATCCACTTACCAAACTTGGTCTAAAATTTTTGCCAATTTGTCATTTGCCTTGCTCTCAATCTATAAATAACAAACAGTTACTAAATTTTTTATGTCTACTATGTCGTGCTTCAGGTGGCTTGTTCAATTTGGAGTAGGATCTAGAGATGACATAGTGTGCTCTAAAGACGGAACTCGACGACGAGGAGAGCCATCAGCGGAAGAGAATCTGTCGTGTGTGGTAGTATTTGTTTTGGTGAGTTACACAAGTTATGTATTTATATATGTATTTTTGTTTTTGTAATAGAAAATTCACTAGATACCTACAAGAATGGTTTCTGCAAATGATAAACTTAGTAGAGGTTGACATATTTTTTTAAAATAAGTAAATTATGCTCTGATAGTTGCCTATGTTGGAATGCTAACCAGCATTTGTTGACATTTTTCATAACTTTGTAAAAAATATTGAAGTGTCATGCACTCAGTTGTTGTTTCTATTATTTGTTTAGTAGGCCTTACCTTGTAAGTGTCCACTGACAAGTTAAGATTGTTGATATTCCTATTGTTTCTTTTTTCAAATGCATAGCGTTATCTAATTTTGAATTGATATTTTCAGGTTTACTATTTTATGATGGCTGCTTGCGTTTGGTTTGTTATTTTCACTTACGCCTGGCATATGAGTTTCAGAGCATTAGGTAAGAGAATTAGATATTCATATTAATCATTATATATATATATATATGCATTGTGTAAATATTTGACAACTATTTACTAATTGTGACAAGATTTTGATCAGTGGAGATATTTCTCATTGCATTGATTCCTAGATTAAGTGGTGCCTCCATATGAGCTTAACATGATTTAATTTCAATGATGAAGCAATTCCCTTACAGGAAGATGCAATTTTACTTATATAGCCAAGAAAATGAATTTATGAAATTGAATATTTTGATTTAAAATTCAAAGATTTTGAGATTCGAACATGGATAATTGTATTAAAATTTGTTCAATGTTTTTATAATTATTTTATTTATGAGTTAATGAATAGCGAGAGTTACATGATATAGGCATAAGTCTGTCTGATGCCAAATAATAATTTTCTTTTGTAAGGGTACTTTTGTAACAAAGTTGAAACCAATGCATTTTTGGCTGTTTGTTTGTCTGCTCTGATGTTTCTAGTGTCGAAATTCTATATAGTATAATTTATGGGAATCCATAAGTTATACATTCAAAACGATTGCAGGGAAGATACAAGACAGAATCGACAAAAAGGCAGCATACTTCCATCTAGTGGCATGGTCGCTTCCCCTTGTGCTAACGATTACAACGATGGCGTTTGGCGAGGTGGATGGCAGCAGTGTCACCGGCGTGTGCTTCGTTGGATACGTCAACCATCCCATGCGAGCTGCCTTGCTATTGGCGCCGCTCTCTGTTGTGCTCATTCTTGGTGGTTACTTCCTTTTACGAGGTAACTCAAACGCTTTTTATTCAAATCCCATAAGTAACATTAAATATTTATAGGAAACCACATAAGTTAACCTAAGTTACCGTCTTAGGTAGAGTATTTAAGATGTTCATGATGAAAAGTTTTGACCACAAAATCAATTATCCTAAGTGTGACATACATTATTAAATTTTTTTAAGTCATGTTAGGTCCTAATAGTATTTCAGAGACACAGAGAGACTTTCCTTGTCCAACATTTGTTTAGATATCAATCTCATGATATCGACATGTATATGTTATGAGACTAAGAAATTAAAGTATAATAAATAAATAATAAATATCTTCATGACTCAACTACTTGATTTCAGCATCAAAACCAAAATGTGGTTTGCAAAATCATAGCTAATAGTTGAACCAATTTATGTTATAACATCATCATACTTTTCTTCTTACCAAAATAATGTAAACTTATGTGTTACACAAATTATAATTATGTTTTTTTTTAAATATCTTAACTTTATCTTGGTTTTTCTTTTGTTATAGGCGTGTTTTCTCTCGTTGCGGTGCGAGTTTCCAGCAAGGACGTGATATCACCGCGAGCTGCTAACAAGATCCGGCAGACGATCACCCGGTGCTCGCTCACGGCCGCTTTAGTTGCAGTATTCATCTGCGTTACCTTCGCCTGTCACATTTACGAGTTCAGAAATGCCGAGTCTTGGAAGGAGTCATTCAAAAAGAATATTATGTGAGTAAAGTATGAATTATATTTTACTGATGATGGTACTTTTTTATATTTTATGGTTCCTTATTAATTATAATAAACCAGAAGTCTCTTATGTATATTTCTGTTGTCAAATGGACATTTGATGACTTCCAAAAGAGCTGATGCCGACAAACAGTTGTATAATTTGGCAATTTTAATGTAAAGATTGTGTGTACCCATGATAATGATTCCAACTAATAAAAACGACTATTTTATCTATGCTACTTTGACTGTAAGAATATCAATAAAAAGTGCATATTTTTTTATAGAAAAGGGAGGCAAACGAGCAGATAGCTCACGTGATAGTAAGTGATTACCGACGCCCATGAACACCCGCAATAGCAGATGTGTTGCCGGCGTTAGAGTGCCCCCTCTCCCCGAATTGGGGGAAGGGGGTATGTGGGCCTCCGGTTACCTGCACTCACCAGACGAAACGCAGAAGTTTCTTAGACTTCTACTTCACGTCGGTATTCTGTGTGGTCGTGGTCCTTCCCCGGTCGAGCCGGTCCATTCAATGCAACAACAAAAGCTGATGCGTGGCTCTACCACATATATATAATTATATGACTCCTTGTTGCAGCTGTCGCCTGGAGGCGCTGAAGGAGAGCGAGCTGGAGTGCTCCGCGGGCTCGCGGCCGTCCGTGTCGGTGCTGCAGCTGCGGCTGCTGTGCTGCTTCGCGGCGGGCGCGCTCATGGCCTCCTGGACCTGGACGCCCGCCGCCGCCTCGGCATGGAGGCGGTATATGGCCAGGTAGGGGCAGGTGTAGGTTTTCATATAGCGTATGTGTTTCATATTGTTGCCTCGCCTGGTCCGCAAAGGAAGATGTGACAGGATTAAATATGATTGTTTTGTGACATTCTTGTAAATACAGTTATTAATTTTCATTGCAAATATGCTGCCAACTTAACCACATTAATTTTTTGTTTATATTTGAAATATATTCTGTATGCATGGATTATGCTCTGGTAGGAAAGTGTGTGATTTTCACGATGAGCTCATCGTAGATATGCTCGATAATGCCTTTTTTTGAGGCGAAACACGTGGAGCGTTTTCGTTGGTGGTATATGTTACCTGGTTTGAGTGTAGTGGTGGTGGTGGTGCATACAGTGGAATTGGTGCACGCATCTGTGGGAGGGAGGGCGGTGCTCTTCTTCTCTTTGGACCAGGTAACATATACCTTTTTATATTTGCGTGCGGAATGTTGCGAAGTAATTTTTTAAATAACAACTTCGTTGTTTCTGATGCCATACTATAAGCACTTAAGCCTCCTTACTTTAGGATCAGAGCAATGTATACGATGTTGTCCCTAACTATTTATTTATTTAGTATTTTATCATTGGCGAAAGTCCTAGAGACCTATCTACAATATTGGAATGTGGACAGAAAGTGCGGGTGTTCGGTGGAAGCGGACGGCAGCCGACGCGCGCGCAAGGACGAGCTGATCGCGCGCGCTTACCGTCGCCGCGGCGAGTTTGCCGCGCGCGGCCGCATCTCCATCTCGCTGGGCGCCTCGCGGCAGGACCCCGTCGGCCTCTGCCTCGACCACACCGCCCCCATCGACTGCCACGACGACGCCAAGCACGAGAGGTTCGCTCAGCAATTATATACTTTTTGCTATATTAGACTTTTTAGACAATCTTCTGATCTGCGCCTAAATATCCCACTGCAGGAAATAGGAACTTAACCTAAGAGGAATTTGTCATAATTGCTTCGCTTGGTAAGCGGATGGCGATTGTAGTATCACCAGACACTGTTTGCTTTTTTTAAATCAATCAATTACCGATAGCTTATTGATTATTG
The DNA here is from genome assembly GCA_029286605.1 of Sericinus montela. Taxonomy (NCBI): domain Eukaryota; kingdom Metazoa; phylum Arthropoda; class Insecta; order Lepidoptera; family Papilionidae; genus Sericinus; species Sericinus montela. The sequence goes on from JAGSMR010000020.1 coordinate 5,240,519, forward strand.
ACTAACCCTGAGATCAATCCTCAGTAGGTAGCTTGCACCAATAAGATTTTTTTTAATTCGCTTTAAGTCTGTTTGTCAAAACTAAGCATTATTTTTGGAAATGCGTGGTTACTTACGAACTGGTTGTGAGCTGCTGTCTGTCTGTAGCCCGCACCTTTTTCATGGGCGTATTTCCATACTTTTTGTATTTTCCAATATTAATGTTAAAAACTTGAGTCAAGGATGTTTATCTATTTTTGAATGTAAATGTGGTACTGGTACTCCATTTATAACCTTGGAGTGGTTTGCATTTGATTGTGTAGCTCGGTATTCGACTAGGCATCATAATAAGCTTCTTTATATGTTAATCTGTGTCTGTGTAATTCTGTAAATCTCCTTATAGTTGGCATGATTAGCGCCAGTTTGGTTAAAAGTGGTTCTTTTTTTGAGTTTTATGTTCTTTCTTAAAGCTAAATGCTTACCTTAATTTAGAGTCACAGAGAAAATGAATTAATATAGTATTTAGTTATAAATATATAATAGATGTATTTGTTTTAATCAGCGGTGAATTGTCATCATCATGGGCAGCCAACTTGCCGCGTTTCGTCCGGCGACGTGACGCACTGGTGCTTCCCGCACACACGCACCACTCCCTCAGTTCGACCCCAGACCGGAGGAACTCTCAAGATTCTCAGATAAGCATTAGCCTTCGTCACGTGTCGGTAGAGTCTCGGCGCAACTCCCTGGACAGCCAACTTTCGGTCAAGATCGCGGAAATGAAAACAAAGGTCGGACGTCGGCGGACGAAGCACAGCAAAGCAAAGAGGAAGGCTCGAGCGGCAAGCACGCGAAAGGAAAGTACACCGTCTATTGAGAGTCAAATAAGTCGTTATTGGCTCCAGGCAGTGCAAGCTAATAATGATCCCTCCCGAGAGGAAGTCAAATTTAGCTTCGATTGAGAAGTTTTTATCGAAAAAAGTTTTTAACAATATTTTTTTATCGAAAAAGTTATAACACGCATGTAATGGATATTAAGCCATTCACTAGAGATTAAGATTTGAATCTTTGGTGTTAGCTGCCGGAGCTTCCTAAATTGTGGCGAATTTTTCAAGGTATCTCTCTTACGCGACTCATTGCGATACCAACATAATGTAACCTGGCAGCTTCTCTTGTGCAGTTGCTACAAAGCGTTGATTTCATAGTGCCCGATAGATTATATTTTTTGCATTTTGTGATTAATCCATATCATATATATAGTACCTAAGTTTTAAGTTAATGTCTCATTATTGTACAAAATATTAAGGAATTTTATCCATCAAGTATGGCCATAAAATAATATTTATAGTTTTAAGACAACATAAACTGATCTTTGATAGCATGGAATCAATATTTTTGAACAGATATAATGCTAATACATATTGAGAAGATTTAAATAAAATATTTAATTTCTTATTAATAAAAATGTGTCGTTACAACACATTTTTCATTGTTAAGCAAAATAATTAATCATAAGCCGCATCTTGGTATGCAGGCTATTTGTTGTTATAAGACTTACTGAGTGTTCTAAATTTGACGCTTTTTAAATATTTAGAATAACGTATCATTAGTAATTACCAGTTGTATTATTATTACGACGAAGTTATTTATTCATATCAGAAACAAAGAATATGATCATAATGCAGTTAACAGAAACAATGCATAACATGGAAATGCCCACTGCTGCTGGCCTTTTGTTTGGATTTTACAGACAAAGTAGACTTTATAGAGTTATCAGGCCTCTTGCTTTAATTATTTTTTGTGGTTGACATGAGTTAAAATCTCAATATAGGTGTTACTAAGAGAGATTTGAGTTGCATGAGTAGAATATTCTTGTGCATTGTATTGAATTATATTATGGATGTAAGATACAAATATCAAGTATAATCTGAATGTTTTATTTGATGTTAGAATTAGTTATTAACTTGTAAGTAAGAGAAGCAAAAGTTCAAATTAGTATGTTCTATGAATCCCAAAGGATTATATGCATCATTGTGTTGATGTGATTAGGGGTAAGATTTACTTTCCCGTTCATCATACTAGCCTCTTAAAGATTTACATGATAAAACAGTACATGTCCAATAAAAAGACTGATCAGAATCTCCTATTTTCTCTCACCACATATTAAATATTCCATGACGTAGACTTGTGATATAATATACATATTGTAATGAATTGTGCCATATGCTAAAACTGGTTTAAATTGACAAATGCCAAATTTTAGCTTGATATGAATTTTACTTATTATCTTCTTTAAATAAAAGTTTGATATTTTTTTACTATTGTATTGCTATTTTCTATATTATATAAGTGAATAATGTAATTTAACTAAGTCGACAATTACTTGAAACTGCGAAAATCCAAGATGGTTGTGATATAAAGTTCTTGTTGTGTTTAATGTTGTGAGGCTCTATGTAACGAAGCATGTTCAATGTGTAATATATAAATCTTGGTCATCATTGTTGTGTAACTGGCATTATTACTGTCTGTAATAGAGGAAAATAATTAATGCTGCAACACTTAACACAAGTAATGTTACTTAAATACATGTGCTTCTGCACTTATACATTTGTTATTTACACCTGTTAGTCTGCGCTAGCTTTAATTTTTTTGTAAGGATTCATAATGAATACACACTTGAGATAATTGTGTTTTTTTATTTCTTTTAGATAAAAGTAATGCTGTTTATATCATAGTTTACACCATTTTATCCTCTCCACATCAGGGTTGATGCATGAGGGGTTTTAGAAGTTTCATGTTTTTTTTTTTATTTTTGGCATCACAGTTCTCAAAGATTGAAAGGATTATTCTGCGGTTTCTGTGGTGGCACAGGCAAGAAAAAAAGAAAAGAAAGACTAAGAGTAAAGCATTGACAATATCAATAGCGATATACCCACTAAGTGGTATACAAAATGGCGGGTTGGCCACCCCGATAAAGACCAGACTAAAATAAGTAGACTGGTGACCGGCAGCTGTGTCTTATCATGCAATGTCTGGTGCTGCGATCGTCAATCTGCTGGTGGTGTGAGACGAGTATATAAACCGTCCCAAGTTTTTTTTATGAATGTTTAAAATGACTGAAGATTATGACATCAATTTCAATTTTACAGAAGGGTCGGTGGAAGTCCGAGCATAACTACAGAGTTGACGCTACCACAACCGATAGTATGGGAAACAGCAAATAAAGAATGGTCTCAATGCGTAGGTGTTAGCTGATGATCGAGACACCATGTTCGAGAATAATATGTCAATATTAATACTTTTTTCCGACTCATTAAGGGGCTTCAGAAACTTGCGCAGGACCAGGGATTAGAATGGATGAACCAAATCTGATTTTTTTTGTTTGAAAGGGAGCTTAACTGAATAATCTTAGATATATGTAGTTATATTTGGGTTTGGAATCTTGTGGATGTTAAGTAGCGGCAAGAGACTCGGAAAAAAGGCAACGCTATTGTGTGGGACGCTTCATGCTTACTTTGACCAAAGCGGGCGGGGTAAATGAATTAGGTGTCTCAAATGTGAATCTGAAGGAGGATTATATATTTTCCATAGAGGTGATCGGTCCGTGGAATCGAATCTCGCGCGTGCTATTAACAAGGTCTGGTTCGTTTTTCGCTCAAAGGTTGACCTTCACCGTTCAACCTAAAGACATCAAGACGATAATTGTATTTTTTTATAAGTTGTAAATATGAATGTTATCTTGTGTCTAAATAAAGTATTAAAATAAAACTTGGTTGATTTGATTTTGATTTCAAGGGTCACTACTCCGGGGACCAGGACTATTAAGATGTATAAGTGCATGCATCAGTGCGCTGGCTTTCCTTTAAATCAAGTACCAATTCGTCGGAAATTATTATATTCTAATACATATATCTCCTGTGAATACAAAAAATGAAATGACTTTTAAAATACGAAATAGATCTGTAGTTTTAGAATAGGAAAATCATAGTTTTTCTTTAATAAATTCTTTTCTACCATCAAAATAACGGTCAATCTAAGTTTACTTGATAAGTAAAATTATTCATATAAAATTGCGTGTGAATTCATTTGTAATTCTAGGTATAAACTACCAGTAGTCATTAAATAATATTTGTTTCCATAAAATAATAATAGGATATAGCCTACCTACCAGGAAAATATAGCCTAGATAATACAGAAAAATACAACATTTGATTCATTCCCTGTTTAATTGAAATTAAGGTCACAAAGAAGTATTTTAGTGATTGTCATTATGCAAACATATTGTATTACAAACGACAAGGAATAGAAAAAAGATAAATACCTATAACAAGCTTAGGTACTGCATTTCTTACATTATGAAAATTTTTCGCCTTATACTTGACAAATAAATACTAACACATAGTATTAAAGCAGGCAAGATTAAAATGTATAATATTTAAAATAACAACATATTTAAGTAATAGGAAGTAGTCCACACCCAGCATAATAATAGACCTTAATTCTCTTCAGTTTGATATGCATAGAAAGTTATACAATAAGATACAGTTTGCCTTAACTTTTGCGCAATACTGACTAACTTTAATATAAACGTTGCATGTATGTACCAACTTTCTTTGAATTTCAAATTGAAAAGAGTTTACTTACACATCTTGTGTAATGTGTGTGGATTGTACAGATAAAGCATTTAAGTATATAATTATGCAAAATCACAAACAATAATCACAGATGTAGCTTTAAGTGGAAAGATATAACAAATGCTGTTATATATTTGTTCACTTTAAAGAAACATAACATATAAAGATCAATTCTGAATAACATTATTATTCTTACTCAGTAATATAAATACTAATCGGAGCATAATACAAATGATCATTGTTATACTTTTTTTGTGTAGATGGCTTTTGTTATTCAAAATTAATCTTCAAAGTTGTTCCTAAAAACCATTTTTAAAGTGCTATGAAATTTAATTTGTCATCCACTTAATTTTTTACTCAATTATAAATAAAATATATTATATCATGCAAAACAACAAAATAGAAAAAAATAAAATATAAAAAGGAACAAAGTAAAGGAATAACACTTAATATTATAGTCATGTACATAATGTAGCTAGCTTTAGATGTACTTAAACTCTTAAAAACTAAAGTCAAATTGCACAATTTTAGGATAAAGGAATGTGTTTCTTTGGCCCTTACAAACTACAAAAAAATCACAAAAATGTCTACTAAATAAATTTGTTTTAAAACAAATTAGTTTGCAAATTTACATACTTATAAATAACCTGTTTTATTTTTGCTAAAAATTGTATGCACAATATTATGCTATTAAAAACAAGCTTTACTACAACCAATCTAAAATAAAGTAGTGCTGACATTAAATATTTTTGTAATAATATCTAATTTAATATCTCTGTGGACATGCTTAAAATTGAAACCTATCTAAGTAGCAAAAGAAAATAACAATGTCAAGACATTTATCACACTTTCATAGCAGCATGTTCACCAAACTATTTTATGATGCTCTGGCCTTTCGAATATTCTTTTTTTCAGCTTCAGTGAACCCAAGAATATTCTCGATCGCATTAAGATGCCCTTGATGGTTTTCTGGGTCAGTAAGGAAATAATAGATTGCTGATTTCAAGAACTGTAGGGTCACCTCAGGATCAACATTAGATTTATTTCCCTTTTGTGACTCAACAATGCGGCGATACATAGCCTGAAAGAACAAGACACATTTAAAAAGTGCTAACTACATGATGCTTTTCAAAAGTGAAACTAAGGACACTAAACTATATAAATTAAATAAAAAGGTCATTAAAATAGTCAAAAAAAGCCAAAACTACTGCAAATAATAATAAAAGAGCACTAAGCATGGAGACAAAAATTAATAAAGAGAAAACCAAGTTGAACCATTTCTAAATTATATATAAAAATGTTTACTTCCACTAAAACTACTAGAAAGAAATTGATAATAAATACCTATACAATGTTCCAAGCCCAGTTAGTAAAATAATCCAATAACCAAAAGAGGCTGTTTCAAAATATTACATGCAGATCATTAAAAATGTATTATGGAACAATGAAAATTGCAGTCATATTGTTAGATCTTTAAGTTACTATGCACCCTTTATTAATAAATTGTAAATTTTTCTTCATATATATCCATAATGAAATCAGGTAAGATTTTTTCTCACATTTTACCACTTTTTTTTTTTTAAATTTATTAGTGTAGATGAGTATTGTAGATGAAATTGTATTTTTTAAATATTATTTTAAAAGTATCAAATTAAAGAGACCACCACCTTTAACCTATATTAAATAAATTATTACAAGTTGCATAATAAGTTTTTACTCTATAAGACACAAAGGTTTTTGACATGTGCATAAAAGCTGTGTAAAAACAATATTAAAAAAGTCAACAAAATTTCTGCCTGCGGATACAAAAATCCAACCTTTCGAGCTCCTAGGACCCATAAAGAAACAGCCTCCTTTGCACTTAAGAGTGCTTGTGACTTTGCTGATTGGTCCGTTTTGAATGCCTGGTCCTGTAATGCACTACACATTTAAGCTGTTCTTGTTAATAGCCTCTAAATCATGTTGTTTGTAAAACATGTTTTACAGAATATTTTGACCACTTATTACATTAGCATCAATGTACATATGTTAGCAAGTCTAATAGAAAGAATAAAAGGATTTAAAGAGTTTTCTACTTAATTTGGAAGATAATTGTTAATATGAGAATTAGCTGAATTAACATGATTTTTTAAGTATATTCACAATGAAGATTTATGATATATATCTAACAGGTAAATAAAAATAGGTATATTAATTAACATTGTCATTACTTACTCGCACATTCTCAAGCTCAGTCTGTGTGATCTGCAGCTGTGCTAGTAATTCCTCTACCGATACTCTACTTAATTGCCCCTGGACTGTATCAACTTCAGTTTCCTATAAAAAGCAATAAGTTGAGAATACATACAATATATATTAAATTGTCTTGTTTACATCATATTTAAAATAATATATTTTACTTTTTCTTGCTCAAATTTAGCCGCTTCAACTCCCTTGTTATACATTTTCAGGTACATAGCTCGATGTTTACTATCTTCATCTTGTAGTTGATTACTTGCTTCCTCTAATGCCTTCTCTAAAATGTGAATTCTCTCTTTAGCTTGTTCATAATTGGGCAACAATTCTGAGTAGCGTGTGTTCACATCTGATAGTTTTTGAAGTAATGCTTCCACTTTGTCATTGTGGGTTTTCTTTAACTCTTGGGTATCTCCTAAATGTGTTCTCATGACATCGTCAATTTTTTTCTCGTAATAAGCAATTAATCTAAGACGCTCCTCATCACTATTACCCACTTCAGTCATGCATGATGCATCATGTGTAAGCATGTGAACAGACTCCTTAGAATGTAATGAAGAATTTGTCAAGTCATCAAAGTGTCCAGAGTCGGTAAATGATCCTTGCATTTCATTGCGACACCTAGTTGGTGTTCCATCTTTAAACAAAGGACTATCGGTTACATCATACTCCCTACATATTTCCTTACACTTGATACTTTCCTCCTCAATTGATGCTTCTCCAGCATTTTCTCTTATTGTTACTATCTCACTAGAGTTTGATTTTTCATCTGGTGAGCATACGGATGCTTTGTACAAGCGCAATTCAACTACTTCTTTTGTAAGATGAAATATTTCACTGTCTTTTTTTTCCAAATCCTTTTTTGCTTGACAAAGCAGGGCTTTTAACCTGCGGATCTGTTTTTGAGCTCTTTGTGTCGGTGTTAGATATTCATCACCTGCCAAGCCAGCATGTGTAGAGCAATGTAGGACATATCGCATAGATCTTCCACTGAAAGTAGTTCCATTGAAAGGGGCATAGCCTGCATCAACTGATGCTGCAGTTGCTGCACTACCATAGCTATGCAAAGATTCATCATCAGGCAAATCTTCAGGAGATCCTGGTGGTGTATGAGCTGAATCAGTCATACTTAGATTTCTATCCATACATGGCTCTTGTGTCTTAAGGCAAGATTTTCTTGGTTTGCCTTGTTGCACGTTTGAATTGAATGACTAAAAATAAATGAACACTATTATTAAATCCTAACATTTAACTTTTAAGAGTTATCTTGAATGGTATAGCTGTACCTTCTGATGTAATGAACTAAAACATTACAAGGAACTTAATTTCTGTGTAACAAACATTTCTTTAAGACAGTAACCCGCAACAGTTACACTGTTACCTACGTATATTATGTATTACTTACATGGCTGCGAGGGCGATGGCTTGGCTCAGGTAAACGAGAGCCATCGCTTCGGATTTTATGGTTAGAATTTTCCGTGATTATTGGAATTAATTTTCTTGCGGATAAAGGTGAACGCTGCACCATTTTCTCACCGCGCAGTCGCAGTGAAGAAGTGCGTCGAAAGTTGCCGATGACATTTCCTGCGCAGCAGTGGTCATCATGATACTCAGGGATTCTTCGATTCGAATTTCTACTCATTTTTTTTATTTAATGATCATCAACGATGTGTGCTATAAACATGAAAATTGGTAAGGTATAGGTAACACTTAAGAATGAAACAGACAAATCAAAACAAAGTGGTAAGGAACAGATAAATAAAGTTTAGGGTAAGCATGGGACAGCATCAGCGTTTCCTTATTGTACATTGATTATACCGAGTACTCACTGATCAGCATAGGTACAAGAAAGTTGTATTGCATTATATTTGCCTTACCTACCTAGTAGTAATGATATTATAGATAAAAAATATATTCTTTTGTTGGATCTATTATACTATTGGATTGTGTACATACTAGGCATGGGTAATATAGCTTTTTCTGACATTATACAATACTTTCTATCTCGTTACTTTAAAATTAAAATCGGTATCTATATCCGATTTCAATTTTCAAAAACAGATTTAAATACTATATATTTCAGTATCTACATACTATGACAATATTATTATTGATAAGTATTTTAACATTAGTATTTTATATAATATTAAAGGTAGTAGCGTAGTTTTCTTTAGTTTAAGTAAGTTGTTTTTCGTTTTTTAAAAGCGTTAAGTAGCAGGATGTAACCAAAGAGTATATAATCACTCCGTTTTTAGATGTAATTTTTGTTTTGTTGTAACAAAGAAATATAACTTCTTACTTGCGTATTTTAATAGACCTATAGACAAACACGCGGTGTCTGTATTTAGTAGAATGAGCGTTTCTTTACCTCAAATGTGTACATATATGTAATCTCAAAAATTTGACGACATTCACGATATAGTTTTAATATCGGTATAAAGAAGTTAAAAGAGTTATGATACCGGATTGATACCGAATACCGGTTTTGATACCGAACTATAGACTTTTTTTAGTTATTTATTTGTGTAGTTTAATGAAGGATGATTACTTAAGTTAACAATTTTACTTTATGCTCTAAACTTAAGACTAGCAGAAAAGTTTTGAATTAGGAATCGAAAATACAAATAAAAATAACTTAAATGTCGACTGAATTAGTTCTGAGACATCCGCGACATTTTGAGAAATGATATGAGAAATTTACAAAATAAATTCAGTTTAAACGGTTCAAATATAGGCATAGCAGATGCGTTGCCGGCTTTAGAGTGCCCCCCCCCCCATTTGGGGAAGGGGGTATGTGGGCTTTTGGTTACCTGCCAGACGAAACGCAGAAGTTTGTTAGACTTCTACTTCACGCCGGTATTCTGTGAGGTCGTGGTACTTCCCCGGTCGAGCCGGCCCATTCATGCAACAACAAAAGCTGATGCGTGTGTGTATTTTGTCTATTTTACAGTGCCTCTACTACTGTAAAATACACAAAACATTTTAAGCAACGTACCAATTAACATATAGCAAACCAAACTTTTCCATAAATATTGTTTTATAAAGTGTTAATTCTTGAAAATCTTAATTCAATTTAAGACATTACTAAACAGTAGTCATCAAAATATAATATAATATCGTCATATAAGCACTGTGTTGGACATGGCATACGAGGCTATCTCTCTTTATGGGTTTGGATGACGTGATAAGTGGTGAGACTGTCACCGATAAACAACTTCATTTATGTAATCACAAAAACCCCTGCATGGATTACATTCTTTAAAATTAAAAATAAATAACTGAAATTGGTACGAAGATAGGATAAAAAATGAAAGAAATATTCATTAATTTCCAAAAAACCTAAATTCAAAAGTATGTATGAATATGGGAGTATTTAAGAAGAGACTGTAAGTGTGGAATAGAAACTTAATATTAAAGCAAGCTATCAAAATTCCCACACAACTTTTATGAAATAAGTACCTCAAAATACAAGTGCACTAACTTATAAAGAATAACAAGAATTTTAGTAAGTGTACCTTGGAGCATTGTTTGCGCAGATTTTTGTCAGCTCATTTCCTACCGCTTGACGGTTTTAGATGAATATGAAATCTTACATACCATACAATCATTACAATCTTGTATACGTTTGCTGGTTACTGTTACTTTAAATAAAACGATTCGATAACGGGCATTCCTGGGGTTCAGCATTTATATTGGTTTTACACTATGTTTATTATTATTAATATAATACACATTTAATCAAGATCCAACTATTGGCACTATTAGAAAAATAAGTAAATTTGGTTACAGCTTTGATTTTTACGATAAGGTTATTTAAGTTGGTCTTAATTTAAAATAGTTTTCAATAACTACTCGTACTTTTTTAATTGTGACTATACATCAGTTAAACAATGTTACAAAAGTAGTTTGAAATATATGGCTTCTGTACGTAAAAGGAAAATACTGTATAAATTTAAATTTTATGGATTCTTTACGTACATCGTTTACAAATAACTCCTCAGAGGTGGCGATACCATGCAAAAAGGGATGTACGCCTCTAATTCATGGAGGTCTTTGTTTTATTTGTTGTTACGATGTTTACTTAAGATATGTTTAGACCTAGATTGGAATGAGATTAAATGTGAAGTACAAGAGATTAGCAAATTGTAAAATAATAATATGAAAGGTACACTATCCGGTCATAGATATGAGAAATAAACCAAACAAAATGATGAAAAAGATAATGGCATGTAAAAGTATTTAATTAATTTAAAGATGATCTTAAAGTCATGACGCAGATGCAGAGCGGTTGAGTCATAGAAATTTGAGTCAAAAGAAGGTAGAAAGTACCAATGAGTTTTTTTTTAAAAGTAATGTACTATTTATATCGTTGGCTTGGACATAAAGGCAGCGACAGGCTTACCACTTGTTACATAGTCTCAACTAATTAATCATAAGCGGCGGGGAAATGCGGGTTGGAAATAACTAAATTGTCTAGAAAAATCTAGACAATAATATATAACATAGTTGCCAAAAATGGCAACTTTTGGAACATGCGTGAAGATACCAACCAAGTACCGGGATGCAGTATTATTAGTTACAGCAACGGTAATCACATTTAGATGTTAAAAAAATACTGCGTGGACGTGTAATTGGATGTGGCCAAGGCTTTTGATACCGTTTCCGTTTACTTCTGAATAGACTTCACGGCCACAGCATACGTGGAATGGCTCTAGTCTAGTTTAGAAGATGAGATTGGTCAGATTATTAGGAGTTCCGCAGGGCAGCCTCCTTGGACCCATTTTCTATTTATTTTTTATCAACGATATTCCCGAGGACCCTATTAATAACGCTGATATAATTTGTTGCACGCCGATGCCCCACCGCTGTTAGTCTATGTATCTACATGACTTGAAGTAGATATTTTAAAGGTGAGTAAGATATGACATTAACTTTTAATTGGCTGCAGAGAAAACTTCTTATCCTGGACATGTGTACACATGTAAAGGTATTTTATTAGCTATTTTAAATTATCTAACTTGATTGATTATTTCTGTACCAATTTTATGTTTTAAAAATTTATGATGTTAATTACGACTAGTTTGTACGACCGTTCGATCCATCTGATTTGCTTATTTTTTTAAATAAAATGTAATCAAAAGCCTTGGAATGTAACTTTCACCCTTCTCAAGTTATACTGAAAAGAAGCGTTTTATTTCTCAAGTTTCTTTTATTTTAATCTAGTCCAAGTCCATCTAGCCATGCAATCCGATTACCATCAATCAAATCGAATTTTTCATGTACATGAATTCTTATGTTTTCTGCCTGTCTATCGTTTTTTTATTTAGTTATCGGTTCGGTTCGGTCTAAGAGTACTCGCTGAAAGAAACTTTAGGTGAAATCCGTTGTAGAGAAGTGAGGGTAATGAGTTGAACATTTAACCAGACCTTCTACGCTACTGAGTACTGCTGGTCCTCTATTATTTACTAAATCGTTTTCTAGGATTTCATTAGTGGAATGTGTTTGAAAACTTTAATCCTCGCAGACAGCATAAATCAATGTTGCTTTAAATTTAATATAATGTTAGGGTGACCTAAACAGTTATGTAAGTATAAAATTGAAGAACTACAAAATTGTAGAATTATTGTCATCACTACAATTGCCCTTTTCGCTTGTGGGTGCTCACTAGAAAACCGTGCCGGGAACCAACTCACGCTACGTTGTCGCTGTTGCAAAATAAGCCATTTGTAAAAGTTATAAAATTAATTCTTATATAAACTGAAAGTACTACGTTTAATGTTATTTACCAACATTTAACTTGTCTGCTTTTAAAATGTACATGAATGTTCTGTACAATGAAATGTACATGAGTATTTTCTATTTTAACGATAAGGAATACCTATTTGTTTTGTACTAGACATTTAAGAGCATAGTTATAATATTATAGAATTCGTAAAGAACGTAGGCAGCTTAAAGTAGCAAATATAAGTGCAATATCAATGATATAAAATGACTACCTTGCGGTTTTAGTACTAAGTTTCAGGTTGGTAACCAATATGAAATTTGAAATCGGGTCAATTACAAATCATAGGTATGTTCAAGTTGTTAGTATCGAATAGAACTTTATTGCTGATGTTAACATAAACGCCTGCTTACGCTTATTGGACTTATAATAATTTCGATAGTAAAAGAACCTAGCTATACTCATATTTTATGGTTATGCTATGTGTAAGACACCTTCTCTGTCTCGGAGTCATCTGGATTAGTACCAGACTTTAAGTCATTTATACTAAATAGCAGTGTAATGACTGTTGCGTTCCGGTTTGAAAGGTGAGCACCAATTTTAGTTACGGACGATGGGTTATTTCACCTTATTGATCGGTGGTGCTAACGACTCTGTAACCTTCATCGTTCGAAGTTGGTAGCAGATGTCCATGGGCGGTAGTTACTCACCGATGGGTTAGCACCTTTGTCAGTTACCATGTTAACAGTTAGCATTTTAACAGTGGTAGAGCCACGCATCAGCTTTTGTTGTTGCATGAATGGGCCGGCTCGACGGGGAAGTACCACGACCTCACAGAATACCGGCGTGAAGTAAAAGTCTAACAAACTTCTGCGTTTCGTCTGGTGAGTGCAGGTAACCGGAGGCCACACACCCCCCTCCCCCAATTCTGGGGGGGGGGGCACTCTTAGAGAGGCGACGCATCTGCTATGCCTCTGGTATTGCGGGGGTGTTCATGGGCGGTGGTAATCACTTACCATCACGTGAGCCACCTGCTCGTTTGCCTCCCTTTTCTATAAAAAAAATGTTTTCACCACACTAATAAAATTTACTTTTGGTAATTTTGGACCTCGTATTGGTACCGCTCCATGATACTATGATACCATTTAACTATGATTTTCATCTTTCTATTTCGTCATTATATACAATGTACGTTGCATAACTAGGTATTCAATCAGGGAAAAGAAATTCGAAACAGGCGAGTAAAGGTAAATTGTTAGGTGGCAAATTTCTTAAATATACAAGATTCTTAATGTAATAGAAACTTAACGAACAACAGTGGTACTGAAATTCCCAATTCGTTTGTCCAACGTGGCAAATATGACAATTCTTAAGAGGCAATTCGTTTGTCCTTCAGTGGATAATTTTTAAGGTTGTACTGATATTACTGTACTGGTAGTACTGACATTATGAATAATACTATAACCAGCTGAAAATGTTATTGTCGCCAATATGATGTAGGTACGAATATGTAACTATCACATATAAATGTCATATTTAAGTGAAGGGCAATATGCATAGCCTCCTTCAGATTTATTGGAGAAATAATATAATTTTATAACACATAACCTGAAGAAGAACCTAAGTCTGAACAGATATTCATAAATTATATGAAAGTTCAAATCAAGATTATTTATTCATCGAAATAAAGAACAAAATTTTATTTATTGAACATATTTTATCGTTTTGCAACAAGGTTAACGTAGAAGAACGGAACTCCGTAGGAACCGTTGTTTTGTTATTAAAAAGAAATAATATAATTTCGAACACACAAACAATATTTAGAAACAGCTTAGGAGCGAACAAATTTTTCCAGGGGTTTAAGTTATCATTTACATTTTAATAACCCTCTTATAAAGTGTTTCTTAGTTGTAACCATATTTATATTGGTCCTTATCATTTTGTATTGCGTGCCGTCTCACAGTCACTGTATCTCAGCAATTTTCCAATTTGATCGTCAGCGATAAAAGAAAATTGTAAATGTAATCATTTTTCTATATACACATATAAAAGCAAAAAGTCACATATTAATCACGAAAACCTAACATGGAGATGGATTATAAGCGGGAGGTTGCAGCAAAAGAAGATGTTAGGAAACTCTAAGGGCGGAGCGGAGGAGCCTAATTTAAGCGCCTCGTAAAGGCTTAAAAAAAGGAAGCGAACATATAATGAATGAAATAAATATGTTTTAAGATTTTCGGAATTCTCAACATGATGATGATAGTTTGTATAGGAAAATAAACAAAATAAACACAGATTTTCATACTTCTAAGACTAGAAGTAGCATTTTATTTAACACTAGCTGCCCCCGCGGCTTTGCCCGTGGTTTAACTCTTAACGAGGAAGCCTAATCACTTTTCTAAAATAAAAGTAGCCATGTTACTCCTTTTAACATTTGCTCTCTGCCAGTGAAAGCTAACTCCCGAGAAAATCGGTCCAGCCATTTTGGTGATTAGGCGAAACAAATAGACCGACAGATAGACAAAAATTTTAAAAATTTAATTCTTTATGAAAATAAGGTAAATCGTATATGCTTGAATGTCATCACCTTGGGCTTATTGTATACTTATAAACATACAACGTCCTTTAAAAGTCTTCATAGGCCTCTTCCGTAAGAATCTTCTGCCATAAGACCTACGTTTGATAATCGGGTTGGCGATCGCAGTAGAATATATGCACAAGGTTATATCTTTATTATTCTTTCTCTTTAATCATGAAATATCCGTAGGATGTGTGTATTTTGATTTGCATTAGACGGTTTCGCAACAACAACACTGTGCTACGGTATTGCACAACAAACTGAGAAACAGCAAATCATAATATTGCAAAAAACGCACAACAATCGGTGAGACTGGCTATGAGATTGGGTACAGTGACAGACATTGCAGCGTTATCGATCCAATCCGGTTGCACGATGTTCCCATTACCTTTAATACCTATTTTAAGTTTGCTACTTTTAAAATTAACTGTAATTAATATCATAATATTTTAAAGTTGCTACGGAAAATGTAAACTTAGTACACTTACTATAGTTTAATTTTTATTTAGGGATATGTAAATTTATAATTATCTATTTAAGTATAATTCCGAGTTTAATGATTAAATTAATTTCGTTTATTCTGTGTGGGAACATGATATTTTGTTAAACCTTTTACTCGCAAGTAGCACCTGTCTACAAACTATCAAGTTATTGTCCTTGAAGTAATTTTTTATGATCAAAAAGAACGGACGTACGTTCACATGAGTTACGGTTACAAGGCACACAAAGAAACTTAATTTAGAGTCCAGTACCTTTTATTTAGTGGCACAAAACACATAATTGAACATATAAGTAATAAGAAAACCATACTCGATAAGTACTTTATATTTAAATAATAATAAATCTGGTCTGTTATTTAAAAAAACTGCCACCCGCGATTTAGTTAGCACTGAAAATTTTAAAATTATGACCTTATGCAGTTTTTGTTTTTAAATTTCATCACGATAAGTACGCCACGACAAGTAGAGTTGCTTTCACGCTCATATTTTATTATGAATTTCATGGTAGTGGTTACTTTATTGTTTACATTAACATTAATTACAACATAGGTGATGTTATTATCGCATGATTAAAACATATTAAGTAATAAAGATGTTTTTGTAAACAGACAGAATCTTCTGTAATAGCGATAACTACTATTATAATTTGTTGTTATATAAAATAAAAAATACTGAAATATATATTAAATAAAATAGGAGTCTCTACATATCTTTCCGACGTTTAAAATTTCAACTTTTCCTTGAAATTTTGAAGAATTTGGGGCTTTTATGTTTTCTAACAATATGTTTTATTATTTTATTTCACGATCACCACGGAGCAAATATTCAGGTATATTGTAATCAAGTTTGTATTAGAGCCTACATCCTGGGACAAACTTTTGAACTACTACACTTAATAAGTATTGAACATAGTACTGAACCTTAAACTGTCACAGATTAATTAAATCGACGCATATAAAACTTTAATGAGTAAATTACTCATTTATTACAAGTGAGATACAATCATATTTTTTTAGTTACGGCATAAATACTGTAACTGTAGCTTAAGTACGAAAAACAGAAAATAGGCCAGACAATTTTCTACGCCTGAGCAGAGGTCTTTATTTTTAGCAGTGGACATTCTTTGCTACATTTAGGTTTTTACATAACATACATTTTTACATAATAAAGTAAACTATCTATCATAAACTATATAAATATTTTGTTAGCTACATATTTGTGCATACTGCATTAAAGTTACATATTCACTATTTTTTCATTATTATTTATAAAAAAAAATCGAACAATTATTATGTAGCAAAAAAGTAAATAACCAAGAAAAAGACAAATCACATTATGTAATCAATCTAATTTAAGGATTTTTATCGTGTAAAAGCGTAACTGATGTTTTACAGTACATCAATAACTGTTAAGTACTTACCAATACATGAGCCTTGTGCGAATTTTTCAACCTCCATTATTTTTAGTGAAAACGTTGCCGTCTTATCAATTGAAAACATCATTATGCACTATATCATAGTTCGTAATGTACATTAGTCGTTCGCAAAATATTATTCGATGGAAAATCCTAGAAGCAGCAACTCTTATATCGCAAATTACATAGAGTAAACCATCCACGTTAACTTTTACACTAAGAATGTTGCGGCGAGTTGTCGGAGCGCAGTGCGTGCTTGGCTGCTTGGTCAATGTTTGTTTCACGGTAGATGATGCCGTCGCTAGCGCCACGCTGCGGCTGCTAGCGTGCAGCATTAACTTCAGAAAAAGTTTTCATTGTAAACAGGTTTCAACTTCAACAAACTTTGGTAATGTAGTACTTACTCTATGTTGCGCAAAACTGTGTGTTTTTTAAATTTTTTTTTAACTGGTAACCTAAGATTAAAGCACATGTTCAACAGAGATCTTTTACGAAAAAAAAAAAACAATTCTTAATGATGGTTCTATAAAGAAACTATTTTTCATGTAATTTTTCAAAACCTATCAAGAATTATACTTTTATCTCAAACTCACTTTTATTAGTATTTAATTATTTACTACTGTTAGTGGGTATTGGTTTATTATTTCTTAAAAAAAAAGTTGTATGATTTATATTGGCCATGAGCGACGCTGAGTTCATATCTAAGGTACTCTATTGTTTAGCAATAACCTACCAATAGAAACCGTTTCGCTAGCAGCAATGCGGATGGAAATTGTGGCGGCAATTTTTTCTACAACGTCAGCGCTTATTACGACATACTCTGATAACGATGCAAACATGCACCTCGAGTGTATATTTTGAATTTATCGATTAAAATTTATATTACTAAATCAAATAGATTTTTGAATAATGCTGTCTTTTAATGATTAATGATATGAATATATCGTTGGCTTGGACATACAGACCGCGGCGGCTACATATTCACATTGTCTTCAGTTCTTCAAGTTAGGTCGATAGGGCTTTTAGTCTAATTGCCTAGAACTCTATCTACTATGGCTTGAAGATATTTCATTGTGTCTCTTTATTAGTCACCGAAAAACACGACAATCTATGTACGTTACAGAAAACTGACCGAGAGATTTTTAATGTAACGGAATAAACTGTTTTATAACATGTAATTACAAAATAATACACACAGACCTTTCATAACTTAAGTACGTAATGTAATATAATATTATTACGTACAATCGAGAGAAACCATAATATAACGAATTCTGTATTTTTCAAGTGTTGTGACGTGGCTAGCTGAAAGATGGTCGATTAACGAGACTTTATCTGCTTACTTATTTAAAAAATAGTTTAGTTCAGGCACCAAAGAGGGTGTAAAAGAATAGCCATAGTAGGACACAGTTATAGAGGCAGTCTCTTTTTTGGTTTTTTTTCTAATCTTAAGTCGAATGCAAATCTCTTATATTTAATTATATAATAATATATACATTTATATAATATGTTTATGTATATATATAGTTCCTTAATACATACATGTTACAGGCAATAAAAAATTACATAAAAAGACTAATTATACCTGACCACCTTAAATTTTGAAAAAAAAAAAAAACTGTTTTCGCGGAGCCCTTTTTTTCTAAAATACTTAGTTACTCCTTATAACATCAGTTATCTTCCTGTGAGAATCTCGTTAAAATCGGTCTAGCCTTTTCAGAGATTAGCCAGAATAAGTAGAAAGAGTGAAACACAAAATTTAATCTTTTTTTAAATGTAAGTACCGTATATACTTTCATACGCATTTGGTGAGACTCTGTTAATTTGGGATTACCAACACTCACTTCCATTTTATATATATGTATCTATAGACAATACAATGACACTTGATACGCTAAAGGCGATTCGATTGTTGCCTTGTCTATCTGATATTTTGTATATGTGGAAAGTAATTTCAATGTTAATTTTTAAAGTGACGTTTTGTATCATTGGGATTCAAGTACGCACAGTCATGTTTTTGCATCAAGGTTGCTGTTAGTCTGGTTGTTTTATGTCAAGCGATACTGAATTATACCTTGAAATTAATTTGATAGCGTCAACGGGAAACATTAATTTTGCCCGCATTAAGAAGTACTCGTATATGTAGGTTATTTATCGGATACCGCAAAATTTGACTTTATTCAGAGACGAACAGATCGTTAATACTAATTGTTTTCTTTTGTTAACTTTACCCGTTTTCAAAGTACTGGTCATTGATTGTTGTTATAACATTGTGTGAAATTCTTGTAGTCATTTTGTTGTTTGCCGACTTATGGATTTTAGTTCGCATTTTCATTTTGCAATAACTATAAAGATTTGACCTTATACGCATTTTACGCGATCAAACGCTTGTTAAAAAGAAAACAAAAATTTCTATTCTATTCGAGTACTACTTCGAACATAAAGAGCTGATAGCATTTTTATTTTTAAGTAAACCTTGAAGTAACGGCTTATTGCAAATGCAATTTTCGTTACGCATTGCACTATTTCAGCTAATTAACACACTTCCTTTGAAAAGGTTACGTAGTCTACAAATTTCGACAAAACAATTGTTACATAATTTTCAAACAATATGTATTGTCCAATACGTAATGTTCGAAATGTCTGTAATTTGATGTTTGAAATACTTCCATATGTATTATTTTCTAATGGAAAGTGATTAGTCTACCTTTCACACGTCTTATTGTGACTAATAGGAGTTAATCTAATCGTATAATATATCAATCTTATCTATAATGTGTGTTTTATCTCTACTATGAGGTGTTGTAGGAATTATAAGTGTTTACATTTTATACAGTGTACACACCGACAATTAAATATGAAATAATATGTTTTTTTGTTACAAATTTTCTTTTTCTTTTGTATACTACTTGTTTTTAAAATTTTAATGGCATGGTTTTTTTAAAATAAATAAATATCTTCACGCAACTCCCAATATAGGGGTAGACAGAGGTCAAGTACAGACAATTAAGTCCCTTTGACCCACCTTCCACCGAAGATATTTTCGGAACAACGTGACAGGTGGTGAGCCCGTCGCCGTATTATATTTTTTTAAATATCATAATTTAAAATTTTAGTGTTGTCGGCCCGGGCACCTAATTTTAGAAAATAAGTAACCCAGGTCACTCGCTTTCCAAAGCGACCTAAGCCCTAGGTTAACAAGGCTCTTCATTTTACCGTATTACGATATGATAAATAGTAGAGCCTTGTTTTAATTGGCCATATTTAGTTTTAGGCGACAGTTCTTTCTCTTCAATTATTTTTCTTCTATTCATTATATTGTCCCAATACTTGAGTAGACAAAATCTAGGCGATTCTCGACCTACTTTTCACCTAAGCCTATGTGGGATATCGTGACATGTAATAAGCCTATCGCCGTCATCATCGATTTAGCAAAATCAACTCTATTTCGCAATGTCGTGGCGGTGGGGCTTACTAACCGTGGCTACGTCACTCACGATGAACCAAGAGGAACCCATATGGCCGGCACATTGCATGAATAGCCGTCTGGAGGAGTCTGCTCTTGGTGGGCTTAGTCAACGCACTCCGGATACGCGCGTGTTGGAGGACTGTGGAGGGCATCTTAACGTGATTCTCTTAGCACCGCGGTCCTTGCCGTCCACAGCTGAGGTGAAATCGTCGTGGAAGACGAGTTTTTCTGCGACTCTGGTGGGGGCTACACCACTGATGTGGCTTAGAGACTGCGTGGAGAGAGGTGAGAGAGGTGTAGTCATCGGAAGTCCACATCACCCTTTTATAACCCGAGGGCAGGTATACGACTAGCTCAGGTGGGGGCAAGGACATACGATGGTCAGCCCTGAAAAAAACTATACGGAGTTCCGCATCGGCTCAAGTTAGAAGGGCTACGGGCGTGTTTTTGTACATATCCGTGACCAAAATTGCGCTGACCGATTTAGCCAGCCCGTTCTCGGGAGTGAACGTATTCACTCACTCTTCCTCTTCGTTAGACATGCTGAAACGTCGATAACTACTCCCTCTCTAACGGGACTCAGAAAGGTGGGTGCTTTAACAAGTATCACCCAGCATCCTTGGTGGATCTGGACATTGATTCTTCAGAATTTCTTTTTAAAATATAATTTATATTTGCGATTGAAGTCACACATTATAGTCACGATAGCTGAGTCGTTGGATGGTCGGAATTTAGAGTCAAGAGACCCGAGTTCGATCCCCAGGTGGCAGGCTCGTACCAATGGGTTTTTCAAAAAACTTATGTACGAATTTTATAGTTGGCTTGGATATTAAGACGGCGACAGGCTCACCACCTGTCACGTTGTCCCGAAAATATCTTCGGTGGAAGGTGGGTCAAGGAGACTTAATTGTCTAGACTCGACCTCTGACTACCCATGTATTGGGAATTGCGTGAAGATATTTATTTATTTATTTATGCTTGCGATTGTTGTCACTTGGTGAAATTGCATTTCATTAAAATTTATTGTTGAACACTTGTGCACAATTCATTTTGTTTAACTATTTATTAATTAACCGACCGGTTTCGCTTTACGGCATCATCAGGGTCAATACACAGAGTTTATTATACTACATACATCCTTTTTAAAATATACGTTTCGCACCCACATCCTCTGCGTTACAAGTTATAGACATCGTGTACACTAAAAACCAATTGCTTGACAAATCAAAAGGTGCATACACCTTTTATAGAAAAAGCTACCTCGTGTAAAACTGCATTATAAAACTATTCTTTACTTCTATCTCTTTTCCAAATCATCACAAGATGTAGGGCAGCAGTTAATAGCTCATGAAGATACATAAGCGTTGGTGGACTTACCATAAGGTAAGAAAATTACTCGTTTACCACATTTTTATTTATGAAAGTAGAGTTAAAAACGAGCTAATAATCCACTTGATGGTGCAGCCCATAAGTAGTTATTGCAGGTGTATGATATGTACGAAATATGAGTGTTCTCAGTGAATGTACAAAAGAAGCGCCTTGTCTATATATTCACTGTTGCTACTGCCATGAACTTATTTTAAACTGGTGCAACTTAAGAATGTATTAAAATATAATACCTATAAAATTCTTTCATTAACTATCTAATATTGCTCTATTAGCCAGAAATCACTGTGTTGAAATGACAAGTGGTTGAAATCAGATAAATAAGTTTAAACTTTTCGAAACAGTAATTAATTAATTCCGTTACTTCTGAAAGTGATTATAGTCAGATTTTTTTCAGGCGCTGTATATAACATTTTATTATTTCTAATTCAATTGTATGGCTAAAACAAAACTAAAACAGTAGCCAGAACTAGTACCACTACACTTCAGTCACTTACAGTCTTCAGTAGGTTTTGACCTTTCCTCAAGTCGATAATAACATTAAATGGAAGTTTTTACGAGTGCATCTGCATCCGACTCAACTCGAATAAAACTAATTATAATTCTTATTTATACCGGTGTAACATTTTTTCCGTATTGTTAACCGCCCAAAAATATTCCGCCGGATATGCTTTTATTATGAGCAGGATATATTATAGTCGTCGCGAATAACGGATTAGGGATCGCGAGCTTCTTTTATAATCTAATATTTTACCTTACGACAAGCTAACATTAGTCATTAACATTAGACATTAAAAAAATGGGTCGTATATTGTTAAACCGATACCAGAGGGCTATAAACATGTAATATACCTTGGTCACAATGTGATTCACTTATAATATCGCAATATAAATACCTTTTCAGAGGATGGAGGAGAATAAAATTAATGTTTCTAGTGAAGTTCTGCGATATCGCTGCAGTAGAATATCTGCAGTAGATTATCTCACTGTTACTTAACTAAAATCATTGTCAATCCGTCTCTGCTAAATATGAATTGATTCGTATTAATTGTTAAAATGATGCAAATTACTTTGAAACCGACAAAAAATTGTAATAAGCATAAAAAATGTAAAAAATTTCAAGGTCTCCTTTCGTTTGGCACGCCGCAGCGGTGCTTGCGATTGGATGCATTCTAAATATTTACAACAATACGAGACGTGTTTTACAAAAATTGACAAATTAGCTAGTAAAGAGAGGCAATCTCGTTTTGGCCAGCACAGTGCGACCTGTGAAATGGTGCAAGGAGTGGATGGTTGCTGATGTTGCTGAGGACCATTGTTTGAAAAAAAAAAAAAAAAAAACAGTGGAGGCCGTTATGGACTTCTGAAGGACTGTAAAGAAGTACATTGAGACATGCGTCCGGACGTGACGGAGTATCTATGATTATAACTGACGCTATATCATTATTTCGTAAACCAGTAACCATGGCCATGTAACTATAACTGTAACATTCCATATTATAAATACTGGTGTATGTATAGTATGGAATGGAGATACATGGCCTTCATCGGTTTCATCAGCAGTTATTAGAATGCCTTTATCTTTCTACTGTTTGTTCTACTGATTTACAAAGATCTTTAGTCATCAGGGGCATGATAGCCGAGTGGTTGGATGATCGGAATTTCGAATCAGAAGGTTTTACAAAAACTTATGTACGATTATATCGTTGGTTTGGACATAAAGACGGCGACGGACTCACCACCTGTCACGTTGTCCCGAAAACATCTTCGGTGTAAGGTGGGAAGGTTGGAGGTCTAGTCTAGACAATTAAGTCCCTTCGACTTAATTGTCTAGACTAAACCTCTGTCTATCCCTGTATAGGGAATGGCGTGAAGATATCAGGGGTTGCAAGTGATTTCATGATAAAAAAATCTGAATTTATCTCGAGCTTGTACGTGAAACAAATAACCGTTATCCGATAGAAAGAATTTCCTACAGATAAAGATGTGACGGCCCGTAAGCCTAGTATCTTGTACTTCCGTCAGTTAACCAAAATTCAACAGCTATTTCTTAGTATTATCTTATTAATAAATTGTCACTAAAAAGTGAGAAATGAGGAGATAATAAACCATTATTTTGAAGAGATAATAAACCATTATATTAGTACAATAAATAATAAAGTCAGTGTTAAAGAAGGTAAAGGAAGGAAGATATTTTTGGGACAACGTGACAGGCGGTGAGCCCGTCGTCGTCTTTATGTCCAAGGCAACGATGAAATTCATACATAAGTTTTTTGAAAAACTCATTGGTACTGCCACCTGGGGATCGAACACGGGTCTCTCGACTCGAAATTCCGACCACCCAACAACTCGGCTATCGTGACTTTTTGACTAGGTAGCCTGCTAAGTATTATTTAATGAAGAGTTTAGAAATAATCTCACTGGATCAACATGAAATATCTTTTTACATAGATACATAACGGCCTGTTAAAGTCCACTGCAGGACATGGGCCTCTACCGTAATTTTGCCAGAATCGCCATACTTGTCAGGTGGATTGGCGATCGCAGTACCAGACCACTCGCACCTCAGACGTCTTCTTCGCCCATCTTCGCAGCATTTCACACTCGCCTCTTACGACACCCACGGAAAGAAAGGGAATGGCAATATTCTTACGCCGTTACCACATAGACAGTGAAATATCTTTTAATCAACTGGTAATTAGGTCACTCTTTATCATATGGAACTTATCCGCTCTCCTTGGAAATACACGCGAGATACTGCCAGGTACTTTCCCGTCGGAATCGATTACTTACTTTATGCTACACGTCTAAGTGACAGTATTTATTATTATTATGTTGCAACTTAGATAGATTTATTTATAAATCATTCATCACAAAAACGTAAGTCTCTAGCAGTATTCGAACACGTAGCCCTGAGCTTAAATTCATTCTTTTCATCAACTTCCTACTTGGTAGTGATGGCAATGTAAATAAAATCATTTGTTTTTGCATTTTTTTTATATCTATTTATTTTCCAAACTACTGCAGCATGTAATACATTCAGTTATAAGCAACTTAGCAAGGAAAGTAATGAAACTACTTATAATAATATTATAATGAATGTCATCCTCACGGAAGGCAGAATAAATCCTTTCTTGTGCCATATTTTGTATTAACCTTACAGATAATGCGGAGTTAAAAATATTGTATGTTTTTATAAGCCATTTAATTGCAAAAAATTTAATTGTACAACATTTAATTGTATAACATTTAATTGTACAATATTTAGTTATATGTTGAGAGTCACAGCATCTCTATTTATTGATTCGGGGAGACTTTTAGGTTAATGAATGTGTATACAATGTGTACCACGTTGCTACTACAGTTTATACTATAATGTTTACTTTATTCTCGTAATAAAATGATTATGCGTAAAGTAGTTCAATATTGATAAATAATATCAACAGACGATACTTAAGATTGTGAAGTAATTGTAAATATTGAAATAGTATCGTTCATTAAAGTTTTGATAATCTTTAAAAGATTAAATAAGCCAAGATGACACGATATGCGCATTCTTGATAAGAAGTTGTGTTGCATTGACGCTAGAGCAAGAATCTGGTTTGCACATCTAAAAATTGGATAGTGGATGGATTCATGCTCCACCTAGCCATTTATTCAGTATATGCCTTGGGGAATAACATACGAGTAGTGTCGAGTACGAATTGCTGCTAGGAGTTCCTTGAATAACCTTCTGAATGGATTCCTGAATTTAACGAATTTAATGGACAAGCAGAGAGCTTATTAGCAATAACCGTTAGTCAAGGTGGCCACGACGACACACAAACCCACGATGGCAGCTGCGAGTTGATCTAGTGAATAATACTTCTACTCTTTATTGGTGAATTGAAATTAGATTTTCCCATGGCGAAGTATGGTTATTTTCTTATAAGTTTACTATACACCGAGTGTTATTGTATATGCCGTGTAGTTACGGCATAAGACTGGACATTGAAAAAACGCGAACTCAGGATAGTTTGTGTTTTTTTTTTTAAATTTTTCAAACTCCTGTACTAATTTTTAGACAGTTTTACTAGCTTTTTAGAGAGTATTACTTAGGATCAAGATTATCTCAGAAGGTAAAAAATTCCTAAAAGTATTTTAATATTATTCGTAAATAAATATGGGTAAAATAAAATTTTGTTAGTAAAAACAATAAAAAATATTGTCCCATCTAAGAGATCGCGTAATATGTCTAGTTTTATTTTAAAAATAAATTTAGGGATTTATTATAATGTTTCTTTAACAAATTTAAATAAATATATTAGTATTAAATTACATTATGATATAGTGGGACTTGAATTGAAATTTTAAAAATTTATACTCGTTCGATATTATCCAGGGATATATGTAGGTGAAATAGGGTCATACGTAAATAATGCATTATGGGCATTTAACACTGAAGCGAAGAGAGTTCAGTACTCTGCTCCATGGGGATGGATAGGTTAATACAACATTGGCCGGTTGCCTTTACACTCGTAAGAGCACGTTGACACACTTATTTTATTTCGTCTACTTTCATTAATATCTTAATGCCTCGACTCTACTTATAATGTAACATTTGCAAAGAATGCAAGTAGTTGGATTGTGCCGCGTTTAAATTAAGTTAGTTTAGTAATATTGTACCTTATTTATTCTTTATTTTATAATAATAATAAATAAATATCTTCACGTATATTTCCAATACAGCGGTAGACAGAAGCCTCGACAATGAACAACGACAGAAGACATATCGTATTATATAAATTAGTAAAGCACTAATTACAACAAACAAAAATATTTACTTATTAAAGTCACGATAGCCGAGTGGATGGTTGGTCGGAATTGCGAGTCGAGAGACCCGAGTTCGATCCCCAGGTGGCAGGCGTGTACCAATGGGTTTTTCAAAAAACTATATACGAATTTCATCGTAGGCTTGGACATAAAGACGGCGACGGGCTCACCACCTGTCACGTTGTCCCGAAAATATCTTCGGTGGAAGGTGGGTCAAAGGGACTTAATTGTCTAGACTAGACCTCTATCTACGCCTGTATTGGGAATTGCGTGAATATTTATATTTTTTATTTTAAAAATATTTACATGTAAAACTAGATTTATCCAATTTTGATGAGAAAACTTTGCACGCTGATTTTTAGTTTTATTTAGATCGCATCTTAATAAAAAGGAATACAGTTTAAAGGCTGCGTGTAAGATGTGATACATCGTTCGAACAACGAGGACATCCCATTCTTTATAATGTGGGACCATAAAGAGGAAGACAAAAACTATCTTTTTCTTAAAAGTTACTCTTGGTACTTTTTAATAGTAAGAAAGAGTTTTTTATGCACAGTACAGTTCGTAAATTTAGATTTACAGATAATTTCCAGAATACATCTGTACGTGAGAGTAATTTATTTTCTAATACCGAATACATACATAACGGCCTGTTACAATCCACTGCAGAAGATAGGCGTCTTTCTTAAGGCAGGTCATAATCGCCACGTTTAGCACACGGATCCATCACAGCACCCATTACACCATCTGCCCGTCATAGTTCTATGCACAGTACAGTACATAGGACAGGCAGGACAGACAGAGAGCATTATAAACAGTTTTGAAGATCTCTAACATGAATAATAGATTTTCTAATACTGAATACATACATAACAGTCTGTAAAAGACTACTGGAGGAGTTAAGTCTCGAGGTCTATCTCTAGCTTTCCTTACGGGAGTGTTGCCATTTTGGCGCGCCAATGCCCAATAGCAGTACACATCATATTTGTCCGTCCGGTCTCGAGAATTTTAGTCTGCCATCTTTTGGAATTAATTCGCCACATTTTGGCACATAGATAAATAGAATATTCCTTATTGTACACCAATAGATAAGATATACATCATATAATTAATTTAGATACGATTAAGAATCGTGTGCGTAATTGGCGCGCTATTAGTATTCTTAGTGGTATAAATTTACTTGACCTTATTCAATATCGTCTCATTATCATTGTGATATCACTAATTACAATATCCTTAACAAACTTAGCTGATATTACTTGTAACCCACCTACTTGCCAAGTTTCAACTTAATGGCTTAAATATTTTTAGAGCCACATTTTATTTTCAGATTCGTGGTAAGGAGTTACAGAACTGTTAATAAAACTACGAATTATTGCTGCAAGGTTTCGTCAAAAATAGTTTAGTTATTGTTCTATTGGTCACTGCTAAATTCAGTTTGACGCAATTTTGGAAACATTAGTCACCTTGTGCATATATTTATCACGAATTTGCATAACGATAAGTTGAGTCAGTCCAAGCTCAAGCGCAGTCTTTTGTAATTGTCTTTATTTTTGGGTTCAGTACCCTGTTAAACTGTTGCCTGTCCGTTTGTTTCTCTGTTTATGATACCATTCATATATCAGGGATGTCTAGCTAATAACGGAAAGAGTTACGTTTTTATGTTAAAATTGTAAAGTGTTTGTCATTATATTTTTTTACATAGCAAGTCTTGGTTAAGAGCCTCTATTACCTGAAAATATACGCGTTGTAGAAGTTCTCGCTTATCCTTACATTTTCACATTATAAAACACCAAATTATAATTAATACACAATGGCTGAGATTAAACTAGATGATCACATTAAAATGAGTTCTGCCAAATTAAATCTGTTTATAAGATGAGTTGAAGTTAAGAAGTTGAAGCCATGTTTATTTAATCTGTTACTGTTAAAAGTTATTGTACGAGTTCTACACGGGCATAGCAGGAAAGAGGTTAATGCATTATGACACCTAAGTTTTTAAAGGCAGCTAATTTCTTAATTGCCACAGATGTAAGATAAAGTAATGCAATTTTTATCTTTAAGGATTTTTAGATCGTATTCGATACATTGTTTTGTTAATATTTAGGGTAGGAAAATTATTATTACTACTTACGGATACGGAATTCTAATACTGCACGACTCACGCTTGGGCCTTAAAAAAACGGATGCGCATCTTAACGTCCATATGTTTAACATTTCCTGACTTTCAAACCGAAAATAAAATAAGAATTACAACAATTGGTATAAGGTATTACTTACAGTGGAGTAGTGACAGAGTAAACCACCTTTACGGGAGAGGCGTGCCTTGCCTTACTTTTATATATGTATGACTAAGAAGGTTTTTCTTTTAACTGTATTTTAGGCAACAATATTAAATATTTTTTTAAGATGACTCTCTGATGACCTTTAATACTGTAATCAAAGCTCATGTCAATCTATATATCAACAAAATTGTTAATATTGAAGTAACAATTTAAAATATCAGCAATTTACTAAAATTATGTGAAACATTTTCAGTACGTATAACAAAAAGTACAAATAATTATATATAATTATTAAGTTTTGTGCAATTTTATTAATTTTTAAAGCATAAAAGTTACGCTGAACTTTGTGTTGTTAAATTAATGAGAAATTAATGTTATTTTTTTGGTTGGAATGATTTTGACAGAAGTTATTTTCACTGGCAGTAGCTACATCTAAGAAGACTTGCGAGAGCGAAGGCCCGCAAGGTGTAGAAGAAGAATTTTATGAAAGTTGGTGATGTATAGCGCTGTTTTCAGAGCCCCGATCGGGAGGTAAAACCTAGCCTAAGATCGTTATATGAAGATATGTTGTTCACGTAAATAATCAGAAACTATCTTCTACTAACAAAAATTTCGTGCGAGCTGTGAAATACCGTTGAGTTAACTTTTAAACTATATTTTGGAATAGTTTTAATAAACGATAAAGAATTGCGTCCCGAATAATTACGAATAGTTTGAAAAATTAATTTAGTCAATAACTATCATGTAGATAAGTTGTATCTAGGTAGAAGATGTCAGATAATTTTTCATTCCACTTTTAAATTAACCAAAAAACTGCACATAGCTATTTGAATGGCCCAGTTACTTACACCCAGGTTAAGCAGCTATGTGTGGGTTAATATACTTGCGTTTTATATTTTATGTTGGTTTTATATTCTTTTTAAACATTTAAAATTTTGTATGTTGATGATTTTAATGGAGTTGTATTTTAGTACTGGTAATATGTGAAGTGCGGCGTGTGTATAAATGGGAAATAAATTTTATAGATACATATTAAGTAGGCGTGTAAAACAACTTCAAGATAATTTTGTCGAGCGAAGCACAGAACCGGCCCGACAGCCTTGCCGGGTGCTGAGGCCACTTTTTGTTAACCGATTTAACGATCTATATTGTAATTACGTAAAATTTTGTAGATCATTAAGGACTCGAATGTAAAAGGATCTTTTATTATGCCTCCATGGACGTGGAAGCAGCAGCACGTGTGTGCTTTAACTTTAAACGACTTGCTTGTTACATTTACTGTACAAGAATATAACTATGGCTCAGTATGCTATTAAAATTAATAAAAATAAAAGCACTTATAAATAAACAAACAGAAAACTAGAAACAAAAGGAATATCATTTGTCGGACAACGACAAAGTTGACCACATACGAAACAAATTACATACCTTAAATGCTGTATTTTTAAAAAATTACTTCCCGTTCCCGTGGGAACTTCATGATGACTTCTTCGACGGACGTATTTATAACCACTTTTGGGTTACTATTTTTCAAGTTGCAGCCAGAAAATAAACTTACGCAAGCCGTATTTATATTTATGTATATATTTGCCCGCTTCTACGTATGCGTAGAAGTAAGTATTTGTTACTTTTTTAGTGCAAAGAAGATGATGGGAATAGATCAACTTATCTTTTAGTTTTATTTACCGCGTGCTTATTGTCTGTAGACGAACTAAAAGGAGGAATTTTGGGAAATTCCCACGAAATTCTAAATGAACACCATTCGACCGGGGCGGGACTACTGCTTTGCACAATACCGCCGTGAATGAGTAGCATCCAGTGCTGTCTGTGTTAAATTCTTGGGCCTCTCCTGCAACAAATATTTACTATAATCGCCAAACTTTGCAATTACCACAGACGTCCCAACTCAGACGTTGCTGACGCTGCGAAGAGCGATCAAGCTGTATCTGTTGCATTACTGAACCGATTTCAATAATAATTACACCTTGAATTGAAAAATAAGACTTTGAACACTGAAACCGAATCGAAATTCGTTCAGCGGTTTAAGCACCAACCCCGAACAAACAGACAAACTGACAAGAATTCTGAAAACCGTTGAGATACCTTAACATATAGTATATGTTATCTTGTCTTATCATAAATTAAAGAGAAAAAATTTTTGTCTTGTATAAAAGTTCCTTTGCATTTTTTAAGAAAATTCAAATTATTAATATAGTTTGTACCATTGTAGGTACCATTTTGATCGACAATTTTTTGTTGTTTTATGGTCAACTCCCAGTTCTTCAGCTACGTCGTAACTATTGATATGCCGATATTGCTCCACTTTTTCAAAAATGGCATCCATTTTATCCGTAATTGGGCGACAAGAGCGACGTGTATCTTTGACATCAAAATTTCCGGATTGAAAACGCTTAAACCAAATTTGTGCTACTCTTACAGACACTGCACTAGGTCTATAAACATCGCAAATTTTTTCCGTTACTTTTTTTGTAGGAAAATTTTTAAAATGTATCGAATTACTTCGTTACGTTCACCCATCTTGACAATACGAAAAATAAATAAAAATCACACATTTTCCTAATTTGAATTTGGAATTATCTTCTTTAAAACTTAAACTTTTAATGATACCAAAACCAGACAGATACAAATAGTATAGTCAAAGAGATTTTACAAGTTCTTACTTACTACAATGCGAAAAGACTTTTCCCCCAACCTATTATTATAAAATTGTAAAGGGGTCATGTCTGTAAATTAAATATATTTGAGTGAAGCCTAAATCAACGGTTTTCAAAATCCTTGTCAGTTTGTCTGTGTCTGTTTGTTCGGGGTTGGTGCTTAAACCACTCAACGAATTTTGATTCGGTTTCAGTGTTCAATATCTTTTCAACTGATTGAAATGAATTTTTCAACTGGTGCAATTATTATTGAAATCTGTTCAGTAATGCAACAGATACAGCTTGATCGCTCTTCGCAGCATCAGCAACGTCTGAGTTGGGAGGTTTCTGGTACTTACAAAGTTTGGCGATTATAGTAAATATTTGTTGCAGGAGAGGCCCAAAAGTTGAACACAGAAGCACTGGATGCCACTCCTTCACGCCGATGTTGTGCAAAGCAGTTGTCCCGGTCCTGTTCATTTAAAATTTCGTGTGAATTGCCCAAAATTCCTCCTTTTAGTTTTTCTATAGACAATAAGTAAAATAAATGAAATATATATAAATATCTTCACGCAATTCCCTATGCAGGGGTAGACAGAGGTCTGGTCTAGACATTTAAGTCCCTCGACCCACCTTCCACCAAAGATATTTTTGGGACAACGTGACAGGTGGTGTGCCCGTCGCCGTCTTTAAGTCCAAGCCAACGATATAATTCGTATATAAGTATTTGAAAACCCATTGGTTCGAGCCTGCCAACTGGGGATCGAACTCGGGTCTCTTGACTAGAAATTCCGACCACTCGGCTATCGTGACTTTTACAATAAGTACGCAATTCCCAATACAGGGGTAGACAGAGGTCAAGTCTAGACAATTAAGTCCCTTTGACCCACCTTCCTCCGAAGATATTTTCGGGACAACGTGACAGGTGGTGAGCCCGTCGCCGCCTTTATGTCCAAGCCTACGATATTCGTACATAAGTTATTGAAAACCCATTGGTACGAGCCAGCCACTTGAGGATCGAACTCGGGTCTCTTGACTAGAAATTCCGACCACCCAACAACTCGACTATCGTGACTTTTTTACGTACGCGACAATAAGTACGCGATAAATAAAACTAAAATAGATAAGTTGATGTATGCAGATCATTTTCTTCGCACTTCGCTTGGTCACCTTTAGCTTTAATTATTTATATGTAAGTGGTTTTTAAATATGTATTTTATTAAGGCGGCGACGGGCTCACCACCTGTCACGTTGTCCCGAAAATATCTTCGGTGGAAGGTGGGTCGAAGGGACATAGTTGTCTAAACTAGACCTCTGTCTACCCCTGTACTGGGAATTGCGTGAAGATATTCTTTTAGTATAAATAATTAAAGCTAAAGGTGACCAAGCGAAGTGCGAAGAAAATGATCTGCATACATCAACTTATCTATTTTAGTTTTATTTATCGCGTACTTATTGTCGCGTACGTAAAAAAAGTCACGATAGTCGAGTTGTTGGGTGGTCGGAATTTCGAGTCGAGAGACCAAAGTTCGATCCCCAGGTGGCAGTACCAATGAGTTTTTCAAAAACTTATGTACGAATTTCATCGTTGGCTTGGACATAAAGACGGCGACGGGCTCACCACCTGTCACGTTGTCCCGAAAATATCTTCGGAGGAAGGTGGGTCAAAGGGACTTAATTGTCTAGACTTGACCTCTGTCTACCCCTGTATTGGGAATTGCGTACTTATTGTAAAAGTCACGATAGCCGAGTGGTCGGAATTTCTAGTCAAGAGACCCGAGTTCGATCCCCAGTTGGCAGGCTCGAACCAATGGGTTTTCAAATACTTATGTACGAATTATGTCGTTGGCTTGGACTTAAAGACGGTGACGGGCTCACCACCTGTCACGCTGTTCCAAAAATATCTTTGGTGGAAGGTGGGTCGAGGGGACTTAAATGTTTAGACTAGACCTCTGTCTACCCCTGCATAGGGAATTGCGTGAAGATATTTATATATATTTCATTTATTTTACTTATTGTCTATAGAAAAACTAAAAGGAGGAATTTTGGGCAATTCACACGAAATTCTAAATGAACAGGACCGGGAATTCGACCGGGGCGAGACAACTGCTTTGCACAACATCGCCGTGAAGGAGTGGCATCCAGTGCTTCTGTGTTCAACTTTTGGGCCTCTCCTGCAACAAATATTTACTATAATCGCCAAACTTTGTAAGTACCAGAAACCTCCCAACTCAGACGTTGCTGATGCTGCGAAGAGCGATCAAGCTGTATCTGTTGCATTACTGAACAGATTTCAATAATAATTGCACCAGTTGAAAAATTCATTTCAATCAGTTGAAAAGACATTGAACACTGAAACCGAATCAAAATTCGTTGAGTGGTTTAAGCACCAACCCCGAACAAACAGACAAACTGACAAAAATTTTGAAAACCGTTGATTTAGGCTTCACTCAAATATATTTAATTTACAGACATGATCCCTTTACAATTTTATAATAATAGGTTGGGGAAAAGTCGTTTCGCATTGTAGTAAGTAAGAACTTGTAAAATCTCTTTGACTATACTATTTGTATCTGTCTGGTTTTGGTATCATTAAAAGTTTAAGTTTTAAAGAAGATAATTCCAAATTCAAATTAGGAAAATGTGTGATTTTTATTTATTTTTCGTACTATCAAGATGGGTGAACCTAACGAAGTAATTCGATACGCATACAAAAGGTAGTGACAAGTGGTTCCTGCTAAAAAAAACGTATAATATATATAATATATTTATAGATACGTATTTGTCGTGTGGTATCGGCGTAAGAAGAGACGGCGGTCAAGAAAAAAGTCTCCAAAACTTCATTGGCTACCGACGTGATAACTATCTTGAAAAATACCAAACCAAAATTCAAGAAATTGGTAATGCGCAGCTGCATCCAAGGTGTCCAGTATTGCGATAGACAATCTGCTTTCCATGCGTGGCGATTATGGAAAACCCTCTCTAGAACTAGAGGCTGATGCCCTGCAATAACTTTTACAGGCCCGTATGCGTATTTTCTTGATACTAATATGAAACACGTGTTATAGATTGAAAAATATTTAAATAACTAGCATGAATAAAATCGCATGTTTGCGCGCACCGTTAAATTTCACTCTCATCATTTTTCCTTAACGCGACAAAATAAGAATAAATTAAAACAAAAATAAGTGAGGAAACCATAGACATATAAATAAGCAAATGTCATGAAACAGCAACATTATACTAATTACAGCGTACCGTCTACTGATTCGCCCACGAGGCTTGACTGTATATACACCAACTTTCATATTCATAACATAAAAAATTACGTTTCAGCTACATAAATTTTCATCCACATGTTAGCCCATTATAGAGGGAGTTGTACTAAAACCTTTTTATCTTTCTTACCCGAGCCATCTCATACTCATAATTGACCTCCGTGCCAAATTTCAAAAATTGGTAAATTAAGGTGGCCCATGAATAGTGCATTGATTGAAATTGTATACTCGGAGAGTGCGTTTAGCCGGGATGGAAGATGTGATTTAGATGTGGACAGGCGTGTCGCTGCCGGGAACAAAGTCAATGGTGCCCTGATTGCGTTAGTCAAAAGGAAAGGCGTAGTGAAAAGTGCACGCCTTGCAATACATAACGCAGTGTTGGTACCGACTTTGTTATATGGCAGGAAACCTGACTATTCCAGAATAAGCTTAGAAGCAGGTTGAATGCAGTGGAGATGCGATCTCTTCGTAAAATGTGCGGCCTTACCATGGCCGACCGAAAGCGAAACGAAGAGGTTCGCAATATGGCAGGTTTAAAGATGACCTAGTCATAAAAATTGATAAGGGCGTGCTTCGATGGTTTGGGCACGTTGAGCGAATGAGTGAAGACCGAATGGTGAAGAAAATATATAGCACGAAAGTTAACATTGAAAGGGGTCGAGGTAGACCGAAACTAGCTTTCGAAGACCTTGTGAGCAAATTGCTCGAAGAGGGGAGGGTCAAGAGTACTCGGATACCTCGACGTGCATGTATGAAGAAGATGATGAATCTGAAAGAAGCGAAAGAGGTATGTAGGGATCGTGACATTTGGCGCTCTGTTCTCTCTGGCTACCCTGTCAGGGATTGTGCGTGAAGATAAGTAAGTAAGTATGAATAGTGCAAATATTTTCCAATTGAAGATTATTTATGTAAACAAGTAAAAAAATGATTTTACGGATGAGTAGGTAACACAGAAGTTAGCACATTATACGCTTCAACGCGCACGCTCTCTCTTTCGATTTTCTCTGACGGTATGAAACATTTGCATGATGTGCATTCAAACCCGATTGCAATTACGTACCTAGATCAGATAAGGCAATAAATTCTAACCTCGTACATTTACTGATATCTATGGAATTAGATCAACGATCTTTAACCGTATCGCGACATAAAAATGCTATTACTAAGCATCTAATATCTAGATCAGTGAGTATGTAAAGCAGACTTGATTACGTTAATTGACTATATTCATTGCAGGGAAAGCTAGGTGTAATGTTGTATAGTTTTTTATACATTACGTCACGATTGCAAGGTGACATATCTCCCCATATTTATAGTCAAATAAAAGTATTTACTCGAGCAACACTGTTTTTTTTCATTCCCTCCAAAAAATCACAGAATAATGGTGACATGTCTAACCGAACACGGTGTGACTATAAGTCTAGTAAGATTTACTTGAGAAAATCATCGAATTTAATTTTATCGCTAAACATATGGTAAATTCAACATTAACATTAGGACAATCAATTTATGTTGGTGTCAAGGATCAGACTCGGAATACTCGCGTAGAAAGAAGTTAAAGACCGACTATATGTACAATTTATTTAACTTGTTAACCCTGATTCGATTCCCGATCGTCTTTAAAATGTTATCCGTAATTTGTGGGACAAAAAGGCCCTAAAATAACATTAAAAAAACCTAAAAAAGGCAAAGTTAACCAGTATCTAGGTTTGTTTGATACTCTCGATTTTGTTTACAGACACCAGTAAAGTTATATTTTATATCTTCAGTTTATTGCCCAAATAAACTATAAATAAATAAAAAATATCTTCACGCAATTCCCAATACAGGGGTAGACAGAGCTCTCGACAATTAAATCTTTTCGACTCAGCTTCCACCGAAGATATTTTTGGGCAACATGACTGGTGGTGAGCCCTTCGCCGTCTTTATGTCCAAGTCAACGATATGATTCGTACATAAGTTTTAGAAAAACCCATTGGTACGAGCCCGCCACCTGGGGATCGAACTCGACCTGAGTTCGATACCCAGGTGGCAGGCTCGTACCAATCTCGACTTGAAATGCCCACCACCCAAGCACTCGGCTATCGTGACTTAAATAAACTAGATTTTCAAAAATACATGATTTTATACGGTTCGAATACGGTGACAAAGACTGATTTTGTATATTCTTTAATGATTAATGCGATGTTCCGTATTTTGACACACTTGTAAACGGTACAATTACAATCAAATTACAACTTTCGAAGGCAGGGTCACTACTACCTATGCTATGCTATGTCCTCTATTGGTATGATATAAAACTAGCATCAAACATCATTATGATTTATATTTAGGTTTTATTTATTATTATAAGTTTAATTAATTGTTATTATGATAATCGTTAAAAACTTTTTTAGTTGCTTTATAAGATAAATAATTAAATATACTAAGGTTATATAACTTATCCCTACTACTACTAGTCTTCTGGGCAAGTACTATGTAATATTTCATGATTAAAATATATTATTTATACTTAAAGAATATATATTAGTCGAGAAATATTACGTATATAATATTAATATTAACCCTACGAAACAATAGTGCTAAACAGATGAACGTAGTAGAACAAACCGGCATTTTTGTTCGGAAACTGCAATGTACAACAATACAGTACAAATATACAATAAGTATATATAAGTACTAGCTAAATCTGGGCTGTTACAATAAGTAAAAATATTGGACGTCTTTGAAAATAGTAATGCAAAGGATATCATTTGTCAGATAATAACAGCGGTTGCCATGGCATTCTATAAAACACAATACTTAGAAGTATATACAATATAAAAATAGTTGATTTTGCAATTAATAAATAAAAAATATCTTCACGCAATTCCCAATACAGGGGTAGACAGAGCTCTCGACAATTAAATCTTTTCGACTCAGCTTCCACCGAAGATATTTTTGGGCAACATGACTGGTGGTGAGCCCTTCGCCGTCTTTATGTCCAAGTCAACGATATGATTCGTACATAAGTTTTAGAAAAACCCATTGGTACGAGCCCGCCACCTGGGGATCGAACTCGACCTGAGTTCGATCCCCAGGTGGCAGGCTCGTACCAATCTCGACTTGAAATGCCCACCACCCAAGCACTCGGCTATCGTGACTTAAATAAACTAGATTTTCAAAAATACATGATTTTATACGGTTCGAATACGGTGGCAAAGACTGATTTTGTATATTCTTTAATGATTAATGCGATGTTCCGTATTTTGACACACTTGTAAACGGTACAATTACAATCAAATTACAACTTTCGAAGGCAGGGTCACTACTACCTATGCTATGCTATGTCGTCTATTGGTATGATATAAAACTAGCATCAAACTTCATTATGATTTATATTTAGGTTTTATTTATTATTATAAGTTTAATTAATTGTTATTATGATAATCGTTAAAAACTTTTTTAGTTGCTTTATAAGATAAATAATTAAATATACTAAGGTTATATAACTTATCCCTACTACTACTAGTCTTCTGGGCAAGTACTATGTAATATTTCATGATTAAAATATATTATTTATACTTAAAGAATATATATTAGTCGAGAAATATTACGTATATAATATTAATATTAACCCTACGAAACAATAGTGCTAAACAGATGAACGTAGTAGAACAAACCGGCATTTTTGTTCGGAAACTGCAATGTACAACAATACAGTACAAATATACAATAAGTATATATAAGTACTAGCTAAATCTGGGCTGTTACAATAAGTAAAAATATTGGACGTCTTTGAAAATAGTAATGCAAAGGATATCATTTGTCAGATAATAACAGCGGTTGCCATGGCATTCTATAAAACACAATACTTAGAAGTATATACAATATAAAAATAGTTGATTTTGCAATTAATAAATAAAAATACGTGATAATAACTATAATATTAGGCTCCCAGCAAAATACACATTAAAAAAACATGAAAATCTGTTAGAAAGTTTCAGAGTTCATCGTGAGCAAAAACTTGACAGGTGTATAAAACAGATTCAGGCAGCAGAAATTTTAATCTTATTTTAGGAATTTAACTTTTAATCTTATTTTAGGAAAATGAAGTAAAAATAAATTCAATTCCTTTGACGACTTCTAGTGCAGTTGATATAACATCAACATTACGAGCTGTTTACTTATGGTGTTTTCTTAATTAGGACTATCATCAGATGCAGCTCAAACCGCATATAATTGCGGATACAATTTAGGCAAAGTTTCTTTAGCAATCAAACGTAATAAGTCGAAATTTTTGGTAGCTATTAAAAAAAGGTTTGGAAGCTATAAAAACAATTATTTGTTGGCATATCGACTATTTCTATTTTCAATTTAATACATTGTGTTTCAATCACGAAAGTTACAGGATTTAAGTTAAAGTTAATATATTAAAACTAGCTTTAAGTCGTTTTATCGTCGGCTTTAAAGGAAACAAAGTAATGTCCATAGCGTAATAGGTACGTACTCGTATTAAAATGCAGACGAGTCGGCGCGTGAGTCAGACAGTATCTTGTCTCATATTTACCTGACGCCGACCTTACTTTTTTATGTTGTTTACACGTGTGTTATGGGGATTTTAATTTGTCAACAATGGTTTTGGATAAGTAACGTATAGGATCTCGTTTTGTCGAAACTATGGGACTTACTAACCGTGGGTGGACACTTATGGCGAACCAGAGATTTAGCTATGACCAGAACTTTATTTTTTGTTATTTATTTATTCTGTAATGAACCTTACCAAACAGTAATGGAACATAAGACAGACTTAATGCTAAAAGCATTAGCTGCCAGTCAACCTTAAGGTAGAGTAAGGTAATAGTCTTTGTGTTGTGGTCTTACCATTGATCATTTTATCTTCTACGGCCATGGTGGAAATGGAAAGTAGTTCTGATATATGGTATTATATATTTAATTCGGTATAATATTATATTTTACTTGCCCTCGGCAAGCATCCGTCTTCCTGAATTTCGTGCCCTACTGGTATGTGGCCACGTGGAACTTGAGTCTTAGCCAAGTGCAGTTGACATTTCATTCCGTGTTTCGGCGCGTCGAGGTAGGAAAGAGAGTAATCTCTCTTGACCACCGACGCGAGTAGCGTGGCGAATATATGCGAAAGGGTATACTCCGTGCACTTGTCGATATGCGGCGAAGGCAGACCACAGTGGTGTCTAGGTGATAAAGACTAGGTCTTTCTACATGTGTAAAAATGGCTACTTTTTCATATAGAGGTATGGCGCTCATGCGATAAATTGGAAGATAGGCTCATTTGCCAACTTCACCTATAAAAAAGAATTTACGCGTTACCAACGCGTAAATTCTTCCATCCTTCTAAGTGCGCCGTTTAGTTGATGACAAAAATAACAGAGAGCAAAAAACTGTATCAGTCCTAAAATTAAATACAATAATTAGTATATGAATAATAAATTAATAGAATTGTTAAAGATACTGTTCCAATTATTATAATTAAGCAATTCATTACATTAACAAATAAGTAGGTAATTAGAATATGGGCTTTTGGCTAATCTCATTCGCTATATCTATGTTATATCTTTTTTATATACAATTTATACAAATACAATATTACAAATCCAGACTCTTCTGTAGTAGAGTCTGGATTTGTTGTTTTCCATTTGTGACGTCTCTATTTTTTTTGAAGCTTGTTTTTAAACAAGAGACACACTTCTCTCTCGGTCAAGAGCGTCGCTAAATTGAGATGGAGATCGTGAGCTTGAATCCCAGTCATGTGGATTGATTTCTTAAATCTTCTATTTATTGTATCAGTAAGTTTCAAAATTTTTAATAGTCCTAATGATTCATAAAATGTATAAGTACCTAACTACGAAGCATAAAAAAGATCTCTTATCAAAGAATAGAATTCTTATCGCAAGTTATCTGTGTTTGAATATCGATTATTCATGAATATACCTGTTGCAAGTATAGAACCTCCTCTAAATTACATTTTGGCAAACTTGATTTGGTTTGCATATACCTGTCAATAAAAAAATATGAGAATAGAAAAATATGTATAAGAGATATAAACTGATTGATAAGACTATTCGGAAAAAAGGAAGCGTTTGAAAAACAAGATTTATTTATCCTTATAAAATCTTAATCACAAATAAATAAATCACTTACGTATTAAAATTCGTAACCATTCGTTTCAATCTAGAAGCATACTAAGGCAACATAAAAGTCTGGTGGCTATCCTCGCCGCATCGCCGTAGTCGTTGCCTCGTCTATTTTTACATCGCGTAAGACGAGCCTAGTCACTGCACGAGGCCAACGACCATGGGATGCACCGACACGGTTAATTTTTTAAAAGTCATTGCCCTTAAAGTTAATGCTTTAACATATATTTGTAATAAACATTAGTGTCTACCATCATCAACCGTATACATACTTTGTAGATGTACTTTATATCATAGACGCAATTATCAAAGTATGTAACAAATTCTGTTTTTAAGCAAAATAGGGACATAAAATTTATGGACCATGTCCATACCATATACCATAACCACCTCGAAAAAACCAGTCTCAAATAAATCAGACCGGCGACGACCAGCAAAGTTTTAGATGCATGTGTCCGGTAGTTCGATTGCTAATCCACTCACCAAGCTTAAATATTATGGCCATATCGTACTATAGCCCTATGAAATGGACAGTATTGTCCGAAATTTCAGTTAGTTAGTAATTAAGAAAAATATGGTATTAGATAAATATTAAATATCTTCACGCTATTCCCAACAAAGCCCGTCGCCGTCTCAAGACAACGATATTAGTTCGTACATAAGTTTTGAAAAAGCCCATTGGTACGAGCCTGCCACTTGGGGATCGAACTCGGGTTTCTCAACTCGAAATTCCGACCGATAGCCACCATCGGCTTAGACATAAAATACAGCGATGGGTTCACCACTCGTCACGTTGTTCCTGAAATATCTTCGGTGGAAAGTGGGTCGAAAGGACAGAATTGTCTAGACCGCTGCCTGGTATGAGTTAGTTTTTTAATTAATAAGAAGTGCTAAGAAGCACATCATAATATTTTTTAATATATTATTACATTAACAATAAATTTCCTATTGCATTCATTTATAAAGTAGACCACAGCCTGCATTCAGTACTGCTAGTACCGAAGAGAAAGTGAACCCAAGGGAATGTATTTCTATGTGTTATAATAAACTTGTTGTACGTTTCGTTGATGTCTTTACAACGTTAAAAGCGCATTTATTTATTTTCCACAGATACAAACCGTAGAAAATAAAAAAAAAACACATACATTTTCTTCTTTCCTGGCAACCTCAAAATAGTCTATTATAAGATATGAATCTAATTTCGTAGCAGCAGATATTTCGCAAGTCATCTTCAACTTCTGCGCGTTCGTTTATCAGTCATGTAAATTAGCTATCCTTTCCTAACTAACGTCTCCTTACTTATGATCCATGTTTGTGTCTTTAGTATCATCATCATTTTATCCTGTCGAAAATTCATCACAAATGTTCTAAAATTTAGTTTATTTAAGACTTTTTACGCCACATGTTCTAAATGAACGTTACTTATCTGTTAAGGCTAAGGTTTACATCAAACAGAAAATTTATTATAAAGCAACCGTACAGTGAAGGTTTTTGTAGAACATCGGATTGAACCACCGTCATAAAAAGGAAAAGGTTTTCAAATAATTTTTCTTTAGTATGTTTTTGTCAAGTCTGCGATTTCAAACTTTATTCACTATACATTCATTATACAAGGTAATTCAATTTTATTTGATCTAATAGATCTTGACCAAGATAGTATATTGTATAGCCTTGGTTTCGGTTAGTGTTAGGTTAAATAATTGATTTGGACAAAAATAAGAACTGAAAAATCTCATTGGTATGAGCCTACCACCTGAGGATCGAACACGGGACTCTTGACGCTAATTCATCATTAAATTATAATTAAAGGTCATTAAATTATAATTTTATAATTTCAAACGTTTAATAGTTAGCAATAGCAAATAATTAGTTAAAGTAATCATAAACAGAAGAACTCTTTTCTTCTTTCAA
The DNA here is from genome assembly GCA_029286605.1 of Sericinus montela. Taxonomy (NCBI): domain Eukaryota; kingdom Metazoa; phylum Arthropoda; class Insecta; order Lepidoptera; family Papilionidae; genus Sericinus; species Sericinus montela. Next base: position 5,283,525 of record JAGSMR010000020.1, read on the forward strand.
AGCAGCTTGCAGTAGAATTTTCTCTATTACATTAATTTACAATCTATTACAATCTATTACATTAATTATTAATTAAATTGCTAACCAACATTAAGCCCAAATATGCAAAATCAGTATAAATATTTATTTATATGGAGAGAAATATAAAAAAAAATACTCTTCCGTACGATTCCTGCAAGCCATCCTTAAATCATAAGATTTGCAAGTACATGTTGAAAATAGCAGCATTTATTCTTAACAATTCTAATTTGTTAATACGGTTAAATTTGTCCGCGTTATGCTAGAAATGGACAAAAACTACTTCGCGATGTGGTAAAACGAAAATATTTACTGCATAAAATAGTTCAATAGTCTTTTAAAAAAATAAAAGTAAATAATAATCAAATTTGACATTTACTTTGACATATAAGCACTAAGTTAACATTTTTAAAGGATTTATTAAACACCATTTTTTGTTAAGTAATCAAAAGCCGTGATGTTGCCTGTATCATGTTCCGTTTATTAATGATGTCCTTTTATTATAACTACCGTAGCCTTAAGTCGTTGAGTTTTTTCTTATAAATGCTGTACGTGTTAATATTATGTTACCGCTTACGGTTACGAATTGTACGATAAAATGAACAAAGCACGGACGTCGTACGATTTTCGGCCATCCGTTTATAAGTTACGTATAAGGCTTCATCGAAAAGCCACAAAGTGGTTGTCTATCCCTTACTCTCTTGTATAGTGCGTCTCTTGCGAACGCGCAGACGTCATCGCAGAAACCAGCCAGCCAATTGACCGGTATACCGTCAACCTTCAGTTTTTCTTTTATTTATAACTCGCTTCGGCTGAGTAAGTTATGCACCGTTTGAATTATACAGTGTACTCGCTTCCAACGGCTCCACTTAATCATAAACATTTATTAAATAAAAATAACAACTTTACAATTTATTAATGCTTCATGTTTAGATAATAAAAAATATCTTCACGCTATTGCCCTTACTGTGTGTAGGCAGAGGTCTAGACAATTAAGTCCTTTTTTAACTCTTCTTTCACCGAAGACGTTTTGGGACAACGTGACAAGTGGTAAGCCTGTCGCTATCATATAAACCGTTCCTAAGTTTTGAAAATGTCATTGGTACGAGTCTGGGGATCGAACTCGAGTCTCTTAACTCGAATTCCAATCACCTAACCACTGGGATATCGTGTCTTTTAGATAAAAAATTAAATTTTTATAGAAGTTCATATTATTAATATATTTATTGCTTTTTTGTATCTTTAAAAAATCTTGTAAACACACGATTCCGTTTTCTGATTGATAGACACAGTAAATACTCATATTAAATTTAGGGTTGAGTAAAATAGATAGAAAATAGATGAGGTATGCCATGAAAAAAATATTATACTTAATAAAAATAAGTTATACATAAGTTATAATATTAATTGCGTGAAGATAACCTAACCTAACCTAATAAAAATATAAAGTTTAATTATCAGTTTTAACAAATTTGACTTATTGAATAAGAAGATGAAATTTGAATAAGAAGATACAAACCTGGATCATAAGTAAGGAGACGTTAGTAAGGAAAGGATATCAGGAAACTCATCTCGTAAAGAGGTAGAATGAGGACTGAAAGTTTGTATGGAATTATGCTATTTCTTGACTTGGTATGAAGGCAATTACAATTGTAAATAATATATTCAACGACATTTTCGTCATTATATCCAGAGAGAGTTAAAAATGGGTTGAAAATTTGTATTGAAAATTGGAACCTAACGGGAATTGATAAAAAAGGCTTCTGGTTACCTCATTTACAAAGATAATTTATAGTAGTCCACGTAGGCAAAGCCGCGTGCATAGTGGTAGTTATAAATAAAAATTAAACGTAATAAATAACTATTTATTATATATTAATAATAAAAATATATAAATAATAGCAAGTTATATATGAATTACATTAGAATATAAAAAGGATAATTTAACATATAGTAATAACATATGTTAATTGTTCATTATTAAATAATAAATAAATATATGAAGTTTTTACGTTAATTTTTTATAGCAATAAGTGTCATTTCTTTCAAATTTACTTGAACAAGTAACTTCCATAGTCGTTGATCTGAACGAAGCACTATTCGGTTTAATGAACGGCCAACGATGGCGGCGGCGCGCGCCCCGAACGCTGTGCGCAGTCGGGCTTGAGCTCCAGGCGGCGCGCGCGCAACTCCACGCTACATCGGTGAAAGGCCGCATGACTCATAGCGACGCCAGACATGAACGAATACGCCGAATATGATTGGAGGCTGCAACAAATGCAGAATGAACGCCTTTGTGATGTATCAAGAAGACGACTCACTGATGGCGACAAACAACGAGCCCTGGATGGACTAAAAGAAGCCGTAGATTCAAGTCTCAACCTCGCCCTACGTGACAAGAGCCGATGTCAAGACGACAATTTTTTGCGACGGTTTTTATACGCGCGCAAACACGATGTTCAACAGAGTTTCGAGTTATTAGTTAGATACCATCAATATCGTCGAGAGCATCCTGATCTCTGGGCACCGGCAGATGGTGGCGTTTTACGCGCATTAGCGGATGGCTTGCCAGGTGTGCTGGCGCAACGTGACCGCCGCGGCAGATGTGTTCTACTGATGTTTGCATCTAATTGGACCCCGCATGCCTGCCCCCTTCTTTCCGTTTATCGTGCTCTTTTACTTACGTTAGAACGAACAATTACAGATGTTCAAAACCAAGCCAACGGTTATGTTATCATTGTTGATTGGACTGAGTTCACATTTAAACAGTCATGCAGCTTACAAGCAAAAGTTTTAAAGTTAATGATAGACTGCCTTCAAGACTGCATGCCCGTTCGATTTAAAAGTATACATTTTATTGGACAACCTTGGTACGTGGAAACTGCGCTAGCTGTAATTAAGCCTTACTTAAGAGCGAAGACGAGAGAAAGAATTATGCTACATGGTAACAACTTATCAACCTTGCATGATGCTTTGCCCCTTGATATACTTCCTGCTGAACTAGGCGGAGAAGGGCCATCCTATAATTCAGAACGTTGGTTGAAAGAGTTTTGTCAATGTGAAAATATAGATCAGTCCCCGGTGCCCTCGATAACCGCAAAGCCCCCACAAGATAACGAATTACCTGCTGCAAAACTTGACAAAGCTTATATACATAAAGACAACCAAAATTTCTCATTCCACGGTAACGAGAAGAGCGCAAAATCGGAGTTATTGCGTGATAAAGACTGACTTTTCAGTGCATCGTTATTCGTTACAGTATTTTTAGGAAGAACGGATTTGCAGTTAACACCTTCACCGGGTGTTCCAGAGATCTGAACGAATGTGTTTTGTGATATTGAGTGTAACGATATTTGTTGAATATTAACGTCTAGGACCAAAACTAGTTATTTAAAAGCGTGAATGTGAGCCGAAATATGACTCCATTATAAGATTTCTGAATTAGTGGTGACTTTAAAAAACCTTTAAAAATTTTAACGGTGATTATTCCAGTACTCAAGTGACTTCGCTTAGTGCTACTATAATATGAGTACGTTTTGACCGTGAACATGTTTTTTTGGTGATTTGGTTAACTCAATACAAATGCACCCGCGTGGGCTAACGGTTTTGAGCTCTCGTTTTGTATTTATTTAGATCAAAACAGTGTATGAAATAAACCAACATATTATTTTAAACATCGTTATTATAAATCAAAATAATACTCTTTTGAATATTTATATAATTTATTGGGTTTTTAAATGCGTTTAGTAACATTTTTAATATTGGCTTATGTAATTACACAGCCAAATGACAAATTGTGGACTGCTAATATTTTTGAGGCTTGATACGCATTTACTATTGTTTAAGTTCCGTAAGTGTCGATGCGATATGTCTCAAATAGGCGTTGTGTACAAAGTAATTTGAATTCTATGTGAGTTTGTTTGAATGGAGCGTCATTAAATTATTTTAATTCGTGTCCGCTAATGTCCAGTACCTTCCTATTGTTTTGTTTTATTTGCGTATTGTCTATTGACAGCTAGTATTGGCACGTCATGTCTTTAATCAGTATGCTCTCTTAGGATAAGTTTTATACTCCACATGCTTAACTCTTTCGAAAGTCGAAATATTATATTCAATGTATCTCAGTGTTTTCGTTGTTTAAAAATGTGTTTATACTTAATTTGTACATACGAGACGAATGTTAGTATCTGAGAAGCTAATAATGATTGATTATACTATTGAATCCTAGAGATTACTTTTATTTTTCTCCTAGAACAAAACTATATTTAAAGTTATGAACGGTTCGAAAGTTACAATTTTCAAAGATTAGTTATTGCTAGTAAGTAATGATTAGTAAGTATGTTAGTGTGTGTTTATTGAAAGATAACATAATAACGCGTAATTTTCACTGTAAACATTTTGGATCTAATGAATCTAAATATGTGTGAATAAGAGCGAAACCAAATTGCTTGCTCTTGATGTTTAAACAATTTACAAATGTTTTGTATCATGCTCATACGGATTTATTACGTTAGTTTTTTAAAAACATTTAGAAGTATTATACTCGTTTTGTTAATATCTTTGCTTTAAAATGTAAGTCTTTTGGATTAAAAGGGGCGATAGGTGGTGAGCACCGGTGACATCGTTCCAAATAAGCTTCGGTGGAAAGTGGATCGAAAGGTTCAGTGTAAGGAACACTCCTTCCCCATTCTGGGAAATAATGTATATATAAATGCGTAAATGTTAATTTTTAAGCAGGAAATGGCCATCACACGTGAACGTGTATGTATGTGGTCCAAAATATAGAGTACTTTTACTTCGGGAGTCACGATAGCCGAGTGGTTGGGAGGTCGGAATTTCGAGTCAAGAGACCCGAGTTCGATCCACAGGTGGCAGGCTCGTAAAAATGGGTTTTTCTAAAACTTATGTACGAATTATATCGTTTACTTGGACATAAAGACGGCGATGGGCTTACTACTTGTCACGTTGTCCCGAAAATATCTTCGGTGGAAGGTGGGTCCAAGGGACTTAAGTCGCCGGCAGTGAACTAGTCCTACTAATCTTATAAAAAAGTGGATGATTGTATTTTTAACTGCTTGATAGTCAACACTTGGATTTAAATGAGATTTAGCTGGACAATTACCATTTATTGAACGTTTCCAATGAAAAATATTTTTACATAATATTTTTGTGTAATAATAATTTTATCTCCAAAAATATATACGTATGTTAAAATTTTGGGTATGAACTTAACCAGTTTTTAATGATTTCACCAAGTGTAATTGACGCAGAAATAGATTAAAAAAAAACTCTAACTTGTTCAGAGCGATAATTATGCTGTTTCATATACGAGTAGATCACGCCAGTCGTCACACTTGACGATGCGTGGACAATGGGGGAGTCGGCGCACGCGCATGGCTCATGTGAGTCACGTGGTACTTCCGCCGTTGGAACGGAAGGAGCCGACACAAATTGGAACCTAGTATTTTAAGTTTAGTACTCATTGAACATTGATTTGACGAATACACCACACGATTAGAAAGCTTCATAAGACGTACCATATGAGATTAAAGTAAATGCATCTACGCATCGTCATTATTACAAGGAAAATTTGCAGTTCACATTCGGTCCCTATGCTTTAATTTGGTTGGTAAGTTATCTAAGTACGAATTTTCGTCGTTCCAAAAAACTAAAATAAATACATCAAGACCAATTAGTCTACTGTAGGATAGTAGTAATATATTATTTGTTTAGTAAATTCATTTTTCGCATCAACAGAAATAATTTAAAAAATATGTTCACCCGATTCATAATGGACAATTAAATCCTTTCGACCCACCTAAAGGTGGTAAACCAAAGAATTTTTTTGGAATAACGTGATAGTTGGTGAGCCTGTCATCGTTTTTTATGCAATACAATACTCTTTATTAACACCAAGTTACACAAAAACGTAGACAAATTACAGAAGGATAACAAAGGGCGGCCTTATTTCTGTACAGAAATCTCTTCGAGGCAACCAAAGGAAACTAAATATAGTGAAGAAAATCTCAATGGGAACGGTGCCCTTACCAAAACTTGGAAACGAACAGATACTTGAAATAAAATTAATAAAAACACATATAATAGAGAAGAAAATAAGAGATAAATAACAGACATTCAGCAAATTTACACATATCAATTTAAATAGGAGAACGTAGAAATGACAGAGTGGAAGATGTGGTACAGAGACAGGTGACGTTCCTTAACTTGCTTTTTGAAAGACTAAAGTTTGAGCTTGTTTAACACTCAGTGATAGGGAATTCCAGATGTTTACTGCTGTCCAAACCCAATCACTCGGCTATCGTCTCATCATATCTTTATAACTTACTATATACCTTTTTAACACCATGTAAAAGTTGTATATGTTGCATGCTATACTCCTCTCCCGTAGGGAGGGTTTACCTTATTCACTATGCTTGGCAAGCGGATTGGCGACCGCTGTTCCAGACCCCTTTCACTTATGACGCTGCGTCCGTTGCTGGACTGCTTAATTTTGGTCTAGTATTTTCTGAGATGGTTATTTTATTTGAAAAAGAATATACCACATATTCTTTCGCAGTAATTACAACCAAACGACAAGTTCGAGCCAGGAATGCAACTGTTATAATTAACTATTTCTAACGAATTCCACGGAAGAAGGCTTTGCAGTAATCACCACGCATGGCAAACGAATTCTCGATCGCAGTACCAGACACATCGCACAGCAGACGCTGCTGCCCAACACCGAATTTTGGTCCCTTGAATTTTGGTCTGGTAGATTAAGAGGTAGTTATTCCGCTATCTGTCGGTTCAATTGCACTTTCAACGCTTTTCCCCAAATCGCCTCTTACGGCATCCATGGGAAGTAAGGGGGTGGTATATCCTTACTCTATAACCACTCGGCAAGGGTAATTGATACTTCGATACGTTACAAATGTCGATGTTACTCGGTCTGTTTGTCTGTGTTTTCAGGGTTTTGATTTTTGTTAAACAGTTTTTGGACAGAAAAACAGAAATTTGTTATACAGAAACACAGTTAAACAGAAATTTGTTACAGAGGTAGTCTTACCCAAAGGGATGTAGAAAATTTTATTTTAGAAGAAGGAATTAATTTGATTTTGATTAATTGCACGGCAAAGACTTTTCTGCTGAGTTGAAGAATTCTGCTGTAAAAAACTGAAGTTGCATTATAGGAGCAGAGAGGAAGAGCATTGAAAGTTATATTGGACAGTTCTTCCTAGATTCTCTAGCAAGGCGTACTCAAGGTATGAAACTATTGGAAATATGTAGGAAAAAGCAGTTTTGTGTATAATTTGAAAAGGGTTAAAGTTAAGAAATTACCTAATTTTCATGCTTGACAACAAATGTTTGAAAGAATAACAAACGTTGTATACCTTTACACTATAAATGCTGTTAACATTAAATTAATGCGCTCTTAATACGTTAATGAAATATTTTATCATAAAGACAATACGGATATTGAAGTTAAAAAGATTGCTAAAACGCTTAAATGTTTAAAAAAATTTTTTTTTTCGAAAGTCGCTTTAAGCCTCCTTTCAAACCTAAATTATGACTAAGGAAATCCAATCTCCATCCATTATATGGTATTAAAAGAACGCGTATTATCTTTCAACAGGTAAGGACAAACGATTCGAACACCTACGAATGCCACTTAAAAATATTACTCAAGGATGATATCATGGACATATCAATTATAATTTTATCCAATTATTTTATATTGTTATTATTGTTATTTTATATTGTAATACACATGTCTTTTCATAATTTGGCTATTGATAAATTTGATTAATTCCTGTATACATATCTATAAATAAAAATACATTGTATGTCGAAAACTATTCTAATTAATTATCGCATAAAGCTTATTTCGATAGTGTTTTACGACCCAACATTATATAGATAACAGGAATTTCTAACGAACGAACTAAAATTTAATCACTGTTTGTTAAAATGACGTTACAGCGCCATTTTAACAAATTTATTTTAACAAATTTGAATTTTAGTCACTTAGGTCCTTTTATTGTACCTTATACATACATACGAAAAAAAAAATATCTTCACGCTATTTCCAATACTAGGGTAGACACAAGTCCAGGCAACTAGGTCCTTTCGACCCGTCGATCAATTGTGATTTCAACGACAATATTATATTTTTATACATATTTTTAAAGTCTATGTTAAAGCTATGGTCAAGATCTGTATCTTTGTAATCGATGGTCGCTTATGCAGAGAATGTATGCTGTCTAACTCCTTTCATGCTTAGAAGTACGGTTAGAGGAAAATAAGATAAAATGTATTTCCTTTAATTTTTCTGTAAATGAGATAGACCTACAAAATAATAATTTTTCTAATTATTATAAAAATATTTTACTATACTTTTGGAGGAATTTTTATTTTTTTCTTAATAATTCAAAAAATTCGTATATAAATCTTATAAATCATAAGTCACGATAGCCGAGTTGTTGGGTGGTCGGAATTTCGAGTCGAGAGACCCGAGTTCGATCCCCAGGTGGCAGTACCAATGAGTTTTTCAAAAACTTATGTACGTATTTCATCGTTGGCTTGGACATAAAGGCGGCGACGGGCTCACCACCTGTCACGTTGTCCCGAAAATATCTTCGGTGGAAGGTGGGTCAAAGGGACTTAATCGTCTAGACTTGACCTCTGTCTACCCCTGTATTGGGAATTGCGTGAAGATATTTATTATTTATTTATTTATAAATCATATAAACTACTTCGTACCTTCCGTTTTAAATATAAATAGTTATAAAATTTTAAATATTAATAATTCCGTTTCACAGAAGTACTTCTGAAAAAACTTTTTCTCTGCACCTGAAAAAAGAAATAGAAAGCTGTACGAAAGTGTTCACTATTTTCAATGAGTAAGAGAGTAAGAGATCTATATCGATATAAAAATATGGATATAGATTTATTCACAGTTTTGCTCGCTTATCTTATCCGGAATTGTAGATAGTTGTAGCAATAAAATCAATAACGATATTCCCACACTCACCGCCAACATATTCTGTAGTTTTACACAAATGGGAAAAGTTACATTCTAATTTTTAGACAGAAATTTCCAATTTTATAGGTAAGAAGAATATTTTACAGAGCGGCGAAGGTCGCGGGTTCGAATCTCGCCCGTATCAGTTGAAATTTTAACTTTTTTCTCTTTAATGTAATAAATCTAGATATATTTTAAAAACGAGATCACAAATCGACTTATCAGTAGATAAAAATTCTGTAACATTTTGATGCTATAATAAACTCAAGGAGAAATTCGAAACAACGTCTTGTGGTTAGTCGTCGGTCGAATCGTGATCCATATCTTGCAACAGGAGAAAACCACACGACAGTCGCGTGTGGTTGTTTTACAGTGTTACTAACATGTGCTTTACTAATAATTCGATGTTGCATAATTCAATGATTATGTCCTGTTCTCTATGAAAACATGTGTTTCAATAAAATTTTTAACAATTTTATATAGTATTTTATTATACATTATGCGAGAAGTCTTGGAAATACCATGAATTATAGACAGACACCGACGGCGGGAAACAATATCAACCAAAATCCAGCAGACTGGTGACGGCCAGTATCGTTTAGTTTACGAGGTGATCGCGAATACACGTTCCATGCTGGAGATGATATGTTATGCGATGATAGCTAATCGTTGCTTGCAAAAGAAATCCACGTCTTAACGATGAATTTTATACACATAATATGCCTTTAAATAGCTTAATAAAGAAGAAAGTAAATACAGCTGCTCTGTTATAGCTATGGATTAAGACGGATTATATATATATATATATATATATATATATATATATATATATATATATATATATATATATATATATATATATATATATATATATATATATATATATATATATATATATATATATATATATATATATATATATATATATATATATAAGAAAATAATAATGATAATATATAATCGTCAATTGAGAAACTATGTGGAAAATATTTAGAGTAGATTTATAGATCGATGGACCTCTCTTTTTGGGAAGCATTTATCTAATAGAGGTAGGTGGTTCATCTAGGACAGCGATAGTTTTCCACCATTTGGAGCAGCTAAATTTCTGCGAAGATCAGAATAAGTTCGAATTCTCATAGTCTGTAAATTAAGAAAGACGTCAATAGCTCAAACTGGAGGTAATTGAACGACCTTTGATAAAATTAGAATTAAATTTGTGAAAAATAATATTTTAGTAAAATTAATTTGCTCCGCTTAAACAATCGCTCAAGATCCTGCTTATAAACTATACTACTCTACCTCCTTACAGCGTAGATTACACTTAATAAACACTTTTTCATAAATATTTATTTACAGAAAAATTATGTTAATATTTACAATACTTATTAACTAAAAACTATTATAATCGTAGAGCCCTACTCCTCGTGGCATGGTACCAAGAACGCTGGCTGCATTTCCACGTTGAATGGCTAGACTTAACCGTTGAGCGAGAAAAGAACCAGCCCTCTTGTCACCAGCGGCAACGATAAGTCGCGGATACAATTCCTTTAGAAACTGCATCGCGCGGGGACCCCACGGACCGATTGTCTCTACGGCAAATGGAACAAATATATAGTCTCCTTTCAAAGACTCATATTTACGCCATTTACCCGATTCAGCTGCCTCTGATGCCGCCCCGGCCCTTATCGAAGTACCCTTGATATGAGAGGCCGCTAATGTATCGACGCAAGTTGCGTCCCACACAAGAGCTTTGCCTCTCTCCCAAGGGACTAAAGTCAAGCCGTCGGGTCTCTTACCATCCTCCTAAATATTCCACAAGGCTCTAAAACCGATGGAATATTTATGGAAACAAGAGCCCTTCGGAGGACCTCATTCAAGGAACCGTGACGAGACAGTCTGCCGGCACTTTTTTGGCATGAAAGTCCGTGGAGGCCTAACTCGTCGACGTCGCTGCCACAAGGACATCGATGTGGTTGACAAATCGATGCTCCCAATCGTATTCCTACAGCTATACGTAAACTTTCGTTATCTAGTAATGTACCAAGGTTACTTGATGGTAAAGCATGTAGCCAGTAACTTGATTCCTTTGTCGAAACACCTAGAAAGCGGGCGCGGTCTCTGTCACAGTGAAAATTGTTCAGTAAGCATTTCTGCACATTCTGAACCAACGGGATATCCCACTGTTTTTGTGAGTTAGATTCCAGTGGAATATCCTCGCCGGGACAGAGACGTAACCATGCTTCTCTTGCCTCGTTAGCAAAGGTCAAGTCCAAACTTAATAATGATTATTTTAAAACTAACTTGCAAGTTGTTGTCAAAAATTTGCTGTCTACCTTGATAAGGATAACGAAAAGGTTGGTATCTTCACGCAATTCCCAATACAGGGGTAGACAGAGGTCTGCCAGACAGAGGTCTGACTGTGGTACTGCCACCTGGGGATCGAACTCGGGTCTCTCGACTCGAAATTCCGACCACCCAACAACTCGGCTATCGTGAAAAGGTTGGTACGTATTAAAAAACCTTCTGTTATAATAGTATTATACAGACACCTGTTGTAGTTGCTGGTTAAAGTTTTGATTAAAGTAGTAGAATATTAACACAGAAACAAAATAACAAAAAGTAACATACTAAAAAGCCCCATGCGTTACTTTGCGGAAATTCATTATTATAATTATTTATATAATATATATTAAGTTGCACCACCCGCCCTCCCGCTGATGCCGAGTTTCTTTCATCTTGGAGTCAACATGCTTGATAACACCTTTTTTTTGAGGCGAAACACGTGTCACGTTGTCCGTCGTGGTACATGTTATCTGGTTTCGAGTGCAGTGGTGGGGTGCACTTCTTCTCTTCTAAAATTAAAGGTATATGTTACCTACATATGCAAGGGCATATGTAGGTAAATATGTAGGTAAAAATTAAGGAATTTTTTGCATGCCGAGCGGTATAATATAATTATTTTATAACGACTTTACAAAAAGAAACAGTTAAATATTTTTATTGGTAAATAGCAGTTGTTATAGTTTAGTAGAACTCTACCCAGAGAGATGCAGTTTTGTGCACCCATGCATAAACTAATGCGCCATTGTTCCTGTTATATTAGCCGAAACAAAGTATAACCGTCATATTTATGTACCGGTTAAAGAAGACAAAACCACATACATGCAATTATACAAAAAATATAATTATACAAAAAATTAACGTCCTAATTACTGAATATCATAAATAATAGATGTCGTATAAACACAAAAATAATAAATAAATATCTTCACGCCATTCCCAATACAGGAGTAGACAGAAGTCTAGTCTAGACAATTAAGTCCCTTCGACCCACCTTCCACTGAAGATATTTTCGAGACGTGACAGGTGGTGAGCCCGTCGCCGTCTCAATGTCCAAGCCAACCATATAATTCGTACATAAGTTTTTTTTGAAAAACCCATTGGTACGAGCCTGCCACCTGGGGATCGAACTCGGGTCTCACGACTCGAAATTCCGACCATCCTACCACTGGGTTATGGTGACTAAAGTGTAGTCGTATATACACAATTTCTTAAAACTATTTGTAATTCGGGTCTTTAATAATGAATGATTTCTTTTTATTGAAAAGTTTTTTTTATGCCTTCACACGTTTCCTAACGCAGGGGTGGCCAGGGGTCTAGACAATTTAGTCCTACCTACCTTTTACCGGACTTTATTTTGGGACAACGTGACAGGTGCTGAGTATGTCGTCGTCTTTATTTCCAATTCAACGGTATAAATCGCGCATAAGTTTTTGAACAATCTCAATGATACCAGCCTACCTGCTGGGGATCGAACTGGAATTCCGATCATCCAGCTATCGCAGCTGTTGTATTCTACTATAAATTGTAAGTTTTGACTCCGATTAAAAGTTATATTAAAATTTGTCGGGCCGTTTCAGAGATTAGCAGGAACACACAGGCAAACAGACTGACTGAGAAAAATGTTGTTTTATATGTAAGTACCGTATATAGTTTCATATAGTGAAATGCTGCTAAGTTAAAATTACAAACTGACACTCACATTTTATTTATATGTATAGATATAGATGTTTATATTTATACTATTAATACTATAAAAAAATATTAAAAAATACCCGAGTTCGATCCCCTAGGAGTTTTTTCAAAAACTTAGGTACGATTTATAGCATTGGCTTGGACACGTAAACGACGACGGGCTCACCATCTGTCATGTTATACCAAAAAATGTCTTCGGTTGAAAGGCGGCCGGAAGGACTTAATTGTCCACACCTCTGTCTACGCCTGTATTGGGAATGGACTGAAGACATTTTTTTTTTAGTAATACTATGTTGTAAAACTGGTTCTTTAAGTTACTGACCATCAGTAAGCCGCTCGATCGTTTACTCTTCGAAATCCGCATGAACTGTGAAAAAGATGAACTTGCACTAAAAGCTTAAATTTTCATTGCTTAGGTTACCAAGTGCTTATTGAATCAGCAAGCAGCATGCGTTGCCTAAGTTTATAATTAAGGAATAATTGCGTTAATTTGCACCTAACGTTACAGTACTGCAATGCTTCTTTCTTCTCAGGTAATGTATGCTAGCTCCGCAATTACAAATTTTTACGGTCCATCATATCAACCAGTGATCGGAACACTAGAATTTGAGACATTCATAATAATATCATCTAATCAAAGTATTTTTTATATGTTAGTTGTTGGAAAAGTATGTAGATACAGCTATTGTTAGGGTCATCTTTTATAAAAAAATTACTTAAGCTATATGTCTTTTTACAATTGAAATGAATTGCTATCACTAAAAAAAACTATTATATTGGCATATATTTAGTAGTAGCAGTTTACAAATGTTGTAATATACAATAAATCAATGATTATGGATATATATATATATATATATATATATATATATATATATATATATATATATATATATATATATATATATATATATATATATATATATATATATATATATATATATATATATATATATATATATATATATATATATATATATATATATATATATATATATATATATGACTTCGAAACCCAAGGCTCGTACCAATAGATTTTTCAAAAACTTTTGAACGATTTATGTCGTTGGTTTGGACATAAAAACGGCACCGGACTCCCTACTTGACATGACGTTGTCCTAAAAAATGTCTTCGGTGGGTCGGATTACTTAATTGTCTACCTCTGTCTTATTTGAATGTCGTGAAGATAAGAAAGTAAAATTTTTAAGGACAACTTTGAAATCTAGATCTTAATTATTAACTATTAACATCAACTTATAGATAGGGAGGATTTGTAGAACAAATGATGGCAAATTAGCCGTACACAAATTCCACAGATTAGTAATGGTCAGCGGCATCACTAGTACTATTCTACTGGCAGTGCGTTTATCGACTCACTCGCACAACATGATTATAGACCTTATAAGAAACGTACGTCATGCTCTACTACAGAACAGAAACACATATAAACAAAATAAATTTATATCCTCGACACTTCGTTTCTTAGTAAGCATTTATTTTATTTCTTTTAAATTCACTAAATATTTCTCATTTCTGAGCAAATCTCGGTTAAGAAGAGTCTGGACTTGCTTGAGAAAGGATTCTGCATATGTCTGTGCACCTCTGCTCACCAAAAAAATGATTTCTGCTTCTTCCGTTTTAAACCAGGCTGTTGTATTTTCTGGATACGCTCGGTCAACAATGAAAACGCTAGGCTGAAAGTAGATAATAATTGCCTTTGGTATAAGTACCAACAAGTCGCCAATGGCCTAGTTCAACATGCTAGCCAAACTTTAGGAACTTTGAAAAATTAACACATTTTTTTTGCACAGTTTAATGATCAGGAAATAACCACTTGGGACAGTATTAATACTAATATAGCGTCTAAGAAAAAATTTGTTATGATAAATAAATAAAATTTTTACTCTCGTAAGCTATTCCTCGGGTTATCATATTTAACCACGCCAAAACCTTATCAGACTTGTCTAATCTTTAGATGACATTGTATGATAAGAATTATTCTAGTTTTTAGAAAGGTTCACGTGGCTCTTGACATGATTATCTCGTTTATTTGAAACTAAGCCTTCAACGCATGTATTATGTAACTGGATGTATCATACATATTTGAAAGATTGTATGTATATATATTGTAATAATTTGAATTATAATATATTATTAATAATTTGAATTACTACTGACCTGATAGGTTGATGAATTTGATAACATAACATTTGCCATGTAAAAATTTGGCTTACCATCACATGAACCACCTGTTCGTTTGCCTCCCTTCTCTATAAAAAATAATATTATATAAAAACATAATTAGAATACAGTAGAAAACTAATCCAGGAATATTTAGTTAATATGTTTTAAGGAAAATTTAGTAAATAAATTTGGAATATAAAATAGTAAATTAATTTAATAATAAATAGTTTAATGGTGGTAAACATTTTCGTTCCGCTGTATTTTTGAAAATGCTATTTTTGTATTTCATCGACTTCGCACACGGTTTATTCCAAAGATGCCCAATACCCAAACGAACTATGGATTGGAAATATATGGTATAAAACCTTCCTTAATCAAAATTATATCACCTTATTATTACTACGTTACAGCAATATCGTGTATAAGCGATATTGTTTCGAAGAATTTCGTTTGCATTAGGTACTGAAAGTATTTCTACCTACACACAGACAGGATATAGATGCACTATGTTCTAATTATCGTATTACATCTCTCGCATACAGGTAATGCATAGTAATAATAGCGCTGTTGTTTACGAGATCTTTCGTAAGTGAACCTACGTCTATTCTAGTCAGAGCTGCATGCAGGTGACGAGCGTGAATTTCAAAACAACCTGACCTTACAGACTTAGGTAACAAAGAATCATCTTTTTACCTACCTATACTATAAAGTTGCTATAAATGTTATATGTATATTTTAATTTTTGTAAATGTATATTTATTACTACTACTACTATACGTGAATTGTGTACTATTTATTTTTTACTTTGGTGTGTAATACATCAATAATTAACACGTTTTGTACAGATCTGTTCTCCTTTTGGCTTCACTTAAAGTATGCGAAAAATTTACGATCGCATGTTTGTATGAATGTTTGTAAATTCGTATCTTCATTTCTTTGTCGAAATTTATTAAGATTATATTTAATAAATATAAAATAAATAAAATAAATATCTTCACGCAATTCCCAATACAGGGGTAGACAAAGGTCTAGTTTAGACAATTATGACCATTCGACCCTACTTCCACCGAAGATATTTTCGGGACAACGTGACAGGTGGTGAGCCCGTCGCCGCCTTTATGTCTAAGCAAACGATATTCGTACATAAGTTTGAAGAAAAACCCATTGGTACGAGCCAGCCACTTGGGGATCAAACTCGGGTCTCTTGACTCGAAATTCCGATCACCCAACCACTCGGCTATCGTGACTTTTATGTTTTATGTTTTAATAAATATAACATTAAATATTTATAAATAAATATTGTGATTAAATATGTAGTAGATCGCCAAGTGTCACGTTCCTAGCATACCTCTTTTTATATATTTCATTCATATTACTATATTTCTGCCGCCAAACAAGAGAGGTATAGACTTTGTTTTAAGAAGTATCAGATGGAATTATGATATGTGGTAGACTCTTTATACTTAAGAATTTTCTGTCTTGTTCGATTGAACTGTAAATATATTTATCTTCAAGCCATTCCCAATGCAGCGGTAGACAGAGGCCTAGACAATTAAGTCATTTCGACCGACCGCCGCCGTCTTTATGTCCAAGCTAACGACATAAATCGTACATAAGTTTTTGAAAAAAAAAAACACATTGTTACGAACCTTCCACCTGAGGGTCGAAATTGAATTTCAATCACCAAACCACTCTTCTATCGTGACTATCGATTGAATTGAGATGAGTAATATCTATCCATTGTTAACTCATCCATTTGTTTCGTTCTCATTATCTGGGTTTTATACATCCTTTACACTTTTATGATTTGGTGCGTTAGATTATTTCTTTCTTATTCACCCGTTCTTCCTTTCATAAATACTATTAAGAATTATACATTTTTGGAAACCCACATACGTCCTTTATAAAAAAAAATAATGTAATTCTCACTTAACATAATTGGTCAAGTGACTAAAATTCTTCGTTTTTAGAAAAAACCCGTTTTTATGAAAAAACCGTGTCCCGCGGTTGTACAGGAATAGCTAATCCGGTATAAAAAAATACAATAGGAAATGTGTTATAAGTAAATAAACTTGAAAAAGCAATAGCCGTACACTAACATTCATTTCCTTTTATAATATTGGTCAAATAGGATTATTATATTACCTTTGATGAGTGACGTAGTTTTTATGGTGTCGCCATGTCTGTGGTCCCGAGTTCTTTTCCCGGATGGGTCAATGTAGAACAAAATACTTTGTTTATGTTGCCTCGGGTCTGGGTGTTTGTGGTATCTTCGTTATTTCCGAAGTTCCGTTTCTTAGTTACTTACTTTGGGATTTCAGAGCAGTGTATGTGAGATTGTCCCCATCTATATGTATACTGATTTATTACTTCTGTTTATTTAGTAAAATGATTTTCATAGGATTTATACTCCAAATTACTTAGCACAGACAATAAAAACATGGCTTAGATAAGTTCCCGGTTGTTCTCTTTGTGTCGTAACTGTAAAGGATCCGGTTTGAAGTATTACAAAGTTACAACAAGTCATTTGTTATACGAAAGTATGATGATTTAACTCTTATCTCTCTCAAAATATTTAGAAGAGATTACTACAGGAACCTTTGTGTTACATTTCCCAAACGCTTCAATTTATTTTTACTCATGTTGATCTTCGAGGATAGTGATAGATAATATATCACGATAAAAGTAAAATGTCTATTAATAGCAACAGAAAAGGAAAAAGAATGAATATTTGTGACTTCATTGAATATTATAGAAGTCACGATAGCCGAGTTGTTGGGTGATCGAAATTTCGAGTCGAGAGACCCGAGTTCGATCCCCAGGTGGCAGTACCAATGAGTTTTTCAAAAACTTGTGTGCGAATTTCATCGTTGGCTTGGACATAAAGACGGCGACGGGCTCACCACCTGTCACGTTGTCCCGAAAATATCTTCGGTGGAAGGTGGGTCAAAGGGACTTAATTGTCTAGATTTGACCTCTGGCTACCCCTGTATTGGGAATTGCGTCAAGATATATTGAATATTTTTCGAGTATTTTAGAAAACTTTATAGTAAACCATGCGGGTGAAGAAGGCAGCAATCTAGTAGCTATACAATGGCCTATACATATTAGAACTTATTGTAGAAGGAAGGTTATTAAATTTATAGGTTTTTAAATTTATACTTATATTAGGTTATTAAATTATATAAAACTGTTTCATATACGAATGCTCTCCTTAGTTAAAGGTAATATTAACTCTTGGTATGGAAAGAATATATCTTATAAATAGACGTGTGCATCGGACACGCTCAAGCAAGCAATCCAAGGTACGATGCACGCAGATTGTAACACAAAGCATACTCATTGTTCTTTACATTATGATGGTGAGCTCACACTGCAGCTCTAAATACATTACGATGTCGAAATCCTTTGTAGCTGCTACTTAAGTAAAAGTTTTTATGTTTTAGTAGGATCGAGTAAATAGTTTTTCCTTTTTACATATTTTCGCGGCGGATTTCGTTAGTCACACTTGGCTTGCCACTGTCTTCAATTCATGCTACCATATTCTAAATTGAATTAAAAATTTTAGATTAGCTTTTTTGCAGTATCTATCTCTGTGCCAAATTTCATCCAGATATGCTGTTCTGACGTGATTAAGTAAAAAACCATGCATCCATCCTTTCAAACTTTCTTACTTTCTTCCTGCTCAAGCATTAATTTTAAAATACAAAGTGTATTCATGCATATACTATACTCGGTAGTCTAGTGATGCGCCAAATGTAATTTAATTTAAACCGAATATGAATTCCAGCAGAACTTTGGGTGAGAATTAAAAATTTGGCCAAAGTTCGGATATTTTCATCGCGCTTTTCACAGAAGCAGGTCATCCACACGAACAAACACGTAAAATACTTCTGCTTGTTACTAACTAGCTTGGGATGCTGCACCCTAAGGTGGCAGGCCCGTACCAATGGATTTATTCAAAAATTTATGTACAATTTATACGGCGACAGGCTCATCACCTGCTACGCTGTCCCACAAATGTCCTCGGTAGAAGGTGGGTCGAAAGGATTATCTAGACCTCTGTCTACCTTGTTGGGAATTGCCTAAAGATTTTTTTATTTCTACACTGAACAACACTTTTAATACAGTACGGGTATTTTAATAATAATCGTTTTCTCAGGATTTTTGATTTTATTTAGCGTTTATAATAACTAAGTACAGATCATTTAGGAGAATATTCTACCTATTCATGACTTATATAAATAAGGCTTGATACGTCATGTGTTGATTTATTTTTACTTCGTATGTATAGGAGGAGGAGAAGTATTAGTCGGCGTAGTGCGGCTATATACTCGTTCTAAAGATGGTGCTCCACATGTTATTGGTATTTTGGTATAGCTACTACCTGCTAGCCTTTTTGGTAATTGATTGTGAGCGCTTAAAATATCATTAATAATATAATCATTTTTTATTTTACTTAATTTAGAAATCACACATTGATAAAAAAGGAAATAGGCGATATCATAAATACATCGTTTGTAACATTGCGATACCAAACCATAGCAGATTCCCGGTTGGGTTAATGTAGAAGCTGCTTACTTTGTGATCAGAGCAATGTATGTGATGTTGTCTCTATGTGTTTATTTATTTATTTATTTATAGTCTCATTGTACATTGACACCCTTTGATTGACCGTTGTACATGACAACACTTTTTTACATTGTATCATTTAACGACATCTTTCGGGTATAATAAAGAAAAACATTATTAATGGTTTAATTGTTGATGTATCTTACTTAAATCGCTCCTCTCCGTAGACATCCAAAAGTCGAGTGGGCCCGATTGAATCCCTCCTCACTCATCGATGGGCGGAAGCAGTAGAGAGCAAGGGTGAGGCCTTGACAGTTAATTTGGTAATAGCAAAAGCCTTTGATCGGGTGTGGTACAAAGCGCTTCTCTCGAAGCTTCCGTCATATGGGCTTCCCGAGAAATTTTGCAATTGGGTCACTAGTTTTCTCACAGACTGGAGCATCAAGGTCGCAATTGACGGTGCATGCTCGGACTCCAAGTCTGTGAACGCTGGTGTCCCACAAGGCTGTGTACTATCGCCAACCCTGTTTCTACTGCATATCAATGATTTGTTACAAATTAGTAACATCCATTGCAATGCAGACGACAGCACTGGTGATGCCCTATACACCGGTCGTGCCAATATTTCTCGGAAATACGTCGACGAGTACCGGAAAAAACTTGTGAATGAGGTCGACTAAATTTAGTCCAGTTCAACCCTAAAAGACATAAGTTTGTGCATTTACCGCTAAAAAGCACGCCCCTAGTTGCCTCAGCCAGCATCGGAATCCTTGGCGACGACATATCGAGCAACGTTCAGTTTCGCGGTCATTTGGAAGGGAAGGCCAAATTGGCCTCTAAAAAAAAAGCTTGGCGTGCTCAGTAGAGCACGACAGTATTTCATGCCGGTCCACCGCTTGCAACTTTATAAGGCGCAGGTTCGGCCGCACATGGAGTACTGTTGTCATCTCTGGGCGGGGGCACCCCAGTTTCAGCTCCTTCCATTTGACCGTATCCAACGAAGAGCGGCTCGAATCGTCGACGACCATGTTCTATCTGATAGGCTAGATCCCCTGGCATTGCGAAGAGACGTTGCATCTCTTTGCATTTTTTACAAGATGTACTACGGGGAGTGCTCCGAGGAATTGTTTGGATTAATCCCAGTCGCTGAATTTCACCATCGTACCTGACGGCATAGTAAAAAATTTCAAAAATACCATCTTGATGCTTGGCATTCCACCACTGCGTTTTTCGCGGAATTTTCTGCCACGCACTTGCACTTTATGGAATGTGCTGCCGTCAGCGGCTTTTCCGGACCGATACGACTTAGGCCGGCAACGCATCTACTAACGGCCTCTGGTACTGCCGGATGTTCATGGGCGGCGATTATCACTTACCATCGTGTGAGCCACCTACTCGTTTGCTTCCATTCTCTATAAAAATATCTTTTGTATACAACAAAATTAAGGTGAAACAAATAAACTCTTTACTACTAAAAGATTTACAATTAGTATTCAAATTGGTATTCGAATCAAATATCAAATCAAGTAAGCAACAAGAGCATTTGCTATTAGTTTCTTGAAGTATTTTTATTCCCTTAACAACGTTAGTAAAGTGAGGCTTCAATGTAGCTCGTGATACGTCCACGAGCAACATTTTGTGTACGGTAAAACCTTGTATGCACCGTTAACTAATTACTTCTGCTCATAAGGCTAAGCTAAGGCACTTATCGAAGTTACAAAGAAGAGTTTTTAATATCATTTTAATAATATAGAAAATTATAAATACAATGTAATAAATTCTATTATATTTTTATGTGTATTATTTTGTCAGATAGTGTAGATACATATTCGTGTCTTGCTTAGGATATGAAAAAGATCTTTTTCATTCCAAGCTATTAAATCCATTATAAATTTACTACTTAGGTTCTTTATTACATAACTTGTATGAGAGAAGTTGACATTGCGCATTAGCATCGTAATATAATTGCATTATTTTGGGCAGCTTATACATTAATGTAGAGATAGAAGTAGGCTAGAAGTTTATTAAAAAGTTATTTATTATTATATTTTCACGTACACTCTCTAACTCAGCAATCAAAAGTGTCACGATCTTTACATTCGTTTTTCGCATGCATCAAATTCATTCTCTTCATACACGCACCTCAAGGTATCCGAATCCTCTTGACCTTTGATAAAAACGTTCTTTAAAGTAATTATTGATAGGCAAAAACATTTTAGTTTATGATCTTGCATGATTTTATCGTACAAATGAACTTTCATCATAGTGAGCAGATAACTTTATAGACAAATTTTTGATTGAGTTATACTATTCTAATTTTAGTAAGGATCTGTAAGTAAAAAATATCATAGATAATATTATAATTATTTGTTCATGATGTAGCTTTTTATAGAATTTTTAATATCTATTTGGTGGATTACACTGTAACAAACAAACACAAACATACTTTCACATTTGTAATATTATTATGATAGGTATATTATATTTTTTTAAATTAATTAATAAATTCAAACATACAGGGAAGGGATAACATCACTAACTAGATAAAGCACTTTGTTATGGAATTCCAAGTGCAAGTTTTTTCCATAAAGAAATCGCAGTAGCTAATAAACGCAGCTAGTAACGTAAAGGCAGAACTGTGCAGAGAATATAATAATATGCAGGGAAGTGCTGTGGTAGTAACCACGTTCACATATCAAGTAATAAACGTGATAAACGTCTCTGGCGGAAAGTGCTGTAACTAAAACATAAAGTAGATATTTTACAATACCAGTATAGTAGATTATTTAAACGTATCGTATCGTTTCGGGCAACGTTATGTCGGTTTTAGCGAGTGTGCCTCAGAAGAACTTGAAGTTTAAAAGCTTTTGAAGGTAATTGCAAACTACTCACTGGATGTTTGTAGGCGATATAATGTTTATATTTGATAAGTTTCTCTTTATTGTGAAATTTTTGGGAAAAAATATTTACATTGCAATGGGAACATTGAACATTAATTGGGGGTACGAAACTGCAAGGCGGTGACTGTAGTAGGTTCTATAAATAAATAAATATCTTCACGCAATTCCCAATACAGGGGTAGACAAAGGTCTAGTCTAGACAATTGAATCCCTTCCACCCACCTTCCACCGAATATATTTTCGGGACAACGTGACAGGTGGTGAGCCCGTCGCCGTCTTTATGTCCAAGCCAACGATATAATTCATACATAAGTTTTTAAAAAACCCTTTGGTACGAGCCTGCCATCTTGGGATCGAACTCGGGTCTCTCAACTCGAAATCCCGACCACCCAACCACTCGGCTATCGTGACTTTTTAGAAGGTTTTCTTTTTTCAAGTTGGTTAAAATTATCTAAATAAATTATTTTGAACATTAGTATTAACGATAATAAATTAAGGCCTTTATTTACCATAAGTCGTTGATTACCTATAACATTACATAATATACATAATAAAATATACAGGACGAAATTGTTTAAATATTTAATGGATAGATGGATTGACGATTTGCAAAATGTGGCGGGGAATATATGTTACATTTCAACAAATAACAGTACTTCAAATATCGAGCTATGTACGCTTAATATAAGGCGCATACTTTTAGATAACACGATCGGAGTATCCGCCTCTAACGCTTGGCCTAACTGACGCTGGTTAGTTACAACCTGTGACCCGGAAACTTCTCTGAGTGACATAAAAATATTACTATTTACTTTTTGCTATGATTTCTTGTTGTGAAATATGAAAACATGTGGTTTAAGATTGCACAAGTAATTTGTTTCCTTTTTAGGCTAGTAAATTTATATTAATTTTAACATAACATAGTGGTTATAACGAGACAAACATAATATCTGTTATTACTGTTATTGTTACGCAAATAACAGATACTCATTTCTGTTATTAAATATCGAGTGCGATTTTTTCAAACATGCCAATTGGAAAAGAAATAAAATACAAATATGATTTTAAGAGTATTACACTACGAGTAGTGTGATGAAAATAAATTAAAAAGAAATAATGTTTTTAAAATTTCAACTGACAGGGGCAGGATTCGCGACTTCAACTCTGTTGAAATTTTAAAAACATATTTTCTCTTTAATTTAATAACAGAAAGTGCAGCATAACTTATATGCTTTAAAAACAATAAAAAAATTGCTTAGTTTGTTGACATTGAAAAATAAAGTCTAAAGGCGGCAAACGAGCAAGCGGCTTACATGATAGTAAGTGATCACCGCCGCCCATGTGCCCCATACCTGTTTAATTTGAAAGTCAATAATGCGAAGATGGTTTTAGACCATCAAGCACTGCATTAGGCACATTCAGTCCATTTACGAAGTCGTATTTCAACTTTTCCCATACAAAAGTTTTCAAATTCATCTAAGGATGGCGTAATAATACATACATACATACAAACAAATAAACAAACAAACAAACATACATTCATAACGGCCTGTTAAAGTCTACTGCAGGACATAGGCCTCTCCCACAGGAAGGATTTGCCATAATCGCCACGCTAAATAAGCGTATTGACGATCGCAGTACCAGACCAGTCGCACCTCAAACGCTGCTGCCAATCTTCAGTCTAATTATTTTGGTCTGATATTTTTAGAGATGGTTATTTCGCCATCTATCGGTTGCCATAATAATAATCGCGGCTGTTTCCCTTATTCGCCTCTTACGACACCCTCGGGAAAAATGGGAGTGGCAATATTCTTACGCCGTTACCACACGGCCAAATAAAAAATATGTCAAGTAATTATAATGATGTATTAAGATATTAAATGTTAAATATTAACTTAAACAAAAGTCACAATAGCCGAGTGGTTGGGTGGTCGGAATTTCAAGTCGAGAGACCTGAGTTCGATCCCCAGGTGGCATGCTCATACCAATGGGTTTTTCAATGTACGAGTTAAATCGATGGCTTGGACATAAAGACGGTGACGGGCTCACCACCTGTCACGTTGTCCCGAAAATCTCTGCGGTGGAAAGTGGATCGAAGGGACTTAATTGTCTAGACTAGACCTCTGTCTACCCCTGCATTGGAATTGCGTGAAGATATTTTTTTTCAATTGAACAATATACATATATAACCTTTATTTTACAACACTATTTAAGTTATTGCTATGAATAATATGTCTTAAAATTAACTTAAAACTGAGAAGTGTCAATAATTATATACTGTACGTAGGAGAGGAGAGATTGTATCACAAGTGTTTTTGAATTTAAGTTTATATATCTATCGCTGCTGATATCACTGTTCCTCATTTCGTAGGTAAACATTTTTTACTTCTGTCGGTACTCCCGAAGTGTAATCCGTAATTTTTTACAACGTAATTTTTTTTAACAACGGTGTATCTAATGGGTGTTAGCAAGATAGATTAATCAACCAAATAACAAATACCACGATCTCAAGAAACGACTTACTATAATTTTGATTTATTTCAAAGACATACTAGGTGTGTCTCATTTTAGGTTATGACAATATTATACAAAAGACAAAGACAAGAATAGTTGTTTCATTTTTATTGGCTGATCTGTTATTTCAAGCTATGTTAGTGACCGGCTGTAATCTTATACTGAAAAATTTTGATTGGTGATAGTGATTGAATATTTCTCAAGAACAACTGTAATCTGTTATCTTCGAATATCAATAAATACGCCGCACTCCTAAGTAGAATGGAACATCCCCAATTGACATGTGATGACAAGTAAAGATTTTTAAAAACGTCAATTTTTCACAAAAAATCATTCAGGCGTAGCAATTAAATTGATCGATGATTTCATTTAATTCTCATTCTCAACACATAAAAACAACAAGTGCAAAAAGTTTGGAATCAGTGAACAAATTAGATTTGCATTGGGTAGTAGAATTTTATGGGAACTCTAACCTCTAAATTTGTAAAAACATCGGCAATGGCTAGTTCAGCTGAAATTAAACAGTTCATTAAAGAGGCGATAGCTCAGGATAAAGTAGTTGTTTTTTCAAAATCATATTGTCCATATTGCACACTAGCAAAAAACGTAAGTTTTCTTATTTCATCATAAATAATAATAGATAAATTTATTCGATAGTAGATATAGGGTAACAAAGTACTATTTAATGTCATAAGCACTTACAAGTTTGTTTTTTTCACTAACTTATTTTATATAATTTTATACATGTCTTATTATCAACAGGTTTTTGAAAAAATTAAGCAACCTATCAAGGTATTTGAGCTCAATGAGCGCGACGACGGCGACGCTATTCAGGCGAATTTGGCAGAAATCACTGGGTTTAGAACAGTAAGTAGATATAAGATTACAATTTGTAGATGTACCCAGAGGCAAGGTGAAATCAACTCTGTGATTATGGGTATGATTCTCAGATAGGTTAATTTAGAAAACTACTTTTTCTATATTTTCTTTGGTCTAGATAGATTAGATTAGATTAGACGGGCTGATCTCCGCAACTCCATGTCCTAGCGTGTATTTCGCCTATGGGCAGGATTGTCTAAGCTTCCTCAAGCCAACCCAGCTCCTCAAGGAATCCCAGCAGCCCCTTGAGGTTACCGGTAACCTCGGGAGAGATCTCGGTGCACCAAGATGATTGGCCCTGTATTCTGTGACCGTTGGACACGCTAATAAGACATATGCCGCCCTCTCCTTGACCTCCACACACTCTCGGCACAGAGGGCTGTCAGTAACACCTAAATTAAACAGATGTTTGTTAAATTGACCAAGACAAACTATCATAACTAATTGGTCTAGGCATTTGTGGTGCCTTTTTGTTTCTGGTTCCAATACACAAGTGCTTGAGCTACTTTTGGATCAGAGAAATGCATGTGATGTCCCTGTCTATGTATTTATTTATTTATTTATTATTATTTATCTAAAAGCATATCACCATTATTGCAACATATTGCATATTAATAAGTGAAGATTACTTTACAGGAGTTATTATTTTGCAAAAATATGATGCAACATTGCATTGTATAATAGATACAATGCAATGTTGCATCATATTTTTTATATCATTTATGTGTATTTTAAGATTCAATTAATTTAATATTTTATTGCAACCTAAATTTGGTGCCTACCATCAAATTTTGGTACTAATTGCATTTTTATTTTATTAGCTTCATCAATTTTGAAATTCAACATTAAACAATTACTAAATGGCAATTTAATAAATAAAATAAAATTTGACCTGATGTAGTTATTGATAAGGTGACCCTGCCTCTGAAGATAAGGGCTGTGGGTTTGCGGTAAAATTCTGCTAGGGGCAAATATTTGTGTGATGAATATGATATTTTGTTGTCAAGTCATGGATGTTTATATGTATATATGAATATTGATCTATGTAAATATATCAAATTATATTGTACCTTTTGTTTGATATGCTTACTAGCACCAGTCATGATGGTCCAATATTAAAAAAGGGTTCACCATAGCCCATGGTGAACCCTTTTTTAATATTTTACCAAGGACATTATAAAAAAAAGGTGGTCAAAATAGTTAATCGTTGAAATGGTAATAGTTTTAAATTAATTAGGGAGGAAGCCCATAGCATGAATAAAAAATTTTATGGGTAGGACAGACAGGACCATATGGAGTCAGAGGACCAATTCAGATCTTAACATTTAGTCATGTTTTATACATTTGTAATTTGGGATCAAAAACCATCAGCTAATGGGAAAAAGACAAAGGTATTTGTCAGGTAGTACCAATAATCAAAGACAGGAAAATTAATACATTCTATTACATGTGCATCATAGCCACTTTAGTCATATTTTAACTATTAAGTTTTATGTGTAATATGCACTACTAAAGTTTACTTATAAATATGGGGATCAATATTAGTGATACTATTTAAATATATGTGTTTAAAATTATTATCGCTATTTTTTTAAAATCTATTAAGAGTTAGGAGATAATAATAATATCAAGTATTTTATAAATTATTCACCACACATGCTTATTTTCAAAGCTTTTTATGTATTCTAGTGGAGAATTATTTAATAGCGATTACTTAAATCTTTTTTATATGTTTCAGGTTCCACAAGTATTCATAAATGGAAATTGCGTGGGAGGAGGCTCGGATGTGAAAGCTCTTTACGATTCTGGCAAACTAGAGCCAATGTTGATAGGTTAAATAATATTTCAGAATTTGAACATGTGGAAGTGTATGTTCAAAATTTTTTAAAAATATGTAAGCTTTTTATTATAAGGATAATCACAAAACATTACATTTTCTCCATGAGACAAAATTTTGTTAAGTTTTTTAAAGTACAATTTTTAGACTGTATACTATGATGTAATATTTTTTTTATTTAAAAATTTTCTTCAAACTTTTGCAAATAATTTAATACTGTTCTATGAGATTCATAAATTAAATAAATAATTTATTTTGTTTTTTATTGTTTTAATGTTAATCTTTTTTATTCTTTATGTGATTTCAAAAAAAAAAAATAGAAATGTGGCTCAAATAACTTTGCATTGTGTTTATGTGTGTAATACAACATGTAGCCATTTAAGTTCATGGACTGATATTAAAAGGCAAAAATGCAATTAGTTGAACAGTTTCAGTGTTATTTGTTTAAGACAGGCAGAATGTAATTTTGTTAATTTACAAATTATACCGCTGATCACATTTTAAGGCAAATTTATATTTTAATAATAATAATAACATTAATAGTGTAGCCTGTCCAATGATATATTGTAGTTACTGGATGAGAAAACTAAAAAAATATAAATAAAAACTGGATATCATCAACAGAACACCAACCTAAGCTGGCTAGATGGCGTGCATTTAGGTATAAGATTTGCACGAGTTTCATATTGAAGTGGATTGTAGTTTAATGTCGGTCAATGAAAATCCTAAGTTGTTGCATTTTCGTGTAACAGCAGATTGAGGTTGCTTAAAAATAAGGAATATTAAGTAATTTGCACGTCGGTCTCTGGGGTTGACGATCACAACAATTCTGAAAACGAAGAAAATCGAAGAGATAGGGTAATGCATTCTCACGGAACGAAGTTGTAAAAATAAAAAAAATGCTCTACTAAGTCATAGTGAATCCGATGGGCGCAATGAAAATCGTGTTTCATTTCGCCCATTTGATTCATTATGGCTTCCTGAGTACGAAAAAACATTTGACAGACACATCTCTTATATATCTAATTAGAACCGCAATACCAGCAATGACTGGAAACTGAAACTGCTTTGTGGCATTTTGTCGAGCTAATGACGACATCTCTTAATTTTTCTCCTGCTATTGCATTATACACCAGCAAGTTTTGAATTAAAATGTTCTAAACGAGGAATAGATTGTGGTTATTGAAACAATTTATTAAAAATTGTGATTTCCATCTATGCACGTGGCCTGCTACGACGGCTCTTTAAATTACAGGTGGAAGATACTGTTTCAGCTGAACACTGCTTTAGGTCTTCACACGGACGTCAGGTAATTGAGTCGAGGAGAATTCCTAGAAAGGTTTCAAGAATTATTTCCCGATATAACAACTTTCTGACTGATTTAGCATTTTGACAGACATCATAATGTATGGTATATGTAGAGATTTTTATGGTATATCCAAACACAATTAACTTTGAGCTTCATGGTAATAGAAAAATTGTCATTGAAATTATAAGCGCAGTAATCGCATTCAAAAATGTATTATGTTAGATCCTGAAACGATTTTAACGATTTCTTTATTGATAAAATTCAATCAATATTATATTATAACAGACAAGTATCGTCAATACCCCATTATTCGTTTTCAATGTTTATGTCTCCCAGTATACCTGAGGTTATTTTCAGGACTATTATATATTGTAAGGGTTTACCATATTATTTAATAAATATCCCTTCGAAAAGGGTTCCCATTATGTTTAATTAAGATCCGATACCAAGTCTTCAGTCCCCCACATCTTTCTAAAAAATGTGGGAAAGGCATACGGCTCCAATGACACCAAACCCACCATCGCCGCATGCGGTGAGCGCCATCCATTATTCACGCGCTCTTCCCGAAGGGGGACGTGAAGTTAAGGATGATGACCATTAGAAAGGTATGAGTTAATTTGGCCATCAGATCAGATCAATGTAACTGACGTTGAATATACTGCATTTCGATTGAGTTTGTCTCACCCATCAGCAAATTGCCTTCACATATTTAAATAATAAATAAATATCTTCACGCCATTCCCAATACAGGGGTAGACAGATGTCTGCTCTAGACAATTAAGTCCCTTTGACCCACCTTCCACGGAAGATATTTTCGGGACAACTTGACAGGTGGTGAGCCCGTCGCCGTCTTTATGTCCAAGCCAACGATGTAATTAGTACATAAGTTAGTTAATTGACTCAGGCGTTACTTTGCGGAAATTCATTGTAAAGTTGTTATTTAAAAAATTACTTCGCAACCCTCCGCGTGAAAATATAAAAAGGTATATGCTACCTGGTCCGAAGAGAAGAAGAAGAAGAGCACCACCCTCCCTCCCACAGATGCGTGCACCAATTCCACAGACGTGTGCACCAATTCCACTGTATGCACCACCACCACTACACTCAAACCAGGTAACACACACACTCAAACCAGGTAACAGACTCTACGATGAGCGACCGCAGAGTCTCTGCGGTCGCTCATCGTAGAGTCTACTCGCTTGAGGATGCCTTGTTTTGAGGCGAAACACGTGTCGCGTTTTCGGTGGTGGTGTGTGTTACCTGGTTTGAGTGTAGTGGTGGTGGTGCATACAGTGGAGTTGGTGCACACGTCTGTGGAATTGGTGCACGCATCTGTGGGAGGGAGGGTGGTGCTCTTCTTCTTCTTCTTCTCTTCGGACCAGGTAGCATATACCTTTTTATATTTTCATGCGGAGGGTTGCGAAGTAATTTTTTAAATAACAATAGTACATAAGTTTTTTAAAAACTCATTGGTACTGCCACCAGGGGAACGAACTCGGGTCTCTTGACTCGAAATTCTGACCAATCAACCACTCAGCTATCGTGACTTTTAAATGGTAAACTTCATATATTTAAATGGTGGGAAATTTTAATTATCAAAACTTTCCTTAGAGATTACGAATTAATAATTAAAAACGGCTAAACTCTCGTTATAATAATCGGTGTATTGGATCGCGCTCGCGTCCCGCCTAGCACTGGGCGAGCCGGAACGCTAGCGCGAACTTATTCGCCGATTATTATAACGTGAGTTTAGCTGTTTTTAATTATTTGGTGAGAAATTTACTGAGAGTTTTAAATATATTGTTAAATAAACCAACCACCGCCGTACGCGCTATGTCGCTGAAAAGCAAACACGCATCAATACGGCTATTGCCGGTCACTCGCCATCACAACGCCTCCCCGTTTCGCAAGCGCATTCGCAATCGAAGGTGGTATTTTCTTACACCGTGACTAAGCGGCAGAATTTGATTAAAATGTATTCCAACTGATTGAAACTTTTATCTAATGATGAAAAAGATTTTATGTAATCAGGACATATACCTCATTGCATAATATATTTAAAAGAGGCGTGCAAATAACTTGAAAAAGCGCGTTGATTTTATAAGTATGATTTGAGACCTATTACTCACTTTTTGAATCTAAGTAGTTAATGTAAAATATTACGGTACAAAACAACTGGTTCAGCGCGATTAATTTGTAAAAATGGCTTGTTCATTAATTTCATAAATGTGGCGCAGACGAAATTGCACCAGTCACGTAGTGTTATACATTTACGCAATATTTAGTTTCTTTTTAACAGAGTTCAAAAAGGGGGAGGTTTCATTTTAATCATTTTTATATTAATCGATAATTTCGTAAATTGTTCACCGATTTGTAAAAATTTTATATGTATTTCCTAGGTGGTCCCATGATCCCAAATACCAAGGAGTTAAAATTCAGGGTCTCACAACGTAATTCTTAAGAAATCAACTAAATAAATAAATATCCTCACTATTCCCAATACAGAGGTAGACAGAAGTGTAGACAATTAAGTCCTCTTGACCCACCAAAGAGGGACAAACCGACAGATGGTGACCGTCGCCGTGTTTATGTCCAAGCCAACGATATAAATCGAAGTTTTTTGAAAAACCCACGGATACCAGCCTTGGGGACCGAACTCGAATTCCTATCACTGAACTACTCGGCTTTTGTGGCTCTTAAACTACAATCCTATAAATCTAGGAGTCATTGTCTAACGCTGCTGAGCTAATGATAGAGGCCACTGTACACCTTAATCCTTGTAGATGAGTATTGGATGACTAGTTTTTGTGCGCGCAGAAAAATACGGTCGTAATAAGATTTTTTTTTTTTTACTCGATTAATTTTATTGTAACATGTAAATTATTATGTTAAAATGTTTGAATATTTATAAAATATAACAATCTTTTTTTTAAAATTTGGGTTTAAAGAATTTTTTTTATTTTAATTTGTTTAATAAATAAACAAGGAAATATAATAATATTTTGTAATTTTTAGTAAATTTTGTAATAAAATTTTAGTCAATAGTCAAATAGTCAAAGAAACGAATTGAATTTATAAATGTCTTCCACCAGCTGGTTGTAGGTATTGACACATCGTACTAAGCAACATCTTGCAGATCACTGACTTTACTTCTGCTAAGTGTATCGGCCTCTTTAAGCATGCACCATCGAACTATTTTCGTACTCAATACGTAATTTCATTATGTTATAGGAGTCTTGCTTTCCTGGTTGCTATATTTGGTGATAAGAGCATCAAATAGTACTCCATCTTTTCAACTTGCTTTTGCCAGGCTTCATTTATGGGTACATGCATTATAGGGCATGTATTTTATAGGTACATTCATTCATTCAACATATATATGTTTTTTAAATTTTTTTGTTGTTGTTGGATGTTATTTTAGAAAAAAAACATTAAAAACATTGAATTAAAAAGATGCTTATTTGCGTCCGATTAAAATAAAATATTCTAAATGCAAATATTATAAAAACTACTAGTACAAAAATAAGCAGAACGGTGGTGAACAAATATGAT
This sequence comes from Sericinus montela, assembly GCA_029286605.1. Lineage (NCBI taxonomy): Eukaryota > Metazoa > Arthropoda > Insecta > Lepidoptera > Papilionidae > Sericinus > Sericinus montela. Next base: position 5,316,347 of record JAGSMR010000020.1, read on the forward strand.
CGGCAATCCGCTTGCCAAGCATGCAATTACATCTTATGCCGACAGATGGGCCAGGCCTATGTCAAGCAATAGGCTATTACAAGCCGTTAAATAATTAATATTCTGATGACGTGTTTCTATGGTCAACAATTGATACTGCAACATTTCTACAGTAACAATTGTACATATGTAGAATGTGAAATCATAATTTTTACTCATACATGCTTTATGTATCCTTATTAAAGTTGTTTTTAATAAGGAAGATTATTGAGAATAAAAACGACGCTAATACAAAGATACGGTTGATTCAAAATAGACAGTTGATTCAATTAGGCGGCAATATAATGTAAGTATATTTAATGTTTTAAAATATAACTTTGTTAGCAAACAATGCCATCGAACCTGGTTCGATTCCTATGTCGACACCACAAAAATGGTTAATAGAAATTTTTGTACTAAATTTCTCCACACCAACTCGGTTAAAGAAACTGTCAGAAAAATACATGTAAACGAAACATTTATAAGACCAATGCTTTTAAATAGTTTCTGGATTTTGTCTCATAGTAAATATATTAGTTTTACAAAACATGACATGCTAACCACTTCAACGAAGCTTAACCAATAGTCTCAACAAAGCTAATACAAAAAAACTCGGCGAGCTTGAATTGTTTATATGCATTTTACAAACCACGCCGTGAATCATTAGTCTATTGGTACTCATAATTCTTTGCTTCACCCCTTGAGCCAAAATATTTGCGAATTAATTCTACAGATTTTAACATAAATCCTTCAGGATAAGTCACTTATTCCCTCCCTAAATGCTTTATTACGCACACGGGATGAAAATATCAGGCCTGATCAAGGCCACTACGCGCAGCCTTAGGGGTGACAGATATCTAGCGTACGCTATACGCAGTGTTATACTACCTATGCCATTGATAAAAGCCTTGTTTTTGCGTAACGCAACGCTTTAGCGAAAAGGAGCAGTGAGCGCGAAAGAGAGGGTCGATATTTAAATTCGGAACCCTCGCAACCCCAGTTACCGCCGCCCTAGCAACAGCTTTGTCCGTCCACCGCTAGTAGGCGCTCGCGAGCCCGCCCATCAACAACATTTGTATCATAATATTTTTTCAGTATAATGTAAACAAACTATTGTATTTTTTAATTCTTTAGCACTAATTTATAAACAATTTATTAACATGAATAAGTAGGATCTAATAAGAAGCATTGTGATATGTGTGATAAAGGCATGTCCTGTCAGTGAGAATGCTCAAGGTAAATATTGAAATAACATACCATAATTACTTAAGATTTGAAACATATTGGTTTGCGATACAATTATGCATATTTTTATTATTATGTTGTTAAAAATGTTTTCGTATATGTCAATTTACAGATATTAATCATATAGTTATAACGTAGTTCATTATATTCTTTCACATTTAAGCGATGTGTCTAAACTCTTTGTTTTTGTATTTTCAAAACAAATTCATTGTTTGTATTTTCAAAAGATTATTTTTCCTAGTGATATTAAAATTACATTTGTTACTTAGATATATATTTATTTGTTACTTAGGTATATCATATACCTTTTGCATTTTTTTTATTATTTTTATTATATTTTATTTATAAAAGGCGCAAAAACTTGTATTTTATTTCAGGAACTTTCATAAGATTTAAGGTGAAATAAGAAAATACAGATATATTTTTTCTACTAATAACATCAAGATATATATTTTTAATCAATTTGTAACAAATATTGCATCATTTGTATATATGTCAATAATAATATCATTGCTAAAGATTGAATTGAACAAAATAAAGTTATTTCGAAATTTTTAAACCGGTGTTCCATTAAAAAATAAGCACTAGCTTTTGCCATTGTTTCTTTCGTTTAACCTCATTGCGTTTTCGCTGCGTAGCGTAATTTTCCGAACTGAGTTTACGGGCGACGTTTTGGCGGTAAGGGTATGTTTAGGTGGGTGAGGGTGCCACCCACCACAGACAATATAAGGCAATGGTTAGTTCATTCGACGACCAGAGAGGCCGTGACTCTCGGGGCGGCAACGTAACATTTTGGTTGTCGCGTAACCGTGCTACGCGTAACTTTCGTAAACTTCGCCGATTTCGTAGCAGTTAATTATTAGCGGCGTGATGATAGAATATTGAAAATATTAATTTTTTTGGTAAGATTCCGTTATGTTTTTACATTAGATAATTTATATAAAGCTATTACTTTCTCCCACAGCTTCGTCTGCAATCTGCATGATATACAGCTACACTACCTTTTTAAAAATTTACTCCTAGTACCGGTTAATCAAACAAATAAATTATAATAATACAGGGATAATTTTTGTATTATGATTGTTAGAATCCGAACAAATGTTCCGAAAATGAGCCAATACATACAAACTTTAGCTGTTTATAATATTAGTACAGACTTGGCTATACTACATTTACTATTAATACATTTAAAATGGTTTCAAAATTCAGCAATAATAAACGAAGAAGACAAGCGACTGACGTCAATTTTTTTTTCTAACTATATCTAAGGCAATTTGCTTTTTTCAAATCTATATAATGAGATTATATTCTGATACAAGACATATATTGTCTTTTTTCATTTTAATCACTTAAGAAGCAGCTCAATGCCATCTGCTTATGTTTTCGTATAATTTCTTTTCATAATTCAATTCCCAATTCAGGGGTAGCCAGAGGTCTAGTCTAGACATTTTAAGTCCCTTCGACCCACCTTCCACCGAAGATATTTTCCGAACAACGTAACATGTGGTGAGTCCGTCGCCTTCTTTATGTCCAAGCCAAAGATATATGGATGTCCAAGCCAAAGATATAAGGTGGAAGGTGAATCGAAGGGACTTGTTGTCTAGACTAGACCTCTGTCTACCCCTGTATTGGGAATTGCATGAAGATATTTTATTTTTACAAAACATATTCATCTCGTTACTTTTGGGTTTGTTCAGGATTTAGTTTGATAAATTAGACTAAATAAAATTTATTACTGCGTTTGGTTTAATTTGTCTATATTTAATTTGGCCGGAAATCTATCGTAGAACATTTTCAATGGAAACTGGAATACTGTTTATTATATAAATGAATTTTCTTTTTGATAGAACACTTACGGGGTAAATGCACAAAAACCTTATTCAGTCGTTTACATGAACGGTAGAAATATTTTTTCAAGATTCTTTATATAATTATTAACAAGTATATTTACTGCTCAAATAGTTAGCGATATTTTTCTTAATCTGTGTAGATTTTTGAAATGCGACTAAAACGGTCAAATTAAATCTTTTTTGGTGGCTTTAACTTGATGTCGCATTGCTATCCAAGTATCAAGTATTGCTATCCAGTAACAAATATTGGAAAACCCTCAAAAATATATATCGCCTCTAGCTGCTTTCTTTGAGGTGTTTTTATTCGGCAATGGACTTCAATGATATTGATGAAATTCAAGAAAGTTAACCATAATTTACTTAATCATTATAGTTAACGATATTGGTTTAAAATTATTCTTATTTCATTTCTAATTATTTTTTAAAATTTTATAACTTAATATGCATTTATTTTGACAAAACCTAATTCTATGATCAGTTAATTACCTTGATTGGAAATTTATATTAACTGTGGCCACCACTCCGATTATTTGTTCTTGAACGTCTCTTAAGAATAAATTAAACATAAATATTTTATCCTTTCAATACACAATACACGAACATCTTATGAATATTTACAAAAAATAAATATTGTTAAATGCTGCCGTAACCACTACGTATATTCATTAACAGTCAAAGTACAAATAGTAATATCTAATGAGTTATATCAATAAAGAATATAATGCAGTTTAAATAAATAAGTATAATTTATAAATAATTAATGATATTGTAATAGTATATAACGATATTATAAATGTTTCAATGATAGAACTATATAAGTTACTGTTGTGTCTATTTCCATTTATTAGTTACAAAATAGGCTGTATAAAACTCTGTCGCAACTTCGTGGTAGGGTTATAATTATTTAGATAGAATTATAAGTTACGCAGCTCAAATATGAAGTGTTATTATTTCTATAAGTATTTTATTTGTCATTCGATCTACATCGATCATCACTAGACTAGGTTTTCGCCCGCGGTTTTCCTGGTTTTTTCCCGGTTTCGTACGATTTTGCAAATTTTCCAACTTACTCATTTTATATAACACATGAACATCGTTTATAATTGTAAATAATAATAAGTTCAAATCAATAAATATAAGTTCAAAACTTTTACACCACCACTGGGGGGGGGGGGACACATTCTACCTTTTTATGGGTGTTTCATAAAATCCTTTTCTATCTTCATATGTACCCGTGAGAACAAATAATAAATCGAAGTAATAAGAAATAATAATAAATCAGATAAAATCGTGTAGTCCATGCGAGCGGAATTCTAGTGTTATATATAATTGTTGTATGTTTGGAAAATTTGAAATACCCGTATCCCAAGAGACTGGGAAAAAATGCGGAAGTTGCCGTGGCTGGAAAGCTAGTTTGTTTTATACCTGTGTTTTTACTAATTTTCTCATATAATAGCATTGAATGTGCGTGTATGTATGGGAGATGGTAATCAGAGAGCTAATTACCATCTCCCTACAGATATATCTCCCTACGATATTTAAAATCGTAATTTTCTTTAACAGATTTTCATCTCCATTTTAACCCCTAAGGAAGTTTTTCCAAAAAAGAGATAATTTTTAATTTTCAAATCAATTGTTCCAGATACATCCACATTCCATCCCATTTTAAGTCTCTTTAATAATCGATTTACGAGATAAAAACTATGTTATGTCCAACTCTGGGTTTCTCTGATCTAATATATCTGTCTAAAGTTTCATGAAAATCGTTGAAGTGTGAAAAAGGCAGAAAATATTCCGCACTTTTAATATTAATATAAATGTGCTGTAAAATAATCGATGCCAAAATAATTGTGGTCTCTAATTTTAAAGTTTATTTTTGGTAGCAAGATTGCTATCTAAAACGGCCATCGGGACTATTTATTCAATACTAAACGGGTAGAGGTATAGAGAAATATATTTGAGAGCTTTTTCAAAACGGTAATTAATATTCAAGGTAGCAATATAAATCCTACATAAATTAAACTTACGATAGGTAGTTTCTTCTTGAAACTTCATTACATTAAAATTGATTGTTGCACATTACAAGAATGCAATATTTTTTAATGTAATATTTTTTATTACATTAAGAAAATAGGAGTATATTCAAGTGTGCTACAATAAATATGAATCCTACGTAAGTTTCTTAACACTCATTGCAATTAAAATATATTGACATTCATTATTTGAAAATATTACAAAATGAATTGTGTAATATTGTAAGAAATCTAATTATAATTAAAAATTTTAGCTATCTAATCATATTATTTTACATTAAGTTCCAAAAAAGGCAAACTAGGTGATTCTGTCATAAATAATTCGTGACAGATTAAAAAACTATACCATGATATGATTTTTGGGTGGAACCTGGATTTCGAGAAAGACGTTGCCGGTTATGTAATATTATGTTTGCGTAGTACTTACGTTATTTTTACTTTCTTGAATTTTTTTTTTATAGAAAAGGGAGGCAAACGAGCAGGTGGCACACGTGATGGTAAGTGATTACGGCCGCCCATGAACACCTGCAATACCAAAGGCATAGCAGATGCGTTGCCGGCCTTAGGCCCCCCCCCCCCGAATTGGGGGAGGGGGGTGTGTGGGCCTCCGGTTACCTGCACTCACCAGACGAAACGCAGAAGCTCCTTAAACTTCTACTTCAAGCCGGTATTATGTGAGGTCGTGGTACTTCCCCGGTCGAGCCGGCCCATTCATGCAACAACAAAAGCTGATGCGTGGCTCTACCACTGTTTTAATGCTCTGAAAAAAATATGTAAAAAACTAGCTCTTGCCTTTAAGCTTCACTCGTGTGAAAACCCTTCATATCGCGAGATTGTTTTTTTTTCTGAAATAATAAGTTTTTTCCTTCGAAGATAGCTTGAAATACATTCCAGCTATCCTTATATCATATTTCATTAAAATCAGTTTTGCAATTTAGCCGCTAAAGCGTAACAAATAGACAGAAGGATGTCATTTCATATTTGTAATATTAGTATGGAAATATGGATAAGTAATCAATAAATTCAGGATATTTCAGTTATTATTTTTTAAGATTGTTGTGCCTTATTATAATTAAATTGTGTATATTTTTAATGACTTGCGTATGCTACAACTACCACATTATAATAAATCGTGTTTTAATTACACGACAATAAAATATATTCACAACAATATATTAAATATTTCTTTACAATGAATGCTAATTTCACATTCGTCAAAAAGACGACAACGTACTGTAGCCTGAAATATGCTTGATTTTCATAACGTAAAGCAGTTTATGTGCAAAACGTGGTTCAGTCGACACAAAGAGGGAAAAAAGTCTCCTCGTATGTCAACATGCTTCGTACGTAGATAGGTTGTCGAGGGTTTATTTGTGCTCATTAATGTCGGAAGAATATTAATGTTATTTTATTTTAAAGTTGCGTCTTTGCATTAAAAGCAATATTAAGAAAAATATGTGAACAAAAGATATTGTTGGTTTATTGCTCTTTAATATGAAGTTATTAGTTTTCGCGATGCCTGGTGAATGCGAGCCGAAAACTTTAATTTGTTTTAGATACAAAATCTGTATCTGAATCAGTGAGTCGAGAAATTTGTGAAAATATGATATTGTATGAGCGCAAAGTAAAGTCTTTTGGGGTAACTGGATATTATACCTATTTTAAAATATAGAAATAATATAGATAAACGGTTTTGGTAATATAAAGTTGTTTTGGTAATCTCTATCGTTAGGTAGTCAGGGGTAGTATTTGTTTGAAATACGATATATTAATGTTGTTTAAGTCGGATACGATTTACGCTAAGCTTAAAACTAATATTAGAAATTGCGTATTGGTTTGACCAGTCTGTTCGGCAGCGATGATTTAAATGTTTTTTGTATCGTGCTTTGTATCAACATGATTTTAATATAGACTATGTTTAATTTTAACTTATGTTGTGTGTTCATTCAATATTTCAATTACAAACTTCAAATCTTTTGAATTTTTAAAGCAACGTTCCCCTACATACTTCGTTATTGACACATTCCTAATAATGTGTTAAATTCTCAGTCAGTATTTTTGTACCATAAATTCTTTGTGTTCTTGTTTAGTTGTTTTGTATTGTCTATAGTGTAAGTACGTACGTTAAATATAATTATGTCAAATGTAATAAATTATTTGTTTTACTTGATAAGTATTAATTTATACAAATTCTGCTTAGTTAAAAAAATCTCTAATATTTTTTATTTAAAAATATTGCATTGTTGGATTAACTAAATTTTTGAGATAAAACTTTCGAGCAGATTCAACTGAGAGTCTGAAGTTTTCAACTTGTGATGGAAAAATATATTAATTAAATGCTGCGAATGCGTCGGGGAGCGGCTCATCAAAAATGTATAGAATTCGTATGATTTGCATAAAAGTCATTTTATTGCCTCGAAAGACAAACAGAATGGTATATTAGCTATTGGAACGGATCCAGTTATGCGGCGCAAGTCGTCAGGATAGGAAAAGCAGCAACCGCCCAACTGTTAGTAATAAGTTTTCTTATAGCGTTTTAAATTATATATATGTGTGTGTGTGTTTGTGGCTGCGATGTGGTGTACGATGTAAGTAGTTGATGAATGACGTAAAATCTTGACAGGTGGTACTATTTTGAAAAAAGAGTTTACATACTGCGTATTCTGAAGTACTCACTGGAACGTGAAATATTTTTAAACATACATAATAAAAATTAATTTATTTTAAAGATTGATAGATTTCCATTTAATAAAAACGGTTAAAATGGTTAACTGTTCTCATTAAATGGAAATATTATAAATTATATTATTTCCGTTCCTATCTTCAAAGGTTACGTTTTTGTTCATTTTGATAACAGAAGAAGCTAAGCATGACTGATTGGATTTAGCTAGTATGTCATGAAAATTTTAGGTTCCATTTTCTATAGAGTAAAATCAATTTTATTATACTTACGAAAGCAAATGACACATATCTATTTACTCTATCCATTCATCGATCCATTTATCTATTTTTTCTTTCCAGTGATTCTTTCAGTATACCACGTACTTAAATCCACAAAAGATATTAATTAATTTTTTTTACTTTATTGATTTAGAGAGTGAAGTGCAAGTGGAGTGAAGAAATAAATTTATTCTGACTTGATGTAACATGTTTATAGGCGTAAACGTAGTTTTGATAATACTAAATATAAAAAGTCACAAAAAATATAAAAAATTTAAGAAATAAAGAAGATGCATAGATAGATAACAACCAAAACGAAAACAAAACAAACCAAGATAGAAATTAAGAGAATACGTAGGTAAGCTCAACATCGCATACATCTCTGAACTCAAAGTAATTAGTTAAAGCACATGTGTTATGGGTGTTTTTGTTAGCTGATTGATAACGAAAACACCCAGATCCGAGACAAATTGAAAAAAAAAAAGGTTTCCTTCAACGACCCGTCCGGGAATCGCACTTGTGACCTTAGAGCTGGCAACTCCTTGAAAACTGATGTGATTCCACTAGTCCGCGGAGGTCGTTCATTGATAAAGAGGAAGATAATTTTCCATCATCAAAATAAGAAATTTTGATTATTCTAATAAAGCGATGAATGGACCGAGCGCAGCATATGCCGCGCAGTGTCTCCGGGAAATTTTTCAGGGAGCCCATTTTGCTTGTTTTGTTAATTTAATCACAGAGCTTGTTGTACTTACCCTTTTTCCTTATCCTACTTCATTATGACAACGACAGCGTAACAAAGAAGCTTTTTATTTTGAATATACTTACATACTGCTTTCGCTATGATGTAAATCAAAATAATGCTTCAATCTTTCTAAATAAAACATTTATATAAAATTTTAACCGAATTAAAAAAACTAATGAGGCTTAGGATATTGTTTATGTATTTAAAGATTTGATAGGAACTTTGATATAAAGTAATAACAATTATTCGGTAATGCGAAAATACTTCAATACCTCGACGTGCTCGTATGAAGAAAACGATGAAGTTAATATACTCGTAAGCTACTGACGTATACAAGGATCATGACATTTGGCGGTTAGTTCGCTTTGGATACTCCGTTAGGGAAAATACGTTAAGATACGAATATATAAATAAATATATAATATACGCCAATATAAAATAGATACTGTAAGAAAGAATTACTAAATTACTATATATAGTCTACGAACGTCTTTTGATTTATAAGCTACCGCTGATGCCTTTTTTTTATAGAAAAGGGAGGCAAAAAAGCAGGCGGCTCACATTATGGTAAGTGATTACCGCCGCCCATAAGCACCTGCAATACCAGACTTCTACTTCACGCCGGTATTCTGTGAGGTCATGGTTTTTCCCGGTCGAGCCCGCCCATTCATGCAACAACAAAAGCTGATGCAGCTGAAGCAGCTCTACCACTGCCTTACATAATGTCTCGAATATTAAAGAGTTAATTATACAGTTATATCGAATATTATACAGTTTTCAGAAGAGTTTTAATGACTTTGAATTAATTACATCAAACTTTTCAAATTTGTTTCAAATAAAATGAATATTCAAAATAGTAAAATAGAAGTTTTTTTTACGCGTTAAGTAAATGTGAGAGGAATCGAGTGTTGTATTGTAATTGATTGGTTTGAAATTATTAACTGTTGCTAGTTTGACTCCTGGAATTCTAATTTTTTGTACCAGAATCTTATTCTTGAAATCAAAAAACCGTATTTTTTTTGATTATCAATTTTACTTTTACAATGTCAGAAATGGTTAATGATGGTAGTCATTTTAAAAGCTTGTCTAATTAAATACTCGCTGACGACGTAATACTCGATTCCTTTAATTTCATATTTACTTAAATAATTAAAAATTGATCCCACTGCGTTGAAAGTGATATTTGAATTTCAAATTCAAGTATGTGAATTTCTAGTGAATATTATATAGATTTACTTAGAAGTTTCGAAATGAAATCTACTTAGACTAGTCGCAGGGGCGTCTGCTTTCCTCTATTAAGGTTGAGATGCAATGGCTGTCACATCCATTACACTCACTTGTGAACAGGTGCCGCTTGAGATTGCAATATGATGATTGTTTAGGATGTTATTGAATACTTTCAAGTAAGCTGTCTACTATTATTATTACTGTCCGCTTAAAGAAGTACTGAAAAGGCTATTCATCTTAAATTTTTTTAAATATTTCTTACACAAAATTAATAAAATATGCTTAGTTAATTGTATCGAAAACACGGTAATTATTCTATTATTATATTACGGCGTGTGATTTTTGATAACATTTAAGTCTATTATTTATCTATTATTTATCTACTATAATATATTTATATATTACCAAACACAAGTCTCGGCGAAAGGGAGATATGACTCTATCTCTACCTTCCGTCCCCTTGTTCTCGTGGGTAACATAAGAGGTGACAAATAAATTAGTCTTAGAAATACTATTGATCAGATACCCAACTAGGAAAATATCAGATTGAAATTTGGCAGATCGATAACGAGCAGCTATGTCTAAGGCGCAGGGTATCTAGTACTGCGATTGCCTAGTGTGGCGATTACTACATAAATGCATTAGATTTTTACAAGTCGCTATGTATGCATGTATATACAAGAATTCGGAGTTTAATGGGCTATAAACATACATTTACGCTTATGAATTTTTTTAGTTTACAAAAAGACTATGTATGTAAGGATCGTGACAGTTGGCGATGTGTTCTCTCTGGCTACCCCGTCAGGGACTGTGCGTGAATATAAATAAATAAATAGTCAAAAACTGAAATTCAAATAGTTGTTTACAAAACTATTTAGTTATACTCATATTTGAAGCTTTTGCAATTTATACCTATAAAACATTACAATTTATAAATCTCTTTGTTACAGATGCTTAATCGGACGTTACGAAACAGTTTTCAAAAGAACCCAAAGATCAAAACGTCAAATTGAATTTTAAAAACGAAGATAGTACAAAAATATTGAACTTATTTTACAAAGTCCACGCTAATTTATTTTTATAGTCGTCTCTAATGCCAGTCAGATTGGAGCTTGCACTTAAAAGGAGCCTTTTGCTTGAATCCCCGCTATTTACTATAATATATTGGAGTGAGATTGCGTTATCGCGTAGCGTTCGTAAGTTTATTGGGGAAAACAATGCGAGTAGCTCTCATAAAGCATCGGTATCTTGGTAGTGAGTTTTCGTGGGAATAAGGACAGAAGTGGAGGTTGTTTGGTGATGTGCGAAGATAAGGAAGAAGCTCGCAGTGAAGCGGAGGCGGCGGGACCGAGCCCCAGGCGGCTGTGCTGGTCACGCCGTCCGCCAGCACCGCTCCCTGACACCAGGGGTCTCTGTTGTGCTAAGCTGCTCCGAAAGAATGGAAAAGCAAAAAGGTACTTTTAAAATTAAGTGACATTTCAATTAATCCTATAATTTTGTTCATCTTTAATTTTGTTCATCTTTGTTAATTTTGTTCATCTTCCAAAAAATATTTATGTTTGTAAAAGTTTACACGTTTAAAAACGTCCTAATAAAAATTACTTTTCTAATTATTGTTTAAAATAACTCATTCTCGAACAGCTTATTTTACATCAAAGTTACAGCTCACGTCTAGCGCTGCTCTAACTTTAATTGGCTGCCTCGGGCTGAAACTGTGTACCAGTGCAATGAAGGCTGAATATAGAAACTTTACATTTAAAGGCACTGTTGGGTGTTAACTTTATTTTTTCGCAGTTTTAAAGGGAGTACATTTCTTTCGTTATCTAAAATACCTTTAGTGTAAAAACCTGTTCGATATGAAAATATTATGTTCAAAAAATTTAAGAACTTGAAAAATATTTCTAATTTGAAAAATGTTCAACCTGTATTTCATAAATACCGTGTAAGTATTTTATATAGGACTTTAAATTTTATATTTAAGCAGCGCAAGCACACTGTTACTCTTTCTGTAATTATAGGAAGCTAACGGAGGAATCAGTAAGAGATTCCATAACGATAACTAAGTTTTAAATGTGTCAATCTTAACTTTACTTCAGTGGCAAGGAGCAAGTTTAGAATAGTTGATATTTCTGCACATCTTTGTATTCCTCAATATACTAATTATATAATGTAATTGATATAAAGTGCGTAAAAATAACATTTTAACGCACTTTTTTAAGCAAAATTTTAAGTTGATTTATAAACTTATTTTTTAGTCTCTACCTATGAAGTTGCTGTTTTTGATATTTGAGTTCTGTGATAATGGCGAAATGTTTCGAATTATATGTTATCAAATAAATATTTACCTAAAATACTCTACTCATTTAAAATGTTAATGGATTTTTTTAAACGAATTTTTGCAGAGTTTATTATCCTATTGATAAATTTAGTGAAGTTAATATATATAAGTAATAATTTTATACAAAATTACTCAAAATCAAAATAAAGAGACGGGCTCACCACCTGTCACGTTGTACCAAAAAATGTCTTCGGTGGAAGGTTGATCGAAAGGACTTAAATGTCTACTGGAAATACAACATTGTAAATTCAACCTTACTATATATGTTTATTATCACTGTTGGAACATACAACATACGTTATTTAATTGAACGATTCAACTACTTCTAAAAATTCATAAATTTACGATGAAAAATTAAAAAAAATATATTTTAAAAATAAACATAATTTCTCACTATGTGTTATAACGAAGGTTTATTCAGAATTTACTAGATAATAAATCTTCTTGCTAACAGGCTGAGTGCAATAACTTACCTTTTCAAGAAGTATTTAAGCGGTTCGTTCGCAGTTCAACCAAGCCCCGAAATGGAAATAATTCTGACTTCTCGCAAATGCCACAAAAATGTACAAGGTTTTGCATTTAACTTTTGAAAAGATAACAGAACCATTCACTTAGCAATTGATACCGTATAAGTTCATATAAATAATTTCATAAAGTTTTGTAAGATATGAATTGAATTTTTTTTAGATTAAGTACTATATCGACGAGCATATACGGTTACACTGTATCTATTACAAAAATATTACTATTTTTTTTTAACATCAGCCATCGTTTAATGAGTTTCTGCTTACGGTTTTTACAGTTACGTCTACTCGTACATTTGGAGATATAAAAAAATATGATGAAGTTTAAGAGAGAATATTAAAAGGATTTTGTTTAAATACAAGCATAACTATCAGTCTGGCCGCTACAGAACATTAAAACCAAAGACAGTAAAGTAGCAGTATGTGAATGCTCACTGAAGGGCTAAAAACACCTTAAAAGGCTAAAAGACCTTCTAGCAAATTCATTTTGAGAGAGACTCAAACCGGGAAAGGGTCGCGATACTGCTAAAGTACGTATTGGCGGACCTCCCGCGTCTTCGAAATCACATAATAAATTATTTACAAGTTTCCTCACGATGTTTATCTACATCACTGAGTTTGCGATAAATTCAGCACTTAAAACTGAACTGAACCTGAATCCCTTTATGCAAAATGTAAAGCTTAATTGTCTCTTGGGAAAATGCTAAAAAATTTAAATAAAATAAATGAAATACCGGATATAATCTTAGTGCAAAGCAAGTTGAATTATATTTAATAGTTAACCAAAGGTAACAATGTTGATTATAGTGCCTTTCGACTGACCGGAAACCCATTTACGAAATAACTTCATTATAATAGAACAAAATTGGTCTGTATTGACGAAACGAATACAACCAATAAGGTAACGAATCTTAAAAAAAAGAGTAAAAAACCTTATACTTATTGTGATAAAGAATACATAAAAATATCGTTTATTATAATGACTTATATTTATACTGATGTAAGGTGGGCTTCGTTTCAAATTTCATGGTAGAGTAGCTTAAAGTTAATCGCAGTTCCCTGCTTTGATCTTTACAGCTAAAACGAATCGCATTTCCTTGATAAAATTTTAAAGATATTTATTAATAGAATGTGTTTTCGGGTCGCTGAAATTTCAGCGATAGTATATTTAGAGCGAATTAATAATAGCAATTTCAAATATACGTTACATTTTCATACGATTAGGAAGGACAGATTTACAACAATAGATATATTATGAGCTTTTTGGCCATTTGTTGGTAGCTAAAGAAATGGTGAAGGCTTTCCCCTTAGTAAGTACGAGAGCCACGGGAAGAATGGGGGGCGACATTCCTACGCCGAAGTCACACGAGAAACTTTGGGTTTATTTTGCCTGAAGCTTCCCTTTTCCGTGAAAACTACGGAATAAAAATCACATAATAAATTCTGTTCATTAAATTTCAAGTTACTCTACCTGAAAAATTTCATTAGCTACCGTTACATGGCCAGAGTCGAATACATTATTACACTCCATAATTTCTATCGTCAATGTCACAGTAATCAGAATAATACACGTTGATTCTACTCTCAAATAATGTTCATTTCTTTCTTCATTATAAATTTTCAATTTTATATCAATCATTTGAGAAGATTCAATAAAATTACTGTACCTTTAATTGGGTTTGTGAAAGTAATGTATTACTTTTATTGTATACTTTAACATATAATATTTTTACACGCCTGGTACATATCTTAGAAACAAAAAATATATGTGTATATTTAAGTGGGTGCAATAGCAATTCTTACCATCACAGTAGAGTTTCAATCTTACTAATGTGTCTGAGTCGAACATGAACCATGCACCCCAACTGTTGATATTCACGATAACACCGCAGCGAATGAATGTAATATGTATGGAAATGTGAAGTCAAGAACTTTATTTATAAAGTTCATTCATGTATATAAAAACATCCATATGTTTGTGGTCGAGAAACTGCAATCTTGGATAATATAATAACTTCAAATGTTTTCAGAATTCGTTGAATTTTAACCAAGAGATATTGTAAATATGTGTATCCCGGAGTTCTAACGGGTTATTTTTTCTTAAAAATACGGCTAAAGAAATCCAATTTCTTTCATAGACCAGATAATATACATATTGTTATGGTAACCGTTGCTATTGTCTGACAAATGATATTCTTTGTTGCTATCTCAATTACTATTTTTTACTTATTTTATTAACATGCTGATCCACAGCTAAACTTACCTGGGCTTAACTAGTATACAATTCTATCAAGCATTGGTATAGGTCTTTCCATAGGCCGCTGAGCAACTTTATGTTTTCTCACTCGGCCTGCAGTGAAATAGCACGCCTCTATTCCATGGGTCATCATTGGCAATACGCGCTAGTTGTAAACTGTGGTCTTAAAATTTTGAAGTATACTCACGAGGTGATATAGCGTAGTTTCCCAAACGGTGCCCAGCTGAGTTTGATTCATCGATTGACCTCTAGGTCGAAGTTGGATTTACCTAATCTAACATGGTCTGACATGGAAGTTAGACACGCTTTTAGGATTACTAGGATTAGTCGAAAAGTAGTTTATAGATTGGCTTGACTGTAACAAAATGTTTCACAAAAGTGATCTGTGAGTGAAGTTTTATTTGATTTTTTGACCATCATGAATCTATGCCAATTGAATGAATTAAATGAATACATTTTATGTCAAATGTATAATTTTTATTTCAACACTTTTTATTTTGTCTACGTAAATACGTTTTTGCTTTGTGCTCACTTACATGTTCATATCATATCACATGTTATATATAAAATTATGTTTAACTAACTTTTAAGCTTGCATTGTTAACTTTTTCACGATAGCCGAGTTGTTGGGTGGTCGGAATTTCGAGTCGAAAGACCCGAGTTCGATCCCCAGGTGGCAGTACCAATGAGTTTTTCAAAAACTTATGTACGAATTTCATCGTTGGCTTGGACATAAAGGCGGCGATGGGCTCACCACCTGTCACGTTGTCCCGAAAATATCTTCGGTGGAAAGATGGGTCAAAGGGACTTAATTGTCTAGACTTGACCTCTGTCTACCCCTGTATTGGGAATTGCGTGAAGATATTATTGTTAACTTTTATTTTTGTTATTTATTGGTTCTTTTTAGTATATTTTCGAAATAATAATTTCTAGATTTAAGTTTAATTTCTTACGCGACTACTTTTTTGCACGCCGTCATCACCTATAAGTATAGTAACATTTAATTTCAATGGTATTACATAACTGTAAAATGTCTTTTTTACGATTTTATAAGTGTTAACTATGTTGATGATCAAATAAATAAATAAATTATGAGGTGATTCGAGGTTATCTGCGCTTTTATTGACAGATTGAGCTACAACTAAACGGCTCGACTCGGCGGGCTTGGCGAATACTATTTAATAATACTATGATCATTTAAATTACATCCATAAAATTAAACTGAGTGGTTGTGTAATCTAAATTCGAATTAGGAGAATCGAGTTCCATCCCCAGGAGAAAAGTTCGTAAACTTATACCTTTTGTATACTCGGTTTTGATACTTAGACATCAACTTTCACGTTATCCTAAATAAGCTTAGGTGAAATTTGGGTGGAAAGGACTTAAACAGTTCACATGTGTGTCACCCTAGTATTGAAATATCAAAATCTTAACTATTAAAGTTTTTATAATATATTAAAAACAACCTGGTACGTAAAACCCGTGACAAGTTGTTATTTATTTGTTTTCAGTTAGGATAGGGGTATACTACAGATATAGATGTATACTAAAATGTAAACTCTTCCTGAATCTTCTCAACTTTTATCCAATTTTACGATTTTAAAATGCACCGTAGTTCTGGAACTCGTGTAAAAGTTTAAACACTGGAACTTATAGCTCACTAACTACTTCTTTCTGTATTCTCCGTACAAGAATTGCCCGTACAAAAGTTTTTAACGTGTCTATCCACACATGGTTTGCAACTGTGCTCCATAATGTTTTCTATAAAAAAATTCTTAAAACTAAAAATGTTGTAATGGTCCGGTTTGTACTTCAGCAGTTATATGAAACTACTAATCTACATCTCCGTAAAGATTAAAATACGTGTTTAAAAGACACCTTTTTTAAAACGAAATGTAGAAAGGAATTTTGAACAGCGTCCCATTAATGATAACAAAAAAAATATTTGTCACTAAACTATAGCAAAGACTAACGTCGAAAAGATTATTATGACCTATCCAGTCAGTACTCACACAGAGACACACACACTCTAGACAGAGAAATATACTTGGAAACTTAGAAGCGTAATAATTAAAAGTATCGACTACATTTAATGATTATATTAAATAAAGCTGTAACAAAACTGAGCGTTACAGTACTTAGTAAATAGCTAGTAACTTGGTCGCGGTTGTTTACTTTATCCATCAAATTAGTCTCTGCTGACGTTCGCTGCTTTTCTTACTTTAAATTAACTGTGAGGAAACGACTAAACTGACGTAAGGGAAAATTTGAAAGGCAAATTTTTGATATAAATGTCGAATAATTGTTGTTTAATGTAAACTGTTATCTCTGTTACACAGCTATAAATAATTTAGTATAATGTAATTAGACATCTCTTTAAAGAATGTTAGTTCATATTATATGCAGAGTATAATTTGTTTCATCTCACCATTATCATTTAAAATTACCATTAAACCAATAGCATTAAAATTTTCTCATAATTTAACTTGACTGGCGTCTATGTTTAAAAGCTTTTCTTAGCAATAGTGCTGTGATATATTTATTCAAGCTTTTGATAAGCTTTCAAACATTGTAAATTTACTAGTTCATCCTTTATCCATTAATTAGACATCGGCTACAAGATATTTAAGTTCACATTATATGCAGAATATAATATGTTCCATCTCACCTTAATCATTTAAAATTTTCTCATAATTTAATCTTGACTAGCGTATATGTTTGAAAGCTTTTCTTCGGAATTATACTGTTATATTTTTAGTCAAACCAGAAGCTTCCAAATACCATACTTGTAATATTACTAGATTTATCGATTAAAACAAAAAAAAACTAAATAAAGTAAAATACTTTTAGAAACCGTTTCGTTGCCTAAAGAAATGAGGTCTAATAGACAGGTTTTTCCAAGAAAGTACCAGCCAAACCATGCTTTAAGCCTTAGTATCATTATTCTGCGATCACCGGTGGTCGATACCCGTTCTATGTGGCAATCTTTGGGGGAGGCCTCTGTTCAGAGGACTTTAGAAAAGCAGCAATGAAGATTATGATAATTACCTTACTTTAATAGTCACGATAGCCGAGTGGTTGGTTGGTCAGAATAACGAGTCAAGAGAGCCGAGTTCGATCCCCAGGTGGCAGGCTCTTACTAATGGGATTTTCAAAAACCTACGTACGAATTATATCGTCGGCTCACCACCTGTCACGTTGTCCCGAAAATATCGTCGGTGGAAGACGGGTCAAAGGGACTTAATTGTCTAGACTAGACCACTATATGGGGAATTGCGTGAAGATATTAATATTTATATTTTTATTTATTTATTTTATTTTACCTTACTTTATAATTTATTTTTTTCTTTGAAATTTAAATATACTTAATTTTATTCGACATATGAGTATGCTCATTTTACGCAAACACTCGTAGATTTCTTCAAACTCTACTGTAGAATGTACAGGGTCGTCACACATATTTATATAAGATATAATTATGTAAGATATCTTATTTTACATATCTTTTTTACTACATATCATACATTATATATTTTTTTATATATTTTTATTACATATCATACATTAACAAAATAGTCTCTTGAAAATCGAAGATATCTGCGAATTATTTTTCAATCATCCTCTAAACTTTAAGAAATAGATAAATCGTTTTATTGGAGTTTAATCGCTGTCGTAAGTTTGTTCCGGCGCCCTCATGTAAGTTCTAACATGGAATTTGTCTTTCTTTATTTTTGTTTGATTCTGTAATGAAATATTTGTTCTAAATGTTCTATCAAAGTTTTTCTATTATTTATAATCCTTCGCAAGGGGTTGTTAAAAAATTGACCACAAATTTTTTAGTGGGAAAAGGGGTGTTAGGTACTATTTTTCTAAACAAATCTTCAATTCATTCCCAATGGCCCACTCCTTTTACATTAATGTAATTCATACTTTTTTACACTATGCCTATAATGCGTATTAATTCTTCGCGATTTCTGAATATTGATCTCTGTTGCACAATCCGGCAATTAGTTTTCACAGAATTTAACTTATTATAATTTTGATACTTACGTACCGCTGCAATAACTCTTTTATGCAATGAAACTTTTTTTTTCTTTTTTACTACGAGTGATTCTATCTACTATTCTAAAATTCAAAGTACAGAAAAGAGATTCAATTCAACTAATGTGTCTGCGGTCGATCGAAGACAACAGCTGTTGATTTTCACGATATCGTTGGCGTATAGAAATGCAAATGTTACATCAATAAAGAGGTTTATAAAAACTACTTACAGTTGCCATTTGTTAGGGTAAAATGAAAAAAGTAAAAATAAGCAGACTTTTTAAGTACTTTTTTAAGTACTCACTTTGGCTACTTCTGATTCAAGGCATTTCCAATAAATGTATATTATGACATACATAAGGTACAAGTACAACATAAGATGGCTTTATAGTTTGCACTACAATCACAATGTAAACAAAACATTGCAATACTTATGTATATAATAGTTTAACAATAAATATAATAATAACAAATATAATAGTTTTTAAAACATTGCGTTTTCACTTGTAACTTTAAGATAATCGATAAATAAGTGAACAATTATTCACGAAGGCGATGAAGTTGTTAACTTATATATACAAATACTAACTTCGTAAAGTATGAGCAACATCAAAATGGCAATAAGCCCTTCAGTCAACCTTTTCAATTCTTCAGTGAGAGGAAATAATCTACGTCGTTTTCAGACCTTTATTAAAACACAATTACGATAGTTACAATATTAGAAAAAATTAGGTCACTCTGTAGTCATTTGCTGTAATGACATCAAAGTAGTATTCATGCAGAAACGTATACATGGTAGTTATACTGCGTATATTTAACCACTTAAAATCCAAAATCTGCATCTTTATCAATCTCTTTATTTTTATGTAAAAATGTTAAGAAGGCCTTTTTGGAGCCTTTTGAACAACACAAAATTCACTAAGTATAATCATGTTTCAGGAGATGAGCATTTTCTGGAATATTCTGAATAAGAGAATAATCTCTGTGTTAATTAAGGTTATACAGGTACCAAAAAGAATTTAATTCAAATCCCTTGAGCCTTTTTTGCGTGATTGTAACATTTAAATCAAATATTTAAATATACAAACAGACAAAAATTTTACATTTATTAATATTGAAATACGATTACATTAATGAAATTAATATCCGCATTTGAACCAAAGGATACCTAGATCTTATTGTGCAATTATACACTCAATAAATCGTGGAGCAAGCTGTAGAACTGAGAGTAATAATTTTCCTTCTAAGCGTTATTTAAGCGCTTCCTTAGTAGTTGAATTATCGTTTGAATAGTGTTAATTTTCTGTGACAGAGAGAGCAGTAATGAATTAATTTATTTGAAAGATATTTAATTTATCAAAATGGTTTTTCTTTTATAACACCTATTAATGAAGCAGACAAAATAAAAAAGGAACGTACTTTAAGGCTCGCGAGGTCATCTAAATTTACCTGATGTTAAACATAAATCTTATTAGAACTCTCGTAAAACCTCATAGGGTTTCAGTAGTGATAGGGTTCATACTAAATATTAAAGAAAATCCCCTGCCGCGTGTATCTGTTGGTTTGTACACTATAAACACAAAAAGTACCGGACGGATTTTCAAATGGTTTAGGTCTTTAATTCATCGAATCATTAAATCATCATCAAAATAATTTCTGTGACTTTTTAACTCCCATGCTCGACGAGATTGGATGATTCGACACTAAGATAAAAAGAAGGCATACATGATCTGCTATTCCTATGAAAACAAATACTCTAGAGTAAATTATTCTATTCTTTATACAAAAGAAAGAGTCATTATAACTTAGTGGTTGGGTGATCGGAATTCGAGTCGAGAGCTCTGAGTTCGATCCCCAGGTGGTAAGTATCAATGAGATTTTTTTCAAAATTTACATACTATGTATATTGTTGGCTCGGACATAAAGACAGCGACAGGCTCATTACCTGTCTCGTTATCCCAAAAATGCCTTAGATGAAAAATGCGTTGAAAGGACATTATTGTCTAGTATACTTTACTATCTATTAAAGTACATTTTATTAATAATAGGTATATTAATAGTTATGACAGCCAAGTAGTTGGGTGATCAGAATAAATATAATAAATAAAATCTTCACGCAATTCCCAATACAGGGGTAGACAGAGGTCAAGTCTAGACAATTAAGTCCCTTTGACCCACCTTCCACCGAAGATATTTTCGGGACAACGTGACAGGTGGTGAGCCCGTCGCCGCCTTTATGTCCAAGCCAACGATGAAATTCGTACATAAGTTTTTGAAAAACTCATTGGTACTGCCACCTGGGGATCGAACTCGGGTCTCTCGACTCGAAATTCCGACCACCCAACAACTCGGCTATCGTGACTGATAGCCGAGTTGTTGGGTCATGATCAGAATGATCCGTATATTATATAACAATCGCCCCTTGCAATTAGATTTGAAACGTTCTCAATAAAGCAATTTTTTGATTGCGCCAGAGATAATAAAAAAATGCATTATTTATCGACTGCAGAAGCAGCAGAGTGCACCCTCAAATGGAATTGATGATCATTTGTTTTTATTTGTATAATTGTATTTACAAAATATATATCTGATATTTTACAGAAACAAATATCTTATTGGATTCATATCAAAGCACAATATTGTTGCTCTCCGTCATCTGTAGATACTTAAACCCAATACAGGAACAGACATTGGCAGTGTCGAGTAAACATTCACCTCTCAGTAATGGATTCTAGTGGTGATTCGTATAGGCAAAGTATAAAATAGGTTTGAAAGTACAACGATTTTTCTGTAGTGCTATATAATCTGACACCAAATTGTTGTATATTTGATAAATCTATTAATAGAAAGAAACATCTAATTGAAGAAAATTTACATAAATTGCAGTTCTTAGTTTCTTTCATTTATATCGCCGTAATTTTAACACTAACTGTCCCAATCAACAGTTAATCGATGCAGTCACTCACTAATGAGTTCAATTTGTTTTTGTTATTTATTAGTGCTCATATGCCATAAATCCTAGAGCTATTATTAAATGAAATTAGGACCGTGATACACCTGCATTCATTGACTTCTGGTAACACTGTACAGGTTTCAAGGACAATGTAAAATAAAGAAATGATGTTTTTTTACTTCATGTTGGCCTCGCGGACCATTTTCTTAGTTTGTTAGGTTCGGCAAAACCTTAAGTTACTTTTTTACTTAGGATTGATTACTTACAAAATTGGATTACTCGTTTTTCTTGTGATACGATGCATGGATGTGAATCATTTATCTTTTTTATAGCATTATCTTATCTTATTTTTTCCATTTATGAAGGCAAAATAGCCTACTTTCTGGAGACAGTGCCTTCTAAGGGTTGATCGATTTGTATTATGAATGCGAATATTTGTACAAATGTGCATACTTAAACAACGGCCTCTAAAAGACGGCGGAGCGGGAATATTATGGTATATCTACCCGGTTGGCTACCGGCCTAGCGATCGCAATTGGAGACAATTCGCACCTAGACCTAGACTATTGCCAGTCACTGGTCTGTTATTAAATTTTCGTCTAGTATTTTTCGAGATGGTCGCCCATTTTTCGGTAACCAATTATATTGATATGGCTTTTCGCTTACCCGTATCTTATTAAGACCAGGGAAAGAGTAGGAAAACATAAATGTTTTTATGTTTATTTTAATATTTATTGTTACTTGGTTTGAACACTAAGACCTCGCCAAGAAACCACTGGTGACAGGTGGATCGAAAAACGACGTCAGAGTTCGCCATTCGACTCTTGTCGTAACTTATTTCGGATACACACATTGCAACTTAGTTGGAGTGCTTTACTTAACTATTAGTAATATTATTCTAGTATATTTTTTGTATTATACATATAACTTATGGTTAATAAATATAAAAAGTATGAAATATCTCAATTAATATTATTTTAGAGAATATCAATTGAAATTTACAACATCCAAAATTATACACGTAAGTTATATTTCTTTATCAAAATGTAACTTAACTCTCTGAATACAACGAAAAAAATGTTTCAAAAGTCGTCTGCTCTCAGCGTTGGCAAATATTTGAGTGCTTTTAATTACAAATTAAGTAACACTCCACTTTCGTTGTGAAGTGAATAATTTTTTGTTGTTACTTAGTATGCAAAGCCTAATTAAAATTGACGCTGTGACTTGTTTTTGGCAAAGTTGTGAGTGATGGTAGAAATCGTTAC
The DNA here is from genome assembly GCA_029286605.1 of Sericinus montela. NCBI lineage: Eukaryota > Metazoa > Arthropoda > Insecta > Lepidoptera > Papilionidae > Sericinus > Sericinus montela. The sequence goes on from JAGSMR010000020.1 coordinate 5,339,783, forward strand.
ATTTCATGTTCTTTAGCTTTGTTAAACTGATACTAGATGCTGCCAAAGACTACTTCTTCAAATTACATGGATTTTATATTCCAAAAAAAAGGAGCAGCAGTTTTGACATATAGTTTAATATGTTCGTGTTACAGAATATATTTTCTTAAACTTGTTATTAATTACCGACGTTATCAAAGGAGACGGAGTTAAGCAATATTATCTTAGATTATTGATTTAAGAAAAGTAACCACTCTAGTTGATTTACCGTGAGTAGTGTTTACAGGTAACCATAAAAAATCTTCACGCAATTCCCAATACAGGGGTAGACAGAGGTCAAGTCTAGACAATTAAGTCCCTTTGACCCACCTTCCACCGAAGATATTTTCAGGACAACGTGACAGGTGGTGAACCTGTCGCCGTCTTTATGTCCAAGCCCACGATGAAATTCGTACATAAGTTTTTGAAAAACTCATTGGTACTGTCCACTAGCGATCGAACTTGTGTCTCTCGACTCGAAATTCCGACCACCCAACAACTCGGCTATCGTGACTTACATAACAATAATAAAAAAAATAATTTTTAACATGACAGGTAAACATGAATGATGAAAATGATAAAAACTACTTCTTTCGAAAAAAGTTGCAGATGCGTTGTTGTCTTTGAGAATATAAAAAGGCAGTTATGCTTGGCAACCTTCACATTCAATACCTTTGCAACTCGTATATAACATTTTTGATTAATATAAAGACCGTAATTCATGAGTATATAAGATATTATACCCCTGACGGCGTTTTTATTCAATAAAGCTTTGCATAATAAAAACATGTCAACAAAAAATTTTGATTGATGTGAAAGTGGTAGAGCCATGCATCAGCTTTTGTTGTTGCATGAATGGGCCGGCTCGACCGGGGAAGTACCACGACCTCACAGAATACCGGCGTGAAGTAGAAGTCTAACAAACTTCTGCGTTTCGTCTGGCAGGTAACCAAAAGCCCACATACCCCTTTCCCCCAATTCTGGTGGAGGGGGCACTCTAAGGGAGGTAACGCATCTGCTAAGCCTCTTGTATTGCGGGTGTTCATGGGCGGCGGTAATCACTTTCCATCACGGTGAGCCACCGGCTCGTTTGCCGCCACCTTTGTTAGACAGTGGCGATTGTGATGAATGTTTGTGGTATCTTGCAATATTATTATTAACCGGGGGCCCACTCACCCCCCTCCCCCAATTCTGGGAGAGGGGGGCACTCTAAGGGAGGCAACGCATCTACTAAGCCTCTGGTATTGCGGGTGTTCATGGGCGGCGGTAATCACTTACCATCACGTGAGCCACCTGCTCGTTTTCCTCCCTTTTCTATAAAACAATATATATATATAAGTGTATTAAAGGCATTTAAATGAATTTAAATAGAATCCAAAAGCAGGAGTCCACTGATTTTCCAACTGCTATGCTGTGATGGCTTATATCATCCACAGCGTATTCTAAACTAAGAATTTTCTAAGGAAATTGTTCGAAATTATTCTAGCCAATTGGTTCCATCATTACCATCTAAGATAAAAATAAAATTTCTGTATATACATGGCTATAGCTAGTGAAATTACCAGAACTTGTTAGACCTGTAAGAAATTTTCTAACGTTGCGGAATTTCAGAGCGGCAGAGTCACTTTCCTTAAGAATAGCTGCGGATTGAGAGGGTTTTTTTTAAAAGTCAATGGTATATCATTAATTTCACAAGCATTGCAGCTTAGGTGTAGTAATTAACAGGAATACTAATAATGTAAGGCTTTACTAGTATTCTTAAAATAATTGTATATTTAATCTTCTTTCCTACAGCCTTCTTCTTCATAGCCTATCAGGATTTCACTGATGAACATATGCCTCCCTATACTTTGCCACTGAGAACAGTAGTCAGTCACCAACATCGTTTAACTCCCCGCAACATTTTACAGGTCGCTTTTGATCTTTGACTCCCGGATCATTCTACTCTGCGTTTACTTAAATAACACAGAATCAGAGAATCTTTTTGCGTCGACCGTAATCCGTTCTATGAGCGATGTAGCTGCTCTATTGCTACTTCAGGGCGCTGATCTTTACCGCCATAACTATTCATTATTGTTATTAAATTAATAAATTAAAAAAAATATATTAAAAAAAATTAGTAAATTAAAAAAAATATAAAGAATACATTCTTTATATTTTTTTTTAATTTACTAAGCCATAGAACCAACTTTGGGATTCGAAGACGTTCTGTTTTTTATCTTTACGCATATTCTCAATACAGAGATAGATAGAAGTCCACTCTAGACAATTAAGTCCCTTTGACCCTCCGTTCACCGAGGCATATTTGAAAAAAACTAAGAGCTGGTGAATCCACCGCCGCTGCACTGTCATTATTCATTACACTATTATAATGAACGTAGTTGACGTTTGTGTGTAAAAGTAACCTAAAATGATAACAGAGACCGTTTTTATCATTGCCATGATTGTAAAACATAGCGGTTACCCGCAACCACACACAAAAAAACAATGACAATGAATTCCCTCTCTTCCCGTAAAATGCAATTGACTACAGACAGATAGCTTAGATCAACTTGCCTAGAGTAGCGATTATTGCAAACCCTGCCAAACGGGAGAAGCCAATATTGTGCAATGGACACAAAAGCCGCACTGATCATGGTGATGATAAAATTTGACGCACAATTTTTTACCTACCTATATCAATATGTTGGTTCACTTCTGAATACGCACAAATTTGCTTGGAGAGATATAGTAAATACACTTTCAATTTTTCCGTTTAAAAATCTTCATCACATTTGGCAGGGTCAGAGAAACCTCCGCACTATTGATGATGCTTCCTGTAACTGACAGTTACATATATTCTGAAGTAATCCATAATTTCCTTTATGTTTACTTTATATATATATATATATATATATATATATATATATATATATATATATATATATATATATATATATATATATATATATATATATATATATATATATATATATATATATATATATATATATATATATATATATATATATATATTCAAATAATACATTTCAATTTTATTTAGCTAGCTAATAAACTTATAAATATAACTTAAAAAATGGAAATCTGTTATTCTTTTATGTTAACCTCATTTAGTTAAGGTTTTTGTAATAAAGCTGTTGACAGAAATAATGTAATAAAGAATTACTAAAATGTCACGAAATAGACACGACAGCCGAGCGGTTAGGTGATCAGAATTCGTGGTAAGAGACCCGAGTTCGATCTCCAAGGGACAGGTTCGAACCAATTGTTTTTTTTATTTTTTTTTTCAAAAAACTTTTTTTCGATTTATATATTATTAACTTGGAAATAAAGACGGCGACAGGCTCACCACCTGCACTCCCAAAAATGGTCTTCGGTTGAAAGTAGGTCGAAAAGACTGAATTTTCTAGAACTCTACCCCAGTATTGGGAACGGCGTGTAGATATTTTTTACAAAAATTAAAAAAAACTACTAGCGTTATCCAAAAAAATTTGGTACTTTGAATTAAAGAATATGGGGCAAATTATTTCTGTTTTGGCTTCTTATTTTAGTTTTAAACGGATATTATGTATCATGAAAACTCAATAGTTTTATGTGACTTTTAAACCTATCCTATGCTCAAGGCAATTTCAAACTGTTTACTTTAGCGTGGTCAGTTGTGATGTACGAGTATAGCTTTTGCTTTGAGGTGAAATGGCCAATTTATTATTCTATAACTGTTTTCAATAAAGGCTAACGTTTAGAAGCACCAGAAAATTAACACGTACTTTACGTTTATATTTTTACTGCCTCTATTCAATAATTATTATTATACTCGTAGAGGAAAGCAGTGTGTGTGTTATGTGAAAGTTACAAAAAAACTCTTTATTTATATTTATCTATCTAACCTTAGTTTAGAAAGTAGAGTTATATTATAATACAATTGTAATGTTTTATAAATGACACAGAAGTAAGGGAGTTAAAAAAAGAAAGAAGCAGTGACCGATAAAAAACTGATGAATGTGCTTAAATTACAATGACGATTTTATTTTCATCTGAATTTCCAATTGTGGGATTTTAATTTTGGGTCTATTTGAAGACGGCCGTCTGTTTACTTTTGATTTTATTGTAATTAACCCACTGGCCAACTTTGTATCGTTTAACGTTGTAAAGCTGTTGTATAAAAGTAAGCAAGAATATTAAAAATAGTAGTACTTCCTAATGGCTTAAAAAAATCTTTAATTGTACAAAGATGTACGAACTTGATGATGTTTTTCATTTGTTTTATTTTTCATTAAGGTGCAGCATGGCTTGAAAATTTACAAAAATACATTGAGTTACAACATAAAAGCATTAAAACTAAAATTTTGTAATATCGCCTGTAGGAGTCTGCTACTGCCCCTCGTCCAGTGTGAAGAGGCGATAAATGTCGAATTCTTAAAAAATGTAAGAACAAAATTAATCTAGCCGATAACAGCAGTAGTGTTTGAGGTACAACATCTTTGATGGCCTATACGAGTACGTTGGCCTATGAGTTTGTAATTGTGGTAAAACCTCATATTGAAAGTGGCGTATGCACTGTTTTGAACTGCAAAGTAATATAAAGTATGGTCATTCAATTTATTAAAAAAATATAAAGTATCCCATTAAAAACGGTTAACTTTTTACCTTCCTCCCTACCGTAATTATGAGGGTTCTATATATTTTCTTAAATGAATAATATTCACCACTTTACTTTTTCCCTAAAATATGCAAAAACGTATATTTTTTTAAAAAAAGGTTTAAAATTTGCGCTGATGTGCTAAAATTACGCTCACTGATTTTGGCTTTGCATACCAAGTAAAAGCAAAAAAACTGCAAGGATCTCTAATCTGTAATTAAAAGCACTCAAAATTTGCAAAGTCTGAGTGCCGATGAGCTTCGTTGAAAAATAATACTTTCCTTAAATTCCATAATGCTCAGATTCTTTTAAAACAGCACGAATGCTGTGAAAATCTTTTCTACATAAATTTGAAATATATGCAATTAAATATATTAAATGGCTTTTAAATATATTTTAAATACAACTATCGTAGTTCTTTATAATTTCTCGCGACGGCAAAATCGATGAGATAAAAACGTTATTGTAATTTTCAAATTTATGGATGACTTCAGTCTATGTACGACTACATTATTTATATCTTTATGTCATAAATATTACTTACGACATAAAATACAGTCAAAGCAGTAATGCAGCAAGCTCTGAATATCCACGCCTGGGCAAAGTCTTTTTCTCAATTATCGTTTTTGTTAGAGATTAAATGAAGCATCGGGCTAGCGGACTTCACATTCTCAAAATGTATTTTTATTACATTATTATTTCTAATGCATGCACGTATCTACACAATATCTTCGTTCAGCGCACACTTATAACTTTGTTTACAAAATAAGAAAACTTATGGTTATAAATGCGTATAAGCTGTGATACACACCACATACTAGATATGTCAATCATAGTGCATTTTTTATTATTAGGTCTATTAGATGCAGTAATCGCAATAATGTCATAATTATGAAATAACTAGCTACGCTTCGCAGTTTCACTTGTGTTCGCAAGCTTATGCAAGCTAGCTTATATAAGCTAGGCGGAAATTTCTCTATGGTTCTTGCCAGAACGACTTTCCAACATTTCCTTTTGCCGAAAAAACAACGAAAATGCGATTTCCATGGAGGACAATAAATTTATTGCCTACGTTACTACTCCCTGTCTTATTGAGTGTCGTGGAGATTAAAGTTACTGTGATTAAACGACTCAAAAAAAGGAATTTGGTAGTTTTTTATGTATTACTGAAACTCCGTCATACGTAAGCGACTTAATAGAATTATTTGTTTGAAGGTGTATCTGTACAATTAAGGCACATTTCACCATTCAATGTATAATTTTCAGATGGAGTCCTAAAAAAATCAAGAATCTAGGGCTCGTAAAGGTTACTGAGCCGATAATGCCACTGGACTCACTATACTATACTTACCTTTCGGTTACGGCTTCAGAATATACCGTGGCTTGAAAGGCCTTCTAACTTAACGGAATGTAACTATAATATAATTTCTAAATATACTATTATATAAATATATATACATAAATATATATTAATATAGTATAAATAACTATTTCTAAATATACTAAGGTGGGCCACAGGTACTTAATAGTATAGACTAGAACTCTGTCTACCCCTGTCTATGTAGCGTGAAGAGATTTATTTATTTAATATACTATTAAAGGTCAACCAACGGATATATGTGCAAAATTCAAATAACATAAACTTATCTGCACTAGGCGCCAAGTTCCGGATCTTTTTTTAAATATTTATCAGGTTGAAAATACCAATATCAAGCGCATCGTTTTATATGTGTATTTTCAATATGCTATTTATTTATAGTATTCTGATGGACACAGTCCTGTCTTACAACATTCACGCATAATTACCTCAACAATAGGAGCGACGATCAATGTTCCAGACACAGACAACGTTGCGTTTATCTATCAAGCATTATTTTTTTACTCATTAACTTTTTTCTATTTTGCTAAACGGAACGGAATAACAAATTCAGGTAAACTTTTTGACAAATGACGATTTAGCCACAAAGTAGCGTATTAGAATTGACATAAATATGCAATGATTTTAAATCAACATAATTAATAACAAACAGAACAAGAGAAACGGAGGTAATTTTGGCAAAACAGTCAAATATAACTTTTACATTTCATAGAAAAGACGTAAATTGGGTCCTTGGGTTCTCTTAATAAAACCAAGCCCTCGTTTATGAGTTTGACTGTTTGCAGCTGTTCTAAATCAATATTGAAATGTATCATATCGGCCTAACATCGTTTCGGCTGTAACAGCTTCGACATGTCCCCTACTGTACGTAACTACTAATTAATGCACCTCATATTAATAAAGGCACGTCACATCCGGTGTAGACCAAATGAAGTTCGAATTATAATATACGTAGTACATTCGATGTTATCTCTACTCATTTCGTTTGGTACTATTATTATAAATGTGAAAGTTAGTGGGTTTGGATGTTTGTTCGTGAATTACGCTTTAATGGCTGAACAAAATGAGCTAAAACTTGGCTTTTAGGGCTTTACTCAAAGAAAGATTTGTCATTATACGAACGGCTTATGCACAATTTTTTCCGTGGCGAATATTACATGTGTCTACTAGAATAAAAGCATTCTGCGTACTTTTATTATATTATTTTATTTAGTAAATTGTACTCTTATTATCAATAAAATGTTTTAATATAAAAATAATTAAAAAAGAATCATTAACATTATACGTAATGTTTAATTTAATTGGCATTCTGAAAAATATGCACAATGTTGAAGCAGTAAGTAAATTTTTAAAGTAAAAGTTAGACATCTGCATACTTTTAACTTTGAGCTGTTAAGTAAACAACTTCTTAAGAAAGGGTCGACTAATATTGTATAAATAAAAGTCTAAGGAGATTTGTAAACTATAAAGCTTTTTTGACACGAACCTTTTTATGTTTAATTAAAAACTTTTCAAATTCCACATAATTTCACGCTTATCATCAGTTGCAAATGTAAACCCTATTAAAATTATTTAAGAGATGAAAATGAGATGAGATTTATACTAATAATAAATCATAGAGCTATTTGATATCTTCGGCTTATTTAGTTTTTTTTTTTTTTTTTATAGAAAAGGGAGGCAAACTTGCTGGTGGCTCACGTGATGGTAAGTGATTACCGCCGCCCATGAACACCCGCAATACAAGAGGCTAAGCAGATGCGTTGCCTCACTTAGAGTGCCCCCCTCTCCCAGAATTGGGTATGTGGGCCTCCGGCTACCTGCACTCACCAGACGAAACGCAGAAGTATGTTAGACTTCTACTTCACGCCGGTATTCTGTGAGGTCGTGGTACTTCCCCGGTCGAGCCGGCCCATTCATGCAACAACAAAAGCTGATGTGTGGCGCTACCACTGTTAGATTAATTAAAGTTAGTAAAATAATAAAAAAGTTAATAAAATAATAAAAGTTAGAAATAAAAATAAATAAAATACAGTATATTCAGCCCCAAAATGTAAATAAGTTTTGAAAAAACCCAATGGTAAGAGCCTACCACTTAGGGATCGAACACGGGTCTTTAGAGTTCCGATCACCCAACCACTCGGCTTCCGTGACTTTCTATGTATGAAATGTACGTAGTGTTATCATTATTATTATTGATTTTATAAAAATGTTTTTTTTTACATGTAAACAAATTTTGTAATACGTTTGATACTTATATCACACATACATCATCATCTAAACATTAAACATGAATCAAATGGAAACAATGATTTTCGGTATCCCATAATTTTATGTTAAAACATTAATAATTAAATATTTAAATAACAATAATTTTATAAGTCACGATAGCCGAGTTGTTGGGTGGTCGGAATTTCGAGTCGAGAGACCCGAGTTCGATCCCCAGGTGGCAGTACCAATGAGTTTTTCAAAAACTTATGTACAAATTTTATCGTTGGCTTGGACATAAGGGCGGCGACAGGCTCACCACCTGTCACGTTGTCCCGAAAATATCTTCGGTGGAAGGTGGGTCAAAGGGACTTAATTGTCTAGACTTGACCTCTGTCTACCCCTGTATTGGGAATTGCGTGAAGATATTTATTTATTTATTTTATTTATTTATAATTTTACATTTTTTTTTATTTAAAACACAAATTTAAACCAAATAAAATATTGATAGAAATATGCAGGATGGACATGTTATCCGTTACATAAAATACATTTTTACTACTTCTCTAATTTCTTAAGCTTGGTGTCTTATAAATATATACGAATTCGAGACAGTTGTAACTCCTGTGCCCTATAGTTGTCTAGAGTATATTTGACAGTATCAGATTACTTATGTCGTCTAAAATGTTCCAGCCTCGCTAAACGACTATCTCGTGGATATAATAGCAGCTTAGTGCACTTTCTGAAACTGCAGACAACTAAACCTGTTCTTTGTTCTTATCGCATGCAACTCGCCACTTTCAAATGGATTAATTTTTCTATAAATAAATGTCAAAATAAAATCTGTTCTTACCGGCAGAAATAAACACAAAAATTATTATAAGAAAATTATAATAGTAGGTTTTTGGACTTTCAGTAATTTTTGTTTTCAATAAAAAACCTAAAACTGGAAGTTTAGCTTAATTTATATTTTAATTATTTTGAGTTGGATTGTTCTTCCGAATGTCATCTAACAAATAAATTGTTGGCAATTTAGTGTGATTGTCACTCTCACTAGGGCAAAGGTCTTCCATTTTTCAGTCTTGCCTGCCGTGCCAGTTTGGCATTCCTTATTGAACCCTTCATTGCTAAAAACGCTGTTTTTTGTCAGAATATTGTGAGACATAGCAATAAGGAATAGCACCCTTATTGAAGAATTAGAAGAGGCACTGGGCCCGCCATATAGCTCGAGGAACTGATAACCGTTGGGGAAAAAACTTCTCAAGTTGCAACCTCAACGACCCTCCACAAGATTGAGTGACGACCTGCAAAATTTTGTGAGGAGTCGATGGATGCAGGTGGCTGAGGACCGTTCTGTGTGGCGAATTCTAGGGAAGGGCAATGTTCTGCGGAGTACTCTTGATAGGCTGTTAAGTAAGAAGAAGATTGTGATTTTCACTAGTCTCTTGATCCTTAATCATTATGTAATTTTAATTTCTGCGTTGCGTTTCTGAAAGACATGTTTTTTATTCTTATATATTAAAAAGTCAACATTCTTTAAAGTGCGTAATGATGGTGAAATTTCCAACGCCGCGGAGCAACCTACCTAAAAATTTCAATGAATAATGTAGATTGATGTTTTGGTATCCTGAGATTATTTTTTCGAGACTCCTCTTCGATCATGTGATAAAAAGTCAAGCTTTTCATACATTAACTATACGATCGAGATCATCAATATGTTTTTCACACCACGTCCTCAGGTTTAGTACAAATATATATTTTACAATATTTTATAGTATTGACTTTGTGGTTAGATCCTTGTAGGAACACCTCTCTGAACATGAGCAGAAGTAGACTTCAAAAATATCTATAGGAAATTTAAAAAGAAATCTAGAGCTAAGCACTAACAATTAACCAAATATCATTACAACATGTAATGATATTTGTTTATGTAATGATATTACTTTATTATATTTTATTACGATTTATTTTATTTATTACAACATGTGAAATACCTATAAATTATCCATTTATAAATCTTATTGTTACAGAATCATAAATAATAAATAAATATCTTCACGCAATTCCTAATACAGGGGTAGACAGAGGTCAAGTCTAGACAATTAAGTCTCTTTGACTCACCTTCCACCGAAGATATTTTCGGGACAACGTGACAGGTGGTGAGCCCGTCGCCGTCTTTATGTCCAAGCCAACGATGAAATTAATACATAAGTTTTGAAAAACTCATTGGTACTGCCACCTGGGGATCGAACTCGGTTCTCTCGACTCGAAATTCCGACCACCCAACAACTCGGCTATCTCTTCGGCTCTAGATTTCTTTTAAATTTCCTATAGATATTTTTGAAGTCTACTTCTGCTCATGTTCAGAGAGATGTTCCTACAAGGATCTAACCACAAAGTCAATACTATAAAATATTGTAAAATATATATTTGTACTAAACCTGAGGATACAGCCCGTACTGTGAAAAAACATATTGATGATCTCGATCGTATAGTTAATGTATGAAAAGCTTGACTTTTTATCACATGATCGAAGAGGAGTCTCGAAAAAATAATCTCAGGATACCAAAACATCACTCTACATTATTCATTGAAATTTTTAGGTAGGTTGCTCCGCGGCGTTGGAAATTTCACCATCATTACGCACTTTAAAGAATGTTGACTTTTTAATATATAAGAATAAAAACATGTCTTTCAGAAACGCAACGCAGAAATTAAAATTACATAATGATTAAGGATCAAGAGACTAGTGAAAATCACAATCTTCTTCTTACTTAACAGCCTATCAAGAGTACTCCGCAGAACATTGCCCTTCCCTAGAATTCGCCACACAGAACGGTCCTCAGCCACCTGCATCCATCGACTCCTCACAAACTTTTGCAGGTCGTCACTCAATCTTGTGGAGGGTCGTTGAGGTTGCAACTTGAGAAGTTTTTCCCCAACGGTTATCAGTTCCTCGAACTATATGGCGGGCCCAGTGCCTCTTCTAATTCTTCAATAAGGGTGCTATTCCTTATTGCTATGTCTCACAATATTCTGACAAAAACAGCGTTTTTAGCAATGAAGGGTTCAATAAGGAATGCCAAACTGGCACGGCAGGCAAAACTGAAAATGGAAGACCTTTGCCCTAGTGAGAGTGACAATCACACTAAATTGCCAACAATTTATTTGTTAGATGACATTCGGAAGAACAATCCAACTCAAAATAATTAAAATATAAATTAAGCTAAACTTCCAGTTTTAGGTTTTTATTGAAAACAAAATTACTGAAAGTCCAAAACCTACTATTATAATTTTCTTATAATAATTTTTGTGTTTATTTCTGCCGGTAAGAACAGATTTTATTTTGACATTTATTTATAGAAAAATTAATCCATTTGAAAGTGGCGAGTTGCATGCGATAAGAACAAAGAACAGGTTTAGTTGTCTGCAGTTTCAGAAAGTGCACTAAGCTGCTATTATATCCACGAGATAGTCGTTTAGCGAGGCTGGAACATTTTAGACGACATAAGTAATCTGATACTGTCAAATATACTCTAGACAACTATAGGGCACAGGAGTTAAAACTGTCTCGAATTCGTATATATTTATAAGACACCAAGCTTAAGAAATTAGAGAAGTAGTAAAAATGTATTTTATGTAACGGATAACATGTCCATCCTGCATATTTCTATCAATATTTTATTTGGTTTAAATTTGTGTTTTAAATTAAAAAAAATGTAAAATTATAAATAAAATAAAATAAAATAAAATAAATATCTTCACGCAATTCCCAATACAGGGGTAGACAGAGGTCAAGTCTAGACAATTAAGTCCCTTTGACCCACCTTCCACCGAAGATATTTTCGGGACAACGTGACAGGTGGTGAGCCTGTCGCCGCCCTTATGTCCAAGCCAACGATAAAATTTGTACATAAGTTTTGAAAACTCATTGGTACTGCCACCTGGGGATCGAACTCGGTTCTCTCGACTCGAAATTCCGACCACCCAACAACTCGGCTATCGTGACTTTTTTACAAATCAGATAAGAAAATAACTAAATTCATATAAAAACATATAAAGTTCAATGAATTTCCACGACATCCTTTGGGATTTCATCATCACAAGACCAAGAAGAATATCCAGACTTACTTACCTAAGTCAGGTTTGTTTGGAATTGTTAGTGCTGTTGAAACTTCGCCACAAAAAGTGACTGAAAAAATCTCTTTTATAGATATTTTTCGCTGTGTGAAATTTTGCGGCTGTAAATATAACAGGATAAATTTTTATATTTTTATATAAATATAAAAATGTATCCATATGAATGAAAGAATGATATAACCTGAATTCAAAGACTATTTGTGTGAGATATTTGTGGCTTGAAAATATACCTAAAGATTACATTGCACATTTTATATTACTTCGACTATGTTTACTGTTTCTTTTAGACATATAGACGCCGTTTGCTCTGAATCAAAATTAGTACATTCCAGAGTTCGATTCAAAAAACTTTAAACAGCTGAAAGAATTTTTCCAATATTCAACAAGGAGTTAACTGAAAATACAAACCAAACTCTGACCTGAAAGATTATTGAAACATTCAACACATACAATTATTTATATTTAAGTTTTAATAATTAGGATTTATATTAAGCGGTGGAGGGCTTTATGGAAACTTTTCTTTATCCCATGACGAGAACTCATTTAGTTAAAAAGACCTTAACCTAATTCAAATCAGAATCTATGGAAATACTGCGGTGCGCGTCTACGAAGTTAAATCATGAGATATGTGGCTAATTGTTTAAATTCTTTTTGTTTTCATCCTCAACATGGCTTTTCAGTGCAAATTTTTTTTTGGTTAGTAATACTCTTTTTACTATTTATTACATTGTGAATTGGCCAATTTTTCAATCATCGGATAAAATTATACAATGTACTAAATAACATACCGACTGATTCTAAAAAATACAGTTATATGCTAACCGAGTCACGATAAAACGTCACGATGGCCGAGTGGTTTTTCGAGTCAAGAGACCCGAGTTCGATCCCCAGGTGGCAGGTGACAGAGACAGTGGCTGTTTGAAGGTGAAACAAAATTTTGTCTCTGGTATCGTGGATTAAATATTTTTCTTCATGGAGACTGATAAGGAAGCAGTGGGTTATTGAGGCTTTGAAACCTATTCTGGGTTCAAAGTGCTATGTTGTAGCCTCTGCAGCAGGATCTGCTATAACTGAAACGTAAATTTTAGTTTCTCGTTGACTATCGAATATATTAGAATCAACATGACATATATGTTTTTTAATATAAGCACAATATTAGCAAAAACATAATATTATTTAATATTGTTAATATAATTTAATAATATAACATAGCACGACGAACTGATAACCTTTTGGGGGTAAAGGGGTTCTAGAGTGGCAACCTCGTATACGCAAACCTAGTGTAGGACTACCCCCACGAAGTTGTTGTTGCGGAAGTCGATGGTTGCAGGTGGTGGGACTGTTCTTTGTGGAAAGCTTGGGGGAAACTAATGTTCAGCAATGGACTCATGATAGGCTGTAAAGAAGAAGAAGAAGAATAATGTATATTTAAAATTATTATTTAATAAAATAGTAATACGGTTACAATACTTTCATACATACATTCTTTTGACCGTGGACGTGAAAATAAATGTATTTTTTTCATTTGGTTAAAGATAAATCCAATTATACTAGCTTTAAGGTAAGTTTATTAACTTAGGATTTTTGCTACATTAAGCAACAAAATAAAATAATGTCTCTGTGTTATTTTTTTAAGTTAAGCCGACTCACTCTTTATGAAAAAATATATAAGATTATGAAAGGCCGATTACGCCTTTCATGTAAACTTCTTTCAAACTTCTTTCGTATAATTACCACTGAATAAATTGAAATAGACATTTAATTACCGTTTTCAGTAAGGACCCAGGGTTGAATTTTAAAGAATAAAAATTCTTAAACAAAGAAATCAAAACTGAAGTTTTGCACGCTTTTGTGAACTTTTCCGAATACATGTCTCTATCGCCCCAGTTATTCTCCGTTTTTTTTTTCTGTTAAAACTTAAAATATTTTTAATTTTAAAATCTATATGATTTTAATAGAAGCATATGTATATTGATTATAAAGAAAACTAGTTTTTTTTATTCCAGCTTTATCCACAAGTCTTAAGTTGCAGTGCTTTTTTATCTATCTATTCTATCTTTGCTAAATACTTAATAAACTAAATAATCTTTACACTATAATGTAAAATACTTTCACATTATTAAAAGATTTTTCAGAATCGGAATGTTATTACAGGAGATTACCATTGCAAGTATACTTACAAATTTAGAAATTGAAACTCACTGTAATACGTAACTAGACTGAAAGTTCTTGGAAGATAAAAAAGGGCTAAATGTAGAATGTATAAAGTCAATACTTTTATTGTTTTTCGAAATAGTCTCTGTTTCTCTCTAATATATCTCCAAATTCAATGGAACCACTGAGAAAAGCAGTGAGCCCATTCGTACTTAAAAGTATCTTCTTCAGCATCGCACCTTTAGTTTAATTTTAGTTTAATTTAATTTTCGAAATGGGGCTTCATTATTGAATTCCAATCGAAGTAACAGTGGAAGAGCCACGCATCAGCTTTTGTTGTTGGATGAATAAGCCGGCTCGACCGGGGAAGTACCACGACCTCACAGAATACTGGCGTGAAGTAGAAGTCTAACAAACTTCTGCGTTTCGTCTGGTCAGTGCAGGTAACCGGAGGCCCACACACTCTCATCCCACAATAATGGGGGGGGGGGCACTCTAAGGCCGGCAACGCATCTGCTATGCCTCTGGTATTCCGGGGCGGCGGTATTCACTTACCATCACGTGAGCCACCTGCTCTTTCTATATATAAAAATAACAAAATTCAGCGTAACTTTTATGCTTTAACAATTAATAAAATTGCACAAAACTTTATAAGTATATGTACTTTTTGTTATACGTACTGAAAATGTTTCACATATATTAGTAAATTGCTAATGTTTTAAATTATTTTCGTTTGCGTTTCGTCTGGTGAGTGCAGGTAATCGGAGGCCCACACAATTTGGGGGAGGGGGCATTCTAAGGCCGCCAACGCATCTGCTATGCCTCTGGTATTTGCCTTTTCTATAAATATAAAAAAAGTCCATTATAGCTTTTTATTGATTCGAGTTCAAGTCGTTACACTTCGATAGTCGAGTAGTTGGGTACTCGGAATACGAATCTGTTGAGATACATTCCAAGGCACATGGCTTGTACCAATGAGTTTTTCAAAACTTAAATCGTGACACGCTCACTACCTGTGTTTCTTAAAAATTTGATGAAATGTGTTTCTAAAAAATTTAGCCCTCTGACTACCTTAGTATTGAGAATGCGTGAAGATATACTAATTGTAATAATAAGAGGAAGATGGTATTACTTGTATTTCAAATAAGATACATTACGTGGCCGCGAACCGCTAACTTTACTTCAAATTAGTTTCCGCTGACGTCGTGCGCAACTTTAACTTAGATTAAACACCGCAAGGCAAACAAATGAACAGTGATAATGTTAATTACAGAGAAATAACTGTATATTTTCTTAAAATAATATATTTGTGGTTTTTTGTACCTTTTTTTTATAGTAAATAATAAATAAATTTATGTGTAGATAGGATCAACATCACATAAATAGCTCTGTTCTCGAAGTAAATAGATAAAGAAACACAACAAAAGCACATGAATATTATACTAAATAAATGAATTAGTTACCTACATAACCATTTCAATGTATTTTGTTAACAAATAAATGAACGATAAAAAGCACGATAGCCGAGCGATTGGGTGGTCGGAACTTCGAGTCGAGAGGCCTGAGTTCGATCCCCAGGCGGCAGGCACGTACCTATGGGTTTTTCAAAAACGGCGTTTGTAGGAATTATATCGTTGGTTTGGACATGAAAACGGCGACGGACTCACCACCTGTCACGTTTTCCCGAAATATCTTTGGTGGAAGGTGGGTCAAAGGGACTTAATTGTCTAGACTAGACTTCTGTCTAGCTCTGTATTGGGAATTGCGTGAAAATATTTATATTTATTTTATTAATAAATGAATGAATTATTACGAACATATACCATGTGTTTGACATTATCATTCCTATAAACTTCTTTTTATTAGAGATAATTATGTTATTGTAGAAGCAGTGTTAGGTGGTAAGCCATCCCAATATGTATACAGGCCAAGGAAATGGTGTCAAGGTACACGTCACACATCTTACTGCCACCTACATGTCATCTATGTCGAGGATCGATTATCCTTATACGGAGCTATATTAAACAACAGCTCGGCTCTTGGTACTGTATTCACTGGGTTTGTTTTATTTTCTTTATTTAAAATCAGAGTTGCAGTAACAAAAAATTACTGTTCTTCCTTTCTTCTTCCACTCTGTTATCCTCGCTTTATTTAAATAAGTAACCAGTTAGACTTCAAACTGGTGTACGTGCCTTGAAGGAGAATGTTGTGGAGTGTTTAAAAATTGTTTGGGACTTTCGTTTCTGATTAGAAATTAATATACACGTAGATATATCATTTTTCAAAAAAGAGGGTGAATAAGGAGTGAAATTTATAAGGGAAGTTCGTGACCTTTTATATGAAGAAACATGAAGCGAACTTGTAACGGATGATGTGCTGCAACAAAAGGGTAGCTATCCGTCTGGGTAGATATCCGCCGTTGCGTAAAATAGTACGATGTGTTTCCAGAATCCACCACTAGCAAGTTTCTTATGTGGTACCCAGATCTCTCATTCGCTGAGACTGGATCGAGAGCGAGCGGAGCTTGATGCAGTTGATCAGACTGGCGATGCGGTCAGGCGGCTGTGATCAGACGGTAAGTCGGGGTGTATGGTCACAGTGCCGATACCGTAGATATCAGCCTTTGAAGATGCTCAGTAGTTGAGAAGAGGACTTGTAAGCACACGTTGTGCCGACAGTAGTCCGGTGTAGTTGGAGAAGCTAGTTGTCTTTCAGTGGTGACCGTCGGTTAGCGGATGAGATCACGTCGGTGTCATCAGTTTAGCGAATGACGTGGTGCTGGAAAGGGGTAGGTCCCGGCCAGATCGGGTGTACGTTTCTTGGGGAGGACGTCTCCCCGAGTGTGGTGTCAGCAGTACCACATATTCTTCTAATCGTAAGGAATTCGACAGCGCGATGTAGGATATCAGGATGTGTTACCAGAATCTGCCACTAACTCACATATAACTTTTACTACTACCCGTGTGAGTCCCTAGTATCTAGTAAACAGACATAATGATGTATAAATAAATAAAATAAAAATAAATATCTTCACGCAATTCCCAATACAGGGGTAGACAGAGGTCAAGTCTAGACAATTAAGTCCCTATGACCCACCTTCCACCGAAGATATTTTCGGGACAACGTGACAGGTGGTGAGCCCGTCGCCGTCTTTATATCCAGGCCAACGATGAAATTCGTACATAAGTTTTTGAAAAACTCATTGGTACTGCCATCTGGGGATCGAACTCGGGTCTCTCGACTCGAAATTCCGACCACCCAACAACTCGGCTATCGTGACTTATAATGATGTATAAATAATATATATTATTTTCAGTTTTAAGTTTCAAATTCTTTCATCTTAATATCTTCGGTGGAAGGTGGATCTATAGGACTTAATTGTCTAGACTAGACCTCTGTTTACCCCTGTATAGGGAATCGCGTGAAGATAAATTCTTTCATATTCTTATAAAGCATACTTCTCATGGATAAATTTACTTTCAGTGCAAATAGTTAAAGTCGTTATAAAAAATATTTATATACATAAAAAGTCACTAAAATAGACAATCCAATAATATGTCCAAAGACTTATTATATTTATTTTGGTCGTCGATTTTTTTGTGATTTTAACATAAATTTAAAAAGACTTTTTTTATGAATTTTAAACATTAGATACGAGTATGATTTAAGGTATTTTATTACTTCAGAATACCGGGTTGAAGTCGAATACAAAGCACTCGACTATCGATCACTTAATTTCTAATTTATATTTCAAGCTTCTTAATTTAAGTCTCTGGTAACTTAAGTAAGTCCTTCATTAGAGGGCGCTGCGTGCGTTAAATCAGTAATTGCAGAGCTGTAAGAATTGAATCAAAGGAAAATAAGAACAACTGTCGTCGGTCCGCCCAGACCACTTGTCATTGTAATGTTTTTTAGAATTTCAATCGGTCCTTTCTTCGTTTTCGTTTTTAAAAGAAGAATAGTTGGGTAACGTAAAAAAGTAGTGTTTATATTTACCACCTGTATGAAATTGATAATGAAAAACTACGTCATGAAGACCTAAGTTTTCAAATTTACACCTTTGCCGAGTCCAACCTTTGGGTTGAATCGTAGTATTTTACTATAAATTTAAGTAGAGATTAATTTCATATTGTTTTTGGAAGTTCCAAAATAAAGAAGTAATAAAAAAATTAAGCTAAAACTTATAAACTAAAAACTTAACACTTTTAAAGATAGTTTAAACGCCCCTTTTGAAGATCTTTAATAAGCATTAATAGGCTCTTAAAAAATAAAAATTAGTGAAAATTTTATTTTAATTATCTTATATACTCAACAACTATATTAGTCTGTATTAGGAACGGCGTGAAGATATTTATTTATTGTTATCTGGTCTCTCAAATCAAATTTTCAACCAAAAGTTTAATCAAACAATATTATACAACAATTAGTACAGAACCCATGTCGTTGACTACGGGGATTAAGTTATTATGAACATTATAATAAGGATCATAACTAGTAAAGCAAACAACTTGGAGAACTGCACAATTTCACTTCAAATTAGTTTCTGCTGACTTCGCGCGCGTCTGTAACTTAGATTAATAACGGCAAAGCAAGTCTCTGAATGAATCGCAGTCATTATTGTAATAACGTATTAGCGATTCCCTTGACTTGGCACTATTTTTTTCAATCAATATTTTTTATGGAAACGTAGATTAAATTTAAGCAACTTAACGTACTCGTGACTGCCAAACGCTGAAGGAGTTCACAAACGTTTGTTTTAATTTCACAATTTTCATAACGAATTTTTATAGGATTAAATACGAGCTAAAAGATCATC
The DNA here is from genome assembly GCA_029286605.1 of Sericinus montela. Classification (NCBI taxonomy): domain Eukaryota; kingdom Metazoa; phylum Arthropoda; class Insecta; order Lepidoptera; family Papilionidae; genus Sericinus; species Sericinus montela. Next base: position 5,359,133 of record JAGSMR010000020.1, read on the forward strand.
TGGTGGTAAATCCTTACCGTAGTCCATAACACCTACAAACCACTTTTTAAAAAAAGTTACATATGAGAAGAATGAGAACACTGCCTCGGATTTCATAACACTAATACTTTGGGTACTTTGGGATTAGAGTAATGTATGTGATGTTGTACACATTTATTAATTCGACGGAAGAAATAGATAAGTAAGTAAGTAAGTACACTATACTACACTGTGTATATTTATAACCATGATGTATTTCTTATAATAACTACACTAAGGATTGATGGTAATAGAAATTACAATTAGAAAACTCGATTTAATGCTAAGGAGAAAGGCTTGTACCAATAAGTTTTTTTTTATATTACGATTAGTATTGTTTTATTAATTGGTCATGATAGACAAGTGGTTGGGTGATCGGAATTCGAGTTAAGTTAGCCTTGTTCGATCCCCGAAACTCGTACCAATGAGTATTTTTCAAAAAGAAACTTATGTACGATTTATATCGTGGGCTTGGGCATAAAGAAAGCGACGGGCTCACCACCTGTCACATTGTCCCAAAATGTCTTCGGTGGAAGATGATTCGGTGGAACGTATTTCATTTTCAAATTCAATACGTTTTGTAAGGACAACAAATAAATAAACCTAACAATAAATTGATTATTTACAAACACTGCGATAATCTTCCAACTGCTGAACAGATTTTCATATATAATAGTCAAAAAACACCTCGCTCACATCAGATTTATCAAACAAATTTCATCAAAATTCAATAAAAAATTTTATGATACATTTGTTTGAAAGGCCACATGATGTAGGTAAATAATTAAAAACATTGTACGAACTTTTAAGTGACAGGTTATATAAGTGAACTGCTTCACTGTAGATAGCTATAAATCATGCCATCAGAATTAATTACGGTGGTCCGGGACGAAATTGGCCCTTCTCGACATCAATCGAGAATTGTCATTATCCCACCAGACGACCGAAGTGCCAAGTAAACACTTAAAGGTGTCACTCTACAGCGCAATCTACTAAACACTTAATGCATCTGTGTTTATTGCCGAAACGATTAGGTATGTTAAGCAATATTTTAGTTATATTTTTGATATCTTTTTTAAGTATTTTGCACATTTATAACAATCTAATCTCTGGTCGGACATTGTTTGCGCTTATCCGCGAATTAATTGTCTCTAATTTATATTATATTAGTAGCCTATATCTTTATTTGACTTAAAATCAAGTCACTTCCTCAGGAATTGTGAATTTTTTAGTTATAGGTATAAAATGTATCTTATAAGTTAATACAGATAATAAACTTTTATTCAAATTCGTTCAGCCTTTTTTTTATAGAAAAGGGAGGCAAACGAGCAAATGATTACCGCCGCTCATGAACACCCGCAATACCAGAGACATAGCAGATGCGTTGCCCTCTCCCCAGAATTGGGGGAGGGGGTGTGTGGGCCATCGGTTACCTGCACTCACCTGACGAAACGCAGAAGTTAGACTTGTACTTCACGCCGGTATTCTGTGAGGTCGTGGTACTTCCCCGGTCGAGCCGGCCCATTCATGCAACAACAAAAGCTGATGCGTGGCTCTACCACTGAAGCCACTATAGCAATATTTGTGTGATTGCGTAACAAACATTCAACCATCTAAACTTCAAAGCTTGTGACCACATTGTTAACATATTAGTTGGATATACGAGTACATAATCATCGTTGCAAATTTCTTAACGGTAGTCTAGCAAAATTACTGTATAGTAAACTTTCATACTGGCCCTAAATGACGACTTAGAGAGACGACGAATGTACGAGACCTTGAATATGGAAATGGACAACTATCACGGAAAATACCCATGCAAATTTATAAGACTGGAGAAGTGTAACAGTGTCTAAGACGCGAAAAGTCTCGTACACTGATCGCCAATCCACTCGCCAAGCAACTTGAAATAGCCTATTTTATACAATGAACTTTTACAAAAATTAATGAACTTTACACAGACACTCATATAAAAAATGAATAAATACACATATATTGGGACAACATCACATACAATACTCTGATCCCAAAGCAAGAACATCCGAGACAATGAAGAAAAATTTTTGTTTTTTATTCACCCGTCCGGGAATCGAATCCGGGACCTTATTGCTAGCGACCCTATAAAACCAGTGTGTATATAACTCATACACGGATACACGGATACACGGAGGTCATCAAAGTACGACACATGATTTAAACACATTTATATACATTTCATATAAAAATCAACTCCAATAAAGAATAAATAACTTAGAGTTCATTTAGCAACATACATAGTTACGAGTCAAATCAAATCAGCCCGAGGCCTTCCTTTGCAGTTCATTGATTCTCATCCAAGTGTTCGAGGACAATAACCTAACTGTAATTAATTTTGTTGGAAGCTCCGGATCATTTAGAATAATGGCCAATCGCGCCACTTTAATTTGAAGTTACTGTCCGTCAGGTATATGAATGCGGGGAGAGAATCAATGATTCCCTTTCTTCATATGGAAGTATAAGTACTGTGGGAGGAATATGTGTTTATATAGGCAATATTTAATTAGATCTTAGAAAAAGGATTTTTTTAAACACCCACTGTGGCGTCGATGGTCATTTTCATCTTCTTCTTTTTAATAATAATTATTTCTGATTCGTATGCAGGTTACAGGCGAAGTAGATGTTGAGGGTGATGTAGTGATTTCACCCCCGAGCAATCACGGCACTTAGGAACATTAAAGCATAATTAAATAACGGCACGGTATAGGAGCGGTATCAATACTTTTATACAGATTTAACGAGCAATTTTCCGAGCAATTTTCCGAGCAATCACTCCAATTCCGAAACGTAATTGGCGCCCAACGGAGGCTAACAACTATGATTGGCGACGAATTGTACGAATTGTATACGTTCAGCAATATGTATTTTATTGATTCTAAAGAATTTATGCTTCAATTTTTTTAAATAAATATATCTTCGCAACGCAATTCCCAATACAGGGGTAGACAGAGGTCTAGTCTAAACAATTAAGACCTACAGTATTACGAAATTTTGTTACTTTTTTCTTCTGTGGCTAAGACTGTATGTGGCAATCCTCTGTACCATTTTATATATATCGTGAAGATAAAAAATATAGTATAAATTAAAAATAAGATTTCACAACAAGCAAAAATCTGAAAACTTTTCAAACTGTGCCATTTTAGTGTATTATGTTATTTTTTTAATATAAAGAAATATCTTATAAATAAATACCTTCACGCAATTCCCAATACAGGGGTAGATAGAGGTCCAGTCTAGACAATTAAGTCCCTTTTACCTACCTTTCACCAAAGATATTTTCGGGACAAGGTGACAGGTGGAGAGCCGTCTTTATGTACAAGCCAACGATATAATTCGTACATAAGTTTTAGAAAAACCCATTGATACGAGCGTGCCACCTAGGAATCGAACTCGGGTCTCTTGACTCGAAATTCCGACCACCCAAATACTCGGCTATCGTGATTATTTTTATATTTAATTTAGTTGAGATATTAATTGTATGTTTTGTTTGTTGAGTAGATAAGTATATAAAATACACCCAAAGGTATAATTACATCAGTGATTTATGCATACGAAAAGTAAACCATCATTAGTTACTAAAATTGTAGGTTAACAATGCATGGAACGCATAATGAAGTCAAATTCATTTTGCTCTAACTTCGTTTGGAGCGTTCTATAAACATCTTCGCTTTCGTAAGAAATTCAGATGTTTGCATTATCACACATTGCACTTACGAGCTTGATAAAATAACAGAAACACAAATTTGCAATTATCATTGTGACAGACTTATAAATTAAGATAGTTATGTATACAATCAATTACTCAAGTACTACTGTTTTTTGTGTAAATGTGTTTAATTTTACTAGAGGTTTGGTGGAGCTCCGCAACTATGAAAGTAGAGTTCAGTGTTCAGAGTTACGCCTAGCTGCACCCCAACTCAGTCAATTCATGTGGGCAATCGAAAATAAATCGTGTACCTCAGATAGAATGTTGAGATATGGGGAAATAAAGCTCAAGAAATGTAATGGTAAAAAGAAAACTCAAGAAATGTAATGGAGGCAAAGCTGGTTCTTTAACCAGATTTTATATCATGAGGGCACACAGCAATTATATCTAATTATATTATCTACACTGTCAAGTTTAGCGCAGAATCGGGATCGCTAGTCATGTTGGTATTTGGAGAACTATTTTCCACAGGAATCGTCTAGCGAGCACAGCAATTTACCATTGTATCTGACGTATGTAGAGATCACGAGAAAGCCTTCCATTCAGTCTAAATTTGGTATAACGAAGTGTGATGAGGCTACGATGTGTATTCGAGTACAGAACCAGCGCACGAAAACTATCCAATTACAGCAAGTTGTAAGACACGGTGATGTTATATCCCTGATATTATATATATTAACTTTATTAACTAAGATGTTATATATATTAACTCCTCACCGATGCATTGGAAGAAGTTTTCACGCGAATAAACTCGAAAGGACACGTTATTAACTTTTATGGCTAACACATCACTCACCTTCGGTTTTCCGACGGCAAAGTCCTGATGTAATGATCACTAGAAAAAAACCTACCACCTCCCTCATTGATGGAGGAGATGTCCTCTCCAGGTCACGTTCACCCGACCAGGCGGGTAGCTACCCTTTTCCTGCATCACATCATCCGGTACATATCGTTAGCTGGGACATAAAGACGGCGACGGGCTCACCTGTCACGTTGTCCCGAAAATATCTTCGGTGGAAGGTGGGTCAAAGGGACTTAATTGTCTAGACTAGACCTCTGTCTACCCCTGTATTGGGAATTGCGTGAAGATATTTTTTTTACCCTCATTGACCTTCATAGCGTCTCAACAGGTTAGTCTAAAGATGAACATAGTCAGGACTCAGATCATGTCTATAACCGTTGGAAAAGAAATTTCTCGGGTGGCATCTCGTTCAAGCAATCTCAGTGAAAGGCAAGCTCAAGTGAAAGCAAGCGCAAGCGCAAGGAGCGCAAGGTGAAGTGACAACTTACAAAATGTTGCGGGAAGTCGATGGATCCAAGTGGCTGAGGACCCTTTTTTTAAGAAAATTTTGGGGGAGGCTTAAGCAGTAAACTCTTAATAGGCTGTAAATAGAAAGATTCTAGAAAAATCTAATCTGTACAATTATTCCCCTTCTATCGTTCGCCAATACTTCATTGTGTCAACGGGGTGATCTATGTGCCGATAATGATGGCAAAATATACAGACAAAGATAGTTTTAGCATTACTTTGCATTTATCATTTTCGTTCCTTACGTACTCGTTCCGTCCCTAACTTACGTCACCTAAGCATTATTCCTACTGCGATCTTGACGAAAGTTTATTGAATTTACTTTTTACTTAACTTCGGCGAACAAAAAATTTCGAAGACAATGTACACGCGCTCTTCAGGACCCTTCTCTGCAATTTCGAAACACGGCTTTGAATACTGATAGGCACCTTAACGCTTGTGCATTTATTCGATGAAAGTTGTTCGTTGAAAAGCTACTTTCTTTGAATGATGATCGGCTCGCTTTTCGTGAACAAAAGTTGACGATAACTTTTAATTAAATTCTTTTTATACTGATCAGTAAAAGGAACCGCGAATGTTTTGCTAAAATAGATCTACATAACAAATAATACATACTAACTGTACCCGTACCGATTTACCCAGCCAGATTAATTTAAAAGAAATTTGATTATTCCTGCCAATGCTGAAAATAGATGTAAAGAGTTTTGACTCAAACGAATAAACGTGCGTGAGCGCGCGCATAGGGAAAGAATACAGACTTTAATATGCTAGATTAAGAGAAGATATATATCCTCTCGCCATAGAAAAAATTATTAATTTTCTCCTATGTACTGTAAAGCCAAATCATTGTTTTACTATACATAGGAGAATTTAATAGGTTACTTCTTACTAAATATTTTTTTGTAATTCTTTTTATCCACACACATTTCTCTCAATATATGGAGAGACAGAGGTCTAAACAATCATGAAAACAACTACTAAATATAACAAAATTGTATTTTGATTAAATTAAAGAGAAACTCTAACAGTGGTAGAGCTACGCATCAGCTTTTGTTGTTGCATGAATGGACCGGATCGACCGGGGAAGTACCACGACCTCACAGAATACCCGCGTGAAGTAGAAGTTTAACAAACTTCTGCGTTTCGTCTAGTGAGTGCAGGTAACCGGAGGCCCATATATCCCCCTCCCCCAAAACATTCTGGTCGGTTCGGTTTAAACACAAAGACGGCGACGGGCTCACAACCTGCTAAATTGTCCCAAAAATTTCTTCGGTGGAAGATTGGCTAAAATAACTTAATTGTCTTAACCTCTGTCTACCCCTGTATTAGGAATGGCGTGAAGAAAGTTATAAATTTGATATTTCATATTAAACAGACAAGAAACTAAACGGGGAGATTATTCAAATCAAAAGTTTAACCTACAAGCCATATCGTAGCAGCGACATCGGAAATATGCTAATTGTATTATAAGTTTAATGTGAATGTTAATTTCCGTGCGTGTACTTATTATGAATATTGCATATATCACAAAACTTTGACCCACATGCATAGATTTTCAGCTTATATCTACATACACTTTCATTACAAAGCTGTTATTCAGGATGAATTTAATATCACATCAATGTTATAAACGTGAAAATTGGACTTTACGAAGATTTCAGTGAAATAAGCAATGGATTAAATTTTTGTCATGGATACAGAGTGTTCTTCAGGTAATTCTTCAAGGATATAATCCCGACAACTTCTTTGACTTTTATACAGCAAAAGTCATTACAGTAAGCCACAAAATCTCTTCCACAACCATCGAAAGATACTAGAATCGTCTATTCAATCAAGTCAAAATCTAGCCAAACCTCCTCTTTGCGAAGGTCCAATAGCCTGAAGTGGCCTGTTTAAAGGCAAATAAAAATAAGTAGCAGAGCTAAAAACCTACAAAAAAACGTCATATTATAAGAATTAGAACAGCTTTGCGGGATCTTGAAGAAAATCCCTCTAAGCATAATCTTAATTATCCCGCAGATAAGCTACTTCGCGGCCACGACCCTTGCAATATAAATAAAGGAAAATGCCCTCTAAAGAATCCTATTACACGATAAAGATAGTGCTTTGTTCTTTTTATGTCGTCAATGTCTACGTCAAACTGCAAAAGACCACGTAGCTCTCGCAGCCTAATGGTTAGCTTTCTGTCAATTGATATGAATTCTGAATGAATTGATTGATATACTCACAAATTGAGACACCAGCAAGGTTGAAAACTGCTAATAGTCCATTAAAACTTCATCATCAAATTGTAGTTTTATCATTAGTCAACAATAAATTTGATAACTCAAAAATGGATAAGGGCGTGCTTCGATGGTTTGGGCACGTTGAGCTAATGAGTGAAGACCGAATGGTGAAGAAAATATATAGCGCGAAAGTTAATATTAAAAGGTGTCGAGGTAGACCGAGACTAACTTTCGAAGACCATGTGAGCAAATTGCTCGAAGAGGGGAGGGTCAGGAGATGATGAATCTGAAAGAAGCGAAAGAAGTATGTAGGGATCGTGACGCTTGGCCATCTGTTCTCTCTGGCTACCCCGTCAGGGATTGTGCGTGAAGATAAATAAATAAATAAATATATACGAACATTTTATATCGTTGGCTTGGACATAAAGACGGCGACAGGTTCACCACCTGTCACGTTGTTCCAATAAATGTCTTCGGTGGCAGGTGGGTCGAAAGGATTTACTTGTCTAGACCTCTATCTACCCCTGTATTGGGAATGACGTGAAGTTATTTATTTATTTGGAAAATAAACAGCCTTCATAAGTATTACTGCACCGACATAGATATCTGATCAAGGCTTTTTCTTAAAAAAAGTTTAATATAAAAATAAATAACATCTGCGGATATATTTACTAAAATTGCTTTGTTCTTATGAAAAAAGTCACAATGATATGAGTCGTGAAGGCTTTTAGTTTGTAGAATTATCAATTTCATTGAAAAACGAAAATAGTATTCAATGCAGAGGTAGCAATAACGCAGATAAATTGAATTGAAGTATATTCGGATACGAGTATACAATTTTGTAATAGAATTCAGTCAGTAGACGGACTAAAACTCAATTTTTACAGAAATAAAAAATAAGTAACATCTATATATTCGCACATGATATTCTGTATTTGTATTTTTACTTTCTATTAATTCTGTTGTAATTTATTTATAAGAAATAGATAATTGGGTACTGTTGGTTTTGGGATATTTAATATAATTTAACTCCATAGTAATGTGTAATTGTAATGTGTAAAATTGGTATCATTTTGTTTAGAAACTGTCTGAGAAGCTATAATTTTCTTCTTTGTTAAGGTCACTAATTAGCACTGCTTTGTTCAGCTTTAAAAAGTAAAGAAAGCCGGTATAATCATAGACAGTGCACAATCTTCAGTCCTTAATGGTGCCGACAAATTCTGATTATTTTATTTTATATTAGTTACGAAGACAATGTATGATGAATCTTATAAATATAATTGCAACTTTTTTGTCTATCCTTTTTATCTTAGTAGTATGGAATTTCAAAATAAGCTTGGGAATGTTGGTAGGAAGGAAAAAATTATGTAGACCTCATGCTACTACAATCGTATGGAATCTAGCATATTTGATATAATGAAATATTGTAACCTTCATTTAAATACTTTTTTAAGGTTTAACTAAAGTAGATCAATTCTTACAAATTCTTTTAAATAAAATTTAACTTGATGAAAATGTACAGGCGTTATAATAAAATTAAACTGGTTCACCTAAATCAATTACAATTTACAAAGAATCGCTCCTCCCAATACTAAACAAGTATACGAGTAAATCTGAAGCCTAGGAGTTTCTAGTGATTTCTCTTATGAGTTTTTATATAAGAAGAGCTGGGCTTAAACCTGCTGTTTCCTGTTTAAGCAAAATCCAAAAAGTAGTTATCGGTTACTGCAAGTTTCCCAGTGTCAAATATGTGTTAAAAATACATGCATTTGAACAAAGTCGAGATATTGAAGTTATGTGGTATGAATAATGTAGTATCTATGTTAATTATTTTAACGTTTACATATTACAGGAGTTTCTTGTCTATCCATATGATAGACAGAGTAGATATGTCTGAGTAATTAATAAACACGACCTCGACGCAAACAAGGTCCAAAGCACGGCATGTTCACAAGAGTAATAAGATTAAGTTATTATAGTGGTAATAAAATACTCGTATATTATACGTATACTTAACCCAAATCTTTCCTCTTTGATCTTTTATTACTGCCTGAGAGAATTATGAAAAGTTTTAAGAAGGTAAGTAATATTGAGCTACAGCTTTTTTAACTATTTTATTTATATATCTCTAGACCTATATTGTAGTAGTAACCGTGTGTTTGCCTATCAAAGTAGTAAACCCATTTCTTAACAAAGCTTTTCTTATTTTTTTTAAGAAAACTTAGAGCTGGTAATGTAACACTAAGGTTTCTTGATGCGGGTTATCAAACTTTATACAGCTTCGAATCACAATGTCATGTACAGACAAGTGCTTAAGGTGCTTACTTGGGATCAGAGTAATGTTTGTGATATTGTTCCTATCTGCGTATGTAGATACTTATTTATTACTAGTAACAGACAAAATAAGTAAAATATTAATGACACAAATCGTACATATGCGAATTCCGATCACCCAACCTCTCGGCTCTCATGCCAGGATATCACGTAGAACCATCTTATATCCCTGTCAGTGTTTTTATTACCAGAAGGCTTATTGGCCTTAAAAATTAAAGTTACTGTCTGTAATAAAAAAAGCATATCATCGTAATAGCAATAACCACCGTTTAAAGGTGGTGAAAAGTTCATATAACTTTTAAACAAAAAAGGTTTTCTCGACAAAGCTAAAGTTTCCCACTTCGCCGACTTCAATGGACCTTGTTTATGAACTCAAGGAACCTTTGGAATTCTTTTTGTTCTATTTTATTTAGATCTATTTTATGCGCCAAGCGTTATTTAAGATTTTCAATATCAATTTTATAACGTTTTTAAATTAACTATTTTTAAAATAGTAAATAAGAGTCACGATAGCCGAGTCGAAATTCGAGTCAAGAGACCCGATTTCGATCCGGTGGTAAGTTCGTGTCAATGGTTTTTTTTTAACTTTTGTACGATTTATATCGTAGGATTCAACATAAGGCACATTACCTTTGATGTTGTCCTAAAAATTTTCTTCGGTAAAAGGTGTATCAAAAGAACTTAATAGAAATTTAAGACCTCTGTCTGCCCCAGCAATGAACATCAGTATGGCGTGAAGATTTTTTTTTGTTTTGTTCTAACTTAGCCTCACCTTTATTATTGGTATGTGAAAAGGTACTGCATATACCGTAATGATCTTCATCATCTATTAACGGGCCTAACAGGCCAATGATGGACATTGACCTCTCCAGTGAAGGAGGGTATACCTTGATCGCTACGATTGGCATGCAGGTTGGTGATCCCAGATACCTTACGCCTAAGACGCTGCTGCCCGTCACCTGTCTGCTGAATTTTGGTATGGTATAAAGATGGTTATCCCGCCATCTGTCATTTCCTTAGTCGCCTCTTACGACACCAAGGGACGAATGGGTGATGTTATTATTCTTAACCCGATACCATTTTGAGAATAAAAAGCCTAGGAAGGGAAGAACAAAACAAAATTCTATGGGTGTCGTCCTCATTGTCATTTTCATTAACGAACCGCTGCTACCTACGACCACCGAGTTTGCTGCGTGTCAGTTTTCGATCGTTAACTCTTGCGCGCTGTGCAATTCTGTCGACGAGTCTACCCATTTGTTCTGTAATAGTACAAATTCCATTCCAATGGCGCTTACTCTCGGTGTTAATACTTAGTCGTTTGTCCTTTCCAAATTGAGCTATTGGACTTTACACACATTCTCATTTGTTTTGCTGTCATGCTGACAACTTTCAGTGCAAAATAGAATGCCACAACTATTATCATGTGAGACGATCATACAAACAAATATTATATTATACATGGGCATGGAAGTTATAAGTATTTGTGAATGTTTGTCTATATAAATATAAGCAACTATGTATCTGACTAACATATATTTCACCGTTAGCTTAGATATTATGTCGGCAATAAGTACACCAACTTTCACGTCGTCCATATAAGTTTCAGTGAAGAGTGGGTCGAAAGGACTTCTTGTCTATCTACCCCAGTATGGAAATTCGCGTGAAGATATAAAAAAATATTAATATGTATTTATATTAGGAAGTTACTAATTGTATTAATTATGTATTAACTACTGAAAAAGTAAGTTTACAATGAGCAAACCTAATGCCTTGTGGCATGGCCAGTCAATTGCTACAGATAATAATGTAGCATAAACTGTTTGGTGCCGAAAGGCCGTAGAATTTGTACTTCAGGTAGAGATTCACGAGCCATAGGATATCTGACCATCTCGGTAGTTAGGTAAGAAGAATTTCTTTTCTATTTTTAGTGAGGTCCAAATCGAATAAAGTATTAATATACGAGTAAGAATAACAAAAGTTTAGTGCAACGCTTTTGCAGAATAAGAAGCCACTCCAGCTTTGAACGATGATCGTGAATGTCATCATATTTACACCGACCGAAGCCTATATATGTATAATAGTTTGCTTGGTAGTTAGAACTTTTACAGGCCATTATGTATATATCATAAGTAAATAAATAAATAAATATCTTCACGTAATTCCCAATACAGGAGTAGACAGAGGTCTAGTCCAGACAATTAAGTCCCTTTGACCCGCACTCCACCGAAGATATTTTCATAACAACGTGACAGGTGGTGAGCCAGTCGCCGTCTTTATGTCCGAGCCAATGATATAATCATAATGAGCTAATATATAAATCCTCTGTTAGTTTTAAGGTCTGGAAATAAAATAACTATAACTATACTACAATTTAATACTGCATAAATAATTTAATACCTGCTATAAAAATAAGAAACTAATGTTATTGGCTAATGGAAAAGTACTAGAGTTATTGGTCTGTCTTATTCGCTTATGTTACAAAAGATTGGCTTACGGAAGTCTGTCACAGCGAGGCATAGCAACATAGATAAATCAGATTACGGACGAATGATTTGCAAATTGGACATTATTCGTTTCATCGCACTGTGACCCGCCACTACAAATTTAACACTTACAATTTGACAGACAAAATGCCTGCATGTCTCGGTACTTTCGAGATATTTTTCAGAATTGAAGTCATTTTTATCTATCATTGATAAATATCCATTTCACACGTCAAACGTAATTTTAAGATTAATGTGTGTTTTGTAGTTGAGTTTATTTAACGGAGAATAAACGTGGAGACGAAAGTCCATATATCCTATTTTATTTCAGGAAACCCATCAAGTATCATTATCGGATTTATAATAAAAATAAATAAATAAATATAAATAAATATCTTCTCGCAATTCCCAATCCAGGGGTAGACAGAGGTCTAGTCTAAATCTTCTATTCTAAAAAATTAAGTCTCATCGACCCACCTTCCACCGAAGATATTTTCGGGACAACGTGACAGGTGGTGAGCCCGTCACCGTCTTTATGTCCAAGCCAACGTTGTAATTCGTACATAAGTTTTTTGAAAAACCTATTGATACGAGCCTGCCTCCTGGGGATCGAATTCGGATCTCTTGACTCGAAATTATGACCCCCCTCGGCTATCGTGAATTTTTATCGGATTTATGTTGTTATAATACATCTTCTCACTTTTCCCGAGTCTCATAAATTATAATGGAAATTCATAATCTCAATAAGCTTTTAGTTATAATTTGTTACTGAAAGTCTAAAAAGTTTTCCCTTCTTGGAAAATTCGCTTATTAGCAGTCTTTGTCACAGAATTACCAATAAGCCGCCGGCAGGAGGGAGATGCGACGAAACTGCTCAAGTTTTTTTTTTTAATTACAACCCTGATAAACCACAACGAAGCGCTTGAACCATAAAATAAAAAGTGTTCTAGTAATATGTAAGATACAAATAGAAAAGAGTAACCAACATGTAAAACCATGTAAAATAATATCACAGAGGTTTTTTAAATCAACAAATGGTTTAATTAAAATTTCTGCCCTTTTCAGTAAATTATGATACTATAATAGCTAAGCTATATAAACCCACATTAATATTGAGGAAGTTAATAAAATAATTTTTGCGAATTGCTGTAAGTGTAGTAAAGAATGCTCTGATGCCGAGACATGAGTGTGTATGAAGAAAATGATGATCATTTTAGGAAAGCGATAAGAGGCATGTAAGGATCATGGCGCTCGGCGATCTATTCTCTCTGGCTGCTGTCATACCATCTAGGAAACAAAGATTTATACAATCAGTCAATTTAATAACCTGCTTGGTCCTTCTTAATGTTTTCGTTTCTCATGGAAGTTCAAAATAAAAAGGAAAAAAATCTGTATTGTAGAAATGCAAAGTTTTGAAAAAGAAATAAGTTAATCAATAAATGTTTGAGTGTAGCGGAAACAAAAATATTTGTTTATATTAACTATATCACTCCCTTGACCAACATACACATTTGGCACATACGAGTTCACTAGGGTGGGATGACAGAGGTCTAGATAGGTTAGTCCTTTTAATCTGCATTTCATCTAATCTTACTACGTACGAACAATATTGGTGGTGGTGATCTTATAACCGCTAAGTGTCTAAAGTCTTCATATGCTTTGAGTGTCATATTTGCCTCCCACATGGGGATCCAACCCAAATATTCTGATTGTAATACAGATCACACAGCCATTTAGTGATCGTAGGTTCCTCTCGGCCATTGTTAGGTGACCCATCGCTTATCATCCAAACATATTTAACAAAACATTAATTTTGCCGGATATGCCTATTTCGTCATATTCCCGGGCCTCAAGATCTTTCAGGTATTACCCCTAGTCCACTCTAAAACGCTTGTGAGCCTATTTTAAAAAAGACATCTTTTATGTACGCTTTTTCTTTTTATTATAATTTTTGTAATCCTGACTAAATATATTGCACGTGTATTTTTTTATGTTTTCATGCAATATAATGTGTTATTATGTGTAAATATAGCATATGTATAAAGCATGATTTACTGTCTCACGTATGTAAAGGTCAAACCTTAGTACCCGTTGATTTAAAATATGAGGTGTTTAGGAGAAATTTAAACATATACACCATGTTCTGCTTTTCTTCTTTAACGGCCAGTTTGTTTGATGAAAATACTTCGCTGCCAATTCTGCCACTAAATAATATTGTAACAAATGAGCCCCGGTCTGAAGAGTATAAAGACTGCAGACGCGATTTACCTTCAAGTGGCCTTTACGTTCGTTTTTCCTATAAAACAATAAGGAGAATAATAATCGCCATGTTTCGCGAGTGGATTGGCTATCACTAAACCATATACTTAGCACTTTAGACGCTGCTACTTATCATCAGTCTCCTAGTAATTGGTCTGTCATAGTTCGAGATGGTTACAAAAACACAAAAAAATGCTCTAGGAAAGGCGTGAAAAATTATTACGCCGATGCCACACGACATTATGATTTTCTTGTTGTTATTAAATACATACATACTGCTGCACTGCAGAACTTAGGCCTCTCCCAAAGGGAGTATTTGCCGTGATCGCCACGCTTGGCAAGCGGATTGGCGATCGCAGTATCAAACACCTCGCACCTTAGACGCTGCTGCCCATCTTCGGTCTGATTATTTTGGTTTAATATTTTTAGAGATGGTTATCCAGCCACCTATCGGTTGCGATAACGATTTTTAAGGCTGTTTCCCTTAGTCGCCTCTTACGACACACACGGGAAGAAAGGGAGTGGCAATATTCTTACACCGTTACCACACGGTTTATAACCGTGATTATGAGAATGTTATTAAATATATAAGAGATACATAATAACAACAGTTCAAATAATAAATTTATACCGATATTTCTAAATTAGACCATGGCTCATCATTTTAATGACAATAATTGCTACGAAGGATTTTAAAATTTAGATAGCTTCCATAAAAAAGTCTTCAACAATGGTGAAGTTTTCCACTTTACCGAGGCCAAATAAAGTTCCTGATGTACTTAATTGCATTTAGAAGTTCTTCCTCTGCTAATTTTCAAACCATTCCCTTAGAGCTTGCCATCCCATTGACTGAGGGAGTTGTGTTATGATATCGGGCTAAGAAAACATTTATAATGGTTATGAAATTATTTCCACCACACTTATAACTAAAAGTCCTTTTACACAAAATACACGCTTAGACGTAGAGTTGCGGAAACCAGCCCGTCTAATCTATTCTAATCTAAGTCCTTTTATGGGAGAACGCTTCTTCAATAATAAGTGTTTGATATTGTCCCGCTTGAGCAATGAATGGCGATTACCATACCAGATACCATAGAAGATATATTTTATTATATAAAATATTAATTAGCTTTGTATTTTTTTCTGTATGATAATGGTAGGGTAATCATTTTATTAATAACCTACTTTTGACTTTGTAATTTAAACAGCTTTTACTAACGTGGTGGCTAATATATTAACCATCTTATTAAATACACATAAAAGGAAATTTATGATTTCTGTACTCACTGGTTATCAAAAATGCGTAACAATATAGTTTTTCTGTGGGTTTTATCATGCACTTTAAAAGAACAAGTATGTGACAAATCGGAAAACTCTCCGCCAGATTTAAACCGGATGAGTGTTGCTCCCCTGCGGCAGACATGGGGCGGTGTATAAAATCGTTAAATGGCTATGCAGTCTAGTTTTATGGATACGTGATTGAAAAGTGAAGTAAATGAATGCCTATTATAAAGTGAAATTGTAATAAACATTGCAAGCAATGTAAAAAGCACAACAAAACTTTATTAACATATAATCTTTATTAACATATTTATCTTTATTAACATATAAGAGCTGCATGCTTGAACTTTTAATCTGTAATTCTAATTAGAAAAATGATTGAAATTACTCTTATGTTACATAGCCTTTTTATTTTAGGTCCAATTTGCACAAACATTGGTTTTTGTCATGTACTTGAACCAGCCGTATATAGTTTTCTGAATTAAATGGTTAAGCTACACAAAACGCCTATCAATTTCGCCTAAGCTCGACCAGAAACAGAACAAAACGCATAAATAGTACAACCGACAAGCGACGATCACCGTTTGCACACAGTGTAGTACGAGGTGAATTTAATAGCCGTACATAATTTAATTGTTCCGGACTGCCGGCCTGCGAAACGACATATTACAGTCCTTGTGCATGAACCGCTCGGAAAAACTCGTCCATGTTTTGCTTTATTCGGAATTTAAATTTTATAATCATCGATCAACCGCTTTAACGCGGTTTTTTTTTTTGTGGTCTTACGCAAAATGTTATTTAAAAATTCATAGAAGATTAAAATTATGGGAATAAATTTTGATTATATAAAATTATTTATTTATCTTCTCGCACAGTCCCTGACAGGGTAGTCAAAGATAACAGATCGCCAAGTCTCACGATTCTTACATACAAGAGGTAATATCTATATGTATATTTTTATGTGTAAGCACAAAGATAAAACCTCATATTTAAATATTCACATACGTCATCCGGTCCCGAAGTAGGATTACTGAGTCTCGCCAACTGGATGGTGATTACGTTACATATAACTACGCTTCAAAATCAAAACTACTTATACTCGTATATAGAAATAATTATAAATACATATAATTATCCATGACTTTTGCACAAACATTCATGTTTAACACATAAAATATTTGTCTCTACCGAGACTTGTATTTGCAACCTTAGCTTGGATTTATATATAATGTTGAGACTCTCTGAATCATGTTAATTCACGTAATTATTGTAAATTTGAATTGTTAACACGAATATAAGAAAACATATACCTTGTATATTACACACTGCAGTCCGTGGCTTTGCACGCGACTAAATAGTTACTAATTATTTTTCTAAAATAAAAGTAGCCAAAATTACTGAACACTATGACATCAGCTATCTGGTAGTGAAAGCTTTAGAAAAATCAGTTCAGACGTTTCGAAGAATAACCGAAAAAACAGACAAATTATATATCTTTTATACTTCACATCTACTTTCAAATATATTTAGTGAAAGCTACTCAAATTTAATTTGCTGAAGTTTAAAAAAAATACTATTTGCCAAAAAAAACCCTATTAAATTTGTTTAAGAATAACTAAAATATGCTAGTTAAGTTTGAAAGGTGCTTTTACATCAAAATTATAAATGTTGTTTTCTATTAGTGACGAATGTTAAGCAATGCAACATAAACATTCAACCCCAGACTGCACGGCATCTCCATAACGAGTAATGCCCAATTTACAATTCACGCGGCGGTAATGCGATTTATTTTACCCTTTGTGGCGTGAACGAAAATAATATTCCATTTTAGTCAAATGTAGCAATAACTGATAGAAATCAATAAAATATTTCAACTATAGTACATAAATGTGTATTTAATTATATAAACTTTACGAGCCTTTAAATATATATTGGCCAACCCCAAAGTATTTGACATGATCGTCACGCTCGGCAAGCGGATTGGCCCACGCAGTGCCAGACATATTCCACCTCAAATGCTCCTCCTCCTCCCATCATCAGTCTGTTTATTTAACTTTGGCGCTTTCCAGGTTGTCATGCGCCATGAATCAGTAGCTATTTTGCAAGTTTTTTTCCTTGGCACATTTTCCGACAGCTATGGTAAGGCAAGGAAGTGGATAATATTTATGCAGATATCACTCGTCTTGCACCTTTTTTAATTCACCAGAACTGACGTGGACAAGTAGTCTACACAGATAATTCTTTTCGACTCACCTATCACAGAACTTTACTTGGGACAACGTGGATACTGAGGCCATCGAAGTATTATTTATTGTCTAAACTAACGGTACAATATACTTAAAAAGGTATACTCGTATTTATATTGATACATATTCATCGCACAAATGTTTGTCCTTAGCGGGAATCAAAACCGCAACTCTTAACTTCGAGGGCAAAGTCCTAGGTTGTCGGGTCGATATCAATACAATTCTATACTATGATTATTATACTTACTCGTACTCTTATGTAAAGTTTTTCCAAGAGACCTTTCTATTGGACTATTTAAGTAACTAAATTTTATGTCCGGTTGGAGTCATCATTACACACAAAACGACGATTTACATCGAGATTAGTTTCTAAATAACAACGCATGTCGTTGTTACAACATGATAATACCATAAACAATCCTTGTTAATGTACCCAAGAGCAAAGCTGATCCAAAATATTACAGAGATATTCTGAAACTTTAGAACTATACAGATTAACAGGACTATAATATAAATATACAGAAAGTAAAGTAGGTATAGTGGATACGAACACGAATCCGTTTTTTTAAGTAACATCGAGTTACTTAAAAAAATATTCGATTCGTCCGGAGCAAAAAGTGTGTGCAAATAAGTTGCAGTTCTTTTAGGAAGCAATACAATGGAGGACTGGGAGCTTATAATATCACTCACCAGCCGAAACAGAGAAGCAATAAATGCCTGTTTGTGTCAAGTTAGTCAAGTTAGTCGGTCCATTCTTATGACCATCATTCATTTGCATAAAACATGTATGAGGATAGTCTTTATACCGATTTGCCGATGGCGTAGCCATTATCGGCAAATCAAATTCACCATTGATGTTGATACCGTATCCGTTCCAGTTCAGGAGCTTGAAGACATCTTCCAGTGTAATGATGAAAAGTTTCGGGGACATGTCACCCTGTTTCA
The DNA here is from genome assembly GCA_029286605.1 of Sericinus montela. NCBI lineage: Eukaryota > Metazoa > Arthropoda > Insecta > Lepidoptera > Papilionidae > Sericinus > Sericinus montela. Next base: position 5,377,975 of record JAGSMR010000020.1, read on the forward strand.
CATTAAATTAAATAAAGAAAAATTAACCTCTATAAACATATGGTAAAACAGATTCTTAACGCATTGAAGCCGATAAAACTCGTATGTTTAGGAGAATTGATATAATGATAAACTTAAAGAGTTAGTATGATGATTCCCAAAAATGGCTTCGGTCGAAGGGACTTAATTGTCTAGACCTCTGTCTACCAGGGGTAGACATAGGTCTAGACTATGGCGTGAAGATATTTTTTAAAGGTTAGTAAATTATTGTAAATTGGAATTAAGTCCTTTCGACCCACCTTTTACCAAAGATATTTTTTTGGGGAGAACGTGACTCGTGGTGAATCAGTCACGATATTTATGTCCAAGCCAACGATATAAATCGTACATAAGTTTTGAAAAAAACCCTTTGGTATGAGCCTACCACCTTGGGATCGAACTCGGGTCTCTTGACTCGAATTCCGATTTCCCAACCTCTCGGCACATGAATATTGTATATAATGACTATTGTATATTAGCTATATGCCGGTGAAAGTTCGGTCAAAATAAGACCAGCAGTTTTGAAGATTAGCTCGAATGCAAATAAAAACAAACAAAAATTATAAATTACTTCATTTTGTTAACAACATTTTGTTATAAACAGTTTATATACTTTCACATGCATTAAGCTAACAGCTGTGAATTTGATGTTATAGAAAAAAATCATGTAATGTAAATATTAAATATGTTACTATTATTAATAATATTATATACTGTTATTAATAATGTTATATACTGTTATCAATAATGTAACTTTTAAATATTAAAATAATGTTATATAGTGAATTTAACTTGTGTTGAATCGATATTTGAGTCCCGCACTATAAATAATGTAATCCGATGAAACAGTTTGCTTTATGGAAACCCCTACAAAACATGTAACGTTTTTTTTCTCGAGAAAATAAAATGACAGTGAAAAACACTTTCCTCCCACAGCGCAATAATACGCTGTTTAGAATATAGTTTTTTCCGTAATGCCACAAACACAAGTTATGTTTTATAGACTACGCATTGCCTTACTAAATGCGGTAAGACTGAATCTTTCGAGACTCAGATCTTTTTAATCACCTTATTTGGAAAGGAAATGGGCAATCACCTTACCAGAACTAGCATCTCAAATGCTGATACTTCTCATCTGTGTTTCTGATTCATTTCAAGATTTTTGTACCATCGTGGAGTCCGTCATTCGTGGACCTATGCAACCTACAACAATCCACTTTTGTCAAATAAAATTATTATTTGATATTAATTGAAATCAAAGTATTCTCTTTATATTTGTTTTAGAAAAATTTAGATTTTTTTAAAAATAAATAATTACATTTATAGATTGTGACAACACACATATATATCTTATGAGATATATATGTGTGTTGTCACAATCTATAAATGTAATTATTTATTTCTAAAATTATTTATTTTTTAAATAATTTATTTTTAAATATGTTCTACTCTAATCCCAAAGTAAGCAGCTTAAACACTAGTATTATGGAATCAGAAACAATGAAGGTACAATACCCAGAGCTAAAGAAAATTAGAAAAAGTTTTTTCTAACCATTGACCCGACCGGGAATCGAACCCGGAACCTCAGAGGTGACACCTAGAAAACCGACGTGTAAGTCACTCTTCGACAAAGACGTCATCGAGATTTTTTATTTATTATGCCTAGTTAGACATTATCAAACTGACATTTCAAAACACATATTGATGCATTTACAAATTGTAACGTGTGGGTTGCCGTAAAGAATAATGCGCAATTTACTATTCATGGTACGGTAATTTGATTTATCCAAGCTATTGTGACCGAGGCACACACTGCAAAGCGATACGGTTGGATAAATGATCGAAACGAACTACTGGAATTTCAATGATCCTTTCACCGCACGTTTTGTACAGCATACATTTAAAGAAAAACACTTTAAAATTTTAAAATTGATTTTTTATACATAATTCCTTTCAAATCTTTGAAATTTTTATACATCTGAAACAGATATTTTAGGATTATTATCAGAAAATACAATTTCGTTTATATTTTAAACGTATAAATATAAACATATCTTCTTGCCATTCCCAATACAGTGGTAGACAGTGGTCTGCACAATTATGTCCTTTCGACCCACCTGCCACCGTAGACATTTTTCGGAACAACGTGATTAATGGTGAGCCCGTCGCCTCCTTTATATCTAAGCCTACGCCTATATATAAATCGTATAGAAGTTTTTGAAAAAACCCATTGGTACTGCCTGCCACTTGGAGATCAAGCTCGGGTCTGTCGACTCGAATTCCCATCACCGTACAGTGTACACCCATACAGTGTACTGTAATACACTGGGTTACTTCACCATTATTCTACAGTAATTTACACACAGATACACGTTAACAATTAAAAAATTTAATTTAACCGTTACCCTAACCCGTTTGCTTAGCGTACTTTAGTTTAGTTTAAGTTTCGCTTACTTTCTTAGTCCTCGTCATAATCATAGTCTTAGTCTATAAACTAATGCAAGATAGTTGATCAACACACGTCAAATTATAGTCTAACCCGAGTTTTATTATGTGTAAATTGATTTAGTCATAACTGTTTGAAATTTATCCATTTCTGAATTTAAAAACACTAATCCTACAAGTATTTCATAACATTAGCAAAAAATATTTTTATTTTATATATATACATATATATGTGTAGATAGGGATAACATCACATACATTGCTCCGATCCCAATGTAAGATGTTAAAGCACTTGTTGTATGGGAATCGGAAACAACGAAGGCGCCACAAACACCCAGACCCCAGAAAACGTAGAAAAAGTGGTTTCACCCGAGTCAATGACCCGGTCGGGAATCGAACCCGGGATCTCCAGATGGCGACCCCCTGAAAACCAGTGTTTACGCCACTCGTGCACGGGGTCGTCATTTTTTGTTTGGTTTAACGCTATTTGACGAAGTATTAATACAGTATTTATTATGTAGTAATACACTTGCGATGGCTAAATAATATTACATGTACATAATTATAAATAATTTTTATACCTAGTGTAGAACATAATACAATATTATCCCTTAGAACCATTTTTATACGTAGGAAAATACCTAGCGTATACCTAAGCTCACCGGGGAAGGGTGATGCATGCCTATGGGCTATGCCACAAGGGCTTTATCACACTTTCGCGGCTCTAAGGGTGCTGACCGCTTTGGGCTGCGGGAGAGAACGTATCATTTTAATTTTTTTAAAATACCGTTCAATGTGCACATTAAAACTTATATAAAATTAAACTGTTAGCAAAGATTTTATGGCGTTTTATTTAGTATTTAGAAAACTTTCCAAAGTCAGGAGTTGCTTATAGCATCCGTGGTCACCAAGAAAACTTTTATTTATTAAGTTTAAAAAAAAAGTCTTCACACAATTCCCAATACAGAGGTATACAGAGGTCTAGTCTAGACAAATAAGTCCCTTTGACCCACCTTCCACCGAAGATATTTTCGGGACAACGTGACAGGTGGTGAGTCCGTCGCCGTCGTTGTTTTGAGTTTTGATCCGATTTATAAAACATGAGCTCACGGAGTCTCTGAATTTGACTTCCTATATTGACCAGTCCGGTAATTGAACCTGGGACCTCAAAGCTGGCGACACCCAAAAAAGTAGTGTATAGCTGCGGTCGTCTAGACAGACAGAATAGAAACCGTTGGGGCGATCTGAAATATGACTACAGACTGCAGCTTTCATAGAGAGTCCTGTTTACTGTTTTATGTATGTACGTCTACGTAGCTGGATCTACTTAAAGGTGTCTTGAGATTCGTCCTGGACTGAATACCATTACTTGCACTATTACTGAATCCATTACGATCGGAATTCAAATTAGGGGACTCGAGCCTGATCACTAGGTGAAACGGACCACTGAGTTATTTCGAAACTAGTACGATTTGTATCGATCTTTAATTGCCACAAGGATTTAATTGTTTAGATATCATGTTTAACTTCATTTCTTGAAAATATAAAAAATAAAGCTGCTATCATATCCAATATTCTCGAAAACGGAAAATCATTCCGTTTTCGAGAATATTGGATATGATACGAGAATAAAATAAATCAAAAACACGTATTGTACAAATTTTGTCATTTTGTAACCAAGAATTGAAAGACGATCCTGTTTTTACAACATAAACTCTATATATCATAGACTAAGAACTATTTACGCTTTGACACTGATCGGTTTATATAACATTCTTCCCATGGAAGTAAAGTCAGATGTATTAAACATTACTGATAGGATCCTCTTAGACTTGTGGGCCAATACTCGCGCACAATCATTTCCAATTTTATTTTGATGACACTCATAATGATATTGTGGGCACGTGTGTGGAACAGGAAATGGCGGTATATGGATTATTTTGATAGAACAGTTTAATTTTATGTATGTTTTGACGTGAATTTAAATGTTGAAAAAAAATTTTATGCAACAGTATTAATGGCCAAAATAGTTATATATGAAATTGTTATATATAATACATATAAGAACTTCACATGAATTAAAGTCTTTATATATCAGCTACGTTACATACACGTTACAAAGGGTACGGATATAAATCGCATTACTGCGCGTGAATTGTAAATTGGGCATTAGAGTAGATACCCGTAGCAACTCCTGGAGGTTACGTAAGTATTCTATGGTTGCAATATTTCTAGAACTTTGTAAAACTTTAGCAATATCTTCCATGAATAGGCTATGAATAAAAAAGAAGTTCTTGTCAACGATTTTATTCTTTTGGCAGTAAGCATAAAAGGATGTCTGTGTCAGCGGTTGTGTGCGCACGTGTATCAAAGTTTTCTTTATTTTTTGGCTAGAACCGTCTTTTAACAAATTGAGGTTCAAGGAAAACATAAAAAACTGTTATCAACGATTTCGTATAAAAATGTCAGTTTTTGCTTTCTTCTATGAAGCATCACTTCTGGACCTCGTAAGGAATTAATAAAAAAATATTTATTCACTACTACTTAACAAATCAAACAAATAATACATATGTTGCTAGTTAATAATTTATTTATACAAATATATATATATATATATATATATATATATATATATATATATATATATATATATATATATATATATATATATATATATATATATATATATATATATATATATATATATATATATATATATATATATATATATATATATATATATATATATATATATATATATATATATATATATATATAATCAATGCCATTAATGACATTTCTTCAAAAAGAATTTCAATTGCAAATCAACAACAATCCAAAAGAATCTACTACCAAATATGGAACAACTATAGATGCTGTAATGGTGATTTATCTTGATAATGTTTCATCCAATACTTTTGTAACGTAATAAATAAATATATAAATATCTTCACGCAATTCCCAATACAGGGGTAGACAGAGGTCAAGTCTAGACAATTAAGTCCCTATGACCCACCTTCCACCGAAGATATTTTCGGGACAACGGGACTTTACTACTACGGGACTTTTGTAACGTAGTTTAGTTATCATCGACCAATCGTCACAGTAATACCGGCAGAGGAAACATCGGCAGAGGAAATATAACTATAACTGAAGTCACATAGAGAGAGAGAAAATATTTAAATTGTGGCCACTTGATATTAATATCGAATTTTTATATCAAATGTAAATAAATGCTTATTAAATAAAGTTACCATTTTCTGTAAGAAATTCGTAATACTTCATTTTTTCATTAGTATTTTCTTAGTACTTCATTTTTTCATTCCTGTAATAATATTATCTTTTATGCATGTTACTTGTACACACACGATATTTCACATCTGCCAGGCGTCCCATGACGGCTCACATTTTTTTACATTTATTTACAAATTTAAACGCTGGGTTATAAAAAAATAAAGAAATTATCTTCACGCAATTCCCAATACAGGGGTACACAGAGGTCTAGTCTAGACAATTAAGTATCTTTGATATTTTCGGGACAACGTGGTAGGTGGTGAGCCCGCCGCCGTCTTTATGTCCAAGCCAACGATATAATTCGTACATAAGTTTTTGACCCTAAACCTATTGGTCGGAATTTCTAGTCAAGAGGACTCGAAATTCCGACCAATAGATATTCCGGATATTTACGACCAATTTCGAGTCAAGTCCTCTTGTCTCGAAATTCCGACCACCCAACCACTCGGCTATCGTGACGCTGGGTTATGATACTTAAATTTGTGGTTATTACACTTATAAAAAATTTACTGTGGATGACCCAGGGCAACATTAAAAATGACCACTAGCAAAGGTAAACTATATTAAACTAAGTTATGGTAAACATTATCAAATTGTAAACTTTGAGAGTGTTTTTTTATTTTATTTTTAAACGTTTGTGCCGATTTTATATTACGAATTGGAGGAGGTATGTTGTTCCAAATTTTTGTTGCCGCGTACTTAAAACTGCCCTGAGAGGCAGAAGTTTGTATGTTAGTATGTTTCGGAATTTTTAAAAATAGCGTAGACAACCGAGAACGATAGGCCAATGTGAGTGAGTTTTTCAAACAGGTGCGACGATTCTTAGCTACACCAAAAAGTAAATTACTAAAGTGAACATAACGTCTTAATGCATCTCAAGGGGGAATTTTAAAACAAAATCTGGCACACTCATTTTGCACCCGTTGTATTAGTAATTGACTTTTTGACAACAATCTGGGACCATACACAGTATCACAATAATTCATTTTTGATAGGATCAGCGATTCAACCAAGTTTTCGCGAAGTTGAGTGCTTCTGTATAGAGTTTGTGTTAGAAATTCACAAACTCTATACAGAAGTTTAAGACGATAAAAACAATTACGACGTTTTCAATCGTTGTGAAACCTTACAGTTTTAAATCCTTTTAAACGCATTTCCCATTATAAAATGAATATGTGGTTTTGTAGGCCGGCAACCCGGAACAATTGAATTATGTGCAGCTATTAAGTCTCTAACAAAACGAGCTTTCCGTAACAACGGCGCTTATCGCTTGTTAATATTGGGACTAAGCTATAAAAGCTGGTCATATAAGGCTGACGAAAGACCGGGATTACAACAGTAGTTATATTCTGCAATGGCTTCGAGTTTCCAAACTGACCAGGTGTATTAATATGTGGTGTAAAGTCATCCTACTAATATTATACATGTGAAATTTGGGCTGTTTAGATTTTTGTGTTACTCATTGTTACTTCTCTATAACGTCAAAACGGCTGTATTGCAATAGATATCGTATGGCACCGGCATAAGACCACCCGTGGATGAGATATATAAAAAAATAACAAAAAAAACTGCGGTTGCCAACACGCTCGCCAAGCGTGACAACTATGGCAAAACCCTCCAATGATATTAGCTTAGGGGGAGGCCTATGTTCATCAGTGGACTCGTGATAGGCTTTAAAGAATAAATAAATAAATAAATATCTTCACGCAATTCCCAATACAGGGGTAGACAGAGGTCAAGTCTAGACAATTAAGTCCCTATGACCCACCTTCCACCGAAGATATTTTCGGGACAACGGGACTTTACTACTACGGGACTTTTGTAACGTAGTTTAGTTATCATCGACCAATCGTCACAGTAATACCGGCAGAGGAAACATCGGCAGAGGAAATATAACTATAACTGAAGTCACATAGAGAGAGAGAAAATATTTAAATTGTGGCCACTTGATATTAATATCGAATTTTTATATCAAATGTAAATAAATGCTTATTAAATAAAGTTACCATTTTCTGTAAGAAATTCGTAATACTTCATTTTTTTCATTAGTATTTTCTTAGTACTTCATTTTTTCATTCCTGTAATAATATTATCTTTTATGCATGTTACTTGTACACACACGATATTTCACATCTGCCAGGCGTCCCATGACGGCTCACATTTTTTTACATTTATTTACAAATTTAAACGCTGGGTTATAAAAAAATAAAGAAATTATCTTCACGCAATTCCCAATACAGGGGTACACAGAGGTCTAGTCTAGACAATTAAGTATCTTTGATATTTTCGGGACAACGTGGTAGGTGGTGAGCCCGCCGCCGTCTTTATGTCCAAGCCAACGATATAATTCGTACATAAGTTTTTGACCCTAAACCTATTGGTCGGAATTTCTAGTCAAGAGGACTCGAAATTCCGACCAATAGATATTCCGGATATTTACGACCAATTTCGAGTCAAGTCCTCTTGTCTCGAAATTCCGACCACCCAACCACTCGGCTATCGTGACGCTGGGTTATGATACTTAAATTTGTGGTTATTACACTTATAAAAAATTTACTGTGGATGACCCAGGGCAACATTAAAAATGACCACTAGCAAAGGTAAACTATATTAAACTAAGTTATGGTAAACATTATCAAATTGTAAACTTTGAGAGTGTTTTTTTTATTTTATTTTTAAACGTTTGTGCCGATTTTATATTACGAATTGGAGGAGGTATGTTGTTCCAAATTTTTGTTGCCGCGTACTTAAAACTGCCCTGAGAGGCAGAAGTTTGTATGTTAGTATGTTTCGGAATTTTTAAAAATAGCGTAGACAACCGAGAACGATAGGCCAATGTGAGTGAGTTTTTCAAACAGGTGCGACGATTCTTAGCTACACCAAAAAGTAAATTACTAAAGTGAACATAACGTCTTAATGCATCTCAAGGGGGAATTTTAAAACAAAATCTGGCACACTCATTTTGCACCCGTTGTATTAGTAATTGACTTTTTGACAACAATCTGGGACCATACACAGTATCACAATAATTCATTTTTGATAGGATCAGCGATTCAACCAAGTTTTCGCGAAGTTGAGTGCTTCTGTATAGAGTTTGTGTTAGAAATTCACAAACTCTATACAGAAGTTTAAGACGATAAAAACAATTACGACGTTTTCAATCGTTGTGAAACCTTACAGTTTTAAATCCTTTTAAACGCATTTCCCATTATAAAATGAATATGTGGTTTTGTAGGCCGGCAACCCGGAACAATTGAATTATGTGCAGCTATTAAGTCTCTAACAAAACGAGCTTTCCGTAACAACGGCGCTTATCGCTTGTTAATATTGGGACTAAGCTATAAAAGCTGGTCATATAAAGCTGACGAAAGACCGGGATTACAACAGTAGTTATATTCTGCAATGGCTTCGAGTTTCCAAACTGACCAGGTGTATTAATATGTGGTGTAAAGTCATCCTACTAATATTATACATGTGAAATTTGGGCTGTTTAGATTTTTGTGTTACTCATTGTTACTTCTCTATAACGTCAAAACGGCTGTATTGAAATAGATATCGTATGGCACCGGCATAAGACCACCCGTGGATGAGATATATAAAAATAACAAAAAAAACTGCGGTTGCCAACACGCTCGCCAAGCGTGACAACTATGGCAAAACCCTCCAATGATATTAGCTTAGGGGGAGGCCTATGTTCATCAGTGGACTCGTGATAGGCTTTAAAGAATAAATAAATAAATATCTTCACGCAATTCCCAATACAGGGGTAGACAGAGGTCAAGTCTAGACAATTAAGTCCCTATGACCCACCTTCCACCGAAGATATTTTCGGGACAACGTGGTAGGTGGTGAGCCCGCCGCCGTCTTTATGTCCAAGCCAACGATATAATTCGTACATAAGTTTTGAAAAACTCATTGGTACTGCCACCTGGGGATCGAACTCAGGTCTCTCGACTCGAAATTCCGACCACCCAACAACTCGGCTATCGTGGCTTTAAAGAAGAAATGAAAATTATTGCACATATATTAATACAGGCTATAAACTATCAAGTCTTTATTAACATAATTTTTGTTTCGGAAAGATAAACGGATCCTAAAACTCGATTAGTGTTAAGACCAAATCGCAGTCCGGTTCTTGTTTTGATAATTTTCATGACATAAAATTTTTTACACTTGCCGTATGGTAAGTAAAGACCGATTAAGAGAAAAGCCTTGAAAGTAAAAATAGCTACCGATGGATGGCGAAATAACCATCTCGAAGATAACCTGAACACCAAACAAAAGTTAAGCAGACCGATGACAGGCATTAACTTCTGACGTGTGAAGTGCCTACTGCGATCGAAAATTGATTGCCAGAATTTCTGTAATTTTGTTTGTCGAAATTTCTGTAATTTATTTGTAATCGTTTTAAATATTTTTTAAATGTGATCAGAAATGTATAAATAAAAGAAAACGAAAACATTTAAATGTTACCTATTTTTATAGAGTCTCGAAGATAAAGCCCTTTCGGTTTTGTTAAAGTTTGTGACTGCTGGTGAATATTTCGAAAAAAAAAAGTATTAACTTTGTCCTGACTATAATGAGCACAAGCAAGTGTAGTCAACACGTGGTAAGTGTGAAACTAGAAAAATTAACTTCGATATATTCGGTCATTTATTTATATGTGTTGATACTCCACTCCGAAGAATATAGACCGAATAGGACATTACGCGTTTTCAAGTATAATCTTTTACTTAGTACGAAGAAAAGCGTAAGCGAGTACATCTCTAAACAAAGATATATTGTAAAGAGGAGGAGAACACCAATGTGTTGCCGTCCAGAGCACGCCCAATTGCATTGCAGGCACTTCAATTAAATTTATGCAGCTTCGTAATGAACTCGTGTGTTCACGCTGTATTTACATACATTTTGCAATTGATTTATACCACCTACCTTATTTCACCTCTGTACCACATAAAATATAACTGACAAAGAATGCCTCTGGCATTAAGTCAACCTGCCTGTACACACTTTCTGATATATGAATAAAAAGTAATAAATTATTTTGATTACAAACTTCATACAGTTACTCTTTATAAGCTGTGATACATAATACATTCAAATTTTCTTTCACAAAATGCCTGTTACAATATACAAGGAGTCGACGAGAGCATATTAATTATTAAAGCTTTTCTCCCACCTAGTAACCTTAAGCCTCTCGTCCCATACATCCTCGGCTATATCTTGCCTATAAATTACGGCAGTAAATAAGCAAAAATTTATAAACAAATTTGTGTATTAAATGCATTTCTCTTTTGGAAAAATTTAAACGGGAAAAATGTTTGCTCTAAATTAAAATAATCTATACTCCAAGGAATTATTGTACTACTAAAGAACTGATTTAGTGGGAGATGCGTCTTAATGTCAATCTATAAAAGTAATATACATAAAACCACCCGGACTTTTGTGAGACATTTCACTTATGAAATAAAGATACGCACCATTAAAGCACACAATAGAGTCATGCCACGGATAGTCTTACCTATCACATTCACGCGTCAAAAGAATTTCTTATTTTCTATGATATTGTTCACTACGAACAATTCTTGGGAAAATATCTAATAAAATGCCGATCGATACGTGGAACATTAAAAGTTTAGGATCTTGTTTCAAATATTCAACTTTTGACCATTATTTGATCTTTATAACGATGTGAATTACCCAGTTCGATGTATTTTGTGAAATTAAACCTATTGTAAAAATATAGTTTCTAACTTTTACTATATTATTTCTTTTAATGTCTTTTAATAAACAAAATTTTCAAGATTAAATAAAAATGTAAATAGTTAAAATTGTAATTTTGTTTAATTAATATTACAATGACGCAATACTAACCTTGTAGTAAAATATGCATCCATTGTAAAAGGTGTAAGGGACTATACCGTAGAAAGGTTTATCGATTTTCACCGTAAAGGGTGCCAACTTTGGCCAAATTTAAATTTAGCTAATCTAATAATTTTATTAGATTACATTTAACTAGTAAGTAGACTTAGTATATACCTATGTTCGATTCATATTTTCATATTTATGGGCTTGGACATAAAAGACGATGTCACTGATTCTATTTATAGAGTTGTAAATCACAGTGATGCTAAAAAAGTGTTCACTTAAAAAATGTATTTGCCCTTACTCCTGTCTCACTACAATTTTATTTCTTGGTCAGCCCCCCACTCAGCCCCCACTCAATTATCTGATAAGTCATGTCACCCTTCGTTCGTTTACTTATTATAGATATATGACATAGTTGTTTGTTGTCACACGCGTTCCTATGGTAACGCCTAATAAGAAATTCTCAAAGATACCGCAAACGAAATTACAGGTATCAAATAATATTGCTTTGTATTTATCTGACTATAATATACATCCTTACCATTCCTTTAATTAATTACAGCTGGTGTTGTCAATTAATTGTTTAAAAAATTTTGTCGCTTCAATTCGGAACTCTATAGGCAAAACTAACCTATGACAGTCAAAGAAAAACAATATTTAAATCAATCGTATATCAATCGTATTTATAATTTAAGCCATTAGGGTAAAAGCGAACTAACAATCCACCCGATGGTAACTATATATTGCAACTCAAGCATATCTCCAAACTTAACGAAGGAGATTACAGGTACGTTGTAACTCCTGAAGAATATGACGTAATGATAAGTATATGACAATAATTGTATGATTCTTAAACCGAATCAGAACAGCTGTATGATATCACCCAGACGACGAATAATTTTGTATTGAGATGGCGTTTTAAAAATCAGGTTTATCGTCTTGAGAAATTCTTTAAGGGGTCATTTCTGCGCAAAACCATTTGTTTAAAAATATAGTTTACTAAAATGATTTACATTGTATGTTCCAGGTTATAATTAAAAAACAAAAATTAATATTAAGAAATTACTAGAGATATTTAAGTATTTTAAATTTACATATTTGAATATATTCAGATATGAAACATATATACGAAAAATCCGTTTGTATAGAAAAACTAAACCATTATTTATTATAACTACCCGACTTATTAATAGGAATAAATAATAGAAAAATAAAATATAATAGTGCAAGAGTACACATATTCTTAAAGTTTGTCAGATGAAAAGGTCAAAAAACAGATTTGTCTTACTTAAATCACTGAATGGTTAATTAAATATCTAGTACGTACTTCCATTTAAACATACCTACTTTTTGTAATAAAAATGTGTTTCACTCGATGAAAAAATAAGACCTATTACCACACGGATGACTCTCTAAATTTATCAGACAGAAAAACGTCGTTTAGTAATCTCAGTGGAATTGGTGCCTCTTTATCCCTGCATGATATATTCCAGGAAAACGTTAGATCGTCATAGAGAAAATAGACGTCGAAACGACACCGAGTCTTTGTGGGTGAATTGCAGTGGGCAGGAATTGAGTTATGTCGGACGTCCGCGCGATGCGACCCTTTGTCGCGTCATCAACCTACAAATTGGCAGTTTAGTCGCCAGCCACCGACTCGCCGTGGGCGATAGACTCTCTCACAGATATCTTCAAAAATACAAAGGTTATTTTTATCTGAAAAGCTTTGAAAATGTGGTGAATTTCGGTGGTGCGGCTTTAAAGGTAACAAACTAATATTATAATTTAGATTAATAGATAGTTCTGGAGATTAGTAATAAATTTAATGTAAATACAAAATTTTAAAATTTTAAACTTACTTAACGGCCTGTGATAGTCTAGTGGCTATAGCCTCTTCTGTAAGAAGGATTTAACATTTACTTACATGAAATAAATGAATTGGTGATCGCACTACCAGATTATTCGCACTAGCGTTAATATATTCAATAAGTCAAGTTACCATTAACATCAGATGAGCGTCGTACCTATGTTACTAAAATATCGATAATCAGGATAAATCTGATAGTCGCCAAGTAGGAGCTAATTAAGCTAGCCGCCGACCTGCACCAGATACACGAGTTAATTAAATTCCGACACTAGTTCCCCAACATATCCTGTATGTGTGCGGAAGACGTCAGTCAAGTGCAGTCAATTATTTTGCACGAATGTAACGAGAGGAAATGCACGAGAATTTTCGGAAGTATGGATGGATACTATTGGTGAATCTATGCAACGCTTTTCAGTTGAATTTAGTAAAATATGTTCTTCTTGTACTTTTATAAATTCATGTACTTGTGTATCCTTTGCTTAGACTCTAAGACTGCAAAATCTAGGAATCTCTGGATTACAGTTCAGTTATTTAGATCGTTATCGTGTGCGTTAGTCAGATCTAATATATGCCAAAAGATCAAAAATGATTGACACAACACATATTTTAAAACAATTAATGGCGGTGCGTGGTTTGTGTGATTAGCTTTTGTGGATATTCCTTATATGGATATAGCTGTAGCACAGACCTGCGTTATGAATAAACTGATTAAACATTATTTATTAATAATCAAACGCAAATTGTTTGTAAAATTTTTATAAAATTTAATAATAACCTTACCTTCGTTATTATTTTCATTTAGTTAAAACTTCTTCAGTTTATTTCATTGTCATAGCTATTTAGTACATGAACATCAAAATGAACATGGTTCCGACCGACACACGTTTCAACCTTTAATATCAAATCAAATCAAATATTTTTATTGTTTTAAATATTTTAAATGTTTTATATTGTTAATAAATATCAAATCAAATCAAATATTTTTATTGTTTGTCACATAACAATTACGGTCTTAAATATAATATTTTGGTTCTTGTGATACTCCATTGGGACACTGCAACTAACAAGGCGGAAGGGTAAATTATTTATTATAACTACCGACTTATTAATAGGAATAAATAATAGAAAAATAAAATATAATAGTGCAAGAGTACACATATTCTTAAAGTTTGTCAGATGAAAAGGTCAAAAAACAGATTTGTCTTACTTAAATCACTGAATGGTTAATTAAATATCTAGTACGTACTTCCATTTAAACATACCTACTTTTTGTAATAAAAATGTGTTTCACTCGATGAAAAAATAAGACCTATTACCACACGGATGACTCTCTAAATTTATCAGACAGAAAAACGTCGTTTAGTAATCTCAGTGGAATTGGTGCCTCTTTATCCCTGCATGATATATTCCAGGAAAACGTTAGATCGTCATAGAGAAAATAGACGTCGAAACGACACCGAGTCTTTGTGGGTGAATTGCAGTGGGCAGGAATTGAGTTATGTCGGACGTCCGCGCGATGCGACCCTTTGTCGCGTCATCAACCTACAAATTGGCAGTTTAGTCGCCAGCCACCGACTCGCCGTGGGCGATAGACTCTCTCACAGATATCTTCAAAAATACAAAGGTTATTTTTATCTGAAAAGCTTTGAAAATGTGGTGAATTTCGGTGGTGCGGCTTTAAAGGTAACAAACTAATATTATAATTTAGATTAATAGATAGTTCTGGAGATTAGTAATAAATTTAATGTAAATACAAAATTTTAAAATTTTAAACTTACTTAACGGCCTGTGATAGTCTAGTGGCTATAGCCTCTTCTGTAAGAAGGATTTAACATTTACTTACATGAAATAAATGAATTGGTGATCGCACTACCAGATTATTCGCACTAGCGTTAATATATTCAATAAGTCAAGTTACCATTAACATCAGATGAGCGTCGTACCTATGTTACTAAAATATCGATAATCAGGATAAATCTGATAGTCGCCAAGTAGGAGCTAATTAAGCTAGCCGCCGACCTGCACCAGATACACGAGTTAATTAAATTCCGACACTAGTTCCCCAACATATCCTGTATGTGTGCGGAAGACGTCAGTCAAGTGCAGTCAATTATTTTGCACGAATGTAACGAGAGGGAAATGCACGAGAATTTTCGGAAGTATGGATGGATACTATTGGTGTATCTATGCAACGCTTGTTCAGTTGAATTTAGTGACATATGTTCTTCTTGTACTTCTTATAAATTCATGTACTTGTATGTGTATCCTTGGCTTAGACTCTAAAACTGCAAAATCTAGCAATCTCTGGATTACAGTTCAGTTATTTAGATCGTTATCGTGTGCGTTAGTCAGATCTAATATATGCCAAAAAGATCAAAAATGATTGACACAACACATATTTTAAAACAATTAATGGCGGTGCGTGGTTTGTGTGATTAGCTTTTGTGGATATTCCTTATATGGATATAGCTGTAGCACAGACCTGCGTGATGAATAAACTGATTAAACATTATTTATTAATAATCAAACGCAAATTGTTTGTCATATTTTTTCTAAAATTAAATAATAACCTTACCTTCGTTATTATTTTCATTTAGTTAAAACTTCTTCAGTTTATTTCATTGTCGTAGCTATTTAGTACATGATATACATCAAAATGAACATGGTTCCGACCGACACACCTTTCAACCTTATCAAATAATCAAATATTTTTATTGTTTTAAATATTTTAAATGTTTTATATTGTTAATAAATATCAAATCAAATCAAATATTTTTATTGTTTATCACATAACAATTACGGTCTTAAATATAATATTATAGTTCTTGTGATACTCCGTTGGGGCACTGCAACTTACAAGGCGGAAGGGTAAATTATTTATTTTAAAACTATAATAAAATTTATATTAAACTATACTATACTAACAAAAAGTCAATATTTTTATACTATTTTAAGATATGTTTATATAATTTTTATATTATTTATTCTTTATACGTATTTCTTCACTTTTTACATATGTCACTGTCGCATTGGACTCTGCGGTCGCTCATCGTAGAGTCTACTCGCTTGAGGATGCCTTGTTTTGAGGCGAAACACGTGTCGCGTTTTCGGTGGTGGTGTGTGTTACCTGGTTTGAGTGTACTGGTGGTGGTGCATACAGTGGAGTTGGTGCACACATCTGTGGAATTGGTGCACGCATCTGTGGGAGGGAGGGTGGTGCTCTTCTTCTCTTCGGACCAGGTAGCATATACCTTTTTATATTTTCATGCGGAGGGTTGCGAAGTAATTTTTAAATAACAACTTTACAATGAATTTCCGCAAAGTAACGCCTGAGTCATCATATGTCACTGTAACGTATTGTCGTCACGTATATGTCACGACAATATCATACATCAATTTTAAAGGAATGAACCTTACCTCAAACATGCAAACAATATCATAAAATTGGAAAGAAAGTGCCCGAGCAAATTTCACACGTTATTGACAGTTCTCATTATTGCGATAAAAAAAATAATTTTACTTGGTTATATGTGCATCAATTTAAAGGAATATTTTTATGTTTTGTTTGATTCTACTCTTTTGCTGTAATTAAATTATTCAATCAGTAATACTGAATTGAACGTTTTGTCAAAATTAAATAGGTTTTTTAATAATTAACTCTGCGCTCTTCTACAACTTTACACTATACTTGTAATGATGTACCTATAATATAATTGCTTTTCGGGAATAGCGGTACAAATAAAAAATTTTATATAATTTTATATATATATATATATATATATATATATATATATATATATATATATATATATATATATATATATATATATATATATATATATATATATATATATATATATATATATATATATATATATATATATATATATATATATATATATATATATATATATATATATATATATATATATATATATATATATATATATATATATATATATATATATATATATGTGATAGAAAGAGGTAGGTGAAACATTTTTTGAAGTATATATATATATATATATATATATATATATATATATATAATGTAACTTGATACGGAGGCTGACTACCTCATTCACAATGTCAGTCTACGCGGGTGAAGCCCCAATCTCAAAGTTGGTATTTTTAAAATAAAAATTTGTTGTGCATTTACTGTGGCGGGGCAAAGATATCAATCTTTACATTCAGAAAACATCTACATGAATAGCTTGGCAAATCCCAAAATAAAAAATAACCAGAGTAGTTCGGCGGTGATATCAGCGCGAAATGGTAATAGTAAATATTTGACGAAAACTTATGTATGATTTAAACGCTCCGGTGAAATGTCGGTCGAAAGGATTAAACAGTCCTCTCCGACCTCTGACCAACCAATATTGGGAATACAGTATCTAGCCCTTGTAGCTTGCTTTTTAGTTCTATTTCCTTTGACCTATTAATGGTATCTTAAAAACGTTAATCTATCTATCTTAAAAATTTTTTACGAAATTTTCCATAACGTCCTTCGTGCGATTCTTATCTATTATAATTTGGAAAAGACGTATAATATTATAATTTGATTATTCGGGGTCTGAATGCGATGCAGCGTGATATAAAATACCTACGATATTGTTAGTGTTAAGGTATTATTGAGGTATTTACCTTTTAGTACCAGCGACCTCGACAACTTTGCAGCGTGAACGACGCCACCAGCACGGCTGCAATGTCCAATAAGACGAAGAAGCACTGCATATATATATATATATATATATATATATATATATATATATATATATATATATATATATATATATATATATATATATATATATATATGTATATATATATATATATATATATATATATATATATATATATATATATATATATATATATATATATATATATATATATATATATATATATATATATATATATATCAATATATTTGAAATTATATTGATATCTAAAAATTAAACAAAAATGTTATTATAAGTACTTTAAAATAATGCTATGAAAAATATGAATATTTTCGTTTTGGTAATAAATAGGAGTGCGTGGGTGGTCGGACTTTCGAGTCGAGAGACCCGAGTTCGATCCCCATGTGGCAGGCTCGTACCAATGGGTTTTTCAAAAACTTATGTACCAATTATATCGTTGGCTTGGACATAAAGGCGGCGACGGGCTCACCACCTGTCACGTTGTCCCGAAAATGTCTTCGGTGTAAGGTGGGTCAAAGGGACTTAATTGTCTAGACTAGACCTCTGTCTACTCCTGTATTGGGAATTGCGTGAAGATATTTATTTATTTGTTTTATAGGTTTGATATTTAATTACGTAATTCTTAATATTTAATTTTATATTCTAAACGCAAGTTTATATTTTATTTAATAATCAAATGATAATTTATTAAAGGAACCTCTTAAGCGGTAATCCTCGCGTCGTATTCATAGTCCAGACTAAATCCAATTAAACCGAAGAGCACCAGCTCCAGTACACAGATGTGGGCTTACTACATTCTGACTAAAAGTGACATAGTTATAACTCAAAAGTAATTTGATAAATTGAAAAAATAATACTTGCACTTGATAGAGTGTCAAGGTTCTTTTATCAATTTACTAGCTACGCAGTTTACGTACTTTGTTGACTAAATGAATTTAAAAAAGTCACGTGAGATTTTAGTCAACAATTGCCCAAACAATATTGTGCGTTAGGCCTCCCGTGTGCCCGGAACCAGGAGACGTCTGATTAGATACCTAACCGTTGTCAATTTCTACTGCCGCTGATCAGAGCGACACTTTAATTGCGTATAGCCATTACCATAGCTAATCCAATAAGGCTATTATTTATTTTTAACGAAAATATTCGGCATCGGAAAAAAAAATTGTATTAAAAAATTGTTTGTGTTAATTAAGTCAAGCTACATACTTTAAGTACTAACTAAACTAAATACATAATTTAAGGTTATATATAATTTAACTTGACCTGTTAAGTATGTAAATATTAATCTAATATGTAGGTAATATTTTGGCCAGAAGGTGCAAACTTAGCAAAAAAATATGAACTAATTACTAAGGTTTAAATAAAAGTAAGGTTGTGACTTTTAAAATACCCTTTCCATTATATCTATGAACTTCCATAAGTCCATACTAAACGCAGATGCAACGGGCACAAACGCCAGTAGAGAAGTGGCGCGGAGTGCCGGGACGTGACTATCGAAACGACAGCGCCGTAATACGCATCGAGACTAAAATAGAAGTACAAAAGTATGATTTTTAACAGCAAAATATGAATATGCATATTACAAATTATAATATAGACTCGTATTACTAACTTATTGATAAACAAAAATTCATCGTGTATTTTGTCGATCCATTGCTTCTTTTGTATAATCGTATTATATTGCAAATAAATAATTTTAATACTTAGCCACTCTCATTCGGGTAGGACAGGTTATGTTGGGCTTAAACTGAATCCCCCAAACGGGTCTTGTCATGACGGTGGGGCTAATAGTGGGGTAATAGTGGCTTGGACACCCTCGGTGAATCAAGAAAAACCCACGTCCGGCCGGTTTAACTTATCGGGGTAATGGCCGGCCCGAGATAACCGCTCCACCAAAATTCCTCTTCCACCGCGACTCCACCTCGGCTGTAGAGAGGACGAAGAGCGGTGCGAAGGCAACGACGTAGAAGAGAAGTTTTAGTATTGCGTTTCGCAGTATGGTTCCTATCTACCGCAACTTTGGCGGGGGTCACACCACCGATGGGGCTGAGAGGAGCACGTGTGGGGAGAGAAGTGTCGGTATTGCGAGGCACCGCTCTCTCAGCCCTCCGCCGCCGAAATGTGGTCTGCGGAGGAGCTAAAATCCAGATCCGCCGTGGGGTGTATTGTGGGCGGGCGCTCCGTCATGCATCCGCCTTGCTGAGCCCAATGGGCTGCGAGTGGCAGATTCACAGGGGATTCGTCACCCACGTGGGTTTGGAGGTCAAGGTGGTAGATGCTTCCGTCTTCCGACGCGAAAGAATTTGTTCTCTTCCGAGAAGAGGCTGCCCTGGGCAACCAGCGCGTATAGGGTCGCGGATGTATGCAAGAGCGTTCCCGTGTCCCTGACAACATGCGGCGAAGCCGAAACTCCGTGGGGTTTTATTCGGTGCGAGCCCAATGTCACCTGTCCTTGCCCCCGCGGGGCGCGTATTCATTAGGTATTCATTAGTTATCTAGAAACCCTTACGAGTTGTCCGTATTATCGCATACCTCAGCGACCCAAACAGAGTATAGAGAGATCACTGTCTAGAAAGTGACCATAACAGTTGTGTTTGTAGACTATTCACGTAGATTTCTCTGCGCTATACTTTTGATATTACATATTTTGCTTTCCAAAAACGCTTTTCATGGAAAGTAACAAACATTCGATGGATCGGTACTCCTATGTCGAGCAATAAATCGCTTCAGTTGATTTCAAAAGCGAAGCAATTATAGATGAAAAACCATGGTAAGGATGCGTCGTAATTGGACGACCGTCGATCATCGGCAGGGCACGAAATGATAGATCGATCCGTGTAAAAAAGGTGACGTCGGGCGCTGGACCACAAGCACCGCTGAATATTAAACGACACTCGAATGATTTCGTCTGGAAGCAATGAATATAAATCATAGTTCATTATTCTAAGATCTAACATTTCTACACGGTTTAAGCTTTGTAGAGTATTGAATAAACTTTATTATAGTACTGTACATTTAGACAACATGTTATGTATTGCTTAGAAAAATAGCATAAAAATAACATCTTATATACCCAGTCAGGTCATAAATTCTGTCACATGTTTAACCTAAACTAATTAAAACAAGTTTATTCATTATGTAACTATTTATATACCAAAATGAACTTAATAAAACATAGATTCTTATGACACTAAAGTTTATTCAAAATGACCTCCGTGATTTTGAATACAGGCCTTCAATCTGTGCGGCCAGTCGTCTATCGCAGCAAGAACGAGGTCCATGTCAATATCGGCAGCTGCCTTAATCAAGGATGTCTTGAGTGCCCATCACCGTACAGTGTACACCCATACAGTGTACTGTAATATACTGGGTTACTTCACCATTATTCTACAGTAATTTACACACAGATCCACGTTAACAATTAAAAAAATTTCATTTAACCGTTACCCTAACCCGTTTGCTTAGCGTACTTTAGTTTAGTTTAAGTTTCGCTTACTTTCTTAGTCCTAGTCATAATCATAGTCTTAGTCTATAAACTAATGCAAGATAGTTGTTCAACACACGTCAAATTATAGTCTAACCCGAGTTTTATTATGAGTAAATTGATTTAGTCATATCTTTTTGAAATTTATCCATTTCTGAATTACAAAACCCTAATCCTACAAGTATTTCATAACATTAGCAAAAAATAATTTTTTTATATATATACATATATACCTAGTCAGGTTATAAATTCTGTCACATGTTAAACCTAAACTAATTAAAACAAGTTTATTCATTATGTAACTATTTATATACCAAAATGAACTTAATAAAACATAGATTCTTATGACACTAAAGTTTATTCAAAATGACCTCCGTGATTTTGAATACAGGCCTTCAATCTGTGCGGCCAGTCGTCTATCGCAGCAAGAACGAGGTCCATGTCAATATCGGCGACTGTCTTAATCAAAGATGTCTTGAGTGCCCATCACCGTACAGTGTACACCCATACAGTGTACTGTAATATACTGGGTTACTTCACCATTATTCTACAGTAATTTACACACAGATCCACGTTAACAATTAAAAAAATTTCATTTAACCGTTACCCTAACCCGTTTGCTTAGCGTACTTTAGTTTAGTTTAAGTTTCGCTTACTTTCTTAGTCCTAGTCATAATCATAGTCTTAGTCTATAAACTAATGCAAGATAGTTGTTCAACACACGTCAAATTATAGTCTAACCCGAGTTTTATTATGAGTAAATTGATTTAGTCATATCTTTTTGAAATTTATCCATTTCTGAATTACAAAACCCTAATCCTACAAGTATTTCATAACATTAGCAAAAAAATTATTTTTTTTTATATATATACATATATACCTAGTCAGGTTATAAATTCTGTCACATGTTTAACATAAAAGGATTAAAACAAGTTTATTCATTATGTAACTATTTATATACCAAAATGAACTTAACAAATCATAGATTCTTATGACACTAAAGTTTATTCAAAATGACCTCCGTGATTTTGAATACAGGCCTTCAATCTGTGCGGCCAGTCGTCTATCGCAACACGAACGAGGTCCATGTCAATATCGGCGGCTGCCTTAATCAAGGATGTCTTGAGTGCCCATCACCGTACAGTGTACACCCATACAGTGTACTGTAATATACTGGGTTACTTCACCATTATTCTACAGTAATTTACACACAGATCCACGTTAACAATTAAAAATTTCATTTAACCGTTACCCTAACCCGTTTGCTTAGCGTACTTTAGTTTAGTTTAAGTTTCGCTTACTTTCTTAGTCCTAGTCATAATCATAGTCTTAGTCTATAAACTAATGCAAGATAGTTGTTCAACACGTCAAATTATAGTCTAACCCGAGTTTTATTATGAGTAAATTGATTTAGTCATATCTTTTTGAAATTTATCCATTTCTGAATTACAAAACCCTAATCCTACAAGTATTTCATAACATTAGCAAAAATAATTTTTTTATATATATACATATATACGCACACCCATACACTTTTCTTTAAAGTTTACTAATATTGTATTTTAAAAATTGTATTTAAATTTGTTGATTTATATCTTTGTTGTTATTCTGCGTAATAAGTTTTTAGTTCATATTTGATATTTTTATACAAATTTTATGTAATCTTGAGCCAAGTTTTTCAAAAGAAACACATAACGGGCAACAGCTAGTAAGGCATATAGTTTACTTACTTAAAATATTTAACGCCAAGTTCGCTGCAGGATATTGCTCTCTCCTGTAAGGAGGATAGTTGTAGCTACAGTTGCTACGGTGACATCTGTATCAGACACCGCATACCTTGGACTCTGGCCCGTCTCTTTCGGTAGGCATTGCTATTATATACGCTTTTCCTTGGTCGCCTTTTACAACACTGATAGGCAAAAGGGGTTGAAAAACTCTTGGTGAGTTACTACTTTACCGATACTAAAAAGTAAATCGCTTATTGTTTAGTAATTCTTAAAGTTACACATATTATTCTATCTTTTAAAAGGTTGTGTAGTTTGTTAGAAGTTTACAGATTGAAGTCGTTTCGACCCACTTTTCACTTAAGACTTTGTTGATTTTTTTTTGCAAAAATTCCTAAAACATTCATGAGATTTACTCAGAGCTTAGTTGGTTTATTTTTCTGTTTAACATTTATTCGCGACATCTGTAGGCCTTCAAGGCTAGAGCTCGTTATATATGCTATGGAACTTCTTACAGTAATTAAAGTAAATTTTAAAAATCTTTAATTGACGATAAATGTTTCCGCAACATTAGATTTTTGTAAAATTAAATATATATGTTGCAGCAAATGAAACTTGTGAAAACACTTATACATATATACGCACACCCATACACTTTTCTTTAAAGTTTACTAATATTGTATTTTAAAAATTGTATTTAAATTTGTTGATTTATATCTTTGTTGTTATTCTGCGTAATAAGTTTTTAGTTCATATTTGATATTTTTATACAAATGTTATGTAATCTTGAGCCAAGTTTTTCAAAAGAAACACATAACGGGCAACAGCTAGTAAGGCATATAGTTTACTTACTTAAAATATTTAACGCCAAGTTCGCTGCAGGATATTGCTCTCTCCTGTAAGGAGGATAGTTGTAGCTACAGTTGCTACGGTGACATCTGTATCAGACACCGCATACCTTGGACTCTGGCCCGTCTCTTTCGGTAGGCATTGCTATTATATACGCTGCTTACACGCTGCAGGGCGATTGTCTTCAGTGGGATTAATTCTTTTATCGATTGGAAATTGTGCAAAAAATATATACGCAATGTACATATTAGGTGCTTTCATTGGTGTATTTCCTATACACTACTACTAAATGAGTACAATCTATTGAGTTTCGAGTCTAGGAGCTCTCTTATTATGGCCAATGTGTTTCACGACGGAATGTACAATAATATGTATGATAAAGATGAGTAAATATATTACCTGTATAGTATATTATGTACACTGAGAACAATACAGTGGCGAGAAATGCGCGCATCAGTTGTTTTACACGTACATTGAGATGCGTAGAACAAATGTACAGTGCGGGCATTGTGTATGTTTTGCTTTTTTATCTTATTAGTGCGCGTGCACACCGGTTGTATTTTGTCTGATTACGGTTATTAAAAATAATATATTATTGTTATTATAAACACTTATACATATATACGCACACCCATACACTTTTCTTTAAAGTTTACTAATATTGTATTTTAAAAATTGTATTTAAATTTGTTGATTTATATCTTTGTTGTTATTCTGCGTAATAAGTTTTTAGTTCATATTTGATATTTTTATACAAATTTTATGTAATCTTGAGCCAAGTTTTTCAAAAGAAACACATAACGGGCAACAGCTAGTAAGGCATATAGTTTACTTACTTAAAATATTTAACGCCAAGTTCGCTGCAGGATATTGCTCTCTCCTGTAAGGAGGATAGTTGTAGCTACAGTTGCTACGGTGACATCTGTATCAGACACCGCATACCTTGGACTCTGGCCCGTCTCTTTCGGTAGGCATTGCTATTATATACGCTTTTCCTTGGTCGCCTTTTACAACACTGATAGGCAAAAGGGGTTGAAAAACTCTTGGTGAGTTACTACTTTACCGATACTAAAAAGTAAATCGCTTATTGTTTAGTAATTCTTAAAGTTACACATATTATTCTATCTTTTAAAAGGTTGTGTAGTTTGTTAGAAGTTTACAGATTGAAGTCGTTTCGACCCACTTTTCACTTAAGACTTTGTTGATTTTTTTGCAAAAATTCCTAAAACATTCATGAGATTTACTCAGAGCTTAGTTGGTTTATTTTTCTGTTTAACATTTATTCGCGACATCTGTAGGCCTTCAAGGCTAGAGCTCGTTATATATGCTATGGAACTTCTTACAGTAATTAAAGTAAATTTTAAAAATCTTTAATTGACGATAAATGTTTCCGCAACATTAGATTTTTGTAAAATTAAATATATATGTTGCAGCAAATGAAACTTGTGAAAACACTTATACACTTCTAGATTTATATCCATTCGGTTCTACTGGAAATGTAAGTAAACGAAAAGTAAATAAATATCACAAAGATAATTGTAATTTAGATTTTATAATTTAGATTGTTATTTCCGCTTTGACTTTAGCTTTTAACAGAAAAAAATCAGTCCACTCAAAAGGTGAACTATGGTGTTCCCTTCACCCTAATAGTTATGCAACAGTGGTAGAGCCACGCATCAGCTTTTGTTGTTGCATGAATGGGCCGGCTCGACCGGGGAAGTACCACGACCTCACAGAATACCGGCGTGAAGTAAAAGTCTAAGAAACTTCTGCGTTTCGTCTGGTGAGTGCAGGTAACCGGAGGCCCACACACCCCCCTCCCCCAGAATTGGGGGAGGGGGTGTGGGGGCACTCTAAGGCCGGCAACGCTTCTGCTATGCCTCTAGTATTGCGGGTGTTCCTGGGTGGCGGTAATCACTTACCATCACGTGAGCCACGTGTTCGTTTCCCTCCCTATTCTATAAAAAAAAGAAAAAAAAATAACTGTCATTTAAATAAATCTTTGGAAAAATTTGTTTTATAACTTTTTTGTCTTTTTAATGCAAATCTTACCTTTTAAATTTTTAGCAAAGACTACTTTCAAAAAAAAATTTTCGTAACTTCTTGCGTGTATGTATGTGTATGTATATTAATTCAAATTTGTATTATCGATCAATCGGATACTATCTAATTTATAATGAAGCGCTAGCTGAGAAAAAGAATTGATAAAAGTTTGTACACCATTAAGCATTTTTAATTTGTAACACTGAAATGCTTTTAAGCTCTTTAAATAATTGTATGGCTCGTCAAGGGTTCGACCAGGAGCGTAGGACGACTGAGAACATTGTCCCGAAACGTCCCCGTGTCCGGAACTCTATCATTAGTGTGCTCACCCGACGAGAAAGCGATTTTACCCTCAACGACTGCGCCTCTTTGAAACCAGCGCAATATTGACGAAAGCAGGAAAACTCCTTTAGAGAAAAAAAAATATTGCCCGACTCGCGTCGAAGAAAATGAGGACGGAACGCCGGAAACCAATCGAGCGTTCGAGTCTCAGCAGCCAATATGCTTCCGCGTTTACGTTATCGCTGACGTTGCCCCGGGAAGTACTTCAGGCTCGACACGAAAACACGAGGCGGACGATTTACAGACTCCACCGCCCGCGGTTGTAAACTTCAATGCTTGAAACAACTTCGTTACAACTCCGCTCTGTTTTGTTTCTGCCCTGCAATATTAGTTTAAGCCAAAAAGCTATTTTTCATCCCGGCGTCGAAAGGCTTGTAAAGTTTTCTAATTTAGTAAAACGTATTCAATGTTTCATGAAAGCTTCAAGATTCGATTGAAGTTTGCACAAAAGAAATATTATCTTTTCACGAGTGATTCGTCTATTGTTACTATAAACTTAAATGGAATTTTTGACCGGAAACAAAATTAACTAACACTTGACCTAATTAATTAATTA
Source organism: Sericinus montela (assembly GCA_029286605.1). Classification (NCBI taxonomy): domain Eukaryota; kingdom Metazoa; phylum Arthropoda; class Insecta; order Lepidoptera; family Papilionidae; genus Sericinus; species Sericinus montela. The sequence continues at coordinate 5,405,168 of JAGSMR010000020.1, forward strand.
AAATTAAATAAAATTATAGTAAGTAATACATACAATTAGTAATAAATAATACCAGTAATCAGAAAGCAATGATATAAATCGTTTTTATTCAACTCATTGGACTTTTTTTGTTGGACTATTAACTACGAACCAACTAAGTAAACTATCTACTAATGTGGTCGAGTGGCGCACACATCGATTTTCAAGATATTTCTGAAGGTTCAGGTTCGAACCCAAGACGGGTCAATGTAGAAAACCCCATTTTCATGCTGCATTGAGTCTGGATATTCTCAAATAAGCTTCGGTGAAAAGTGGGTCGAAAAGACTTGAAAGTCTAGAAGAGGTGTAGTATGGGAATTTCTAGAAGATAAAAATGAGTAGTGTATGTGATGTTGTCCGCATTTATGTATTTGTTTTATTTATTTATTATCAACCACCACCACACCACTGACGAAGATATGCACAAAAATATGTATAACGTAAAAATAAGAAAGTGTTGTGTCTATAGATTTCCACTACTGTTGACAATTGCTTCGTCACATATACTCCTTAACGATATTGGCGATAGAAAAGGTTCTCCAGGGTTTCGTCAGTTTTGATTGATATACGACTATGTACTTCACTATTGCTCGAAATAATATATTTAAAAAATGAACAATTACGACGATCCGGCCTAGTAGATTAGGACCCTGCCTTTTTTTTAACAACATGTAATCTCTACTCGAGACTGAATCTTAGTGAAACCGCATCATAATAAAATTTATTAAATACCTCGAAGAATCCGTAATGCGTTAGCAGTCTTTTAAAACAAATATTGAATAACTCTTGAAAAAGTGAATACGTACAACATTAAATTTTAATAAAATAGGGTAACAATATATCTCAGCGCATTAAAGTAACAGACGGATTCTCTTTACTTCCTTCGAGTGCCGTTATTTATAGACAGTATAAAACCTCCTTCGTATATAAAATTTTATCAATTATTAGAAAAAAAAATATCTTCACGCAATTCCCAATACAGGGGTAGACAGAGGTCAAGTCTAGACAATTAAGTCCCTTTGACCCACCTTCCACCGAAGATATTTTCGGGACAACGTGACAGGTGGTGAGCCCGTCGCCGCCTTTATGTCCAAGCCAACGATGAAATTCGTACATAAGTTTTTGAAAAACTCATTGGTCACCTGGGGATCGAACTTGGGTCTCTCGACTCGAAATTCCGACCACCCAACAACTCGGCTATCGTGACTCATTATTAGAACATGTTAATAAATTATATATTCTTAATTTTCATACTGGGGTTACTCTTTAAAAGTATTGTTTTCTTGTTCTTAAGTGTACATATTTAAGTAATGGTTTCTATTATTTTCGTAATCGTCACACTCGGCAAGCAGATTATCAATCTCTGAACTCTAGCAATTTAGACACTGCTGCCCATTGTCGAATAAGATCTCGTTAAATACCGGTTGCTATTTCGATATTCAAAAGCAATTCGGTATAAGTATTCGATACATATACCGATACCGAAACATTTTAAATTATTAATATTCATTAGTAGCTATAATTAACAGATTTTATTCTCGTCAGGTTCTTATGTTTCCTGAAGAGGGCTGGGCGCGCAGTGCTTCTTCGTCTTATTGGACATTGCAGCCGTGCTGGTGGCGTCGTTCACGTTGCAAAGTTGTCGAGGTCGCTGGTACTAAAAGGTAAATACCTCAATTATACCTTAACACTAACAATATCGTAGGTATTTTATATCACGCTGCATCGCATTCAGACCCCGAATAATCAAATTATAATATTATACGTCTTTTCCAAATTATAATAGATAAGAATCGCACGAAGGACGTTATGGAAAATTTCGTAAAAAATTTTTAAGATAGATAGATTAACGTTTTTAAGATACCATTAATAGGTCAAAGGAAATAGAACTAAAAAGCAAGCTACAAGGGCTAGATACTGTATTCCCAATATTGGTTGGTCAGAGGTCGGAGAGGACTGTTTAATCCTTTCGACCGACATTTCACCGGAGCGTTTAAATCATACATAAGTTTTCATCAAATATTTACTATTACCATTTCGCGCTGATATCACCGCCGAACTACTCTGGTTATTTTTATTTTGGGATTTGCCAAGCTATTCATGTAGATGTTTTCTGAATGTAAAGATTGATATCTTTGCCCCGCCACAGTAAATGCACAACAAATTTTATTTTAAAAATACCAACTTTGAGATTGGGGCTTCACCCGCGTAGACTGACATTGTGAATGAGGTAGTCAGCCTCCGTATCAAGTTACATTATATATATATATATATATATATATATATATATATATATATATATATATATATATATATATATATATATATATATATATATATATATATATATATATATATATATATATATATATATATATATATATATATACTTCAAAAATGTTTCACCTACCTCTTTCTATCACAAGAGAAATTTCCTTAATACTTATCTTATCTGATATCTCCCTCTCAAAAACCATCTGCTTGCCAAATTTTATTTTTACAGGTCAAATAGTTTTATTAATTTTGTTATTAATCATTGCATCAATGAAAGACCTTTCGCTTTTATATAAATATTTATAGATAACGTAACAAGTACAAAGTCTGTCGCCATTAATGACTAAGTCAACGACGACTCGGCACATAAGTTTTTTTCAGTCTATGTATAACATAAATAAGTAAATACTTGTGTCATATCAAAACATGTCAAAACAGTTTTTTATTAAACCCGTAATTACTTATAAAAATTACGGATAATTACATTTACTTATAAAAAAAGCTATTTTAAAACTTTCTTTCTGTCAGTCTGTTGGTTTGTTCGGGCTTACCTATGAAACGCCGGGATGAATTCTGAGAGAATTTTAACGACCAGAAAGTGATATCACACGACTTTTATTTAAACATTAACAAATAATAAATGCTAATAATGATGAGTGAAAAAATTAAAATTTAAAATACAATTCAAATTCATAGCAATAATCTTATGAACCCCTTATGAAAGTTTAATTGGAAAGCACTATCAAAGGAACCGGGCAATGGAATGGAAACAGAACTAGGAACAACGAAAGGCTTTAGATGTCAAGATGTTGAGTCAGTCCATAGTAAGACTATTATTTAACTGTAACTAGAACTTTAACTACAACGAAAAGGAGAATGTTCATAGAAATATACTTTTAACAGAGTTTCATTTAATTAATCACCAAGACGTTTCCTTTTTAATTTCGCTGTGGTAATTATTTTTATATATATCAGGAGCGCTATAAAATCCACTTTCCTCTGAAAATATGAAAACAAGTAAGAAATGTTCATAAGCACCTTGAAAGGAAACAGTTTATCATCTCCAAGAAGCATTAGCCGTGTTGCTCGTAATTAACCGTCGCCTGGCTCAGGTGAGCGCTTGACAAACGACCGGAAGTGGTCCGCGAAGGCTGTGGGTTGTATTATCGCGTGATCGCACTGCCACCATTAAAGCACGGCGCATACATGTTATAAATAAATTTGGCGAAAATACTTTAAGTCTTTAAGTCTTGATCACACACACTCGTCCACTAAATTAATATTGTCGCTCATTAATTAAAATTTATTTAATTATACTTAATGATTTTAATAGAAAGTTATGTTATTTTATGTTTATTTATTTATTTATACTTAATGATATAATTTATAAATAATAATAATAATAAATAAATATAAATATCTTCACGCAATTCCCAATACAGGGGTAGACAGAGGTCAAGTCTAGACAATTAAGTCCCTTTGACCCACCTTCCACCGAAGATATTTTCGGGACAACGTGACAGGTGGTGAGCCCGTCGCCGCCTTTATGTCCAAGCCAACGATGAAATTCGTACATAAGTTGAAAAACTCATTGGTACTGCCGCCTGGGGATCGAACTCGGGTCTCTCGACTCGAAATTCCGACCACCCAACAACTCGGCTATCGTGACTTAATTTATACTCGGCTATAATTTATACTTACGATTATTGTCTCTTGGTGTACACAATCCATATTATTGATTTATACTTTAAGTAAATTAAATTAAAGTGTAAATTAATAAAGTGAATTATGTGCAACAATGAATTTTAACATCTAATGATATTTTTGTTCTCGTATGAGTCAATTTTACTCTTAATAAGGTACAAAAATTAAAAAAAGTATTCAATTCTTAGTACTGAGGTAGTTATATAGTTACAGTACAAACGACATGTAAGTCCTTTCCACCGAAGCTTATTTGGGAGTGTGTCTTCCGACTGACTTCTTCGTTTCATTTTATAACTTTTACCTAATGAATTTTGCTATTCTCTAACATTACAACGATGCACTTCATTTTATTCAACCATAATTTTACGAAAATCTCTTAAAAATATTAAACGTCAATAGCAACGTTGAATTGCTTCTAAAGAAGTCATAAAGGTTTTTAATTTGTTGGTGGGAAGTGTTTAGGGGCTCCAGCGAGATGTTTGAAGCTATTAAAGACCAGACTACCATTACATCGGCCGTTAGCGCCATACCCGGTACGTGTGAGATCTATGCCCCGGCGATTCGCGTACGTGCCCCGAATGTAGACGAATGTGTGTACATCATACGTCACGGAGTCATCCCATCATTTACCCAGCGTGCTGTAATTGATATGCCTAGATGCGAAAAGTTTTGAAAGCTCAACCCTTTTCTGTACCATTTCATAATACAAATCCAAATAAAATTGATATGTAACATTTGTCGTGTGATTTGCTGATGTCTGCGTAAGAATATACCACCTCCGTTTTTCCCGTGGGTATCGTAAGAGGCGACTGAGGGAAATGTCTTGAAAATACCATTTGCTTGCGATAGATGGTGGGATAACCAATGATCAAACTTCAGCAGGTCAGTGATAGGCAGTAACGTCGAAAGAATGAGATATTTGGTACAGCAATCGCCAATCTGCTTGCCTAGCGTAGCGATAATGGCAGACCGTTCTATATGGATGTTCTGCAACCGACTCTAGGAGATGATTAAGTAAAGAAAAGGTATGTGTTATATAATATAAAAAAAACGAATTAAATTGTGTTCTGAATTCGAAGTTATTACAAGTTTATGATATTAATGTACAGTACAGTTCAGACTCGGCTTTTTTCTGTTATAAATGTAGATACTACATTTTACACAGAATATAAATTAGGTTCCCCAGCATGCTGTTAATAAAGAGATAGTTAAGCTTTGATATATCTGTAGTCTGTACTGGCGAGGGCACAATAACTTGGTGCGGTTTAGGTTGCGGCATCGCTCGGTTGTGGCTTGTTTGATAAACGCTTGCCATGAACCGAATGGGATACTACACATCAGGTTGTTAAAAAAACTTGAAATAGTGGTTTTTGATTAATTTATTTTAGTTAAGTATTTGAAAGCCGAATGGCTACAATCTCAAACCACTGATCATGCGGGGAGATCTCTTTTCAACTTTGCCTTAGCATATGATCTGACACACCTGGTTACTTCGACAACGCGGGTTCCGGATGTGGAGGATCATACACCTTCCCTACTGGATCTTCTGCTGATCTCTCATCCGGACGGTAATATGATCTCCATCGATGCCCTTTTGGATTCATCGGACCACGTCCTGATTCGGAGTAAGGTGCCTATCATGTACCCATTGCGGTCGCGATCTGCAGGCGTCCTCGTGTGTGGCACTACAGATCGGCAGATTGGGAATGGATGCGGTCTTTCTTTGCATCCTTCCCATGGGGGCAGGTTTGCTTCTCACTGAATAGTACCCGACGCCGTTGCAAATTCCTACACCGATGTGGTGCTTCAAGAAATGAAACTCTTCGTTCCTTCCTCGGTGGTGCCCATTGGTGGTAGATCTAATCCTTGGTTTGGTAGAACTTGCAGAATGGCATCTCGCTAAAAGCAGCAGTGCTACCTGGGCCGGGATTCACAAACTAGCGTTTTTAAGAAGTATAACTCTGCCGCCAGGTCCTTCAAAAGAACAATTGCTGCAGCAAAGTCCGAGCATATTGGCAGAATTGGCGAGAAACTAGTTCGTCTTCCTTTCGGGAACTCTTGCGTTCTGGTCCCCAGCCAAGGCTGTCCAAGGGAATTTCATTCAGCCATCACTAAAGATGGTTGGACGAGCACAGGAAGGACAACTCGCTGGCCCATGACGCAAAGGAGAAAGCTAATCCTCTTTTTGCGTCCAACTCGACTCTCGATAACAAGGATAACTAATCGCCGACCATCCCGTGAAGTGACCGGTCTATGCCGGGCATTCGGTTCTGTCAGAGTTCAGTGCGCTTCTCTCCCTGGACATTCTAAAGTTGAGTGGGCCCGATGAAATCCCCCCTATTGTTTTGAGAATGTGTGCTCCAGAGTTGGCACCGGCTCTAAAGCGTCTTTTTGGTACTCCTACTCTCTAAGCGTAGTCCCGAAAATATGAAAGATAGTTTTGGTGCACCTGATCCCTAAGAAAGGCGACCGCTTAGATCCACACAACTACAGACCGATCAAACTCACCTCCTCAAAAATAATGGAGGCCATTATAAACTGCCAGCTTTTGAGGTACTTAGAGGAGCACCAGTTGATTTGTGAACGCCAGGACGGCTTCCGTTGGGGCCACTCACTGATGGGCGGAGGCAGTAGAGAGCAACGGGGCGGCCCTGGCAGTTAGTTTGGACATAGTGAAAGCCTTCGATCGGGTACAAAGCGCTTCTCTCGTAGCTTCCGTCATATGAGCTTCCTGAGAAATTTTGCAATTGGGTTACTAGTTTTCTCACAGATCGGCGCAGGTCCAGCCGCACATGGAGACTGTTCTCATCTCTAGGCGGGAGAACCCCAGTGTCAGCTCCTTCCATAGGACCGTATCCAACGAATCGTCGACGACCATGTTCTATCTGATCGACTAGATCTCCTGGCTTTGCGAAGAGATGTAGCATCTCTTTGCACTTTTTATAACAGGCAGTGCTCCGAGGAATTGTTCGGTTTAAATTGTGAAATTCAGCGGGTCGCTGAATTTCACAATCGAACCTTACGGCATAATCAAAAATTCTATCAACACCACCTTGATGCTTGGCATACCACCACAGTGCGTTTTTCGCGTAATTTTCTGCCACGCATTAACATTTTATGAAATGTGCTGACCGATACGACTTAAGGACCTTCAAGAGCATATACCTTTTTAAAGGCCGGCAACGCATCTGCTGTTCCTCTGGCATTGCAGGTGTTTATGGACGGCGGTAATCACTTACCCTCACATGAGCCACCTGCTGGTTTGCCTTCCTATTCTATATAAAAAAAAATGTCATAAAGCATAGATCATATATACGGAGAAAAAAAAATTTTAACAAGTCATACAAGGAGCTTTTATTTTTGAATACATCTTGATTTAAATTTTTCAAAACTTAAATTTTTTTCTTTTCAAATTCGTTATTCAATTAAATGCAGTGTATTTTGTGCTAATAACATACTACATTTAATAGTTATACTACATATATTTATTGCTTACTTCTACAGGCACAGCACGCACGCCCGGATGGTTATAAGCGGCGCCAATGCTGTCTACATTGTTGGAACCTTCAAGCATCTTGGGTCCGATGCTGATTTTAAGGTAATGTTGTACCTAATCTGACATTAAAATAAAATGTATATTGAATAGTATGTTGACTTTTGTCACATTATTAGAAGGACGTAATAAAATTATGACATAAATAAAATAAAGACACAGTTTTATTCTTTTGGTTCTTGAATACAAATACAAAAATCTTTGCATAATCGGCACACCAAACATCCCAAATATGTAAATCTATGTATGTATGTAGTTTTTACGTGCAGGAGTAAAATGAAAGCGTTCAGAGCGTAAACTAACAAACTCAATGTATCTCTCCGATTTTTTCCTACCATTCTCCAGTGTAGGCCTTTTTTCCTCAGCGAGCGTGCCATTTTCTGTAGTTTTTGCCAACCTTGAAAATGAATAAACATACCTTTTAATTATTTTTATCGTAAGCTAGCTATATTTTGATTCTATATTAAAACTTTGAAGACAGCTCTATTGCCTGTTGTTAACTAAATGATATTTTAAAATTAATAATACTTCCAAAATAAATATTATATAAATATTAGTATTTTTCATAGTCTATTATTAGCAAAATTTTATTTGGCTAACAACCTACGAAGTACATTTCGTGCATTTAAAATTATTTGCATACTTAGAACAGAAAATATTAAGCTCACACTTCCTAAATATTTACACTACAAACAAAATTCAAAACTTTCAAGTTATCTGGTATCAAATTGACTTAATTGCGTTACTCTTAATGTTTGATCAGTCATCACAATAGTTCTTGCTCAGTTCATAAGAACACACAGGGTTAGTGAATATAAATTCACTAGCCCTTCCTTTCCGGTAAGAGTGGACTAAGGAAAGAGGTCCGAAGGCGGGATATCCATATCGAAATACCAGATCTAAATAAAATAAACGTCTACGTAGATGTGCACCTAATGGCGTCAGAAGGCAAAAACTGTGTTGTTAGACTAATCATTGCAAGACATGCAGGCTTTCAATTTAAACAAATAAATTAATTCAAACCGTATAACGCTTTGATATTCGATAAATAACAGATTTGACAAAATCAGATATTTATTTAGATTAAATTTCGGTACAAATATATTAATTCTATTTGAGTAACACAAATTCTATTCTATTTCTTTGGTCAATTCAGTCAGTCAATCAAAGCTAGATTTTTTCAAATTCCGTCAATCAGTCATGCATGCTTAAACCTTCGATAATACCTTTAAGGCGAAATCGGTCAGGTTTTGTTACTTATAATAATAAAATAAGTAGAACAGTACAAGTGTTTGTGTTTCTCGAATCAGTTATGTAATTTCACCAAGCGACGATAATCGTAAGTGTCAACTGTAGCAATTATATTTTCAGCTATACCTCACAACGAATGTGACTCAAGCGGACTTCAACATGGGTTACACCATGACTGGGACTTTGGAACGAGGCAGCCGATCCACTAACAGTTTCCAAGTGACCCACTTCGCTGTTCTAAGGCGATGCGATCACGAATCACATCACTTGAAGACCTCATAAACAGTGCAAGAAAACAATGAAGTTTCGCTAATATATTTTGTTTGTCCGACGTTGTAATTCAAATACTTTAATTTTATCCGCTACATTGATAGAAAGCTATCAAAACGCAGGTTTTTAATGTATCCGCAGATATTTTTAACGCACCTACGAGATCGATTCCTATAAACGAGCTTCAAATACAAATTACATTAAATAATTCGAAAGGAATTAAGTTACTGTATTGACACGAGATTTCTATCAATAGATAAACATTAAGTTACTGTATAATTATCAACTCTTTATAATTAATAGCAAGGCGTCACTCTAGTAAAGTTTAGTAAGTATTCATAACGAAAATCATTATACATTTTTGTACTGTCACAAAATAAGGCGCTTTTAAATCTATGAATAAGTTCAATTGCTCTAGTCACTTAGGCTATAAAATATTGCAAAGCGATAATGTGATCTTTAAAATTGATTAGTCATAAAGTAGTGGTTGTGTAATTAACTATTCATATTTGTTTTGTAGTTTCCTTAAACTAGTTTCCATATGTGTAGTTTACAAAATGTACGTCGGTAGTAAATAATTTCATGTAAGATGTAATAGTAAGTGGTCGTCGTAATTCTGTAGTATTTTCTTATAAATTAACTTATTTTTACTATAAAATAGTTACACAATTCCAGAACATAATTATTTGCACAAATAGTATTCAATGTATTTAATAGTTATGTAAACGATTTAATATAAGGTATGTGGAGTCATAAGTACCTGCTTAATCGGAGTGTAAGTAATATACTGACATTGTAATATGTAGGTGTTAATTATTAAACTTTTGTGCTCATAGATAAATGAAATTGTATTCATTTAAAAAATGGCTGTGAGCGTGATTGGAGGGACTGATGAAGAACCTTCACGCTTCACTGAATCGAATAATACACCGGACCAGGTTATATATTAATCCTAACAGAGCTCCAACTACCCTTTTTTATTATAATACATTCAATAATTTTGACGAACGTAGTACTGATGCATACACACAAAACAATTTTGACTTTCTAAATTTGATATTAAACGTCCATTTTTATATAAATACACTTTTTAATCCATGATTATTATTTATATAGATTACATATATAACATTTGACTTAAGAAATTTTTAAATACTGTATAAAGAATAGGCATGTAATAAATATAAGCACATTGTTAGATCATTTTTTATTTATGTACCTCATTTTTGGTTAAGTGTACTGTTTTAGGTTATGAATGGATCTCATTGAATATCGATGGTTTAGTATTAAAACAATAAAATTGGTATATTTATCTAGTGTCAATGATTCACTCCACAGTATTTCCATGACTTGTTAAAAACAAATTCGTTTCTTTCTTACCGACATTTAGTTAATAGAGTTAAATTACGCTGAGCTTTCTATTAAGAAATCAATCCGGCAATTTTAGCTTTATTAAAATTGCCTCACGTTGAGTAAACAAAGTCACACGTTAGTAATTTATATTGTGTCGTAAGTATTGTTTAAAATCTAATGCTAAGAAGAACACAAACGTCCAGTATCGCAATCCCTCCAGTGTTTACACATAATTTTGTAAAAAGCTAGGAGTTCTCTTTACAACTCTTCTTTTCTATGGGTAGATAATTACTAGATGTTCAGCATTAATCAAAAAACTTATAATAATAATATTACAACCTTAAATTACTATAAAGAGTTGATTTCAATTTAAAATCTTTTATTAGATTGTAATATGACTCAATTTTTTTATATGGCTATCAAACTTTTTTCGTAATATTGAGCAAAAATTACGATTATTGAATGAAGTATTAAAATGGGTTGTGATTTAGTAGAATTTTAGTTAAAAATTAGTACTTCAACCATGTTAGGCCTCTAGCATATTTTCTTCGTCTTAGATCGTGTTATTACTAGATGTTTTTATGTGTAGCTTTTGTGAATCTAGAAGAAAAGTATGGTTTAAAAAAAGTCGTATCGTCTAACTTTAACTCTAACATGAGCTAAGAAACGATCTTCTCAATTTAAAGCCGTTTCGTTCACTAGTATGTAAGTTGATCTTGTTAGTAGATCTAAACTGCATGGCTGCATGAGTTTTTATTTTATAAGTTGTTGGTAGGCTGCCCAAAGGAGAATTGCAGATCTCTGGGTCAGTCGAATTTGTGTCAATGAGACTGGGTCACTAATTTTATGTACTCGTTTTACAATAAAAATTAAAAGTGTTTATTATTTTTGTAATTAAACTCAAGGTTATATCAACATACAAATTAATTTTGTCATGGTCTCTCCTCTCTTTTTTATGGTGGGAAGAAGTTATACATAAGCATTATATTTCTGTATAAACATGATTGCTTTTGTTTTATTTTAGCAAAAATATTGATCGATTATGTAGACTCATGATTATTAAATCAATAAAACTCTATTTTAACACATTACAAGAATTATATCAGGCAATATATCTTCTAATATTTAGTATCTTTGTTGTGCACTAGAAATAACGAACGAAACATAATTTAAAAAGTTACTTAATAATCACAACTATTCTAATTAATTTGATTATGTATGAATACCTAGCTTCCTTAACCAAATCGCTACCAACAGGTTGAGAATTGATGCACGTCTATTAGAAACTCAGTAAAATTAAAGTTTAGTATTAAAATTAATGTAATGCAAGTGCCAAAAACAAGTACTATAGGGAGCTTTTATAGTAAATCACAATTATTTTGTAATATGTAAGCAGTGATTTGTAAATATATGCTTCACATTAACTGTTGTCAATCGCATATCGAAATGACTCAAATAAAATTTATAAAAAACAATGTGGTACTTATTTTGTCATCATCTTCCAGAATACCAAACCTATATATAATCCTAATCTATATAAATGCAACTTAATTATTGCCACACTTCCACTCAAGGATTCAAGAAACTTTTTTTTAGAAAGCAGGGTTTAATTACTAGAAACTAATTTAGTAATCCAAATTTCAATGTTGTATTATAATAATATTGTAATCTACTGCAGCTGAGTAGACTGGCGTATAGCAAAACACTAGCGTAAAATAAAGTCATTCGTCGTGTTACGTGACTTAGATAACCAAATGTCATGATATTCGAGTGATTGGGCGATCGGAATTCGAGTCAAGATACCTGAGTTCAATCCCCAAGGCTCGTACCTATATAGACGGCGATTGGCTCGTCTCCTGTCACGATGTCATAAAAATGTCTTCGGTGGAAGGTGGATCGAAAGGACTTAATTGTCTATATCGCTGTCTGCAACACACACCTTAACGTCCTTTTATACAAATGTGCGTGGGCCTCTCTATAATCGCTTACCATAAAAGGAGCCGATTGTTTGTTTACCGCAATTTGTATACAACGTGGGATAACATTGGACTGAACTAAACATTCTGCTTTCCCAGTATCGTATGGACAAACCTACCAGACATATGAACTCGCTCCCACAACGTATTTTGGGAATGAGTATAACAAATAACTCCGTGTGGTATGGGCAGAAAGAGAGACCACCTCTTTCTTTCCTAAAAGACGATAAAGGGCAAAGCCATGAAAATACCAATAGACGGTGGGATACACGAAAAACATAACGGCCCGTAAAAGTCGAATAGAGGGTTATCCACACTGGCCACACAATGGCAAGTGGATTGGCAATCACCCACCATCAACCACCTCGCAACTTAGGTGCTATTGCTCGTCACCGGTCTCTTTAATACGTCTTTGTAATAGCTGTATGATAAATAAATTCGCAATTCCCATTACAGGGTTACACAGAGGTCTAGTCTAGACAATTAAGTCCCATTGACCAATATTCCACGTATACGATCGATACGAGCCTGCCACCTGTGGCTCGAACTTGGGTCTCTTGACTCGAAATTCTGACCACCCATCCACTCGGCTATCGTGACTTCCAGCTGTTGATCATCAAAATAATAAAAAATGCGTACACTATATTATAAATTGTCCTTATTAGCACTATGCAGACTGTAACTCTTACATGTTAGATATTTAAACAACCCAGAAGATATTGGAAAAGGCCTGGGTTTAATCGCACTACTAACGTATAGTAAAATACGTACGTGTTATGTGTATTGTTTATCATTATTCTATACAGGCTGAGACCGTTATGTTCTATTAACATATTTTCATCAGTGGTTGGCTAGTTATCTATAAGGCCGACGGTAGCGTAATCGCATCGAAGACAATGTGAGCGTCTACTGTATATATTAAACCAGCATTAAAGTGTTACATTACGTTTATCTATAATGTTGATAGGCGCACCACCTGTCTCGTTGACCCAAATATGCTACGGTGATAAGTTAGAACTATAAAAAAACTCCACCTTGGACCATAATATGTCGCCGATTTTAACTGGTAGATTTTCTCAATTGGACCTTATTATTCCATTTTACTTGTCAACCAATTAATCCTCATTGGACAATCGTTCTACAATAAACGACTTAACGTCTAATTGTCTATTAAGGTTGCGCAGTATAATAAAGAAATTTTACAAGTTTGGATAAAGTAATAAGTAATTAAATTGATCACACATGTAACTCTTACATATGTGATCAATTTAAATCACTATTAATGTTTTCTAAAAAAAACATGTGAACTTATTGCTGAAATATGGAAAGCAGTGAGTTATTCTTTTCTTATTCTACATTATAGTGTTTTTGTTAATTGCTTAATCTGTTAATGTCCATTAAAATGATGTGAAGTTTGCTTAATAGCCAATGTCCCAACTCACTTACTTTGAATTTCATGGACATTGCAATGCTATCTTTGCGCTTTTGCCAGTTAGTAGTGAGAGAGTTGCTAAGATAATCTTGGTACTAAAATCTAATGCGTTGGGTATTGATGGTGTGAGTAGAGATATGGTAATACTTACCCTACCTCATACCCTCAATATCATCACAAACATAATCAACATGTCAATTTATAGTTCAACATTTCCCAGCCAATGGAAAACTGCATTAGTGCGGCCAATTCCCAAAAAAATTGATCCAATTAACATCAGCGAGTTAAGACCCATTAGCCTTTTACCTTATCTCTCTAAGGTTCTTGAGAAAGTGGTATATGATCAGGTATATGCATTTGTAGAAAAGCACAATTTTCTTCCGCAGCATCAATCCGGTTTCCGCAAAGGGCGTAGTACATGCACAGCACTTGTAAATGTTGTGGATAATATCCTGTCATCAAGAGACCAGGATATGGGTACAATGTTGGTTCTCCTTGATTACTCCAGAGCATTCGATTGCTTTAACATTAGTATGCTTTTGTCTAAATTGTCATACTATGGTTTTGATAGCAATTCAATAAGGTGGTTCAACAGTTACCTTAATGGTCGACACCAAATTGTGGAGTTACGCAACAGTGATGGTCATGCAAAGGCTCGTTCAAGTCCTGAACCAATGGATAGGGGTATCCCGCAGGGCTCCATCTTGGGTCCTCTTTTATTCATACTCTATTGCAGTGACCTGAGTAATGTTATAAAAGAGTGTACACATGTACGCTGATGACCTTCAGTTGTACTTGTCTGTTAAACCCCAGGAAGTCACTGATGGTATAAATAAAATTAATAGCGATCTGGAACATATTGCTGAGTGGTCTAGAATAAATTCACTTGCCCTTAATCCATTAAAAACGAAGTTCATAATCCTGGGTTCAGGAAAACAAATAAAAAGAATTGATGAATTTGTTTGTTGAATTGTTTTTACAAACTATTTTTATTTCCCGACGTTTCGGATACTTTACAGCATCCGTGGTCACGGGGGGACAAATTAACTAAACTAATTAAAAAACTTAAAAAAAACTAATTAAAAAACGCGATAAAATCCGAAAATCGTTTTATTTTAAAAGGTTACAATTTATTCGAATTGATCTCAATGAATCAAATTTAATCGATTTATGAAATCGATCTTTGAATCCTATTATAATTCGAGATGTCAAAGCATTAATAATACAGACATAAAGACAGAAGTCACGATAGCCGAGTTGTTGGGTGGTCGGAAATTCGAGTCGAGAGACCCGAGTTCGATCCCCAGGTGGCTACTGCCACCTTCGGTGGAAGGTGGGTCAAAGGGACTTAATTGTCTAGACTTGACCTCTGTCTACCCCTGTATTGGGAATTGCGTGAAGATATTTTATATTTTATTTTATTTTTTTATTTTTATATACTTCTCTTACAGATCAGACCTCTCACTTTACCCGGATTACTACTTTGACTGCAAAACTCTGTACTTAGTTAAACAATAGTTCATAAAACATACTATAGTTATACTATATACATATCTTGCAACTTATTCACTGTTGCCCTTTATTGAATATGTGTCTTATTTTAATTAATATGTATTGTGTATCGTATTATAATTTGTATAAAAGTTATTTTATGTAAGTTCTGTAAATAAGTATTGTATAAGTTCAAGTAAATAAGTATTTATAAATAAGTATTAATAATAAATATGTTCACATATTTTACATTATTTTAAATATGTTTGGGGCCGCGCGTGCGTGGACTATTTTAAATGGCACCGGCAGAGTAACAGCGCTGCAGCAGTAATGCTACAGCATATTTGCTGAGTCGGATGCCGTTTCGTTGCTGAAATCTAGTAATACATTTTATTTTAATCTGTAATTATTAACTATAACCTTTATATGTACTGTTTTGTGGCAATGAATAAACCTACTTTCTTTCTTTCTTAAAATAAGTAGGCTTGACAGGAGTTTTATTACTGCATTAAATTTTGAGAATTGACACACAAAAAAACTGCTCTTCTGTTGAGTCACTGAACTCAACAGAAGAGCAGTTTTTTTGTGTCATTTCTGAGTAACTATACCTATCTATAATAATATATCTATAAAAATACTCTTTCGCTGTAAGTATGTATAGCATACATAATATACAAATATACACAAGAAATATCACAATATTATAAAATTAATGTTTTGTTTGTGTAATGTTCTCGGTGTGCATTACTGCGGGTTGGTTTCTTACACGACACTGGTCTTCTGGGATTACATCCGTGACGAGTATTATATAAACTATTGCAGACTAATATCTGAATAGATCAACAAATTATAATATGACCAATATAAATATACTTAGGTTATACTTTTTAATAACATTATCGCTTAATAACATTATAATTTTTAATAACATAATATATTATTAAGAGATAATTGAGTCTGAATTAAAATTGAATAACACACTGGAATGAATGGACCAGCACGACCGGGGAAGTACCACGACCTCACAGAATACCGGCGTGAAGTAGAAGTCTAAGAAACTTCTGCGTTTCGTCTGGTGATTGCAGGTAACCGGAGGCACTCTAAGGCCGGCAACGCATCTGCTATGCCTCTGGTATTGCGGGTGTTCATGGGCGGTGGTAATCACTTATCATCACGTGAGCCACCTGCTCGTTTCCCTCCCTTTGCTATAAAAATATATATAATTTTATCTAACGGTGTAATTTTTAAAGTTAGTCACAGATTCCTCATAAAGTTCTCTAAAGAAGAAGAAACAGGCGAAAAAAACTTTATCAGCATCTTTCTATTTTTCATATTTGCTTAAATTATTAAAGAAATTCATTTTACGCCGATAGCACCCAGCTTTAAAGTTAACATATATGTATGTAACATAAATGCTCTTGAGATATTTACGGAAGAAGGCAGAATATTCGTACACCACAGGGCCAAATTAACAAAAAAATATATATAATTTTATCTAACGGTGTAATTTTTAAAGTTAGTCACAGATTCCTCATAAAGTTCTCTAAAGAAGAAGAAACAGGCGAAAAAAACTTTATCAGCATCTTTCTATTTTTCATATTTGCTTAAATTATTAAAGAAATTCATTTTACGCCGATAGCACCCAGCTTTAAAGTTAACATATATGTATGTAACATAAATGCTCTTGAGATATTTACGGAGGAAGGCAGAATATTCGTACACCACAGGGCCAAATTAACAAAAAAAAATATAAAAATAAAATATCTCTATAAAGTTCTACTCTATAAAACCCCAAGGTAATATAAAGTACAATATCAACGTAAGACAGTTACAAATCGACATTTGATCAGAATGGACTTCGCCGGTAAGGTCGTATTAATAACCGGCGCGAGTTCCGGGATCGGAGCGGCTTCTGCTATTCTCTTTGCAAAGGCTTCCGCTAAATTATCTATCGTAGGCAGAAACATAGATAATCTCAGAAACGTAGCCGAGAAATGTGAAACAGCAAGTGGCTTTAAACCATTAACTGTGTTAGCAGACATTACTTTGGAGAACGACGTAGAAAGAATCGTAACAGAGACAATAAACTGTTACGGGAAAATTGACGTGTTGGTGAATAACGCAGGAATTACTTTAATGGCAGGTATTAAGGATGGAATAGATTCATTGGACCGTATAATGGAAACAAATATTCGTGGAACGTATCTACTTACTCAAAAAGTAGTCCCTTATATCATACGAACACAAGGTAACATTGTAAATGTTTCTAGTATACTTTCAACAGTGCCAATGCCCTCGATGATGCCATATTGTATGTCCAAAGCTGCACTGGATTCTTTCACTAGATGTCTTGCTTCGGAATTAGCAATGGAACGTGTAAGAGTGAACTCTGTAAATCCAGGTCCGGTGAAAACTAATTTCTTTGTACGAGCCGGGCTTAGCACTGAACATAGCAATGCACTTTTAGCGACATTTGCTGCATCTGTACCCTTGAAAAAGATATCTGAAAGTGAAGATGTAGCAGAACTAATTGTTTTTCTTGCTAGTGATAAAGCAAGTTGTATTACCGGAAGCTGTTTTCCCATGGACTGTGGAATAAGTCTTGCCACTAGTGCGAAAAAAAGGGACATGTAATTTATGTTTAGTATTGTTTAGTTATTTCTATCATACAAAAAATAATAAAGTTAATCAATAAAAATATAATATGTTTATTATTTTAATACCAAGTTTTTGTGATATTGCCTCGTGGCAAGCATTAGAAATATAATCCAAATGCAGTGTTCCAGGAGTATAAAACCATAATTATATTATAGATAATCACAGGTATTAAAACCACCACTCTTCGATCATATAGTACAACTCTTACGTATAATGCATACGTTCTAAAATATATTTACGAACAAATAATGTCTCAACTTTGGTTGTCCTAAATTTGTCACACAACAACGGCATATTCCACTCTTATAATGAAGTTAGCAATATTCATAACCTCGATAAGTTTGTTAAACTTATACTTCTGAGATGAAACAGCTTGTTTAACGATGACGGCGTACAAAACAAAAGCGAGAAATGTAAATTATATTTAACTTTGTGAGATACAAAGGCTTAGGGCCTAGGGACGAGTTATAAGGACGTGATGTTTCTTCTTCCAGTCAGAAAAGATTTTATACTTCGCCGTAGTTGTCGAAGATTTTCCTGTGAAACCTTTGTTAAATAATTACCATAATAAGTTCATTCAGTTATCTGTAACTCATAACCCTTCCCCAGGTGCTCGTTATTTCAGTGTTATCTAGCGTTAATTTTACCCGCATAATCATCCCCAAAAATAGTATTGCGCTCTACACTGACTTAGAAATTTTTATAAAAAAAATGTGGTTCAACATTAATTTGCAAACATAATCTAGCTATTTAAAACTGATTGTAAGTGGAATCAAAATTAATGTTAAATTTAAGAATAACTTTATGAAGACAAACTAATTAATATGCGACGACTGCTAAAATTTTCAAGGTAGGGATGTAATTTTCGAAATGAAGGGATTCGTCGAGTCGAATACCCGACCTCGTTAAGTGTTACGGGCGATTGTTATCCGCGATTAATATAATTCTCTAATTTATACACGACGAACGCAACCGAGCTCCGTTCTATTGTTATTGGACCTAACCGCGACTTTCAATTAGGAAACACCACTTAACCAGATACTGCTTCGTTGCTCTCGTACCGAGTTCCGAGTCGCGCTCCGATTGTAATTATCTTGTTTTGCGTTCTAATTATTTCCATGTGACTGTTATTTCCAGTTTCAGTATCAGCACATTTTGAATGTTTACCGCTATCTCATAGCGGTAAACATTCGGGGTTATTGGATATCTGAAATCTGAAATAATCTGAAATGAAAGTGTATTTTTCTAAATAATAATAATCCTTATAATAACTATAATAATATTTAATTTTACGTCAAGTCAAGATGTGGAATTATTATTAACTAATCAGTGTGAAGTGTAGTAAACTTTTTAAATTTAAAAAATATTTAGTATTACAAACGGATTTATGCGGAATAATACAATATTATGGTTTATTTCTTCAAATAAGTGCATCAACAAAGGAATGGAAATGTAAACCGTATGTGACATGTAATGTCTATGGCCATGTAATGTGCCACCCCTTTCTTCTCACGTGAGTCGTAAATGACGACTAAGGAAAATTGAGTAATTATAGACTGAATATCTTATAACTGAATATCTTTTAGATATATCTAGCCTTATATATCTTAATGACTTCCGATAAATGGCGGGATAACCGTTTCGTAAATTAGAAATAAAAGAAAGACTCTTTTCCCCATCAGAAATAACATATTTTAAGCAAAGAAATTATTGCTATTACTCGCTATATGAAATCAATTGCTTAATCACTGCATCTAACGCCCTTATAACTATCTGTGTTCGTTTTTACGTCTACGACACAATATACAACTATTAACTACGTGCTTTAGACTCGGTCTGATATTAGGGAATATACTACTATTTAGGGAATATGAATAGGTAGGTAAAAGGTGTGTGCTTAGTGTTCGAGAAAACTTATGTGTATTTAACCTTGGAATTTTTAGTTCTTTGTAAACTGGGACAAAAAGTAAAAGAAACACATAAGTAAATCTAGCATTTTTTATATAAGAAAGACAAGATATCATATTTCCTGTCCGAGCCATGCGTGAAAGCCAGTACAAGTTTGACGAAACTTGATCTTGATCTGCGACCTTATGCCATCTACACAGCTCTGGAACATCGTGTGGCATTTCTCGTAACCTAATTATCTAAACTAGATGAGATAGCTTAAAACCGACATATTTACTATTATTCACAGCTCACCTTTGAAAGGCCGCTACAGGACACAGGCCACTGTATAAAAGAGGGGCTAAAGATGGAAACACAAGACACAAATTACTCGCACCTTACCCGCTGCTTGCGGTTATCGATCTTTAATTTTGATCTGAAATTTTAGCGATAATTAGTCTACTTTAGTAACATTTTTGAGACCTGTCTGGTCTGACGATCGGTACAATCTGAAGGGTCTCCCTAAGTTACAACACATAATTCTCGTAAACTAATTCACTTCAAAGTTATATCCCGAATACGGAATGTAGATTAGAAACATGGTAGAAAAGCATATTATATGAATATTATACATACCCAGTACATTGTTAGTGGGATTGCTATCTCGAACACGTAACGCGTAATTCATTTCAAATAGTTTTGCATTGTGAGTAGGTAGATGGGCTACATTATTATAATACTATACTGAAGATTTCATATTTGTCACAAATTCGTAGACAGTTTGTGGTACGTTGAGGAAAATGTGGCAAAAGACGGCATAACTACGTTTTTCTATAAAGAGAATTACCAGAGGCTATCATAGTAATATTTATTCATGGGCGTAAATGTACATAAGATTTGTGACAATAGTGGGAAAACTACTTTTCTCTATATATATGATTTACAATATAAATAAGATATTGTATATATATAATTTAAGACAAATATTGTCAACTATCTTGAACTTCCTGTATCTTTCTCTTTAAGTGATACCTATCAAAAATGCCTCTCATTACAAACATGTCTCTCCTTTGGTGTCTGTCTCTCCTGCCTTATTTGCTGAGTGTAATCTTAAAGGCTCGCCAGGACTTTGCCTCGTGTCGGAATATATTGAACTTTCTAGACCCCTGAGACTGAAGTGGTCGCTCTTTTTAACATCCCCCACTTTGTTATCACTGATGAATGAAATTGAGCTTTTATGCTAATATTGTTAGAATTGTAATTCGTGTGCTGCAAGAAGAGGACTGGGCAATCTAAACGCTACTATTTAAAGGGCAACAGATCGGTTCACTTGTAATTTGTGCTGAACGTGGCCGGAATAAAAACGTCATTTGTTGTAGACGATCATTTAATAGTGTACAAGTTCTGTGGTCGGTGGATTGGAAACGATAATTTGCACATTACTATAATAAATTTAACAAAAAAAATATCTTAGGAAATAAACTTTTCCGTTACCACTAGACTAGACTAATTCATATTTAACTAGTAGTTTTAATGCTTTTCACTCATTTTCATTTATTTTTCTAGCATTTATCGAAACAGTAAGACTTCTGTCGGACGACAATAGACAGAACCGTTCCTCATTAGATAAATGGATATACACTGCTTTCGCAGTTTATTTTATTTCTCATCGCTCATTATCAACAGTTTTAAAAAGTTTACATATATGCTTAATCAATATTTAAATGGCCTATGTAAATTATTGGTATTCAACCTTCGGTGGAAGGTGGGTCAAAGGGACTTTATTGTCTAGACTAGACCTCTGTCTACCCCTGTATTGGGAATTGCGTGAAGATATTTATTTATTTATATAAATTATTTAAATAAGGACTTTACGTATTAAGAAAATTTAAGTATTAAGAAAAACAAGACAATTTAAGTATTAAGAAAAACACCTGCAAACAACTGCTAGTTTACAAAATATTAGTATTGCTATAAAAAAAGTATTTATGTAAGAAAACAAAAAGATCCAATGAATGAATTTTAATATATTTCTTTTTTCATGTTAACATATTATTATTTTTCTTTTTAATTTTTAATTTTAATAATGTTATGTTTTTATATATGTAGTATCTCAATTTTTAAACAGATTGTTTTTAGTAAATATAAGCAATATGGGTCTCTGTTACCTGAAATTATTTTTTTATCGAATTTGAGTCGACGGTAAATTATTAAGCCAACACTACACAGTAACGAAATCTGTTTAGGTTTTCATTACATAATATAAAGAAGAAAAAGAGTTAATTTTACGTGAACGTAGCCGAGAGGTTGGGTTGAGTGATCGAAAATCGAGTCAAGAGACCCGAAGTCGGTCCCCAAGTGGTAGGCTCGTACCAATGTGTTTTTTTTTTCAAAACTGATACACAATTTGTATCGTTGACTTGATGACAAATAGTTACGTTGTCCGATATAAGTCTTCGATAAAACGTGGGTCGAAAGAACTCAATTGTCAAGACCTCTGTCTATCCCAGTATTATGAAAACCGTGAAGGTAAGGGAAGATTTGCCAAAATGCCATTGCAAGATTCCATAATATTATATTCTATATAACATTTCCTGTTTTTCAGTACAGAGCGATAAAAACAATAAAGGAAAAGGCTTGCAATCATATATTATTGGAAAAGTCATTTTTCGCAGACGGATCCCGTTCCCGCAGCTACACAAAATACCATGTTAACAATAACAAGCCCCGCCGCGTCGAAACGTACTCGCCTCCAGGCATCTCACCGCTTCGGACTTACAATCATGATCTTTTTACAAACACAGTGTTGTATCTTGATTAATTTTAAAGGTGTCGATAGTTGAATATGTTATTTATTACACTATTAGCTATGGATGTAATATGGTGATATTTTTTTAATTGCTGACCATTACGTGAATCAACTATATACACAAGTATTTATACTTTCTAGATTCTACCAGAATTTTTAAGAGCTTGCACAGATTTGAAAATTAGAATTTTACACTATTTTTAAAAATGATGACAATATTTTATAACGCTAAAATATTGTGGCAGTTCTTCTTTGTTTTTATTAGTTTTTATGATAGTGCTATAATGAAACAAAATATTATCCGCAGAAGAAACGAGCCTGTTTGAAAAAACATATCTCCCACAGCAACAAAGTTAATAAAGGCGTGGCCACCAAAACGCAAACACAACCCAAAGTAATGCCTAAATACAGTAATTATCTGTCTTTGGGTCACAGCGACCAAGTTTGCGAAAATATTGTACATTATATAATATATACGTATCGTTCCATCCCTTTTGGCCAGAAAAGAAAATAAAAAACCACTTTTTTGTATTCTTCGATATACTCAGAGTGACCCATATGCTTAAAATGAGACAAATATACTGCAAAAGCAGACATCGTTAGAACAAGCACAGTATTCATTCTATTATTTTCACCAGTCTGAGATTTCTGGCATCAGTCGGCCTGTTTGTTCAACGTAGTTGTAGTGTATTTCTTGATTGATGTTCCATTTTCTTATTAACCTATTATTTTAAGGTGATTAATGGTTGTAAAAGAGTCCTACCAGACACGTATGTTTATAAACTTATTACTTTTACAAATGGTTGAAGTTATTAATGATAAACTACCACCATCGTGTTTATGCGAACAGATAAAACACTATAAAAAACTAAGCAGCTGACAATGCCTCTAGGTTCAGCAGAAATATTCGATATCAAAATCAATCAGTATTAACTTTTATGCATGTACAAAAATGCAAGCAACACAACAAAATTTCAATGGATTGCTGGTACTTTAATAAAATTTTATGCGATTGGCGATGTACCTGAACTTATGCAGAGTGAGTAACTTGTGTCAATCGTCCATGAGGGGGGACCTCACAAAGCCCAGCGCAGCTAGTTCAAGAGTTCCTAAGGTGCGAAATGGATGAAAATTAAATAAATTTTAAAGGTATTTTCGTAAAGCACCTATACTTTATATTTTTCGTAACATAAAGTATAGATGATTTACAAACTATATATAAAACGCTATCTATTTTTACTACAAGTATACTCGTATGAATATATATACGGTACATACGCCAAAATAACACTTTTTTACAATTTTTGTCTGTCTGTCTGTTTGTTCCGGCTAATTGCAGAAACGGCTACTAGCACGGAATACTAGCAATGCCGAATAACATTACTAGTATTCCTGTTAACCACTCCAAGTAAACTGCAATGCTTGTGCCTGGAGTTGGTTTCACGTCAATAGTCGAATGGCTATAATAACCTCAACCTCATTTAAATAAATTAATGTACATTATAACTTCCTATGCATAATATATTATTCAAACGCATTGATAAATTTACTCATAGAGTTTCAAGATAAACTTACTTTATTAAACGTAACAAGAAAAACATTAACTAAAATAGTTTTAGAACTGACAAATAATCGAAACACGAAAATAGCTTATTCCCGTGCACAATAATTCTTAATGAATTGCTACACTGTATTGGAACGTGACCTCAGACCGTCTTAGCTGTAGGTGGCAAGGCAGGCAATAATTCAATCAAACGGGGCTTACCGGAGCTCCCTGTGTTTACCAAACACATACCCTTATCACGAAGCATTGACGATTTTATCCTTTTCGCTTAAGACGCTCTGACTATATTAATTATTAACTTTGTCGAACAAACTTACGCTCTATTTCTAGTGGCATAAAGATTTTTCTTCCTCCCAAATGTAATCCATCGATTGATCGAACTCATGATTACTTAGTCCAAAAGTCTTCCAAGATGAAGTCGTACACGGTTTTTGCTATTTTCATTTACTGTATAAAATTTAGTAAATGTAGAGATGAAGAAAAAATTAGTAAAGGTAAATACAAAATTCAAACTCTGTTTCAGTAAAACAAATTTTTAATCCTTTTATTGATTATTTTAAAATATCGGGTCTAAACAACGATTTAACGAAGTATTTATATAAATTTATCGGAATACTCACAAATTAAAAAAGATTTATTAGGTGGATACTAATGCTATTATAGTAAATCTAGGCTTCTTCGTGGCACCCTAGGGAGCTGTAATAGAAGCGTTAAAACGACCTCGAAAAGAACTAAGTATTTCTTAATGTCTGCAACTAGATTTAGAGTCTTTTGTCATGCGATAACGAATAACTTGTGTTTAACGTTATAAGCATTTAGATTCGTAATTACGAGTATTTACAATAACTATAGATTTAAGGTAAATTTATAATAAAAATCACATAAATAAATAAATAGTTATAATACATACATAAAATATATACATAAATAAATATATAGCAATAAATAGATAAGGTATTACTTAAATTTGTAGTGATACGTCATCTGCAAAGGCGTATAAATAATTAATTATCTATGATACAACATACTGCAATTGATAGACAAAGAAAAATCATACAACGAATTCATAAATATGTCCACAATCATATTCACCGTTAAAATGTTTCAGGTTGTTATTGGCCAAACGAAGTATACGAGCCTTGTTTTGGTGGGTGCGCAGAGGTTTCATGCGACAATCCTCGAAACCACTTGCGGCCTTGCTATCCATACTGTGAGCCCGGGTGTGTTTGCGCCGATCCCTATGTACGAGACGACAGAACTCATCAATGTGTGCTGCCACAAGACTGTTCACCGTAAGTACTAACACAACATAGTATATAACATTATATATAATTTATAATAATCTATACATAATTTATGTGGCAGAAATTATTAACAACAAATTTAAATTTATAATATTGACGTGCAGTAGCTGGGTAAGCGACATAAATGGCGTCGTTCAAGGTCGCCATAAGGATATTATAAAGATCCCATGGAAAAAGTTACTAAGAATCTTAATTTCCCTTTTTATAGTGTCATAGAGATGCCTGTTACAATGCTAAAACTCTTCGTATACATGTCTTTCTAATAAAATACTTTTCCTTTTCAGAACCCAAATGGGCATACCCGTACCAACAAAGAGAATTGCGAGACCTCCCGTTCCAAAGTATGTGGTAACTGGTAAAACTCCAAGAAGCCACGGAAAACGAGAAGAAGCATTAGAAGTAGATGAGAGTGCAGCTCCATCTAATAATCACGTTGACGACTTCAAGCGAACTTCGGAAGTCTCTAGGATGGGGAATTACTTCAACATTGTCATCGCCCCGCCGCCCATTAAAGCACTGCAGCCGAGGAAATTGCTCCACAATGACAATTTCAGATCACCGATAAAACAAATAAACTGATAAATAACACTATGTTATTTTTTATTTCTATTGTATGAGTATTGTTCCTCTTTTTTCATCAGAATCGCGACCATATCGATAGTACTATAGCTTATAATCGAACAACATCCATCAAATGATGTTGCTGATATCATTAACTTCATCTACTGACGTTCACGAGACTTTTAAGGATGTTTTGCAGAAATGACGTACAGCACCTTTGCTGTACGTCATTTCTGCAGAAAGAATAAGAATATTGATACGATTTCGGAAAGAAGTTATATAGATTCAACATCATTATAATCATCAAGGCCTGTAAAAGTCCACTGCAGTATATCCATTGCAGTACAGGAGAGTTTGCCATAATCGTATAGCTTGACAAGCGAATTGAGCATCTCGATATCTGGTAATGCTTGACAAGCATTACCAGATATCGAGATATATTACTGCCAGTAATTTCAAACCCCATTTCTCAATTATAAAATTTTTTGGTTACAAAAAGAATAAAAGAAGAAGACACACACGTGACAAAGAGAGATGCTTTAGTATAGGTAAAGACTTTTGCCCAGACTATAAAAATATTAAAAAAAACTTTGTATTTGGTAAATAATAATTGTTTACGGAGCCGCATACTAACAGTATGAGAATATATACCACCACCACCACCACCACCTTTCCTTCTTTTCGTCCCGTGAGTGTCTTAAGAGGTGACATATTGCGCGCAAACTGTAACGAAAAACGCCAGATCAAAATAAGACTGATCGGACTGGTGGCACACGTGATGGCAAGTGATTACCACCGCCCATGAACATCTGCAATACTGGAGAAATATCAGATGCATTGCCGGCCTTTGAGTAAGGTATAGGCTCTTTTCTGTAAGGTCCCTAAGTCGTATCGGTCCGGAAACATTCCATACAGTGCACGTGCGTGGCAGAAAATCGCACTGTGGTGGAATGCCAAGCATCAAGGTGGTGTTGATGAAATTTTTGACTATGTCGTAAGGTACGATAGTGAGATTCAGCGGCTGAGATTAATCCGAACAATTCCTCGGAGCACACCCCGTATTAAATCTGGTAATAAAATGCAAAGAGATGCAACGTCTCTTCGCAATGCCAGGGGATCTAGCCTATCAGATAGAACATAGTCGCCGACGATTCGAGCCGCTCTTCGTTGGATACGTTCAAATGGAAGGAGCTGACACTGGGGTGCACCCGCCCAAAGATGAGAACAGTACTCCATGTGCGGCCGAACCTGCGCCTAATGAAGTTGCAAGCTTTGTAATGTATAAAATCAACCAAATGAAATAACTCTAAATTCGCTGCTAATAGCTTTTTGAAACCAATCATGTTGGTTACAAATGGTCGGAATTTCGAGTCAAGAGACCCGAGTTTGAAAGGTGGCGACGGGCTCACCTATAATAATATAAGAGAATATATATATATATATATATATATATATATATATATATATATATATATATATATATATATATATATATATATATATATATATACATATATATATATATATATATATATATATATATATATATATATATATATATATATATATATATATATATATATATATATATATATATATATATATATATATATATACAATATAAAAATAATACATATAAAAAAAATTTATACATAGTTGCGAGAGTAACATAGAACCTTTCTTTGGTTCGCAGCAGGCTATTGAGAATACCTGACTAAACTTCAACCACTTATATGGTGCGAAGTGGGTTCTGATCATCGAAGCTGGCGATTATGACAATAATCCTTATGGAAAATTTCTGCTGATTCAGTTCTGCGTGTCAAACCTCATGATTAATTCTAACTTACTATTGTTAAGGTGAGGCAAAGAAAGCAAAAATTCATACAAACACATTAAAATTCACTTTAACTTATTCCACTATTTATTTATATCTATTATCAAAGGTTGATAATGCCATGAAGGCGAAACCGGTCAGGTATTTTAATAGAAATAAATAAATAGTGGAATAAGTAAAAGTGAATTGTAATGTGTTTGAAGTTCCACCAAGAGATAACAAGTAAGAAAATTTCATATCAACAGTTTTTAGCTGATTCTTGTCGAACTTTTTAATGTCTCAACTGAATTTAACTAAATATATGTGTATTGTTAGTGACTAAACATTATTTTTATTGTATTTATTCAATGTTCGCCTACATCCGCTTTTCGTGTTTTCTTTTTATCAACAATGTTTCACTGATTAGCGGCCTGTAGATTGTCGTAAAATGAAACGCAAGTGTAACTCAACGCTACTTTACGTACAATATGGAGTATAGTTGACTCTCAAAATGCGTAAACTCTTATTATTGGGATTTCTGCTTTGTAAGAAAACAACTTAAAGTCATTGATAAAAATATTTTTTGCTGCGACTAATTAACTAATAATTACAGATAATGTCATTGCCTTTGCTTCAAGAATGAGTAACTACGATTACGAGGATGTAGAAAATAATAAAAGGCATACGCTAGTTGACGAAAGGAGAAATTGGAGGAAAAAAGCACTGTCAAAACCTTTAGAATCTGATCACAAGGATTGGGACGACAGGCGAAGATTTGAACAAGATAGTTTAAGATTTTCCGATGATGCAGACAAAGGTTTCAGTGTTATGGAACGACAAAGGGATACTGATATCCCTTCAAGTGGATTTAGAGGACAAAGGCGTTATGATGAATTGGATAAGATGATTTCCGGAATTAACAATGACTTGTCGCGTCCTTCATCTTTCTTGTAAAAATATTTTTAACTAGTTTTAAATCATAAAATTAAAAATTATGTTTTGAATAATTAAAATGTTATTCCTTTCAGAGAAAAAGACATGGATAAAAAGTCTGTGTCAATGTCAATGAATTGCGATAGACAACATGAAAGGTAAGTCTTATTTGTGAAAAAACATGAAAGCATGGTTTCCATCCTGCTGTATTTCTCCGCGATAGTTACTTATCCTATCCACCTCAACGCGTGAAAGACCCGTGAAGATATTAGAAGACATGATTTAATACAATTTGTCTAAAAATAATACTCGCATTGAACAATACCAACGATCATACTTTTATTGTTAATTTGAATTTAAAATATAAGAATTGAGTTTTGTAGTGAAAGTTGATAAAACATTAAAAATTCTTTGTAATTTTCCAGAATTCACGGATTAATGTAATAGAAGAAGTAAACAGTTTGTTTTTCATATTATTAACTGTTTAATAACTTAATTTTTCATTAGATACGAGCCTTGTTTTGCTGGGTGTGCCTCCATTACTTGCGATAATCCCCGAGATCGCCTGCGCCCCTGTTACCCATTTTGTGAACCTGGATGTATATGCGTGCATCCTTATGTTCGTGACGATCGCACACACAAATGTGTGTTGCCAGAAGATTGTACAAAGTAAAGTAAAATTGTTTTATAAAAAACTTTTATAGGAACGGACTTAAAAATTTATTTTACTTATACTTGAATATCAAAATATTTGGGAATCAGATTGTAACTTTACTAACGCTACTAACTTCTTTTGTTTCTTACAGAGGTCTCAAAGGGATTCCGGATCTGGGAGAAGATATTTAAACAAAATCGTACATAATTTATGTTCATGAATTCTTAAAATTTTATTCTAAGATTATATTTGTCACCAATTTAAGGTTACTTGTTAAAATACTTTAATCGTCTTTATTTATTATGCTACAATTTTTATATAAAAGGAAATTATAAAATTTATGAAACAGTACATGCTTTTTTTGTCCAAAAGGTCATCACCACATTTGTAACCTAATAAAGAACAGATTAATAAAATTTTATTAATGTGTTGATAAAAATGTATAAAAAAGGTTAAAAAATAAGCCATTGAAGATTATTCTTTCAAATTAGAACAGTGAAAAGGTAACGCCATCACACAATGCATGCATTGTGTTAATATAAAAAAAATGAAAGAATTAGACCATTGTTTCACAAATTCGAATGGCAGCTTTTCTAATTGTGACCGATGTGATTTATTTGGCAGGTGTGTTAAGTTCGTAGTAATTTATACAAAAATATTTTTTGTTATTCTGTGTAAATTATTTAAAACTAAAAACATTAATGCGTTTTATATTCAATTAACAAACATTTTTTGTTACGTAGTAACACGTAATAGGCAATGACACGTAGCAGTTAAAATTTTAGATGTTAGATATCGTAATAGCAAAACCTATCATATCTCGACTAGACAGGTTTGGAAAGTTAAGCATTGTGTAATTGAACTATGTTTGATAGTATTTAAAGACAGTGTATCCCAATGATAATTTGGTTTATTTTGGTCTTTTCCGTGCTTTCTTCTCCCTCCATTGGTGAAACGAATTTTGGTAAGTGTCTATTATATTGTCACTTAAATGCTAATTGTATATAATTCAACACTGTAAACATGTAATATATTAAATATCAAACGTGAAGTATCCGATAAATTTCGAACTTTTTTAAACTAGATCGTTTAAAAAGGTTTTGTAGTGCTTACTTAGTAAACTGACTGTTGTCAGAAAACGTAAATCACATTGATTTTTTTAAATAACATAATATTGTATAACATTTTATATAATTTTTTATTTGTCATTATATTATATACGTTTACACATTTATAAAAGGAAATTTATGAAACAGTACATGCTTTTTTGTCCAAAAGGTCATCACCACATTTGTAACCTAATAAAGAACAGATTAATAAAATTTTATTAATGTGTTGATAAAAATGTATAAAAAAGGTTAAAAAATAAGCCATTGAAGCTTATTCTTTCAAATTAGAACAGTGAAAAGGTAACGCCATCACACAATGCATGCATTGTGTTAATATAAAAAAAATGAAAGAATTAGACCATTGTTTCACAAATTCGAATGGCAGCTTTTCTAATTGTGACCGATGTGATTTATTTGGCAGGTGTGTTAAGTTCGTAGTAATTTATACAAAAATATTTTTTGTTATTCTGTGTAAATTATTTAAAACTGAAAACATTAATGCGTTGTATATTCAATTAACAAACATTTTTTGTTACGTAGTAACACGTAATAGGCAATGACACGTAGCAGTTAAAATTTTAGATGTTGGATATCGTAATAGCAAAACCTATCATATCTCGACTAGACAGGTTTGGAAAGTTAAGCATTGTGTAATTGAACTATGTTTGATAGTATTTAAAGACAGTGTATCCCAATGATAATTTGGTTTATTTTGGTCTTTTCCGTGCTTTCTTCTCCCTCCATTGGTGAAACGAATTTTGGTAAGTGTCTATTATATTGTCACTTAAATGCTAATTGTATATAATTCAACACTGTAAACATGTAATATATTAAATATCAAACGTGAAGTATCCGATAAATTTCGAACTATTTTAAACTAGATCGTTTAAAAAGGTTTTGTAGTGCTTACTTAGTAAACTGACTGTTGTCAGAAAACGTAAATCACATTGATTTTTTTAAATAACATAATATTGTATAACATTTTATATTATTTTTTATTTGTCATTATATTATATACGTTTACACATTTATAAAAGGAAATTTGATTCGAATATGACTTAGATTCTTTAAAATTAATTAAGTCAGATTCACTTTTAGTCTTGCCACGTAAGGTAAGTGAATGTGAAAGTGGTACGATTGTTGAAAAAAAAAATATCTTCATGCAATTCCCAATACAGGGGTAGACAGAGATCAAGTCTAGACAATTAAGTCCCTTTGACCCACCTTCCACCGAAGATGTTTTCGGGACAACGTGACAGGTGGTGAGCCCGTCGCCGCCTTTTTGTCCAAGCCAACGATGAAATTCGTACATAAGTTTTTGAAAAACTCATTGGTATTGCCACCTGGGGATCGAACTTGGGTCTCTCGACTCGAAATTCTGACCACCCAACAACTCGGCTATCGTGACTTCTAAGACGATTGTTGAAGTCAACACAAATTTTAATAAGTATAAAACCGTAATTTATCAAGATTATTTAAATGTAGATCTAAACAGAACTACAAACGCGTCAATTTAGAGTAGTCATCGATACCCTATCTCGAAAATGCTAAGTAGTACATCATTTTAGGCGAATAACCTTACACACTTTCATTAAAAGGTTTTGAATTATAAACGATTTATTTCAATTATTCAAGCTCATTTTACAACCAAAGTAACAGTTTACTAAACTATTTATGCCTCGGAAACTTGTTATCTATTATACAAGTGAACGTTGTCATAAATATTTTAAGTATAATAATTACGTCCGATACTTAATTTCAATAATTTTACAGAATGTGGATCACACGGCAGATTTGAATATTGTATCGACGGGAGCCCCGATTGTATAATAGGATGCCATTGCCATCCCGGCTATTATTTTGATACGGCGACTAAGATATGTGAGCCCAGGTACATTTTATCACTAAAAAATAATAATAATAAATAAATGTCTTCTTGCAATTCCCAATACAGGAGTAGATGTAGCCTAGACAATTAATTTAAAAATAATTAATTTAAAAATAATGTTAAAGCTCATTTTTTAAACCTCGTTACTTAATTAAGGAGTTGTCATCATCATTATAGTTATAGAATGCTTTTAGCATTATGTCCGCCTTTTGTTCCTGCATATTTAAATAAATAAATAAATTAAGTGCCTTTGCCCCACCTTCCACCGAAGATTTTTTCGGGACAACGTGACAGGTGGAGAGCCCGTCGCCATCTTTATGTCCAAACCCACGATATAATAATATTAAAAGCTTACAATAAACAATCAACACGCATACAGTACGTTCGAATCTCCCGAAAGGAGGATTTACAGTATTTGCCATGCTTAGCAAACGGATTGTTGATCGTAGTAGGCACTCTATTAAATTTTGGTCTAGTCTTCACGCAATTCCCAATACAGGGGTAGGCAGAGGTCAAGTCTAGACAATTAAGTCCCTTTGACCCACCTTCCACCGAAGATATTTTCGGGACCACGTGACAGGTGGTGAGCCCGTCGCCGTCTTTATGTCCAAGCCAACGATGAAATTCGTACATAAGTTTTTGAAAAACTTTGGTCTTTTGGTAAAAAAAATTTTGGTCTAGTGTTTTACTAAATGTGTTTAACGACGTTTATTTGTAGCCACTGCCATTTTCAAAGCTTTTCTCTTTGTTGCCTTTACGGTACCCTTGAGAAGAAAGGTCATAATAAATTTTTACGCCGATGCCATACGTCAAATATATATTTGATATTTTAAAGTATATTATTTTGTGATATTTTAATATTATACAATTGTTTATTACAGCATAAAATTAACGCAAAACCGCCGTCAACAACATGAAAGTAGTCCAATTCATACTCCGCTATCACAAGTTGACTCTCCCGAAGTGGTAGAACAGTCAACATCATTTCCAACCACTGGAGCGTTAGAAGATCACGTGGATGCTATAGCTAAAAATGCTGACGATCTTGGCGACTGGCTTTATAATCAGTTCTATAAAACAATAGAGAATCAAATCATAAACAAAACAAATGGAAATTTGCTTACAAGGCGAAGTGGAAATGATCCACAATCAATAAAAAATAAAAAAAGGAAGCATAAAAAAGAAAAGAGAGGTTCAGATAAAAGAAAACTGAATAAAGAAGATTTGAGAAGGAAATTACTTCGAATCACGGAAGATGATAGCCTGTTTGATTCAAATACAGACGCTGATAGCTCGGACTCCTCCAGTAGTGACGAAACTCGAGAAAGTGGTGACAAAGAACACGGACATAAGAAATTCGTTATAGTAAATAAAAAACCGAAGCCACCACTACCTTCTTTTATATTTTTACCTAATATAGAAACACCGTACTATCCTCCAATTGGGCTGCCACCTCCGGCTCTACCAATGTATCCCATGGTACCTGTGCCGCCAGTATTACCAGCATATCCGCTACCACGTATGTATGCATGTAAAGTTTGGATTTTTTATAGATTGATCCAAAAAAAAAATTAAATTAAATATATTGCAGATTTGTTACCGAACTGTGATGATCCGGGTACCTCTAATACCAGCGTATCAACATCATCCGCAATCAAAATTACAAAGGAAACTGCCTCTCCTCAATCAGATACAACAGAAACGGCGTTAAAGCCTGATTTATCAACTACTACAAAGAGTTCAATCGATATTGATTTAACAACTGCAACAGAATCAATACAAAAAGTATTGCGTTCAAGGTAAATATGTACTCAAATATCTTGTATTAATTTCACATGTACTTAAATTTTTAATATTAAATAATAAAATGACATAAATATTAGACATGATTAAATATTTTGATTAAACCGTGGACCAAGTAAACAGGCTTAAATTCAAAAGTTAGTTAATAGGCTTACTTTTGGTCTACACAATTATGACCACGTCTCCGATTTTGATTAAAAATTTCAAGTGGTTACCCTTTTGTTTGCCCTAATTTGCACACTATTTCTATACTGTGTATTGTTCCATCCTATGACTTCAAGTTATTAAAGTTTAAATTGATGATCTTGGTGGTGACAGACCAAACAGAGTTGTAGTATCAGCCGTAGAATTTACTGTCGCTTCACATATTTACCGAACCAACTATTTTAAGCATTCCTTTACGCTCAAAGTTATTTGCTTATGGAACGAGCTTCCAGCGCAACTCTATCGAGCAAAAACATTAAGGCAGAGGTAAAACTCACTATCTGTCACTTTTAAACTCTGTCTCTGATGGCATTACAAATATATACATTATATATTACACATTAGCAATACATTTGCTTTTCGTTTTAAGTTTCATTATATAACAACGAACAACGATATTACTAATGTTTATTGCAGTTTATTAATGTCGGAAATCAGAAATACGCTTTGGCAAAAAATCTTACTTTTCTTAACAGTTATAAAAAAAAATATCTTCACGCAATTCCCTATACAGGGGTAGACAGAGGTCAAAGTCTAGAAAATTAAGTCCCTTTGACCCACCTTCCACCGAAGATATTTTCGGGACAACGTGACAGGTGGTGAGCCCGTCACCTTCTTTATGTCCAAGCCAACGATGAAATTCGTACATAAGTTTTTTGAAAAACTCATTGGTACTGCCACCTGGGGATCGAACTCGGGTCTCTCGACTCGAAATTCCGACCACCCAACAACTCGGCTATCGTGACTTTATAACAGTTCATTCCTTATAATTGTTTATTCGGAATGCATTAAAGTTGTCAGTCAATAAGTTAACATTTTTCCACATTTCCGACTTTTCCGATGAATTTTTCAAAGATATTCTTTTACGATATATGAATATATCATAAAACGTAAGAGATATAAAAATAGGTACGTGGCGAATAATTCAAAAAAAGCATATAATAATATGATATTTATAATTAATATACAAAAAAAATCATAATTTATGTATTCTAGGAAAAGAAACAAGAAACATCATATGCGCAGTGGTGGAAAAGACATGGTATGTATAAAGTATAAACGTCTGAATTAATTAGCAATTTATAGTGAAAGTCCGGCCTTTAAGAAAATTTAAAGGCCGGTAACGCATCTGCTATTCCTCCGGTATTGCAGGTGTTCATGGGCGGCGGTAATCACTTACCATCATGTGAACCACCTGTATTTCGTGAGCCGCCTCCGGTCCCAAAAAAAGTCCCTTCACAGTATTTATGATCATTTTTCCCTCTAGTCTGTTGTCCTCTGCAAGTTCGACTTTTTCTGCACTAAAAATAATCTTCTTTACTATTGTTAAGCCATGCCATACAATTGATAAGCCATGTAAAAAGGGAATGTGGCAATGGGGATCATTGCCACATTCCCTTTTTATGAATGATCTTATGTAATTCATTCAAACTGTCATCTGTCCAGCGACCCCTGCAACATTTTGTAGGGCAACATCTAAATCAAGGTTGCCCTACGCTCCAATTTATTTAAAATAAAAAGAACACTATGTATCTACTATTTTACATAGCTATGCCTTCATACATATATAAAATAAAGTAGTGTTTGTGAAAATATGTTATATCTACATAAGCAATCTATTTCTATGTCCCTCTAACATTGAAAATAAATAATAAATAAATATCTTCACGCAATTCCCAATACAGGGGTAGACAGAGGTCGAGTCTAGACAATTAAGTCCCTTCGACCCACCTTTCACCGAAGATATTTTCGGGACAACGTGACAGGTGGTGAGCCCGTCGCCGCCTTTATGTCCAAGCCAACGATATTCGTACATAAGTTTTTTGAAAAACTCATTGGTACGAGCCAACCAACTGGGGATCGAACTCGGGTCTATTGACTCGAAATTCCAACCACCTAACCACTCGGCTATCGTGACTCTAACATTGAAAGTATAAGAAAAGTCATCTTAACTCGACAAACAACGGAAGACTATGACGGAATGCCTCACAGCCCTTTATAAAACTTGCTCTATATATTTTATCATTCGGAACACAGACTTGCTTAGACGCACGATATTGCTTAGACGCCAGAGTCAGAGTAAGTCATAAGACTGATAAGAGTACAGTATTCATGGTAGTAAAATACATCAACAATAATATTTATTTTATTTTAAAATACATATGTACTTTTGTATTTGGATTTTATAAAGATATGTTTTAACTATTACAGCTTCATCGATTACAAGAACTTGTGAAAAATAACATCAAAAATTCGGCAAATAAAAAAAACCTACAAAATACACAAGTGATTCCTACTGAAGACTTAAATGGAGACACTTTAGAAATAGACGAAACTAATCCAGCTGAATTCATAAAGAACGATAACATTCAGCTACGAACAAACGATCAAACTCCTTTGCAAGAAGGAGATACTGTTGATTTTAAATATTTATCGCAGTTAATTCACAGAATGGATCTTAATAATACCGGGAAACGGATCGGAGAAGAACAAACTAAACAGAATATTAAAAATCTCAAACATAATAACGAATTACACAAGAAAAATCGTAATCATAATTCATATTCCCAAATAGTTCAGCCTAGTCGAAGATACAATGTTCAGAAAGCTCCCCTAGACTCCAAAAAATCAGATAACACTTTCTATGAAAACCTAGGTAGGCAAATAGCTACCCTTATAAGAGGTGTAGATTCTAAAAATGACAGGCAAATCAATATTGAGATTGAACACATGGATCATAATCCCTCAAGCCATCCCATTTTTAATGAACTCAGTTATGCCCCACATTCATACTGGGAAAGATTTGTTAGATCGCCTATGGATTACCTTCAAAGATATGAAAAGAAAACTGAAGATTTAAAAAAAAGTAACGAGATTCTTAATAATATTGAAGATAAAGTTGAAATCGCAGCATCTACCATGACACCAATGAGTTTACTAGAAATTGAAAATGTTATAAATATCATGGAAGGAGCCCAAAACGAAGTTCAAAGAAAATATTTACATCCCCCAAATCAGTTAGCTAATAACACGCTAAACATTAATCTATGGCCCCAAAATCTATCAACTAATAATGCTTTTATAAATTCCCCTAAACCAATAGGAAGAAAAGTTCAAAAGTATTTTAATAATACGATGGAACATAAAAACAATAATTTAAATTCCAATTTAAACAGTCTTTGTATACAAAATATTCACAAATTTACTACGTGGATTAACACCGAAGACACGGTCAACAATATTTTTAATAAAAAAAGAATATATACAAAACAGAACAAGAAGTATGATGACGTAAACAAAATGTTTTCAACGAAAAATACAAAACAATCAATGGCAAATCCACCTAATGTTCCAAATTTTGTAAATATTCCAACAACAGGTTCTATATCTCCTCCTACCAGACGTACAAATCTCCAATACCAAGATATGTCACCATTATTTGATTACAATCAAAAACAGTTTTTCGGTTTAAATAATCAGCACCCTTTTTACAATCATTTATTAGAATTTAAATTTCCTACTGTCGCAAAATCTGTTAAAAAACCGCTTTTGAGAACTGTTGGACCTTCATATTTTCACCACGAAGCACATCATTATGATTATATCAATTAGAAAAATAAAGCAACTACAAAATAACGTCAAGGTTAATAATGTTACTTTCGGAGAATGTTTTATTCAATAAAATCTATATAATAAACTCAATTAAAAAGGAATTTTATTTAATTGCATATCGTCGCTTTTTAATAATAAGAATTATATCCAATAAATGGTTGATTATTTTACATATAGGTTATCACGATTTTCTCTTCACATGTTCTAAAGAGATTTGATTTAAGCAAGTTTGTAGAGGAAATTACCTGATATATTATTCACAGCGAAGTTTTGAAGTCACGATAGCCAAGTGGTTGGGTGATCGGAATTACGAGTCAAGAGACCCGAGTTCGATTCCCAGGTGGCAGGCTCGTACCGCAGGGTTCGCAGGGTTTTTCAAAAACTTATGTACGAATTATATCGTTGACTTGGACATGAAGACGGCGACAGGCTCACCACCTGTCACGTTGTCCCGAAAATGTCTTCGGTGGAAGGTAGGTCAAAGGGACTTAATTGTCTAGACTAGACCTCTGTCTACCCCTGTATTGGGAATTGCGTGAAGATATTATTATTATTATTTATTTATTATTCACGGCAAAATATTTATCCAACTTGTTTATCATAAGGTAGGATGCACATGGTAATTCGATGGTTACACGCCGCAATACACAGCCAATGTACGATAATGCACCGTATCATGCATCATACACGAAGCCGAGATTATGCAGGAGCTTTGCTATTCAGCGTGTGCCAAATTTCTCTAGTAATATTATACATAAAAGCTGTGTAATAGGGGTCTTCTATTTATATTGTTTCATCAATGTACAAAACCGAAGACTTAATAGGTATGAAGAAAATTTTGCGAATTTACATTTATTTTCTTTTAATATAATTTTTTTATTTTGCAATCCTTACATTCCAAAAATTGTCTAATGGAACAAACCTACCACTCCATTGTTTACCACTGTTTAGCCTACTTTCAATAAGGGTTTGAACCAGGGACTTGCAGGCCTTTAAAATAATAAAAGGAATACGCAGTAAAAAACAGTTCCATGTAAGTCACAATCATTGAGTATCTCAATTTAGATTGTTATTATAGTAACAATCAGAATGTAATTTTTCGGGACGTGACCGGCCAGGGGTAGCCGCTCACTGTAGTAATATGATGACGTAAACAACCCACTTGCTAGCGTGTTGGTGAGGTAAACACTCTTTGTTTGCGTCGTTGCGTTTGCACCGCTCACCTTGCCATCCGCAGCCGAGGTGAATCGAGGTGGAGTTGCGATGTAAAACATGCACCTGCCTTCCTCAACCCCATGATCACAAACATTACCAGGTCTGCTGCCTACTTAGGCTTTCAAGTCCATGCGTGTGGCCCTGCCTACTTTCGGTCATTTTTTTTTATTGAATACGGGGCAAACGAGCAGGTGGCTCACGTGTTGTGTTCACTGCCGCCCATGAACACATTGTACCTGACAAGGGGCAGATGCCTTGCCGGTCTTTAAAAAAAGTATAGGCTCATTTCTTGAAGGTCCCTAAGTCGTATCGGTCCGGAAAACCGCTGATGGCAACACATTCTATAAGGTGCAATTGCGTGGCAGAAAATTCCGCGAAAAACGCACTGTGGTTGAAAGCCAAGCAACAAGGTGGTATTGTTGGAATTTTAGACTATGCCGAAGGGTTGGATGGTAAAATTCAGCGGCTGGGATTAATCCGAACGATTCCTCGGAAAACTCCCACAAAATTATTTCTTACCTGACATCCTATTCGTAATCCATCTCATGATATTCAAAGTTCTCATCTTCACAAGTCAACTGGTTTTAAAGTTTACGTGACGGGCGAGTTTATATAATATACCTAAACGCGACCACGCTTTGCTGTATCATTGATAATAGTAAAAATACTGGTCATCTTCTATAAAAAAAAAACTTTTCAATATTAAATATATATGTTTCTTATATATTAAATATATAAATATGTGACTTTGTAATTAATAAAGAAAAAAAACTGATAAAACTAATTTAATCCTAATTTAGGAAGCCAGAAAACACATTAAAGGAGAAACTAAAAAATCTGTCAAATAGTTTCGGAGTTCATCTTAAGCAACAACGTTACACGAGAATTATATATTTACAGATATAGATTAGTAGCCTTCTAAAAATATGTATGTAAACGTGAATGTCCCCAATTTACATGATAATCCGCGGTACGTTAATAATTTCACACAGAATCTCATAATTTGGAATTTGTTTCCTAGAGAGAAGATAAACTATTATTATTACACTCCAAAAATTTAACAATTGATAAAATTTTGAGAAGACATAAACGAAGTAAAAAAAACAATAACGCAACAACGCAAGTGTACTAGTTTACCTCATAAGCTGCAGTTGGTAATGTACCTCCCCTCAATTAAGCATAAAATGTTATACATAATTAATTTTATGTTCATTTTTAATAGGGGGTCATTGTAGAAGCGTGCTCGTCGCGACCCCTGCCAGCCCTTTTCAGGG
This sequence comes from Sericinus montela, assembly GCA_029286605.1. Taxonomy (NCBI): domain Eukaryota; kingdom Metazoa; phylum Arthropoda; class Insecta; order Lepidoptera; family Papilionidae; genus Sericinus; species Sericinus montela. The sequence continues at coordinate 5,445,779 of JAGSMR010000020.1, forward strand.
CTGCAATTCTACACAGCTGCGCACCCATGCCAACGAGGGTTAGGGCGTCCCCCCAAGGCGACGCACACCAGTTCGTCCCCGTTGGTGTGAAATGCAGCGCGCAAAGCGGCGATGGGGACCGCCACCCGTCACGCACAGCCCGACACGGCGGAAGGTGGAGGACGGAGTGCAGAGTTGGCACGTGGAATGTTAGAGGAGGCATGAGAGATAAGACGAATGAGTTGATTGAAATAATGAAAGAAAGAGAATTAGATGTCGTGTGTTTGTCGGAGACCAAGCGGAAGGGCAGTGGTACTGAAGAGCTCCCTGGCGGGGCGTTAGCTCTATGGTCCGGAGTCCGGAGAGATGCCCCGCCAGAGTGCTGTCGTCTCGGTTGGTCGATGTTATGACTGAATATAAGGTTGTGAACTCGAGACTTCTCTGGGTTCGCTTTAAATTGGGACTGACGAAGTTATTCCTTTTGGCTGTTTATGCGCCGGTGGCTTCGTCGTCCAGAGCTGAGCTGGAGGAGTTTTGGGAGAATGTAAGAGAAGTTCTAGACTTGGTTAGAGGAAACGAAAGAATTGTTGTATGTGGTGATTTGAATGGATGGGTTGGTACCGCTCGGCCAGGGTACGAGTCGGTGCTTGGAATGTTGGCGATAAAGGGTTAACGATGCTGGCAAGCTTATACTGGCTGTATGCAAGGAAAAGGGTCTTCTTGTGACAAACACTATGTTTAGTCACAAGAAAATCCATATGTATACTAGAACAAGAGAGAATGAGAGAAGTATGATCGATTTATTCCTGGTGGATGACCGACTGCGAAAACAGGTGATGGATACGCGAGTGTTCCGGGGTGCTGACCTGGGAACGGATCACTACCTAGTGATTACTAGATTTAGGGGTCTGTTCGCGGGTTGGCGCCACCGGACAACGATACCAGAACCACAGTCGGTCGGTAGCATCTGAAGCTGGAAGCTTCAGGAAGCGAACACTAGGAATAAATATCAAACAAGGGTAGCCGAAAAGCTGGACAGCATTGGTGTTAGGAAAGAATGTGTTGAAGAAATATGGCAGAGCCTTAGAGATGGAATGGTTAGTGCAGCGGAAGACGTGTGTGGAAATGTGAAAAGAGGTAGTAGTAAAAGGGTGATGCATGGTGGAATGACGAAGTGAAAGAAGCTGTAAATAATAAGAAGAAAGCATGGTTAGACTACTTGGCCTCTAGTAATGATAAGGATATGAGAGAGAAGAGGAAAGAAAGATATAAGCTCCAGAAAGTTCACACGAAAGCATTGATTGAGGAAGTGCGTGAAAGGAGTAGAATGGAAGCGGACGAAAGGTTGTCGCACAACTTCAAGGAGAACTCCAAACTCTTCTGGAAAGAGGTTGGAAGGACCCGGAGTGGTGCGACAGCCTTAGGAATGAATAAAGTGCTTTCGGGAACCAATGACGTCCTCTCAGAAAAATCGGACGTCATGCAGCGATGGAGCGAATTTTATAGAGAGATGTATGCGTGTGATGATCTTAGTGAGTGACGCCGTGACTGGTACGCCAGACTCGGACCTCGATGACACTGAGGTCATCAGTATGAAAGAGATTGAATGTGCGATTAGAAGTTTGAAATGTGGTAAGGCTGTGGGACTAGACAGAGTTACTGCTGAAATGGTCAAGTATGGTGGGCCACGCGTCTGGGACAGCTTTCATCTGCTGTGCAATTTGTGCTGGCGAACGGGGCTGTTCCGGATGATTGGCGATCCGCGGTCATTGTGCCTTTATATAAAGGTAAAGGTTCACATTATGACTGCGGGTGCTATCGGGCGATCAGCTTGACCAGTTTAGCAAGTAAAGTTACTCGAAGGTTTTGACACGTAGGATGCAAGAGAAATCGGAAAGATTTCTATGGGGGCACAAAGTGGATTTAGACCTGGAAGAGGATGCACGGATCAAATGTTTTCTCCGCATGATCACGGAGAAGCTTCTGGCTGCTAACCAGAAGATTTTCTGTGCTTTGTGGATCTTGAGAAAGCATTTGATAAGGTTATAAGGAAGAAAATGTGGGAACTGTTGCCGGGGTATGGTGTGGATGGTCGATTGCTAAGGGCTGTGCAGTCACTTTACTGTGACTGTAAAGCCTGTGTGCGAGTAGGGCATGACCTGTCACCCATGTTTAGCGTCAAACGGGCGTAAAACAGGGTTGTGTCATGTCTTCCTGGCTATTCATACTGTATCTCGACAGCTGTTTACAGAAGCTGAAAGATAGCTGTTTGGGTGTGAAATTGGGTGACATAAAAAGTAAATTGTCTGCTTTATGCTGATGATGCAGTGCTTATAGCACCATCAGAGGCAGAACTGCAGGCATTAGTCACGTGTATGAAGAAGAATGTGAAATTAATGGTGTCCGTTTGAATGCTAATAAAACTAAGGTTCTGGTATTTGAAAGGGACGAAGAAAGAACGAAGTGCGAAATTTAGGTAAATCAGGAATGTCTAGAACAGGTGAATGAAATTGTATACTTGGGGAGTGCGTTTAGCCGGGATGGAAGATGTGATTTAGATGTGGACAGGCGTGTCGCTGCCGGGAATAAAGTCAATGGTGCCCTGACTGCGTTAACCAAAAGACAAGGCGTTGTGAAAAGTGCACGCCTTGCAATACATAACGCAGTGTTGGTACCGACTTTGTTATATGGCAGCGAAACCTGGGTATGCCAGAAGAAGCATAAAAGCAGGTTAAATGCAGTGGAGATGCGATCTCTTCGTAAAATGTGCGGCCTTACCATGGCCGACCGAAAGCGAAACGAAGAGATTCGCAATATATGTGAGTTTGAAAGATGACCTTGTCTCAAAAATGGATAAGGGCGTGCTTCGATGGTTTGGGCACGTTGAGCGAATGAGTGAAGACCGAATGGTGAAGAAAAAGTTAATATTAAAGTATTAAAAGAAAGTTAATATTAAAAGGTGTCGAGGTAGACCGAGATTAACTTTCGAAGACCATGTGAGCAAATTGCTCGAAGAGAGGAGGGTCAAGAGTACTCGGATACCTAGACGTGCATGTATGAAGAAGATGATGAATCTGAAAGAAGCGAAAGAAGTATGTAGGGATCGTGACACTTGGCGATCTGTTCTCTCTGGCTACCCCGTCAGGGATTGTGCGTGAAGATAAATAATAATAATAATAATTTTATGTGAAATCACGAATCTACTCTAAGTTACATTAAAAGATTAAAAAAAAATGTATTTACTGTAGTTCGAAATTAAACTTCTAAAATACAAATAATTACAATATGTACGTAATATTGTAATTGTTTGTATTCAAAGTTGGCCAGGCTGGCTAAACTCATTTTCATCTTTAATAACAAATAATTATTCTGAAAGAAGCGAAAAGAAGTATGTAGGGATCGTGACACTTGGCGATCTGTTCTCTCTAGCTACCCCGTCAGGGATTGCGTGAAGATATTTATTTATTTATAATATCATCGCTGTAATAATATTTTTACCTGAGTTCAAACTAAAGAAAATCTTTAAATAAAGTAAGGAAAATTTCACCTGTTCAAAGCAAAAAAGCGAAAATGCAGTTCATGTGATTTAGTATTCTGGAGTGGTTCCAACCGAGTCGTCTTGTACTTAGGCCAGATTGCCCTCTGGACTATTTCCACAGAGCCGCTGTCAACTTTTGTTTAAATATTGCGCAAAAAGCTTAACCTGAATCGACAATGATCTTATTGTAGAATGTTTGTTGTTTGAATAATTTATTTCATCTTGAAAAGGAAACGTTCTTCAGTATCTGTATAAAACACAAATGAAACATTTCTTAAACTGTACGAATGAACAGCTTTAAAACATTACAGCTTAAACAGGTACTGCTTGGCCACCTCATGTTCCTCAAACCGATTGATAATATTATTTCTGGAGAATTATTTACTTTGATTTAATTTATTAAACAGTAATTCAATAGTTATTTTTTTAATTCCTCACTAATTTTTCGATGTTATTGAAATACTTATACTTGTTAATCAAAGATTTAAATTTAACAGTTTGGGAATAACAGAAAACAATGCCATGAAATGAATTTCAAAGTCCCTTGTACATGGTAAGCCTTACTTAAATGCAACTTAAAATGTAATAAATTTCTAGCGGATTTTTAATGGATATAATTCTTAATTTAATAAGCATAATATCATCGCTGTAATAATATTTTTACCTGAGTTCAAACTAAAGAAAATCTTTAAATAAAGTAAGGAAAATTTCACCTGTTCAAAGCAAAAGCGAAAATGCAGTTCATGTGATTTAGTATTCTGGAGTGGTTCCAACCGAGTCGTCTTGTACTTAGGCCAGATTGCCCTCTGGACTATTTCCACAGAGCCGCTGTCAACTTTTGTTTAAATATTGCGCAAAAAGCTTAACCTGAATCGACAATGATCTTATTGTAGAATGTTTGTTGTTTGAATAATTTATTTCATCTTGAAAAGGAAACGTTCTTCAGTATCTGTATAAAACACAAATGAAACATTTCTTAAACTGTACGAATGAACAGCTTTAAAACATTACAGCTTAAACAGGTACTGCTTGGCCACCTCATGTTCCTCAAACCGATTGATAATATTATTTCTGGAGAATTATTTACTTTGATTTAATTTATTAAACAGTAATTCAATAGTTATTTTTTTAATTCCTCACTAATTTTTCGATGTTATTGAAATACTTATACTTGTTAATCAAAGATTTAAATTTAACAGTTTGGGAATAACAGAAAACAATGCCATGAAATGAATTTCAAAGTCCCTTGTACATGGTAAGCCTTACTTAAAATGCAACTTAAAATGTAATAAATTTCTAGCGGATTTTTAATGGATATAATTCTTAATTTAATAAGCATAATATCATCGTGATATCCGAGTCAAAGTCACGATAGCCGAGTGGTTGGGTGGTTGGAATTTCGAGTCAAGAGACCCGAGTTCGATCCCCAGGCGGCAGGCTCGTACCAATGGTATTTTCAAAAAAAAAACTAATGTATGAATTATATCGTTGGCTTGGACATAAAGACGGCGACAGGCTCACCACCTGTCACGTAGTCCCGAAAATATCTTCGGTGGAAGGTGGGTCAAAGGGACTTAATTGTCTGGACTAGACCTCTGTGTATCCCTGTACTGGGATTTGCGTGAAGATATTTATTTATTTATAATATCATCGCTGTAATAATATTTTTTACCTGAGTTCAAACTAAAGAAAAATCTTTAAATAAAGTAAGGAAAATTTCACCTGTTCAAAGCAAAAAAGCGAAAATGCAGTTCATGTGATTTAGTATTCTGGAGTGATTCCAACCGAGTCGTCTTGTACTTAGGCCAGATTGCCCTCTGGACTATTTCCACAGAGCCGCTGTCAACTTTTGTTTAAATATTGCGCAAAAAGCTTAACCTGAATCGACAATGATCTTATTGTAGAATGTTTGTTGTTTGAATAATTTATTTCATCTTGAAAAGGAAACGTTCTTCAGTATCTGTATAAAACACAAATGAAACATTTCTTAAACTGTACGAATGAACAGCTTTAAAACATTACAGCTTAAACAGGTACTGCTTGGCCACCTAATGTTCCTCAAACCGATTGATAATATTGTTTTGGCGTTTTAGTAGATTTTTATCCCGCCATCACTTTGAAGTCACTGATATGGTTAAGCGATTTAATTCAAGCTAGCACTTGCTTCGTCTTCATACCCACGGCACAAAATACATAAGAAATTCTCTATATCTCTAATATAAGTAGACAGACGTCCAGACAATGAGGTCCTTTTGACCTACTTTTAACTGATAATAATTTTATATAAAACTTTTCGTCTCCACTTTAAAAAAAAAAAAATAATAATAATAAGTCACGATAGCCGAGTGGTTGGGTGGTTGGAATTTCGAGTCAAGAGACCCGAGTTCGATCCCCAGGCGGCAGGCTCGTACCAATGGGATTTTCAAAAAAAAACTAATGTATGAATTATATCGTTGGCTTGGACATAAAGACGGCGACAGGCTCACCACCTGTCACGTAGTCCCGAAAATATCTTCGGTGGAAGGTGGGTCAAAGGGACTTAATTGTCTAGACCTCTGTGTATCCCTGTACTGGGATTTGCGTGAAGATATTTATTTATTTATAATATCATCGCTGTAATAATATTTTTTACCTGAGTTCAAACTAAAGAAAAATCTTTAAATAAAGTAAGGAAAATTTCACCTGTTCAAAGCAAAAAAGCGAAAATGCAGTTCATGTGATTTAGTATTCTGGAGTGGTTCCAACCGAGTCGTCTTGTACTTAGGCCAGATTGCCCTCTGGACTATTTCCACAGAGCCGCTGTCAACTTTTGTTTAAATATTGCGCAAAAAGCTTAACCTGAATCGACAATGATCTTATTGTAGAATGTTTGTTGTTTGAATAATTTATTTCATCTTGAAAAGGAAACGTTCTTCAGTATCTGTATAAAACACAAATGAAACATTTCTTAAACTGTACGAATGAACAGCTTTAAAACATTACAGCTTAAACAGGTACTGCTTGGCCACCTCATGTTCCTCAAACCGATTGATAATATTGTTTTGGCGTTTTAGATTATTATCCCGCCATCACTTTGAAGTCACTGATATGGTTAAGCGATTTAATTCAAGCTAGCACTTGCTTCGTCTTCATACCCACGGCACAAAATACATAAGAAATTCTCTATATCTCTAATATAAGTAGACAGACGTCCAGACAATGAGGTCCTTTTGACCTACTTTTAACTGATAATAATTTTATATAAAACTTTTCGTCTCCACTTTAAAAAAAATAATTTTCACGCCATTCCCATAAAGGGGTAGGCAGAAGTCTATTCTAGACAATTAAGTCCCTTCGACCCACCTTCCACCGAAGATATGTTTAGGACAACGTGACAGGTGGTGAGTCCGTAGGCGGGTACCTTTACGAGTACCTACCAATCCGACACTGCGCATCGGATTTGAACTTCAAGTCAACAGCAAAACCAGGACCTTTTAAAATAATATCGTATCTTAGGCACTTGTTGCGTCCCCTTTTGTCGAGAAAACGGTGGGAACCCTGCTGGATTCACACTGAATAGAAACACATGGCAGTAGTCACACATAAAAAGGTTATTCGAATTATGTGTTAAAAAAATTTGCTACGAAACATGTTTTTACTAAGAAAACTGTGGAGGTCTCCAGGCCAACAGCAGGATACTGTAGAGGTTTTATACGGCGACGAGCTTTAGGAGATCGACTGGAATTCGTTTGGATCCCCTTCTTCCGAGATCAGTAACGAATGGGTTTAATATCAAAATCAATTCAAAATCTATTTATTTCGTACAAGAAAGTATAAACTTTTTTGTCCACATTACACAAAAATAATTGATGTATAATATGTTACATTATGTACCTAAAGTCTTTCCTAATATATAGTTATCAATGAACGTTTATAGCTATATTTCCTAAGCGATTGTATCCAACAGTGGATTTGGAATGGCCGAGAAGATATAAAAACAAAAAAATATATCTACTATAAACGCTTTATCGGAAATATGTATAACATAAAAATAAAAATATCTTCACGCCGCTCCCAATACAGGCGTACACAGAGGTATAGATAATTAAGTCTTTTCAACCCACCATTCGCCGAAGAGATTATTTGGAACAACGTGCCAAGTCAACGATACGGTACGAGTCTGCCATCTGGGGATCGAACTCTCTTGATTCTAATTCCGATCACCCAACCTCTCCGCTATCGTGACTACATATAAAACATAATTTAATTTCTGTATATAATTTAATTTCTGTATATAATTTAATTTCTGTATATAATTTAATTTCTGTATATAATTTAATTTCTGTATATAATTTAATTTCTGTATATAATTTAATTTCTGTATATAATTTAATTTCTGTATATAATTTAATTTCTGTATATAATTTAATTTCTGTTTATATTCTGTAATGTAATTTCTCTTAAATTGATAAGAGAGATGAGTACACCGAATAAAACTCTCTAGCCGGCACACACTGATGTAGATATATAGTTCATGTACTATCATGTTCTATGATTTAATAAATATCAATAAAAAAGTAAGTTTACATCAAACAACATCAAATACATAATAACAAAGAACTTCTTATTTGTTTAAGAATGTAATGAAATGAGGAATACTATGTAAAGAATTTTTCTTCAAGAAAGTCGAAGTGAAAACGGCAAAAGATGAGGATTAAATTTAATTTTCGTGGCCGTATTCTAGCATGGGCATTCCATTAAACGGCCTCGACGCTGTGAAATCTTCATATTTTCAAACAGATATTTTAATGCATTCCCATCAAGTAAGCGGCAAAATATTGGTAAAAGTTTATTTCATAATTTAGTTAACAATTATAGTTGTATTGCATTATTAAATGGTTTCAATATTTTTTTAATTAAAGAATATACATAAATAAAATAATTTATTTTTAACACGCTTTTACTAACATGTTATGCATCTATGTCGGATTGAATTCGAACTTCGCGTACTTATCAAGAACTGATGACATTACAAAAAAATAAAAATATCTTCACGCCGCTCCCAATACAGGCGTACACAGAGGTATAGATAATTAAGTCTTTTCAACCCACCATTCGCCGAAGAGATTATTTGGAACGTGCCAAGTCAACGATACGGTACGAGTCTGCCATCTGGGGATCGAACTCTCTTGATTCTAATTCCGATCACCCAACCTCTCCGCTATCGTGACTACATATAAAACATAATTTAATTTCTGTATATAATTTAATTTCTGTATATAATTTAATTTCTGTATATAATTTAATTTCTGTATATAATTTAATTTCTGTATATAATTTAATTTCTGTATATAATTTAATTTCTGTATATAATTTAATTTCTGTATATAATTTAATTTCTGTATATAATTTAATTTCTGTATATAATTTAATTTCTGTATATAATTTAATTTCTGTATATAATTTAATTTCTGTATATAATTTAATTTCTGTATATAATTTAATTTCTGTATATAATTTAATTTCTGTATATAATTTAATTTCTGTTTATATTCTGTAATGTAATTTCTCTTAAATTGATAAGAGAGATGAGTACACCGAATAAAACTCTCTAGCCGGCACACACTGATGTAGATATATAGTTCATGTACTATCGTTGATTTAATAAATATCAATAAAAAAGTAAGTTTACATCAAACAACATAAAATACATAATAACAAAGAACTTCTTATTTGTTTAAGAATGTAATGAAATGAGGAATACTATGTAAAGAATTTTTCTTCAAGAAAGTCGAAGTGAAAACGGCAAAAGATGAGGATTAAATTTAATTTTCGTGGCCGTATTCTAGCATGGGCATTCCATTAAACGGCCCTCGACGCTGTGAAATCTTCGCATATTTTCAAACAGATATTTTAATGCATTCCCATCAAGTAAGCGGCAAAATATTGGTAAAAGTTTATTTCATAATTTAGTTAACAATTATAGTTGTATTGCATTATTAAATGGTTTCAATATTTTTTTAATTAAAGAATATACCATAAATAAAATAATTTATTTTTAACACGCTTTTACTAACATGTTATGCATCTATGTCGGATTGAATTCGAACTTCGCGTACTTATCAAGAACTGATGACATTACAAAAAAAATAAACAAATATTTTCACGCAATTCCCAATACAGGGGTAGACAGAGGTCAAGTCTAGACAATTAAGTCCCTTTGACCCACCTTCCACCGAAGATATTTTCGGGACAACGTGACAGGTGAGCCCGTCGCCGCCTTTATGTCCAAGCCAACGATGAAATTCGTACATAAGTTTTTGAAAAACTCATTGGTACTGCCACCTGGGGATCGAACTCGGGTCTCTCGACTCGAAATTCCGACCACCCAACAACTCGGCTATCGTGACTTATGATATCATGACTTATACTGATGACATTACAATATTTTGATAAATTATTTCGTAATATAACTACAGCTTAAAAAACCCAAAAAATACATGCTTTTGTAGCTAGCTGAAGTAAAAGGTAGGAATAATTTTCTATCAGTCAAAAAAATAGAGTCTGTAAAAATACCATCATTTCATATTTAAAAAGCGTGGGCTGCTTGATAGCAACTCCTCCTGATTCGAATTCCGATCCAACTACTCGGTTATTGTGGCTCTTTATATTCTTCTATTTTACATTTTAAATATATTTATATGAATTTAGGTCCAGCGATTTTGAAGGTGTTAGAAGACATATCACGCCCACAAATAGTATATGTAGAATATACATCAATCGAATAATTTAACATATCACAAGAATGGCTAAGAATCATTTTTTTTTTTCAGATAGTGCTTGATATTTATTTTCATCTCTTGAAATACTACATAGCAAAACTAATTCCTTCTTGCAATCCGCAAGAGACCGACGTCGCGCTCGATTTTCCCCAAACGAAAGTTGTGTCGAGAATACGAAGTGACAAGATGTAACGTGAAATCGGAAAACTGCTTATTTTATTACCGCTCGGAGCTGTAAGCCGGATGGAATAGGCCTCAGGCGGGATTGGACGAACCCCAATGAGATGCAGAGAACCAACACTCAGACATCTCTCACGATCTACACCTAAGATGTTACTTACGTCTCGGACAAATTGTGATAGACGCCTTTTATTTTGCAAAAAGTGTCTCAATGTCCACATATTATTTTTAATATTTAAAAATTATTTGTCATACAAGTAATAAAATATTTTCACGCAATTCCCAAAACAGGGGTAGACAGAGGTCAAGTCTAGACAATTAAGTCCCTTTGACCCACCTTCCACCGAAGATATTTTCGGGACAACGTGACAGGTGGTGAGCCCGTCGCCGCCTTTATGTCAAGCCAACGATGAAATTCGTACATAAGTTTTGAAAAACTCATTGGTACTGCCACCTGGGGATCGAACTCGGGTCTCTCGACTCGAAATTCCGACCACCCAACAACTCGGCTATCGTGACTTATGATATTATGACTTATACTGATGACATTACAATATTTTGATAAATTATTTCGTAATATAACTACAGCTTAAAAAACCCAAAAAATACATGCTTTTGTAGCTAGCTGAAGTAAAAGGTAGGAATAATTTTCTATCAGTCAAAAAAATAGAGTCTGTAAAAATACCATCATTTCATATTTAAAAAGCGTGGGCTGCTTGATAGCAACTCCTCCTGATTCGAATTCCGATCCAACTACTCGGTTATTGTGGCTCTTTATATTCTTCTATTTTACATTTTAAATATATTTATATGAATTTAGGTCCAGCGATTTTGAAGGTGTTAGAAGACATATCACGCCCACAAATAGTATATGTAGAATATACATCAATCGAATAATTTAACATATCACAAGAATGGCTAAGAATCATTTTTTTTCAGATAGTGCTTGATATTTATTTTCATCTCTTGAAATACTATATAGCAAAACTAATTCCTTCTTGCAATCCGCAAGAGACCGACGTCGCGCTCGATTTTCCCCAAACGAAAGTTGTGTCGAGAATACAGTGACAAGATGTAACGTGAAATCGGAAAACTGCTTATTTATTACCGCTCCGGAGCTGTAAGCCGGATGGAATAGGCCTCAGGCGGGATTGGACGAACCCCAATGAGATGCAGAGAACCAACACTCAGACATCTCTCACGATCTACACCTAAGATGTTACTTACGTCTCGGACAAATTGTGATAGACGCCTTTTATTTTGCAAAAGTGTCTCAATGTCCACATATTATTTTTAATATTTAAAATTATTTGTCATACAAGTAATAAAATATTTTCACGCAATTCCCAAAACAGGGGTAGACAGAGGTCAAGTCTAGACAATTAAGTCCCTTTGACCCACCTTCCACCGAAGATATTTTCGGGACAACGTGACAGGTGGTGAGCCCGTCGCCGCCTTTATGTCAAGCCAACGATGAAATTCGTACATAAGTTTTGAAAAACTCATTGGTACTGCCACCTGGGGATCGAACTCGGGTCTCTCGACTCGAAATTCCGACCACCCAACAACTCGGCTATCGTGACTTATGATATTATGACTTATACTGATGACATTACAATATTTTGATAAATTATTTCGTAATATAACTACAGCTTAAAAAACCCAAAAAATACATGCTTTTGTAGCTAGCTGAAGTAAAAGGTAGGAATAATTTTCTATCAGTCAAAAAAATAGAGTCTGTAAAAATACCATCATTTCATATATAAAAAGCGTGGGCTGCTTGATAGCAACTCCTCCTGATTCGAATTCCGATCCAACTACTCGGTTATTGTGGCTCTTTATATTCTTCTATTTTACATTTTAAATATATTTATATGAATTTAGGTCCAGCGATTTTGAAGGTGTTAGAAGACATATCACGCCCACAAATAGTATATGTAGAATATACATCAATCGAATAATTTAACATATCACAAGAATGGCTAAGAATCATTTTTTTTTTCAGATAGTGCTTGATATTTATTTTCATCTCTTGAAATACTATATAGCAAAACTAATTCCTTCTTGCAATCCGCAAGAGACCGACGTCGCGCTCGATTTTCCCCAAACGAAAGTTGTGTCGAGAATACGAAGTGACAAGATGTAACGTGAAATCGGAAAACTGCTTATTTTATTACCGCTCGGAGCTGTAAGCCGGATGGAATAGGCCTCAGGCGGGATTGGACGAACCCCAATGAGATGCAGAGAACCAACACTCAGACATCTCTCACGATCTACACCTAAGATGTTACTTACGTCTCGGACAAATTGTGATAGACGCCTTTTATTTTGCAAAAAGTGTCTCAATGTCCACATATTATTTTTAATATTTAAAAATTATTTGTCATACAAGTAATAAAATATTTTGAAATTTCAAATTTAGAAATTTAAGTAAATAGTACATTTTTTTTATTTAGTAATGTATCAAATTTCATAGACAACTGCATTGAAAAACTTTGCTAAAAGCCTGTAAAACTCGCGAAAAAAACAATAATCAATAAGATTAACTATTTAAAAAGCACAGAAAACACAAAACGTAACATTTTTTTAATATACTCGTTTCGGTGTTCAAAAAAATAAAAAAAATATTGCTATAAATATAACAGTGAATTGTCGAGATAAGATCCGATGAAATAAATAAAATCTCTCGATGTTCCTCGTGAAATAGTTTACGTCTGCCTCTATCGAAGCCTGAGCTCCGTACCTAGAAAAGATTGAATAAATTTACTTCGTCGTCTAGGATTTAATTTCATTTTCCCTTTAAAAAAAGTATTTGCAACGGCAATTAAGAACTACTTTAAAGAGGTTAAAATATATTGATCATATATAATCTGCTTCGTTTCTTAGACTTAAATTGGATAATTGAATAATTCTAAGTCTGTTCAGCCACGTATGATTTATATCAATAATTGTTAATTTTTCGTCAGTAAATAACCACAATTTTATGAATAATTTTTTTATGAAATCAGTTTTTGGTCTTTTGGAAAAATTTAAAGGGGCAAAATATTCATCATTTATTTTTTATTCAACACACTAATGTGTTAGTTAAATTACAAAAGTTATCAATCATTATGAAATAAAACATCTGTGATAAAAATATTTATACTCGTAGAGTTATGGTTGCTCATATGTACAAACACGATGAAGAATTTTTATGCAGACGGCAATTATTGCAATCTGCTGCAAAAATATTTAAAAATTTTTCCGCTTGGGGTTTAATGGGTACTACCGTGAGGCGGAAAATTTGAATTTTTCTGCACTTACCTGTTCCTATAAATCAAGTGGAAAGACTCTATAAGCTCTATGGAGTCGCAATCTCGAACAATTTTAAATTTAAATTACAGTCCCTATACACACACGTCTAAAAGCATGATGAATGTCCCTAGAATGGACCACAGCTGGAAGAAGGCAAGGATTTCTTCTAACTATTTAAGTAGTTATTCCGATAGACAACGTTCTGTCAAATTAAATATTCTGTCAAAGTTTATCCGCATTGCAATAAATTTATTTCTTCGCAATTGTTTTTTAAATCTGTAAAGCAAGGTCGGAGCACGGAAGTCGTCAAGTTGAATCATAATATGCTTATTTTCAGTGAAAGTTATGTCAGTGACGTTTTTACAGATTATAAATTATATTTACTGTATAATGTTTTACGAAAGTTTGCATGTTATTTTTGTGTTTTTTGAAGTAAAACTTACGCTTGACTTCAGCAGTAATCTCGAAAAGTGTGATCAGGCGAGGCGAACGTGAGTAAAGAGAAAGACATAAATTAGTGAAGACAGAGACTTTCTTATATTTCAAAAATAATTATCAATGAAAACACATAGATAGAAGTACAAAATTAATATATGAATGTACATTTACATTCGATATTTAAAAGTTAATAATAAGATTGATGTTAGTCACTTTCACATTAGAACGAAGTGTGAAATATGGGTAAATCAGGAATGTCTAGAACAGGTGAATGAAATTGTATACTTGGGGAGTGCGTTTAGCCGGGATGGAAGATGTGATTTAGATGTGGACAGGCGTGTCGCTGCCGGGAACGGAGTTAATGGTGCCCTGACTGCGTTAGTGAAAAGGCAGGGCCTAGTAAAAAGTGCACGCCTTGCAATACATAACGCAGTGTCGGTAACGACTTTGTTATATGGCAGCGAAACCTGGGTATGCCAGAAGAAGCATAAAAATAGGTTAAATGCAGTGGAGATGCGATCTCTTCGTAAAATGTGCGGCCTTACAATATACCTTCGCAATATGGCAGGTTTGAAAGATGAGCTTGTCACAAAAATTGATAAGGGCGTGCTTAGATGGTTTGGGCACGTTGAGCGAATGAGCGAAGACCATTCGGTCTTTATATAGCGCTCTATATAGCGCGGAAGTTAATATTAAAAGGTACTAACTTTCGAAGACCATGTCAGCAAATTGCTCGAAGAGGGGAGGGTCGAGAGTACTCGGATACCTAGACGTGCATGTATGAAGAAGATGATGAATCGGAAAGAAGCGAAAGAGGTATGTAGGGATCGTTTTCACTTGGCGATCCGTTCTCTCTGGCTACCCCGTCAGGGATTGCGTGAAGATAAGTAAGTACATTTAAATGTACCGCATATGTAAGCATATACATATTACACATATATTTATATATAGGATATATAAACAAAGGATATTGTTATAATATAATTGAAATTGAAACATTTTTATTCTTTAATTTAAATTCTCAACATTTTTCTTTTGCAAATTGTTTTACAAATTTCTGATAAGTAAATTTCCCAAAAATTTTTCCATTTTTTTTAATTCAAAACAATTTTAACTTTACTGCCATCTACTGTACAACTCAAGAAGCGTAATCATTGTAAGAGCTTGAGTTGAGCTCGTTAGCTTTGTACGTAGTCGTTGAGCTTTATACGTAGTAATAATGCATGAAGTCGTAAGAGGGCATTGTAGGTGACAAAACATTTAACGTAAACTCTATTAAATACCTATTTATTCCATCTTTCTCTCGTACCAATAACATTGATGTTAGTCACTTTTTAGTCTATATGCCTATAAAATCACTAACTAGGGCACAAATAATACAAAATTATAGTGCGTAAAGCTATCGAGTCAGGCTTTATCTACTGTTAAGGTGTCCTGTTAGTCAGTCGTATTACTAGAGTTGTGATAGTTAGTAGATAGGAGATTTTTCTAATTATAGTATCTTTCAACAAAGCGGATACAGAGCACTATTGAGCCCGACTATATAGTAATCTGGGACTGAGTAAGTGTAATAAAGTTTAAGTCCTCAGAATACAGAACAATGTCGGATATATGCCTCTCGAGTGAGGAGCAGAAGCTATAATCGTCACCTTTGACAAACGGATTTGTGATCGCAATATCAAACTTAACGCAACATGACGCTGCGACACTTTACCGGTCTGCCTTATTTTGATCTGGTATTTTATCAAATGGTTGATGTTGGAAACTACTGGAAATGCTCTTTTTCTCTTCAGGAAACTCTTGAGAAAAGAGAAGAACACCTTCGAGACGAATGATAGAATGATATGCCTGTAACTTTCCGGCGCCGGTTTGGGGAGCGTCAGGATGAGCCTTGACTTCCAGTCTCGTGGGAAGTATCCCAAGCGCAGAATTCCGTTGAACAGCCCGGTATAGGCTGCTACGGTCCTCAGTGGTAGGTGTCGGAGAGCTTCGTTCGTTCCATTTACGCCCGGAGCGTATCAGGCGCCCCACCTAACCAGGGGTAAAAGTATATAACACCATTCAGTTCTTCTATGGGTGGCCTTTGGAAGTATTCCCAAAGGTGTAGCAATATGATATGCGTTGCGTTGGTTTGCGTTGGACGGTTGGCGAGTTGGCGGGGAAGGGCCGAAATTATTCTTTCAGGTAGTCTGCTAAAAAAGTGATACAAATGTATTTGACGCTGAGATTCATGATGAATACCGCACGGATGAAACTGTTCTTATTCTTGTCTTTGTATTCCGCTTATACACTTTTTTAAGGCATGGGAGGCAAAGGATTACCGCCGTCCATGAACACACACAATAATTACATAAACACATAACTAAATAAACAATAATTAATTAGTTAGAGTTCAATAGAAGAGATCAAAAAAGTATGTACGAGTAGAGTTTCCGGTGGCCGTTTGCTTCGCGATTACAATAAACAATTTCAGCGGTAAGACCCTAGCTACTACTTGGGACGGCTAAATTTCGTGATTCTTTTTCTCACCGCCGTTAGTATGAAGCATGCTCGTGGGTCAAGGCGAGTAATCAGCATGTGGTTTATAAAGTTAAACTATTGTTATTGCAAAGATTTAATTACAGGTGGGTTTAATAGGTGTGTGTATTAATTCCTAATACAGGTATCCTAGAACAGTTAATCACGTGGTAGTGTAATTAGGTTCTAAAATCCACGTGGATTTGTCGCGGGAAACAGCTAATTATCTAAATAATAGTGAAAACTAAAAAAGAACGGAAACGGAAGCTAGTCACCGTACGTAAACATTAGGCTCTTGTTACAGGTAATGGAATCGTAACTTGACAATGTTAAAAATATGAAAGCGTTGGTTGCTTGTGACACTATAACGCGTAAACCGCTCAACTAATTTTTATGAGTTTTGTTATAGAGATAGAAAAATCCTGCACGCGATTATAGACTACCACTTTACGCGATTAACTTAAAAATCTTCATGAACGCGTGCAAAGCCGAAGATTTTTAAGTTGCATGTAGTTCATGAACGATATATTTATTTTATCTTTCCCTAATAATTACCCTAGCTAATCATTAAAGGGGTTGACCTTTATACGGTATTATTCCAAGTTCAAGCTGTAGCGCGCATGCGTTGACACCAGTTCAATTCATCCCTCCACCTCTCTTGTGTAAAACGTTAACGAAACGAAACTATGTTTTATGCGTAATATCATTTATAGCAATGGGCACACTTATAGCATTGAGCAGAACACAGAGACACTATGGTTATGGTTAGACTTCTTTTATTTATGTTCCATCTAACACGAGTTTCTATTTATTTCATTTATAAGTATATTCCTCCAACTAAAACAAATTAAAAAAAAAATGTTGATGAGTATACTGTTAAGGTCTTCTTTTTTAATATTGAATATGTAACTATAGATAAATTTATATTAAATATAATACATTTATATCAAAAGTTTTACCCAATCATAGCAAATGTTTCAATACATGTAATTCGCATTGTACATGTTTTCTTAATATCTGCTGTAGTAATCAGATATCACAGTCCATACTCGACAAGGAAGATACGTGGCTCCAAAAAAAACATGTATTGAGTGTTAATTGTCACTATGTTAGTTGAGAAAAAAGTCGTTATGAATTAATATCGAATGTAATTGCGCAGTTGGGCGGGCAACGGCGGCACAGGCGCAGGTCTCCCTACAGCCATCAGCTCTGCCGCGTTGTTCCGCCCGCCCCGCTTTGCACATTCTGCTCAAATTGTTCCCCAGTGTTTGTTTTGACGCAGGAGTAGTGGCAAGTTGGCTACGTAGTTCACTGCGTTATTATTTGAAAAAGGTACTTATTAAAAATTTTCTAACACTCCTATTTCTTTTTAGATTTGACAGTTTGTTTTATAATGTATGTTTTATATTCTTGGAAAAAAAATATCTATATAAAAGATGTATAGGAAAAGATGTATGCATTCGTTAAAATATTGCTGTACTTTTTTATAATTTCTAAGGGTTCAATTTTAAATCGTTTCTCTTATCGGTAACACCATCACAGTCACTTATTTTAAAACAAGAAAACGAAGGTTTCTTTGAAGAAGGATTGAGGTCAGCGACCTGCGTTTGGTCGATGAATGTGCCCTAAATTCTAAGGATACCTACTTATAGAGGATTTCGGTCCTGCACTATTAGCGTAAAATTCATTTTAAATATATTCCTTGGAAATATGTTGTCAAATTGCATGCATAACTGTTTTATTAAACTTATTTTATTTAACAGTAACCAATCTCGTTACATAATTTCATTTGCTACCCAACAAGTTATTATTTATTTGTTATAACATCGCTTTATTATTTTGACAAACATGTTCCTATTATGATTATGGCAGTGACTTATTGTGACTGCATTTTATGCTATTGCATGTTAGTCACGCAAATATGGAACAATGGCAATAACCAAGACACTTGGTTTTTGTCACTAATCACCGCATCTAAATCACGAGCACGACAATGTTATGTTTATTTTCTAGATGACTGAATATGCTGATTCGAACTTGATCACAATCTAGTTGTTATCTTATATAACGTGATGTTGTATAAAACCGATAAAAAATTAAATATGACAAAATGGTTTATTAAATTATGCTTTCTATTCATTGGAACAAAGTCTGCAGAGGTGCCGTGTCGTGCGGACGTGTGTGATCGTAATGTGTGCTCAAAATAGATCAAATTGCAGTATTTAGATAATATACTACTTAAAACTATATATTAAAATAATTATTACTGGTTAACAAAATAAGATATTTATAAAGGTAAGAGAAAAATGTTAATGTAAAAAATATTTTTCACATTATTATTTTATAATTAAAAAATTATATGAATTTGCAGTATATAAGCTTGTAGTGACCTATGGATAAATAGTAGAGCAAACACTTATTTATATATAAATAAGTTCTGCTTTTGATTTCCCTAGAAAAATAATAATTTATAACGTTGAAATAATTCGTTAAGGTAATGTGTCATACAAAAATAGTGCACAATGTTAATATACAAAATATATCCGGCGTGTACACCACGATGGCCTCGATTCCTATTTTCCGCGATGTTACGCGCTCCAGTATCTGACGAAACTGTTAGTAGGTCAAATAAGATCTGCCGCCCACTACACTGGGTCATCAACTTGTAAACATAGTCATGTTTATGCATGCCTTCATTACGAAATGCGTTATCTAAACAAGCTAAGCCGTGGTGTGTCACATTACAAAGTGCCCAGTCAGATGTCCCCGTATTTTATAGCAATTCCTGCGAGTCGGAGTAAAAAGCTATGTCCCCCTTCGGACCTGCATGTGTACAAAGCAAAATTCGTTAAGATAAATCATACTTCACATATCTCCTATATGAATTGTACATTCCGAGATAAAAAAAACCTGTGCTATTCCAGAATATAATTAACCAACACAACGACTGAACTTATCAGGATGATATTGGGTACAGACCAAATATCATCCAGATACGTTCAGTCGTTGTGCTGTGATTGAGTAATAGACGGTGACTCATAAAAACTTTTGCAATTAATTATTAACAAAAAACAAGGTTGAGAAAATCTTTTCTTTTCATAAGAAAAGATTTTCTCCTGAGTAACTGACGCAAATATACAATTAAATTTGTAAACATTCAAATATAAACGGAAACACATTCTTATGTGAAATAAATCAGTTTCTTAACCTGTAAATATTAAAAAAATCTATTTAGAATCGTTTGCTTGCAAATGGTTCGCGTTTTGTCAAGCGTTTTGTCAAACGATTGCATAAATTGGGTCACGGCCAACGGCTATTGTGCGCGCCTTACATGATATATAGCGTATATTGATGCCTTACATGTATACATATATATTACATTGATCGTTCTAATTCATATGATTGAGAGTCTACGTACCGGATATAAGCAGCTCTGAAGTTGTCATTGCTAAATATAAGACTAAGGTTAGTTATGAGAATAAATTGATATAGCATATTGCTGCTATAAATAACTTTCAATAAATCTCTTTTGAGTCAAAATCAATCTAAGCAACTAAACTAACTAACTAATGCTGAACAGTATTCGAATTTTCGAAAAGCATCCGCATCAGTGGAAGTTTGTCTCTTTCGTATACCTCTTAGAGACAGTGGCGACCTCTATCCGCAGTTGTTTTGTATATGGGCGACTTTTAGATAAACAACTTCAAATAAAAAGCGGAACATCAGAGCTTTGATCGTTGTGAATTGATTGATATTGAAAACACAGACTTGTGACATCTAGGCATGACGTTATATCCGTCAAACCGATGGTTTCGAATAACTACGTGATTTGAACAATAAAAGTGACGCTGCTAGTTCGTCTGCTCGGCCAGGCGTTTTCGTTTCGGAAATCCAATAGTTTCTTTTACGGTTACGGAACTTCATAATTTCTCTGTATTACTTGTACTGCATTATTTGTACTTTTCCTCAGAATGACTTCGCCAGCAATAACAAAACCAGACAATCAAAAAAGCAACAATAAGTCACCAACGCATTCAACCACAGAACCAAATGCGCAAGAAAACTCTCCAGCAACATCCACGTCTTCTGCACCACCAGAGCGCCCGGAAGCTTTTAGCTGGCTCCGGATCTTTAAACTTGCGGATCTCATGATGAAGCAAGGTTGTTAAAGGCCTAAAAATATGATAGACCTTAAAAAATTACATGAAAATGAGATATTATAATAAATACTATTTGAGTTTATCTGTTTATGTTAGGTTATGAAAAACATTGTACTCCTTAAAATGCAGTTTAGTAAGTATAAAGACCTCGATGAGGTCAAAATAGAATATTCGTAAAATACGTGTATGTTGTTATTTCCAGAAGGTATAGATAGTAGCTATGGATAACTATAATGTTTAACGGGTATTATGTAGAAACGGGAAATGTGTTAAAATCTGATAGTATTAGTTAATAGTAGCTATGTAGTTCGTACGTAAGTACTCTAGTACCTACGTAAGTTATCCTTCCACAATATTATGATTAAAATAACTATTTAAATATATATAAATAACAACCGAAACAACTTTATTTGTATTTGATTGTTTGTGAATTATAATTAAATATATACACATATATACTTTTTATTATGATTTTACGCACAACCGTCGAGTGGTTTCGGATAGATTTTATAACTCTCATAACTTGTATTTACATACTAAATTGGAAAAGCCTTTCACTCATAGGAGGCAGGAAAGTCATACACATAAAATTAATCAATAATATGTTAAAGAGAATATATTCTTTTCGCTCTCTCTTTATCTCTCTTTTAATTCTCTCTTTTTAAATCTAACTTGTTTGAAATTTTTCCTATTACCTTATTTAGTGAGATTTTGGTGAATTGAACTTTTTGTCATTCCAAAGGCCGCGAGTCGCAGACCACGCCTACGATTTCTATAGTATCCGCCAATTAGTCACAATACCGTAATAATACTTATAAATTAAATAGAATTGTCTTTACCCAATCATTGATAACCTCTTTAATCGCCATCACTGTATTATCACGACTTTATGATTAATACACAACACCACACTCGCATAATGCAATAATGAAATTGCGTAATACTTATATCGCTAAAAACAGTGGCCTTTAAGTTTATTTACCAAAATGATTTTAATTACCAAGTTGATACATTGTTGATACATTTATGCATAGTCCCTGACTGTATAGCCAAATGTCTTAATCCTTCCATACTGCTTTCGCTCTTCTTTCAAATTCATCACATTATTCATACACGCGCGGTTTAGCACCCGCATTCCTGAGCCCCATGGCTTCCGGGTGTCGGACTCAGACGGGTTCATTGCCCACGAGATTTTGGAGGCCAAGGAGGTGAACGCGTCCGTTTTTCAGCACGTCTAGTCAGGAAGGAGAAGTACACGACTCATTTTCTACCGATATGGCCTAGGGCAGCCAGCGCTGGTGGGTTCGCGGATGTGTGCACATGGGTTCCAGTGGCCCTACAAACATGCAGCGATGGCGGAACACCGAGAAGTTTTAGTCTGTGCGAGCCTGGCATCACCACTTAGCATGGGGGCCGACTGAAAATCAGCGTCGCTATCCCGCGGCTTATAATGAGGCGGTCCCTTCCGCCACTTCATCTGTTAAGATTGCATCTGGGAAGTCATAAATTGTTTTTATACCTTCTACTTTTTTTTTATTGATTTTCTTTTGTGTTTTTGCTTTCATTCTTTTTTTATCAATTTTGTACACTTACTGTGATATGTGATTGTAATCTGAAGTATGGGAATAAATGTCTTTGTCTTTATGTCAGGGTTTGCTCCCCAGGGGGGTATACTTTCGGTATTTTCCCCCGTATAACTACTCATACTCATACTGTATCTCGACAGCTGTATGCAAATTGTCTTTCGTTCAGCAAGCAAAATTGATTTCTGAACGTGCCGCCCGATGCTTTGGCATCATCATCCTGGCAACGTGGCAACATCATCCTGGGGGATTCAATAGCACTCTTCAGCAGCAGAGCTATACAGCACTCACGACGATAGACGATAACAGTTGGTGGGAGCGTGTGTGGATGTATGTAGTAAGGACTACTCTACTAAAAGCAAAAAGAGCGTCAGCACCGTCGAGCACAGTGGCAGAGTTAAGCCGTGATCTTTGAAGAATAATATATATATATATATATATATATATATATATATATATATATATATATATATATATATATATATATATATATATATATATATATATATATATATATAAAGATAAATTTAATGACATCTGTTTACCTCTACCTCATTTCCACTGGCTTTATCAGACATATAGTGTGTCACATAGCAGGACCGGTATACCACAGCGAGTTTGTGTCACCGGAATGGAACTTTCACAAACTGCGACACTGCACACGAATTTTGTGCCATCGGCTTCCATTTGAATACTAAGAAACTAAGGTTTATTTATTTATTTATTTAACTTTATGAACCTTATAAAATATATAAGTACAAAAGGCGGACATAATGCTTAAAGCATTCTCTGCCTGTCAACCTTGAGGAGTGGAAAAACATCGAAGGCGGTTATCATAATACATAACAGTAAGGTATAAGAAATATAATGAATTTAAAAGTTAAAGCATATGAACAGTAAAGGTAAAAAATACATATACCATACATACACACACACACACACACACACATATATATATATATATATATATATATATATATATATATATATATATATATATATATATATATATATATATATATATATATATATATATATATATATATATATATATATATATATATATATATATATATATATATATATATATATATATATATATATATATATATATATATATATATATATATATATATATATAAATAAAGAATATATATACAAATATACATAAAAAAACATATGATGATGAAATTAGCTACTAAGACAGATTAACTGAGATGATGACGCCAACTTAGGAATTCTTTACGACTTTCAAAAAATGTTCTTTAACATACTTTTTAAATGTAACTTTGTTGGAGCGTTGTCTCAAAGTTTCAGGTGGTGCATTCCAAAGTCGCGCAGCTCGTACAGCAAACGAGGATGAAGTGAAACCGGAGCGGTGAAGTGGAATGGAGAGCGTAAGAGTCTCCGAAGAACGTAGAGGTCTTTTATGCGTATCAGATAGGAATTGAAACTTGCTTTTCAAATAGTCTGGACAACGATTGTCGAATAAAATAGAAAAAAGTGTGAGAAGTGTCCTGACTTGCCTTCGTTGGCGAATGGGAAGCCAATTTAGCTGAAATCTAAAGGAGGAAACATGATCAAACCTGCGAAGACAAAAGATGAATCGGACACAATTATTTACGAGACGATCCAGCTTGTCTAGAAGGTTCTCATTAAGATCAGTACAACACACATCAGGATAATCAATAATAGGCAAAATAAGAGACTGCACCAGAGTTATCTTTACCTTGACCGGAAGGAAGTTTCTAAGGCGATTTAGGGCACTCAACTTAGCAATAACTGAAGCACTTATTGTTTGAATGTGAGTGGACCAATTGAGGGTTGAGTCCATATAGAGACCTAGGTTTTTCACAGTGCTGGAATACGGGATGCATGATCCATCAAACATAACAGGAGCAACAGAACAAATATCAAGTTTAGATAACTGACGAACACTTCCTATTAAAATTGCTTGGCATTTGTTAGGATTCACTTGGATGCCAAATTTGCTAGCCCAATTGCTTAAATTTAATAAATCTGTATTAATATTGATGACAGCATTATTAATGTGATCAACATCAATCTGAGTATAAATTTGCAAATCGTTCTGTTATCTTAGTGGTAAGCCGCGAATAGACAGCGCGTACAGTGGTACGCGTAGCAGATTCCGCATGTCCTGGAACCAGTCCATACAGGCAGCTACGCGTGCATTCTTGAGGAACGCGTGCCACGAGAGCTAACTAGTATGCGAGTCACCGTCAAGGGGGTCGTAAACGTCTGCACGCCATATACAGCGCGAAATTTAAAGAATAAAAGGGGGTACCACATAGTTCATAAAATCTTATCTTTTGCTATCCCGTCAGGAACTACGCGTACTTTCTGTATTAAATTATGTTCATATCGAACATACAGAAATCATACAGAAAATAGCGTTACTTTATTATGCCCTGCAATGAATGAAGCAGAGTTGCACCTTATATCGACCGAGCTCGAGTGGTGCCTCGCTCGAGTCACATGGGTTTCTAGGTGTCGCCATCTCCGAGGTCCTGGCTTCGATTCACGGAGGGGTAAAATTAGAAAAACCACTTTTTCTGCATTGTTTCGGCCAGGGTGTTGTTTGTGGTATCTTCGTTGTTTCAGATTCTTAGCAACTTACTATAGGATCATAGAAAAGAATCAGATTGTGTGCCCTTCATATTTATCTAAGTCCTTATTAAATAAGGCCCCAATTTCAATTTCGCATTTGGGACCTTGGGTCATATCACTACGCCACAAGAGAAATCTTCACTAAACTAAGTGATAGAGAATGCCTATGTTTTTAAGCACTTTGTAACTCTTTTTTAATGTCTATGTTTTTAGTTGACACATTACGTAGTATTGGGGTTAAGGAACACATTTTTTCTCATTTACACAAAATAGGAATGTGATCTTTTTCGCGTTCAATAAACTTGTGAACGGCTCGAAAAACGATAATATACCTGGTTCCTAGTCCTACTCAGCAATGCCGAACTACAGATGTGTCAGGTCGCCAGCTGCGGTACGACATGCGAAAATTTATAAAATATAAATATCTTCACGCAATTCCCAATACAGGGGTAGATAGAGGTCTAGTCTAGACAATTAAGTCCCTTCGACCGATATTTCGGGACGTGACAGGTGGTGAGCCCGTCGCCGTCTTTATGTCCAAGACGGCGGAAATTTATGCAGATTCGATAGCATGTTGGTTTCCCGATATTGACACAAAACAAATAAAAGCCTTTTTAACGATCTGTCCCTTAGAGAAAACAAATTAACCAAAAATTTTGTCGAAATTACTTTTAATGTAAAGCTAACACGGGCTTATTAATTTGGCGTAACGGCTTATTTAAAGGGGGAATAAATAAAAACACTTTAGTGTAATGTTTTTTTTAATAGTATTGGTAGGTAGGAGGTACATAACACGCAGGAGTCTGGGTTTTTTGGATAAGGGAAGTAAAGATACAATACTATTTTCAATATGTACAAAATTTACAATTACATCTAAATCCTAGCATTTTAGACTTACAGTAGAAATATGATCACAATATTTTTATATTATATTTACGCTCTGCTACAGCTAAAATCAAGGGAAACGGCGTGGGGACGCGGCTAGTGCGATATTATAGTCTAGCGCTCACTTTCACTTTTGCTGCACACTTGAGATCAAATGTTAATTTTACAAATATTAAAACTCTATCAAACTCGCACACCGGCATTAGCCGCTTCCCCAAAAAACACCGTTGTACGGCGCCCTCCTTCTTTTCATGATATTCCGTTCACAAATTGTTTCTAACACTCACACCTTGAGAAAGAATTATCCTCAACTTTAGAATGTCCTTAACTTATCGGTTAAAGACACGTTAAAGTACGATGTTTCTTATTTTCGAGAACAGTTAAAAACAAAACTATATTATACTTCTCACATTGCTAAATTATTTAATATAATTAAGTCTGCATTCACTTACAACTCCAATTCACTCCCATTAAGATAAAAGAATTTCAATGGTAGCCATATGACGTGAAAATCTTTATGAAAATATTTAAATGTGATCAATAATTGACATCAGATACAGTATACGAATGTAAATATTTATAAGACAGATTCATACGATCTAAAAAAAATTATATCGCAAGTATTGACAATCAATCTGTCTATAAACAAGCACATTCTTATTCACAAAAATTATATTGTAATGTGACAGCAATAAATATATTTTATACAATTTGTTATTTATGCATGAATATTCAACTTTTCCGCAAGATATAATCTAAATACTGAAATGCTATGTATGATCTGTGAAAATGTATTTACAAAAAGTTCCTTTATAAGGTATACAAATAAGAATAAATAGTGTACATATGGGCCATTCATTCCATTTTAGTAGTAAAATTATGTTAAAATTAATGGACGAAGTGACGAGTTCGTTAGTGCTCTTCCGAGCAAGTCGAGAACTGTTTGCGACGGAAACATGACAAATAATATCATATTTATACACCTATAGATTAAATCCTAAAAAGAATATACATAAACGTTACCTGCGCTGTTATTTTCTATATCGTACATATAAAATTACAATACATAAAATATTTTGTACTTTGTTTCACGCGCGACTCTATTGTCGTACATTTATCTAACTATACAATGCGAGACGTCGATTAATATGCACAGGAGTCAGACAAAGCCTTTTTCTGACTTATACGCTAAAGAAAACAATATTTTAGATTTGCGTTCGTTAGTAGATGATGCAGACGGTTGAAATATTATGAGAAGTACAATATTGTTAGTTTATGCAACTCGTTAACAGTTAATCAAACAATTTGGGTATGATGTCGTCACTGTGGAAAAGTCTGGCAAATAAAACAGTGTTGATGAGTGATCTTTGAATGGAAAGGCAAAATCCAAAGCGGCGTCGTTATCCGATAATCTAAGTTTCATAAGCCGATGTTTGCACTGAGTCTTTTAATATTGATCTTTCATATTTTTATGTTTCACGGTCGCTTTAACGTCTTTTTTCAATTACGTTTGGCTCACATAAAATTGAAATTGAACTAAAATTGCTCAGTAACAGCTGATAATCAATACACTGACAATATATTTATTTGATAACTTTAGTTGCTGAAAAAATGTAATATTACAACATATCCACCGCCAGTATGATGGTGAATAAGTATACGGCCTAGTATATAATAAGTTCATATTACAATTAATTTCTGCTGGCGACCAACTGATTAAAGACAATAGAAAGAAATGCCTGCCATAACTTTTTCTTCTAAAGACACACAAATGTAACCACCATATAAATCTATTTAAGTATTTAGATGATCATGGTGGAACAAAATCACATAGAAACACATAAAAGAATTCTGATAACATTACACCTTCTACGGGCAGTCAGTTTGGACAGTACGATAAGTTTACCGATTGAGAAAAAACAGTCTTTTCAAGCATTCACACAGTACAAGTCAATAAAGTACAAGATTATTGGTTGAATATTAAGATAACAAAAGTAACAATAGCAAAAAATACTACTCAAGTAAACGCATTAACCATAATTGAGTACTTTACCATACAGAAAACAATAATAAATAAAATAAATAAATATCTTCACGCAATTCCCAATACAGGGGTAGACAGAGGTCTAGTCTAGACAATTAGGTCCCTTTGATCCACCTTCCACCGAAGATATTTTCGGGACAACGTGACAGGTGGTGAGCCCGTCGCCGCCTTTATGTCCAAGCCAACGATGAAAATACGTACATAAGTTTTTGAAAAACTGATTGGTACTGCCACCTGGGGATCGAACTCGGGTCTCTCGACTCGAAATTCCGACCACCCAACAACTCGGCTATCGTGACTTATATAACAATAATAAAAAAATAATCAGAACAAAAAAATTAATCAAACATACACAAACTACAGACATAATATTAAGCTAATTCTACCTCTTACCAGTTTTTTGACGCGGAATACATTAGGAGGACGTCTATATATAGTCATAGAGCATGTCTGATGTCACGCTTTTTGTTGTGGTCGCCAGAGAATCAAGGTTAATATACATACATATTACACTCTATTATAAATATCGACAAACACAGGACTATGAAACATAATTTTCATCTAGCCTAGACCTGTCCAAGCTAATAAAAGTCTAAGTAATGAATACGCCCGTGTCCCCTGTAGAGTTCTAATCAAAAGAGTTCAAAAAAATAAATAAAATAAAAAACTGCCACAAATATTTTTTAAGAATAATAATGGGGTAATAATTAAACGATTCACACTATTTTTAACATAAAAATGTATTTTTAAGATACACCGATAAAATGTATCTACAATTAAATACAATGTTTTGCTGGCCATGAAAAATTTTAAAATCATCAGGGCAGATTTAGTCTGAGTGCGATCGAGAAATCTGGGCCTAAGTAATAAAGCAAAAGGTAAAAACGTATAAACATTGCAAACAAAGCGAACGGCGACAGGCAATCCATGCTGGCCATTATCTGCTATACTCAAAAAAATTTTACACAAATTCTGCATGATTACTTCCTTGACTAAATCATATAGAGGTACTTTTACCTTCCTTCACATGATTTACTTTATAGGTAAACAAGTCTTGAACAACCACGCAATAACGTGGTTGTATATATTATCAGGGAAATATGATCCACAGTGTATTTGTAGCATAACGCGGTAGTTGATGAAAAATTGTTATTGATATGAAATCGTGCGCAAAATAATTTAATAGCCACTTCTATTTGTAAAAAGTAAGTACCAAGTTACTTTTCTTTTCTTTTTATCAGGATTAAAAATAAAACAACAAAATTATAATGTTGACGAAAATTACGTTGGGTGACGCAATTAGACTTTGTTAAAAGCTTCATAGTATAGAGCTTGTATTTTTATTTGCATAAAATGAAATTTATTCTACAGTTGAAAGGTTTAGAGCTTACCTGTTCGTTTTACTCTTTTCTTCCTCTCCCGTCAAATAAATTTCTATTTCTCTCAAAATAAGACAGTATTACTTCCTAACCTAATTCAGTTAGCCAAGATTCGACGTCGTCCGCGTCTCATTTTACACACGAATTGCAATTCTCACACCATAAGACTACCTACAAGCCTACAATAAAAAGTCAGAATCACAGTTTATTTTCCACGTGTATTTTCCTTAATGAATAACGTATTATATAGTATTTTTACAAAGTAACATTTATTCGACCCAGTTTATGGTTTCCATTACCTACCGTAATGACCTATGTATTATAAATCGATTTTTAGCTATGGATATTCAATATTTACAAAGTTTTAAATTACTTTAGACCTAGAGGCTTAAAACAAAATAACAATTTACACTAACAAGTAAAAATGCTCGATAGATCGCCGCACATCTAATCGGAACCCAAAATTAAATTAAATTTTCATTAACTGACTCTCCTATCGTACTTTTATAAATTTTAAACTCCGAATAGGGCCGAACCCAGTCGACCATAACAAAAATTATTTTACAATGCTGTACCTTACGACTAACACTTAAATAAGTGACGCGGCTTACATGTTACGTGAAACTATACAAACGTGCCAGTCATCCGACACACTACGCGATAACAATAAATATTCTAAACGTTACATCACTATACGAGCGGCGCTATTCTGTCGCAATTCCAAACGAGTCATTCGGTTCAATATCAAACATTTCCACAGCGGCCGCACACCAGGTCGATAAGCTAACGAATGAAATAAAAAGAACTTTCACAACCTGGCCGTATTTACAATGCGTTATTAAAATAATAACATAAGAGTCTATTAGGCGATTTAGGTCACATCCTTGTATTTTTAGTTAAAATCCATAATTTTTGATTGTAAGACGGGTTTCAAAGTAACACTTGGTTATGTTGCATTTCAGTTTTCTGTCCTTAACTGGCGTATAAGTCCGGGCGGCACCGGGCAGCAGACCTCATACGGTGGCGATGACGATAAGCAAATGGGCAATGTCAGCCACCCGGTGCATTAGATCGGGTGCGATTCGGTTCAGGTTCTCATTCGCGAAATCGCACGATGGGAAAATGTGTACAGTGTACACAGCCTGCAAAATTTTACTTTGTTATTTTTTACAGTTAGTACATAATAAAAAATATATCATATATTACATATGTGGACTGATTTACTTTAAAAAAAAAAAGAAGTTGCAAAGTTTGCTTGCTTGCTCTGCGTGCCGATTATGGCAAATACTCCTTTTATGAGAAAGATTTATGCCCTACAGTGGACTTTTACAAGCATTTGTGCTGCGATAGCCGAGCAGTTGCGGAAATTCCGAATCAAGAGAGCCGAGTTCGGTCTGCAGGTGGCAGGCTTGTACCAATGGGTTTTTACAAAAACTTAAGTACGAATTATACCGTTGGCTTGAACATAAAGACGGCGAGGGCTAACCTGTCACGGTCCCGGCAAAAAAAAAGTTTCCGTCGGAGGTGGATCGAAAGGACTTCATTGTCTAGATCTCTGTCTACCCCTGTATTGGGAACAGAGTGAAGATTTTCTTACTACATTACCTGTTGGTGTCCGGGAGGTGCGACGTTGACGATGCCGGCAGCCTGCTTGCGCTGCAGGTAGGTGATGAAGCCATTGGTGAGGTTGTTGGACTGCTGCAACACGTCCATGTGGTCGCGTCCGCACGGCAACGCCAGGAGAATACAGTGTTCGCTTTCCAGCTATGCGACAAAATTACACATGACAACTCAATACATATTGTTTTTTTTTAATCTTTTGAATACACAACACCCTTATGGCAAATCTGAAGATTGCTTTAACCTTCATTCTAACTTCAACCTTCAATGACATCATACAAATGTGAATTTAGTGTAAGTAAACAGTTTGTATTTTAGATAGTTTGAGCACACCACATCTGTCACTTAAAGGCTTGTCGCCTTCTGGTGACAGATGTCTGGACGCTCGTTACATGTATACATGTTACATGCTACTTATATTGTTACTTGTGGCCCTGTGGTTATGGTATTTTCTTCCTGTGGGTGTCGTAAAAGACGACTAAAGAATAAATCTTGAAAATGTAGTTATTAGTAAAATGTTAACGTCGTTAGTAAAAATTTGCTACCGATAACTATCTCAAAAAAATACCAGACCAACATTTGGGAGTTTAAAGACGGGGAGTAGCTTTTAAGGTGCAGAATATTTGGTACTGCAATTGCCAATCCCCTTACCATGCTTGGCGATTATGGCAAACCCTCCCTTGCAATAAAGGCCTATACCCCGCAGTGGAATTTAACAGGCCATTATGTTTGTATGGACAGACAAAAACAAAAACGAACATTCTTGATTTAGTAGATGTCAATTAATTATAATTTCATATTTCTAAAATGAACATAATTCCTTTAATATGCATATTGCGATGAATTATAGCACAATCCATAGTAGCTTATATAAACAACAATAACAATATTTTACCAACAATAACAATAATTTTTCAGGAGTAAAATTAATCGATATTGGTTCATCAGTTATCAATAATTCATCATCTGCTGTCTCACCATCATCGAAGTCATCTATTCTAATCGTCTACCATCCAAATATCGTTTTTCTTAAACATATTTAACACAATAAAACAAAATAAATATCTTCACGCAATTCCCAATACAGGGGTAGACAGAGGTCTAGTCTAGACAATTAAGTCCCTTTGACCCACCTTCAACCGAAGATATTTTCGGGACAACGTGACAGGTGGTGAGCCCGTCGCCGTCTTTATGTCCGAGCCAACGACATGTTTCGTACATAAAGTTTTTGAAAAACCCATTGGTACGAGCCAGCCACCTGGGGATCGAACTCGGGTCTCTTGACTCGAAATTCCGACTGCCCAACCACTCGGCTATCGTGACTTAAAATTTCTCAACAACTTCGACGACAAAAGTTTAAGTTTAAGTTAATAATTAAAGATAAGGACTAAGACTAGGAGTCCCAATACAAAAAATCTCACATGTGTTACTTTTTACCTCGGGAAAAACCAAAGGATCCCCCGCGGGAATTACGGGACAAAGCCCGAACGAATCGCAGGTCCATAAGCTCGTTACGAATAAATAAAATTTACTAAATAGATTAAAAATAAAGTATAGATAACAGAAATAGCTTAAAGACCGTGCACCGGTGCAGGCGCGGCGCATACCTTCATCTTGCGGTGCACCTGGTCGAGCTGCGCGGGCTCGAGGCGCATGCGCTGCGCGATGCGCAGCAGCGACGTGCAGCCGTCCGTCAGCGTGTCGCCCGCCACGCCCGGGTTGCCGCCCACGAAGTGCATCTGCACCGCGGCCGCGTCGTTCTTCAGCGCCAGCAGCCCCTGCCACAGGACCGGGTACCGCTGCAAAACACAACACATACATCAATTATGTTTTGTTTTTCACATATCCACAATTTAAGGATACAAAAATTACTATTACGTCATTGAGACAGACACTACAATGACTATTAAGTCACTCTTGATTGTGTAGCTTTTCAGCGGTACAAGAAAACATCAAATACCAACTAGGTCTACCTATATTTTTAATAACCAACTAAAATAGCACAGTATTACACACCAGGCAAAATGTCGCGAGCTTGTGGTCTCTTCTAAAGCTGGGCAGGTCGCGGCGGAGAATTACCTAGGAACTAAACCACATTTCGAAACCCAAAACGAAGTTACTTTTGGTCACAAAAAGTTGCTGAAAAAGTTGCTGCGAGATGACAAACAAATGTTGAGAATTAATTAGTCAAAAATACACAGTGCTTGTGAATAACCAAACTCAAGTGAGGAGCCTACACTGCACGAAGCCGCCAACCTTCATGCTCGTATTTGACTTGGGACCCAGCTGATGTCTAGGCCTTGGAATAGCCAGAGTAATCCCCAGATTTAAATTCCATTGAGCATGCTGAGGATATGATGATATGAAGACGCGTAAGGAAAGTTCCGAGGGCTTTTTCTGATTATGGAGGAAGATTTTTTTATGTATCTCAGTTATCCTGGGACAATATGAGTACAATGCTCGTTGTATGACATGAATCCGTAAATTAATATCGTTTAGCTTTTATTTGGATATTAGAAATAATCACATATATGACACAGTATTTATTATGTTAGAAACTTTGTGAAATATATTGTTTGGAGGGCTAAAGACACGGAGGCCTTCACAAAGTGCTTTTGAGGAGCATACTAGCGACTCGTAAGTTGTGTCTAATCTCCGGTGACCAAACTCTAAACGCTTACACAGTATTTTTTTCGTCATAGAGAATAAAATGTAATTTAGTTGGGTAGGTGAGCCTAGCTTAGGTACAAAATAACAAGCTAGACGTGCAACGTTTAACGTAGACAAAAAAAATAATAGAACTATTGTCTTTGAAGTCACGATAGCCGAGTGGTGGGTGGTCGGAATTTCGAGTCAAGAGACCCGAGTTCGATCCCCAAGTGGCAGGCTCGTACCAATGGGTTTTTCAAGAACTTATGTACGAATTAATCGTTGGCTTGGACATAAAGCCGGCGACGGGCTCACCACCTGTCATGTTGTCCCGAAAATATCTTTGCTGGAAGGTGGGTCAAAGGGACGTAAATGTCTAGACTAGACCTCTGTCTAGCCCTGTATTGGGAATCGCGCGAAGATATTATCTTTTTCTTTAAGTATTGTCTTTGTAGATTAGTGAATAAGGTTAAAGTGATAGTTGTAGGCACATTACGCACCCGGAGCAGCATCTGCAGCGAGTCGGCCTCGCGCGGCACCTGCGAGGCGTGCGGCGGGCCGGGCGCGCCGGGCGGCGGCAGCGCGGCGGGGCGCGCGCTGTGCGCGGGCGGCGGCCGGCAGCCCGCTTCGCAAACTGCACCGAAAACAACACAATCACTCTCGGGTGCGCGCTAGCGGGCCCATAGCTGGTTCAACTACCGCGTCACGACCTCTCGCGGCACTCTGTCTGGGCACATGCATAAAGGGTATTTTGCACAATATTCTAAATAATAGTCGAAATAAGGCACTTCAATGTAATTGTCAGGCGACAGATCCAGACAGGGATGAGGGATAGGTGAAAGATAAAGAAGAAATTGCACGCTCGAAGCAGGAGCAGGCAGAAAATAGACGGCAAAAGCTTTTATATCTACCAGCATTTCCCAATCCAGAGGAACCCAAAGGTTCTAGAATACTTCGAATGGGTAATATCTGGTTCCTTGCGATAATTCTTCTAATTAACTTCCTTAGTCAGGTATAACAACATAATAAATATATGTATTGAATATCAACGAAAACGCTGAATTAATTAAATTCTCGCGTCAATATTACTTAAATTCTTCGAAGCTCGCTCGCATTCTATAAACATTACAGATACTTTGACAATATATCGCACCAAATACTTTTGTAAGTACTAAATACTGTATTTGAAACATTCAGGCACTTTTGGTAGTACTGTTATAATCGTAAGCAATAAGCCCATGGTAACTATGTTTGAAGAAAATTTAAAAACAATACAGTGGGAAAGGATTATCCGCATATTCAATCTGAATTAACTCGTAGACAGGCGCCAACGGCGTCATCACTTAAGTCACACAACACAATAGGTAGATATTTAATTAATTAAATAAATTGATTATATTTCATTCACTTTGCTATTGTTTTTCCATTTACACTACATAAAACATATTCTCCATGTTACGTAAAGCTAAATACTATTCAGAGCAGCTGTAAAACTAAACTTATGATCTAATGATTTTCTGTGTTATCGGCTTAACTAATGTCCTACCTATGAACATTAAATCAAAATATTTGCAGTAACATAGTTTCTGAAGTATGTAATAATAAGTTTACTATCAGATACATGCGTATTCTGTTTTTACCCGCCAGCTTTGCTAAGTTTTTGATACCTTGGGTATACGTTATTGTAATTTTCGTAGGGTATAAAAAATACTGCCATGTTACTCACCGATAATGGGACTTGTTATTGGTGAAAAAAAAAAATTAAAATCCGTTTTGTGAATTAGGCGATAGAACGTAACAAACAAACTCACTTATACTTGCCATAAAATGAAGTTACATTGCCATTTAAACCCCACCTCAAGCAACAAGCAGCTGCAATCAAGTGGGCGCGACAGACAAGTAAGTAGGGTACTCACGCAGCAGACGGTCGGCGGGCGCGGGCGAGTGCGTGGGGCGCGGCACGCGCGCCGACGGCGGCCGCCGCAGTTCCAGCGGCGGCGTCGGCGCCTCCGAGCCCTCCGCCTCTAAGGACCTACAGGTACAAACAAGCTTCGTAATCTACCACCATGCTACGCTAAGCACACTACATACAACCTTGAAAACGTAGTTTTCATAATAATAATATATATCTTCACGCAATTCCCAATACAATTATATCCTTTTGACCCACCTTTCACAGAAGATATTTTCGGGACGTCACAGGTGGTGAGCCCGTCGTTGTCTTTGTGTCCAAGCGAACGATAAAATTCGTACGAAGTTTTTTGAAAAACCCATTGGTACAAGCCAAGGTTGGTATCTTGAAGATCGACTCGGACTTTAGTTTTCACAGAATCTCTATTTTAACCGAGTGGTTGGGTGGTCGGAATTTCGAGTCAAGAGACCCGAGTTTCAGTCCCTGATGGCAGGCTCGTATCAATGGGTTTTTCAAAAACTTATGTAGGAATTATCTCGTTGGCTTGGACATAAAGATGACAATGGGCTCACCACCTGTCTCGTTTCCGAAAATATCTTCGGTGGAAGGAGGGTCGAAGGGACTACACCTCATTCTACCCCTTTATGGGAAATTCGTGAAAATATTTATTTATTTTATCTCTATTAAAAAAAATATAGTCTATGTTATAAATAACCCATATTGGTAATTTTTTATCGGTTTGGTGGTTTAGGTATAAAAATGTAACAGAAACTCATTTTCGCTTTTATAATATTAGTTAGAATATTAGGTACTCAATGCCTATTTTTACATAAAGTAAATATTTTTTATAAAGTCCAATGATTTTCTCTCAGTGTATATTGTTTAGCTGTAAGCGGCTGCTATGATGAAATTTATTCTTATAAACTATTGTAATACATTATACACTATATTTCTTAATACATTATACTTTTTTTTCTTGAGAAAAATAAGATGAGAATAAGAAGCGCGCGAAATCTTTTCCATAGACGTTTCGAATGAAAGAGTACCGCTGGTACGCTCAACACAGCATGCCAGAAAATCTACGCCAGTACGTGTGCAAAAGAACAACAGATATGAATGTTACAAAAACTACGATGCACCGTTTTTGATAGGGGCGAATATCAAACTATTTTATATTATTCTATTACCATAGACTCTTCATTATACTTTAGAAACCACACTGAGAGAATATTGATTAGTCGATTTGGCAATTCATATCACAAAAATCTCGAGTGGCTCGCAATTCGATTTCGTAGGAATACTCGTAGGAACTTTGTCTCCTTTATCATATATACGAAGATTTCATTTTGATTATTCTATTGATTTTATTGTGTGTAAATAAATAAATAAAAAAGGAGAGCCAAGGTCGCCGTGCTTGGTAGACGAATCGATTTTTGGACGCTGATTTCCGTAATTGGTGCCTTGACCCTCGGTCTGGTATGTCTCTAGATTTTATCCCGCAATCTGACAGTAGGCATGAAATTTTAAAGGTTTTTCCCATAGTCAACTCTTACGATATCCAACGGAGTAAGAATATATCACCAAAATATTCTTGTGCTCATAAAATTGTTAAACAATAAAATTCTATGAGTGTTGTATCGGTGATTCTGATTCTCTTCTAAAGATTAGGCGTGGTCAATGAACAGCTATCTGTAGATTGCCTTACCGATGCCAAGATAATATATAGTACGGTTGAGAGGGTAGTTTCCTACACTTTCTTATATTTTAGCTTTTATTGACTGATAATAAATAATAAACTGTATTAAATACTAAATAATAACGATATGAATTACAATTGCATACACAGCACGTACACACAACGCACACGAGCGCGTACGAACGCCCGCACGCTTTCACGCACGCATGCACTCACAGATGCACGCCACGCACTCACGCTTCAAAAATTTATTTAGTTTTACTTTATTTCCAAATTTTCAAAAATTGTACTTTGGATTATAGCTTCTAATTTAATTTCACAATAGTTAAGAATTAACATGTTTTGGAAAAGCTAGGACTACTTACTCAAGTATAATATAATATTTAACCCCAACTTATAATATTTGACCTCAACAACCCCAGTATATTTTTAATATAGTCTGTTGTGAAACAATATTTTTTTAATTTTCATCATCTATAACTAGAGTACAAACATTTATGATTATCTCACAAACATTTGAATCCGAACCCTTAGTTTCAACTGGCCTCTACCAACTTGGCTATCGGGTCGTCATATTATTTTTATATTTTTGAAGCCTTCAAAATTAAGTTAGACCTGAGGACAAGGCGATAGATAGATTTTTATACAATCTTTACTGCAGATTTGGACCCAGGCAGGCTCAATTCCGTCTATTACGACTATGATTACGATATGTTTAATAGGTACCGACATGTTTAATAGGTTATGTCGCCACGTATAGCAGTCGATTAGATATTGGTAACCTTCTTCACGTCACCGGATTAAACCATTGAGGTGTAATTTGTAAGTATTATCATTTTATGATAACTAAGATATATGTAAGATTGCCAAGGTACATCCCCAAAAATACTCTCTTTTCGTTGTAAATGGTAAAGCTGAGCTGAGCTGAGTTAGGGAAACAAAATTTTGATTATTAAAAATAGAAATATAGATCTCTATGTATTTAGATTTTAAATTAAATTTATTTATTTTTTAATTAGTTTTTAACAAACTATTTTTACTTCCCGACGTTTCGGATGCTTTACAGCATCCGTAGTCACGGGGAAACTGAGGTCTTGAACGTCCCGCTGCCGTTTCTACTTTCGGCTACCGTCAACTTTATTAATTAATTTTGGATCCGATTTACGCAGAAATCCCAAATAGTTTGTTAAAAAATAATTAAAAACGTGATAAAATCCGAAAATCGTTTTATTTAAGATAATCGTTTTATTAAGATTATACAGCATTCGCGTAAATACAAGAAATCATTAAATGTATTTAGACTTATTAAGTAGTGTATAAATTATTCAGCCAACTTCAATGTGTGAGTGTGCGTGCACATTACTTTTAGTGGGATATTATCCAAGGCTCCAAACCTCAATTTAAGTCCCTAAAATATGTAACAGCGTCCTGAAGAGAAGTATGTTATTTATTACACAATATAACAAGAAATTTATTTCTGTAAAGTGATACTCTGCAGCAAATAAAACAAATTCTCACATTCTTTAAAATAAACACAAATCAAGAATATGTTATAATATTTAACTCGTAATTTCTTAGCCAGATGCATAAGTTACCTTGTATAAGGTGAAGGTGTAGCTCGGCTTTCATGTTGAGTAGCACGGAAATGTTGTTGGTACATTTGATAATGTTGATGAGAAAAGTGGGGGTACATTCCATCTCCCTGTTGAAAGAATAACAGTTCTGTGACTTTCCTTTGGCAAGTAAGTTTACACAACAAATATACGAAATTCAACAAAATCAAACAAGATATTACTTTGTGATATACCGAGGTAACGGGAGAAGTCTGTTGATGCGCGGGAGGAGGACTTCTCACTAAGTCCGCCGACTATTCCGGATTGCATAAACAAAATAATATTTTGAGAACGATTCAAATTATTTACAGTATAGTAGGTCAAATATAACCTCAAAACGATATAATACGGTTTCTTTAATAACAGGTATTACAATAAAATTTATAAATATTTCGGAAGGTTAAACTTACCAGAGACATTTGGCCTTGAGGGCTGATGGATGGCACGCTGGTAATTGTTACGCGAGATGCAGCTCCTTAATGAGAATTAATAATGATTTAAATAAAGACAACACGTTGTTTATTTTAAAATTTTATGTTTTAAACGTGACCCGTAGCACTACAGGAAGAGGAGTGGTATAAAAATATACCATTCCTCTTTCCATGGGTGATTAAGTGATAAGGCTTTACAATAAAATTGGCAACCAACAAATTGGCGAGTGTAACCATCTCGAAATATATAACATTAAAATTTAGCAGACCAATGTCGGGCAGCATTGAAGTGATGGAAGTGCAGGCTGCAAAGTGTCTGGTACTGTATCGCCAATTCGCATGCCATGCGTGGTAAATGAACTTTTACAGGCCGCCATTTTAGTATATTTTGTAACGTTTTAAAAACAGTAAAGAAATCGAAAGTTCAAAAGAATAATAAAATAATAAAATAAATAAAAGCAAAGAAAAAGTGAGTGTTTCGAGACACACGCGGAACGCTCACCGGGATGGTGGTGGTGGGGTCCGACCACGGCGACCTGTTTGGCGTGGTGCGGCGGCGGCAGGTGCGCGCCGCGCGGCAGGCTGGCGGCGCCGGCGTACGCGCGCGCCCGCGAGCTGCCGGCCGCCGCCGCGCCCGCGCCCGCCGCCGCGCCCGCGCCCGCCCCGGCGCCGCTCACTGCGCCCACGCTCGCAATGCAACGTACATCAGCTTCGCTCTCGCCGCCCCTGGAAACGTATCTACATTTAGACTTTTTACTCATTTAGTACAAAAAAAGTAGTCTGAAAATTCCAACCACATTACTTTTATCTATACAAATATTGTAAACGCCCACATCTGCATTTTGGTTATATTTTTAATTCAATAAATAAATTTATATTTTTACGGCGTCATAATGTGTTTCTTTCCTCTTATATAATTATGTTAAAATACATGGACTAACGTCATGCAACAAAATAGTTTTAACTTTATTTGGAATTCATTTGTTTGGTTCCTCTTAAAATTACTATTCGATTCACACACTTATCCCAACTGTAAAATTTTTAATTTTGGAAACAGCCCTTCTTTTGTGATTTTGAAAGTAAATAGTAAAAATTTAACCGGTGAATAAAGTTTTCATGAAATTTGTAGTTTTGTATTTCAAGCCAGTAAAGCGATATACTATTTTTGTACAAACTCAGAATGCGCGAAATCAAATCAAATAATTTTTTATCGAAATAAGAATAAATATTCGTTATCATAACATATATTATCATGTCTTTTTTTAATCTATCACCGCTTCATAATTAGATTTCTCAAACTGAAAAGAAACTTAACGTAGGATATCGCCTTTTTTGGTCAATCTTTTTTTTTAATAATGCAGTATTAATTATGTTATTATTTAATGTTATTCTAATTACTTATATAGATAGATATTTTTTGTGTTGCAGTTTTCGAATTGTAGGAACTTATGGCACCCTTTAAATTATATTGACTCATATATCAAAGAATTGTAAAAACGTTTTATGTATTATTTATCTCCATACATTACCCAATACAGGAGTAGCCAGAGGTCTAGACAATTTAGTTCTTTTGATCCAGGTAGTGAGCTCTCACTGTCTTTGTGTTAAAGTCAACGATATAAATAGTATATAAGTTTTGAAAAAACCCTTCAGTGCGAGCCATCCTACCTTTTGAGCATCGACATCGGGTCCCTTAACTGGAATTCCGATCACCCAATTACTCAGCTATCGTGAATTGTATCTTATAAAATACTATGCACCCAGTACTACATATACACATACATAACCCTGGCATTCAAAGGCCTGTTAAAATCTACTGCAGGTTATGACCTGCTTGTCCCATAGGGAGGATTTGCCATAATCTCCACGCAGGGCATGCAGATTGGCGATCGCAGTTCCAGACTACTCGCACCTCAGACACTGCTGCCCATCTTCGGTCTGATATTTTTAGAGATGGTTGTGCCGCCATTTATAGGTTCCACTAACGATATTCAAGGCTATTTCCTTTAGTCGCCTCTCACGATACCCACAGGTAGAAATGGAGTGCAGTATCACATACAGTACAGTATCACATAGATGCACGATATCAATGTCCCGTTAAAGGAATCAAACGTTATAAAAACTATTTAATTTTATATCATCTCATGTTGAGCGAGCGCACGTGTTGATAAAGTAACGTATCATATAAAATCATTGAACACTTCTCTAAATGTTATTTAATGTTGTTTTGTGTTGTTTGTGAAAGTACATGTGATTTTCCATAATTTTTAGTACTAAAACTTAGTTAATAGTGCGTGATTGTGAAGAGAATACGATAAAAATTTTAATCATACCCTACGACGTTTGAATTGTAAGGAATCTGAATAGAGACAAATCAAATATTTCATCACAACGATCATACAGCGTCTTAGCCCTACGCCTTAAAAGCTTGGTTTCACCGGTTACCTAAACGACCGAGGTTCAAGACCAGTTGACAATCTTCTCATTTGTTATCCTTTTTGTAGCTTTTTTTGAGGATTTTTCGTTTTCCTTTTATTATTATTATTATTGTTTTACATCTCACTATAAAATGGTCGGAAGGTGTGAAGCTTTTAGGGCAAACATAAGCGTTACGCAAAAACGAATAAAATGCACAGTGTGTTCGCACAATTACCATTCAGAGTGTATTAATTTTAATCATGATAATTCACCAAGATCTGAATGGAAGTGCCCCGCTTGTACTGTTTCTTGCAAGAAAGGTGGCGACAACAGTAACACCACAGTAAGAAGTTATAAATCATCTTTAAGCACTAGTCAGGAAAATTCTGCGCATATCTCTTCAACAAAAGGTTCAGACCAATTAATAAATATTACTGAGACAACAAGCATTCAACCCTTCGATTCAAACTTAATTAAGAGCATCGAACTACTCCTAGACAAAAAACTGAAAGAGATAAAGGACTAATAATTCAGGATTTGAAATTATCACTTATTACTGAAATAAAGGCCGCAATTACTAAAAACATCAAACAATTGGAGGAATCGCACAATAGTTTGCTCAATAACTTCAATAATGTTAAAACCGACTTTGAAATTCTACAAAAAAATATTAAGGATGGAGATATCAAGATATCAGAGCTGAGTTTGTACATTAAAAAAGAACAGCAATGGGCAAGACTTTCTAATTTAGAAATTGTGGGTTTACCTGAAAATTCGAAAGAATCGGCATCTGAATTGACAGTCAAAATAGCCAATCATGCAGGCGTAAAGTTGACAAAAGATCAATAATTTTTGCGCACCGAGTTCAGACTATGCATAATCCGAGTGGCCGTTCAAAAAATATCGTTGTCAAACTTCACAACCGCGCCGTTAAAGATGACTTTATTGCAGGAATTCGGAAAATCAAGGGCATTACAACTACGGATATAGGACTGAAAGGCCAAACTAAATTTTTTTTGTCATTCGTTTCTTAAAATCAAATCCTAAGATCATATTTTTATATCTAAACAATAATTTTAATGATACTTTATTGTACCATAATATTAACAAGATTGAGTCAATAATATGGATATACAACTTTTTTAAAAATGGCTCCTAATTCTGATCGTTTCCATATTTTATATCAGAATGTCCGTGGCTTACGCACTAAAACTAGGCAATTTCGAGAAAGCGTAATGGGAACTAATTTTGACATAATTATCATAACTGAGACATGGCTGACCGATGGTATTCTTAACAGTGAGTTGAGTGACCACCGGTACGACCTGTATAGATATGATAGAGATAATACGTCGTCTCAAAAAAAGAAGGGTGGAGGTGTTATGATCTGTACAAGAACTAGTCTGCAAGCTCAAGAACGAACTGAATGGTTATGTAAAGACCTTGAATCTCTGTGGGTAACAATACCTGGAAAGTGCTTTAGTAATCAGGAAAGGCGTGATCTACACATCGACGTTGTGTATATGTCCCCAGATAACTTGCTTCCAAAACGACTGGAAAAGTTTATAGATATGCTTTCAAACATAATTACTCAATATCCTAATGATCTCTTCATACTTGTTGGTGACTTTAATCTTGCCAATATCTCATGGTCTTCTTCGGGGCCTATCTGGCTAAAGCGTGGCCCAGTTGATCTTCAAAATACTGCTATTAAGCTAATAGATCTTTGCAACCTATTAGGTCTAAATCAACATAATCTGATAACTAATAACAAAGGTAACGTGTTAGATTTGGTGTTTAGTAACATAAATATGGATGTAACAAACTACAACTCGGTATTCTATCTAGTACCTGAGGACAAATACCATCCCTCTCTATTGATAGATGCATCTGATTTATTAATAACCTGCTTAAAAATCAAACTAATTACTAAATTTAATTACCACAGAGCCGACTATGATAAAATTAATAAAGCTCTGACAGAAGTTGACTGGTCCTCTATACTAATTGGCGACACTATAGATGATGTTGTTCAAAGTTTCTACATTCAGCTTTATCTTCTTATTGAAAAATTTGTACCTAAACAATCGATCCGATCGTCTTCTTATCCTATTTGGTATTCTAAATCTTTAAAGCATATCATTCGTGAAAAGCTGTTGAAACATAAACACTGGAAAATATATAAAAATCCCAACGATTATAGAGAATTTTGTATATTAAGAGCTAGGCAAAAGAAAATACAGAAGATATGTCATGAAAAGTTCATTACCAAGATGCAGATGTATTTAAAAAAAGATCCTAAAATATTATGGTCATACTTAAAATCTATACGCAATAATAATTCTGTATACCCTAACTCATTATATTTAGGCGAAGAATCCTACACAAATGAAATTGACATATGTGCAGGATTTAATAAATTTTTTGAAAGTGTATTTCAAAAACCAAATTCTTCATATGTTTTTTCTCATATTTGCAACGAAAAGTCAAATGATATTTTACACAATGTATGCTTTAGCGCTGAGAATATATTCGGTATATTAAGTACACTCAAAATTAATAAAGGTTCTGGAAGTGACAACATACCTCCTGTATTATGATTAAGTGTGCTAAACAATTAGCTACTCCCCTATCTAAAATATTTACATGCCTGTTAACACTTGTGGAGCATTCCCAAATAAATGGAAAGAGGCATTAATAATACCTGTACATAAGAACGGATCCAAAAACAGAATTGAACATTATTGTCCAATCTCAATACTAAACACGTTAGGTAAAATCTTTGAAAAACTAATTTCTAAACATATTAGGTTTTTAATTAACAAATCTCTACCGGCTACACAGCATTGATTCATGGCAAAAAGATCTACAGTAACCAATCTTGCTGTTTTTATTGATTTTATACATTCAACGATGAATGAAAGACAGCAAGTTGATGTAATATACACCGACTTTGAAAAGGCCTTTGACCGAGTAGATCACGCCATTCTTTTACAGAAGCTATATGTTCTGGGTATACGTGGAGATCTACACAGATGGGTAACCTCATACATTATTAACAGAAGGCAAGCAGTTGTGCTTGGTGGTGCTCGCAGTGATTACGTTGTAGTAACTTCCAGGGTCCCACAGGGTTCAATATTCGGACGCCTGCTGTATAATGCCTACCTATTTGACATCAATGAATGTTTCATTCACTCTAAGCACCTAAT
Organism: Sericinus montela; assembly: GCA_029286605.1. Lineage (NCBI taxonomy): Eukaryota > Metazoa > Arthropoda > Insecta > Lepidoptera > Papilionidae > Sericinus > Sericinus montela. Next base: position 5,490,713 of record JAGSMR010000020.1, read on the forward strand.
GTTCGCCGATGACAAAAAAATATATCACAAAATTAATACACTAGAAGACTGCTTCAGTATCCAAAAAGACCTTAGCAATCTAGAAACCTACTACAGACATAATAAAATTGTCATCAACAGTGAGACGTCTGTCAAAATAACTTTCTCTGGAAAGAAACGCATAATAGATTTTAATTACATAATTAATAATCGTACGATAAAAAGGGTAAACTTGGTTAAAGATCTAGGTATACAATTAGATTCTAGACTAACACTCAAAGTACATATCGATGGCATTGTGAATAAAGCATACAAACAAATTGGATTTATTAAGCGTGTCTGCAACTCTTTCAGTGACATAGATTGCATTAAAGTACTATATTTCACATATGTGCGTAGTATACTTGAATACGCAGCTACTATCTGGTCCCCTAACTATTTAACACCCAACCATAAAATTGAATCAATTCAGAAAAAAATTGTTAAATATTTGTGTTATAAAGACCATAAATTACCACACTGGAACTCAGGCGACGACAACATGATATGATGCTACTGCATGGGTTATAGTCTGGTGATATAGATTTTCCAGCTCTGCTTTCTAAAATATCTCTACGAGTTCCAGTGTACCATACAAGAAACACAAATTTGTTTAATGTACCCTTGAGAAACTCAAACTATACTAAAAACTCCACGCTGTGTCATATTGTTGAAACTTATAATAAATACTATTCTAATTTAGACATATAAAATCTATCCAAAAGCCGGTTTAAACATGAAATCATTAAAATGAACAGGGCATAAAAAAACACACACACACACACACACACACACACACACACACACACACGCACACACACACACACACACACACACACACACACACACACACACACACACGCGCACACACACACTCACACACACACGCACACACATACGCACACACATACGCTCCTCAATGTCAATATTATTAATAAGTTTAACAAATTGTGTAATCTTTATTGGCCTTACTGTTAACAAAATGAACAATTGTAAATACTTAGTGATACGCTGTATGATTTCCTAAATAAACAAAATAAAAAAAAATATACAAAATAATGAAGACAACTAACCGCACTAGGACAGGTGTTGCCCGATCGGTTGATACGTGCGTAGAGGGCGGGCGATGCGGCAGCGCCGGGGACTGCACGCGAGCGTCGGTGGCTTCGGTAGCGCCCACTGGCATCATGTTGCCGGGCACGTTGTCCACTAGGCGGCGCGCGAAGGCGACGTCGCCGGGCTCGGCCGGGGCCGACACGAAGTCCAGGCTGCGCGGCGGCGCGGCCTGCTGGTCCGGCTGGTGCTGCGCGGCGCGCTCGGGCACTCCGGCCGCGCCGGGCACTCCGGCCGCGCCGGGCACTCCGGCAGCGCCGGGCACGCCGGCCGCGCCCGGCACGCCCGCCACGCCCGGCACGCCCGCCACGCCCGGCACGCCCGCCACGCCCGGCACCACAGCCACATTCGGCGACGCCGCACCCATGATAGTAGTAGCCGAAGCGGCCGCATCGAACGCATGCGCCAACTTTGCACTAATCTCAGATATCATCTTCTTGGGCGGTTTCATAATAGGAGTTGGATTCGACGATTGCGCAATGACAGGCAATGTACTAGTGGTCTTTATCACAGGTGTAGGTTCAGTTTCGGTTTTAGAAACAGACAGGTCTACCATTTTTGCTATTTTTGTTTCTTTTGCTGCATCTTCCTTTTTAAGTTTCTCATCACAACTGTCGACAGACGCATCTGACAAACTTCTGTCGCGAGTTCTTTTAACGCCTCTTGGAGATTTTCTAACATCTGCGTTTTGTATTTTATCTATTTTCGATCCAGCTTGCCTAGTTTGCCTTCGTTTATTACCTTCTTTTGTTTTAGATTGCATTGTAGAACCTTTAACAACGTCATCTATCACATCATCTATTGTTGTTCGTTGAACATCTTTTTCCTGTAATCTTCTGGATTTTCTTGTATTCAAAGGGGATGCAAAACTCTCAGCTTTGTTTTCTTTGACGATTTTTTCATTATTTTTAACTTCATCTTTAGAAGAGATACTAAAGGTTGATGATGCAATAACATTGGAATGGCCTGAAAGAGGGCTTTTAATCGTGAGAATCAGTCTAGGTCTAGTTTCAGTTTTAGATGAAGTTGTTGTTTCATCGCCAGAATCTTCATGGAAGTCATAAACATCCCCAGGCATATTATTTACACTACTATTAACTATACATTTTATTTTTTTATCAACTTTAGTTCGGCCTCTACCACGTTTACCTGAACCATTTCCTCTTCCTGATTTTGAAATTTGCCGAGTTTGCACTCTGCCTTGCTTTTTATCAGTTCTTTTACCTCTAACATTTCGACCACCTCGTCTAGTAAATGGAGTTGACTTTTCTGTACTTAATTCTTCAAGTGAATTGTAATCACTTTGATTCTCCAATGATTTTGATGACTCCATTTCAAAACTCTTTGATATAACAGATGACGAAATTAAAGAATTTGCTTCTATTCTTTCAATTGATTTATCAATTTTATCTTCATTTAATTCATTATTGTCATTACACAAAGAATCAACTTTTTTAATAACCGATTCTATATTAACGTCTTTTGCTGACCAACAATCGTTTTCATCTATATATTTAGCTTGACTATCACTTTTATTTTCAGATATCAATTCACTACCCGAAGTGGCTTCTTTACACAAGTTTGTTTTATCTGTTGTTTCTTTGACATTCTCGAGTTCAGTATTCGAACTGGTTATGGAACTGCTTAATTGAAAACTGTTAGTTGGTTCCTTTTTTTCTTCTTTACCAAATGGGTCTGCTTCACTTTTTTCAGTAATCAAATCTTTCGATACATTTAACAGAGAAAGACTATCTCGTTGCTCATCTGTGCTCATATTTTCTTTTAAATTCAATGATTCATTCGTCATTCCAGATTCTTTTGACGCGAGTTCATTACCTTCACTTTCAGTACTATCAGGCATATTTAAACTATTTTTTCTTTGTCTAAAGTTTGTGACTAAAGTAACAGTTTTTCCAACATTCACTTCTAATTTCTTATCAGGATCATTAGTGATTTTAATTTCATTTGTGTTATCTTTTAATAATTCCTCAAAATCAGTTTCACATTTACTTATACTATCTACTGATGAAACTATAGTTTTTCTTTTTGTTTCTAATTCACAACCACTTGAAGTTAAAGGAACCGAATCATTTTTGTCATTCATCATATTTTCCTTGTCATGTAAAGTATTATTTTTGAGAGGCAAAACAAAACTGTTATCTAAATTATCTGTCTCATTTTTAACATTAATTCTAATGGGTGTTTTTGATCCTGACGTGGGTGTCAATAGCAATGGTGTCATCACAACATTAGTAAGACATGTAGTTGTTACAGCCACAGCATTGGAGCCATCTGTCTTAGCTAAAACAGTCGGTGGCCTTATAGACGCGACAGATAAAACTGACGTCGGTAGTTTATTGGTATCTAAATGAATCACATTACTAAATGATGTTGTTGTTAATATCCTAGGAGAATTTATAGTATGTATCACATTGGATCCTTGCCCTCTGTTAATAACATTTCCTTCTTGAATTGTACACATGATAGGTTTCGTTGCACTTTGAATAATAGTTGCTGGTGGGTGGTTCACTTTAGAAACATGTATTATGGGCTTGTTTGTGATTGAAGTGATTTGATTCTGCTCTGATCTCTGAGTTTGTGTATCTTGTTTATCAGCAACTTGACTCTTATTCAACAAAATTTTATTTTGTATTTGTAATGTGGAATTTTTATTACCAACTTGCATTGTATTTTGCATTGTATTTTGCATTGATATAAAACGATTTTGTGCCATTATAGTAGCATTTGTATTTGTTTGTAAATGAGGTGGAGATAGAATAATTTTAGAGCTTTCATTTACATTCTCAGCAATGTTTCGTACGTCATTTTTTCTACAGTCTCCCATAGTCACTTTCGGCTGATGCATAACAGAAGGGCTACTTACGGAAACAGATTTATTTTGAAGAAGATTATTTACGCTCATCTGTTTTGAAATTGGAGCTAAAACTGACGCAACGGGCAAACGGTTTAAATGTATGGGAGCTCCTTGTGTTTGAACCAAAACTGAATTTGGCCTGTTGGGAGATACCATCGTTCTTGCACCAACAGGTATATGCATAGTTTGTATTGGACTTAATGGTGGCTGCTGCATTCGTACTACAGTCACTTGGCCTGGCGATCTTTGATGTAATTGATTTGGTGATCTAATTCCAACAGTATTTAAATTTTGACGAGAAGGACTTAAAATTGTCATATTTGGTATTCTAGGTGAAGTTATACTCTCCCCTTGAGAATTTCCCTTTGGACTCGATAAGCGAGGATCGCAGCTTGTTCTAGGTGAAATTACAATACTTTGTTTTGGGTAAAGAATATGGGATTCTGGTATTTTAATAGTAGGAGGCTGCATATTCGCAACCTGAGGACGTATTATTTGGTTAATTACTTGGTATGGTGCACTTACTCGAGCCGTGTTGATGATTGGTCTCAACGAGTTATTGACAAGATTTGTAGGTGCTTTAATTTGAACAATGTTCGTCGTAACATTAGTAGGTTCATTTTGATCTCTACAAGGTAATGGACTCGATAGTATATTTAGTAACTGTGGTTCGCGTACATTTTTATTTGTTAAGGTCCAAGATGTAATCACTGGTGTAGCAGTAGAGGTAGTTTGTTGCACCACATCTTTCTTCGGTGAAGAAGGTATTGCATTTGGTTCATTACTTTTTAAATCCTTTAGATTGTAACTAATTTTCTGGACATTATTTTCTTTCTGTTTTGAAAGTACAACGCTAGAAACTTCTGATTTATTAAAGTTGCCTTTAGAATTGTTATTGAGAGATTGATTCGTAGCAATTATATTTATAGGTAATTTTTCAATAGCATCTTGGGTAGTTTCTTCTGCATCCTCTGTATCAGTATCAATTAATAAGAGGTCATTATCAGAAACAGGAGTTTCAGGTTTCATTTCCATTTCACTTGCGTTTAAATTTTGAACAGCCTGTCTCATTTCTTCTGCATCTTCCTCTGGAATGTTATTGTTTTCAATAGCAGTACTTATTTCTATCTCACGACTACTTTTTCTTTCAACATCTTCATAACAATTAGGAAATGAAATTTCTTTACCACCAAAACTTTCTCCTAATAGTGCAGCCACAGCATCTTCCGTTTCTTCTTGTGAAATGATTGCTCTCGGCTTCTCTTCCACTTTTTTATCAACAATGCAAGGATGTGAATCAATCACTTCAACAGATTTTTCCGACTCTTTATCTATGTTTGAAATGCTTCGGACAGCCGTTTCACTATCATCAATGTCAAAAGTCGACATATATTTTTCTTGTCTTCGCTCAATATTAGGTGGAATAGGATCTTTGGGCAATGGCACTTCACTGATATCTTGAATAGTATTATTATATGGTGGTGGCATAGGAATTTCATTCACCTCGATAGTTTTTATGTGTTGAATATTATTTTCTGTTTCAACAATTAAAATTTTAGACGACAAATTATCACACTCAATTTTCTTACCGCCAGAAGATAATAAAGGTGGTGTGTCGGTTAACCTAGGAAGACTGGGCGACTCGGAAGGTGATTTGCATCCATCAGATTTATCTGTGACTTCAACCTTCTGTATCTCAGCCGGTAAAGGTATATCTTTTAATAAGGTTTGATGTAATAAATCATCAGTTTTTTCCGGTAACTTAATTTCCTCCACTTTACTTTCCTTATTATAATGGTTAAAGTTGTGGTGGTGCTCTCTTCGTTTTTGTCGATCTTCCTTCATTTTCTTTTTCTTTTTTCTCTTTTCTCTATCTCTAAACTCTTTTTTTAATTTGTCATAATGAGTATCATTTGACTTTGAATAATCTATTTTCAAAGAAATGTCATCTAATTTGTAGTCACTTCTTTTGGTTACGACTTGACTCTCAAATAATTCAGTTTTCGCATGGTTATTATCAACATGACTTGAGTAATCTGCAAATAGTCTAGCTTCTATAGCTTTACTTACAGCGTCAACGTCTAAGCTATTGTCATCGTCCTTAATTAATATTTTTTTATCTTTTCTTCTTTTCTCCCTTCGTCGTTTGATGTCGTCTTTGTCAGTACTCTTAGCATCTTCTGTGCTCATTAAAATTTCTTCTTTTTCGCTTTGGTTACCCAGGGGAGATTCAAAATCATGCGTGTAATCTAGTTTGTAAGTGTCTTGCTTACTGCGATCTCTTTCTTTATCTGACTCATCAGACAATGGTCCAAAAATATCTTCCATCTTGCCATCTTTTTTTACATTCAGACACAATTCTTGCGATAATTCGAAAGAGCGATTTGGTGATTTTCTATCTTTTTTTAATTTCGGTTTTTCATCTCTTATTTGACTTTCATCAGTGTCAATACTGTCACGAGTCTTATCCCTACGTTTTTCCTTTTTAACACAGTGATAACGACTCTTTTCTGGATTCTTATATTTAACGTCACTATCGAATTCGTTATTGCTCTCTGCTTTGACTTCTTCATCAGAAATTGACGTTTTGTGTTTCTTTTGTTTCTTCCTGTGTTTTTTACGAATTTCTACAATATTACGATTTGGTGTTATTGATTCTGTTTCAGACGAAAGATCGTTCGATATGTTTTTTCCGAAATGCAAATGATAATCATTTTCAATTTCCCGACTCTTTAACTTATGATCATCTGAATCCGATTTACCAAATAAATTAAGTAGAGAAGTCTTTTTAATCTTATCTCCACATAGTTCTTTTGAAAGGTTGTCACTCTCTTTACTACCTTGCAACGATTCAGAATCAGACATTAATTCTTTTTTAATTTTAAGACCATAATCAGGACTTCTAGAAACATGTCTCATTGAATTATCATCATCTGATGTATCTGACATAATGCGAGTTCTTGAATTTTTTCGAGATAATTTACGTGAATCTTCTTCTGTGGTTGTTGCACTGAAATAGTCAACAGATTTCATACGATCATAATCTAAGCTAGAACCATGAGATTTTTCACGTTTTTTACTCTGAAGGACAATTTGCTCATCTTCAGAAGAACTATCCATAGAATTCTTAATTGATTTTCTTCTGTCGTGGTCTGAATCACTATCTTCATCCCAGCTAGATCGTTTCTTCTCTTCGCGTTTCGCTCTACTCTGCTTTAACTGACTAAATTTAGCTTTAATTTTTTCCTGACGCTTTTCTTCCTCTTGTTTTTGCATATTTTTACAAGAACGAGCTTTAACTTTATCGTACATTGATATATACGTTGGTTCATCATCAATAATATCAAAAATTGAATGCTTCTTAGGTTCATCAGAATCAGAACTGTCAGAACTATGGACTAGTTTACGGTTCTTGCGTTTGTTATGATCATGTTTGTCGTCTTTGCTTCTACGGTCTGTTGAAAAGCGCTTTTCTCGGGCAGAATCTTTTTTCTTTTCCTCATTTTTATGTTTCTTGTCTTCTTTATGTTTATTCAATGATTCCGTTTGCTGCAATGCATCATGTTGCATCTGAAGTTCCTGAATCTGTTGCAATTGTTGAATTCGTTTCTTCTCTTTCATTTCTTTCCGAAGAGCTTTTTGTTTTTCATCTTCTTCACTGGATCTTAATTCTAAAGTAGCGAGAAAGTCTAAATCGTTTTGTAATACCTCTAAATTTACTGCGGAATTTGCAACGAGCTTATCATCATTGCAGTCCTTAATACTTTTCCTAAGATGTTTGATTTTCTCACAAGCTGCAGCATCTCTACTTTCGCCATCTTTAATTTCTATCGGGTTGTCATCGGGTGGTTTAACCTGATTTTTCTTATCATCTTTAGTTTTGCTTTCTATAATTTTTGCAAAGTGCCCCTTGTTAAATTTTGTTGTCTTATGCCTGTCAGTACTACGACAATCTTTAGAATCCTTTCTTTCAAGGCACTTTGTATCATTCTTACACTTTTTTATCTCCTCATTTAGACAATCAAGGCTATCGTGTGACGATAATCTTCGTTTATGGCCAATATTAGGAGGCAAACTAGAGCAGGAGTTAAGGCGTTCTTTTCGCTTACAGTCGATACCGGACGAATCCAGAGAATAATGCCTTTGTTTTTCATTATTTTCAGTTTTAAATTTAGTACTATTTTCAGAAGTGTTATCTGACTTATTCTTCAAATGCCCTTCAGTGTTATCTTTTTCTTCTTTTACTTCGGTTTTGATTTTTGATTTTGATTCTATTGCTCTTTGTTGAATCTCTTTTTCTATGTCAAGTTTGGCAATTAATTCATTATCTAATTTTAGTTTTGATTTTATGTCTTCCTTTGCTCCCTGATCAATATCTTTAATTTGCGATGAATCATGAGAAGCACGTGAAGTAGACGAATCTGTGGAATCTTTTCGACATAAGTCCTTTGAAGTTTCGTCTTTTGATTTTACATTTTTTGAATCATGATCCTTTCGACTATGATCTCTTTTCGAATCAAGGTTATCTTTTTTAGATCTTTCTGATTTGTGTTTATCTTCCTTTTTAGATTTATTTGATGATAATTCATTTTCAATGAGATCTTTTCTTTTATCTTTTACTTTTTCATGACGTACCTTATCCTCTGTATGTTTCATTTTTTCAGAGTCCTTTTCGGTTTTATCTACGACATCTCTTTCAATTTTTATTTTATCCGAATGAGACCTATGACTACCTGTTTCTTCCCTATTTTTTCTGTCTTTATCGTGCTTTTCTCCTTTAAAATTTTTTTTTATTTTTTCCCTTTCCAATTCGTTTTTATCCTTTTCTAAACGTTCCTTACACAATTTGGTTTTGTCGTGATCATTTCTAACATTACATTCCAGACTTCTTACATCCGAAAGCTTTTTATCGACAGGACTCACTGGTATGTTAGCAAACTTATATTTCTCTGAATGGTCTAACTCTAGACTTTCCTTTTCAAGTCTATCAATTTTAAGCGAATCGACCATTGAGTTACATTTTCCTTTATTTTTGTCATCATTTAAAAGATCCTGTTTTACTTCTACTTTTTTATTATTATCTAAATAGTTAATTGTATTGAAATGATTTGTTGGGGTAGCTTCATTTGTAATACTTTGTGTGTTAAAATTATTAAATATCTGAGAACAGGGAACTATATTATTGTCACAATTTACTTTAGTTTTCACATTATCATCTTTTGTTATTTCCGATTTTATGTGATGTACATGTTTAAGCAAAAATTCTTCTGGTGCACGTATACTGCAAGGCGTTTCATTTTTTGACAATTCTTCCTTTTTTATTGTTTGCTTTAATATATCAGATTCAAAATGGTTATATTTTATATTATTCTCATTGAGAGATACTGTTTCATTGTGGTAAATTTTTTTTTCTGTTTTTATAGTATTTAATAAGGTTGGTAATTTGTCTTCAAACCTTTTTATGCTTTCTTCAACTTGAAGTGCTCCTTCTTGAAGTGATATGCTCTTTTCTCTATTTAAAATATCAGAGTCGATTTTATCAAAGCAATCTTTTACTACATCTGAGGTATACGAGGCGGTAGTGTCACCTTTTGCATTTAAATCAAAATCTTGTTTACCTTTTTCAAATTCTCGCTTAGATTCTTTTTCTTGATCCAGTTTATCTCTATCAAAACCCGGAGATGACTTGCTGTCCTTTACTTCAGTCTGTAATTTATCAACAGAGGGAGTTCTTAAGCGTGGTCGTGAATCGAGTCTATAATCACTCTCATTGAACTTTCCTAATCTTTCGAGCCGGTAAGGCCTCTCCGGTCTATTGAGACGGGGATCTGCCGGTCGATCGGGTGATTCTTGTTCCGATTCGAGAGGTGGAGGAGGAGGATGCAATGATAGTAGTAAGGTATTACTAGACGGCAGAGTTGCAGTCGGGACGGAAGGTGTCGGACCGGACACAGTAGTCCCCGGAAGCATCGGTGTGTGCGGCGGGTGAGAAGGGAAGGGGTAGCGTAGCGCACGTGACACGCACGAAGAAGAACGTGCATGAGGACTGCCACCTGGACTCGGCGCTCTGGTGGCTCCTTCTAAACGCTCAGAATCCTCGTCAAAAACGGAGCGCTTGGCTAGAAGCGAACGTACAACATCAGATGGTTTAACTTCGTTAATATCAACCTCGAGAAGCCTATGACGAAGGCGCGCACGATCCGGTGCCTCGGTGATGGCACGCGATCCGCTCCACTTTTCATACTTTTCGTCTAAACTGCGTATTCGTTCTTCGAGAGATGGCGAGTGTGGAGCAGAGCCAGTGCTGGACGATGAAGCGGAAGGCGGGCGAGGCGGGGAGTCGGGCGCGGGCGCGGGCGCGGGGCGCGGCGTGGTCGGCGCAGTGCGCAGCAGCTGCGCTGCGAACTTGGGCAACGGCAGGCTCATGGGCAGCGGCGGGCGCTCGCGCGGCGGCCGGCGCGGCTCCGCGGGCAGCGCGTCGGGCTCGTCCCGCAGCGGCGTGCCGGCGCGCGAGCCGCGTGACTCCGACCCGTCCCGCCTGCGCCGGTGGCGCCGCCGCGACATGTGCCCCGACCCGGCTCGCGATCCCGATCTCGATCTACGCGAGCTGCCGCCGACACTTCGGTGCCTCTCCTGTAAGTAACAAATCACAATTTTCAATAACCAAGATAGCAGCACAGACTTGTTGATTAATCGGATATCGAATCAGAATACTCAATTCCTAGGGAGGGCACTAAGACGACGCCAGGCGCACCACCTGTCGGTGACGGTCGAAAGTTATTTGTAAAGACTCTGATTACCCCGATTTTGGGAATACATTATAAGATTCCCTTCTTTAAAACTCAAGTTATGCCACAAACAGAATTTTTCGTATACATTTAGTTGCATGTTTAGAAATACTTCTCTGTAAAGCTGTTTTATCCAAAGGATTTTCTTATTATTTTTTTAATATTAACCTATAGATTTTTCAAGTTATACTGAAATGCGATGAAGAGGGAATTCTCTTGTACGCTTGATTTTACGAACCGCATTCGACTCGCTGAAACGAGCTGTTACATTTTGAGCTTTTCCCATTGAGTGGGAGACTAGGAGGCAATTCAAATTGACTTTCTATGCTGTAGAGCATCACGCAATCATTTACAATTTACTATTTTTTAACGAACTAGTTTCCCTTATTGTATCGGCATAAAATATTCCATCCCCGTTTCTTCAAGAGTCTCGTCAAAGACGTAAAACACTATAGGCTATCAAGATAACCCATCACGAAAAATACCTTTCATCGTCAAATTCGTCAGACAACAACGTGCGAAATGTCTGGTGTTGCGATCGTGAATCTGCTTGCCAAAAACGGCAGTTGTGGCAGACCCACCTATTCAGGTGAGGAATTTAAAAAGGTCGTTACGAAAATCATGACATGGACGACACGACTAGTGTAATATTTATTAGAACTTTATCTCCTAAAAATTTCTAAGGAACTTATTTTTATTTAAATTAAATTAAAGTGATTTTGTCGGTGACTTAATAATACACATCTTAATACAACGTCATATGCCCCAGGTGCCATCCATTGTCATTAACTAAAAATAAATAAGTGACACTAATGTGTAAAAATGACATGGAAGTCGATGTATCGATACGTACTATAACAAATGTGTTTTAACTTCATTAATCATCGCTGGCAGGAATGGGTGACATTTTGCAGAATTTTTTGATTATTGAAGAAGTAGTTAATTAAAGTTAGCCATAAAGAACGGCCCTCAGCTACTTCCATCCATCGGCATACCTTAATATTTTGCAGGTTATCACTCCATCTTGTTGCTCACTCACACTCAAGAGCCTTTTTTAACGGTTATCCATTCTTCCAGCGAACGACTAGCACATGGCAACTTCAACACACTAATAATATTTCTTATTTAAGAAACCTTTATTTACCTTAGAATGTTTTCTCTCTTCGGGGCTAGAGTCTCGCCTGTGTCTGTGATTACGATGGGGTGACACAACAACTGACTGTAACCTATCTTCGTAAGGAGTCTCATCTGTTTGAGGACTCGAACCTAACTCTTCATATACCCTGCATACATATAAAAAACTTCGTATTACTTAAAACTATAAGAATTATTTAATCACTTTTAATCAGTATAATAAGAATTTTATTATCGTGTCAAAATGCTCTAGTATGTAGCTAACACTAATATTTTTTTGAAAAATTCAAGGACGGCACAATTCAATAAATATGTAAAAAACATAAAACCATGAATGTGTTTGTGTGCGCTTATTTTGTTCCCGTTTGCGTGTGCATAATTTTAATATACAGTTGTCTCGTGATTAAATAATGTCATTATACCACTACAAAATAACCGACACTCAAAATAAGTTAGAATTGTTTTCATGTGTTGCAACTTTTAGTTTTTTATTTTTTTTAATATCGGGATGTAGTTGTTCGCAGGATTTTTAACAGTGTGGGGGGGGCAGTTTTAAATTCAGATGACGAGTTACTAGGGGCGGCGGTCACTTGAAATGTAAAAAAAAAAAATCACACCATACCTGTAACGTCTATCAGCCACATATTCTGCTGGATCATAATGTTCATGAGTTGGAAAGCGCGGCGTTCTAGAGGATGCACGTCCAAAACTCGGCGCTCTTGTTCTTGAGCCGTCGTATCTATTTACATACAGAAAGTAGATTTACTATGACTTTGCTTAAAAGCTTAAAAAGACAAGATAACATATAAAGAATACTTAACACCAACCGAATTTGTTCATGCCTCGTAGATGGTACGTAGCGCGTGTTGAGATCACCCGTTAACCTTTCCGTTGCTGGCAAAGAATTTCCTCCGCCGTGTTTTTCTAGTTGTTCATAGAAAGCCTCCTAAAAATGTATAATTATTAAGTTGTCTCAGATTGTGATAATCAAAAATTTATAACATTTTAGACTAGTTTCAGTGGTTCAATCGCGATTAAGTAACTAAAATAGGAAACTATTATAGAAAAATGTTTTGATTACGAGTGGTGAGAATGCATAAACAGCTAGTGAGTGGGGGCACCTGGCACTCGCGCGAGGCGTAGTCGACGGCGAGGCGCGGCTGGTCGGGCTCGGCGGCGGAGGCCAGCGCGGCCACGCGGCGCAGCTCGCGCACGGCGGCGCCGGCCGCGGCCGCCTGCTCGAAGTGCACGAGCGCCGCGCCCGCCGCGCGGTCCACGCACACCGACGTGGCCGCGCCGCACCGCGACACCGCGCTCAGCACCTGCGACCACACCACACCTCTCACCTATAGCCGCCTCCGGGACCAACCACTTATTGTTCAACGAATCTCTCTTTGTCACATTTTAGCCAAGTCGGGACCACAGCACCGCCCAATTTCACAGAGTATCAGTACAGTACGAGGAGCGATAGAACGGATAGATAGACGAAAGTAGTGACAACGACATACTTCTTGGTAAGAAAAAAATAATAAATACAGCTCAGATACATATTTCTAATATTAATAAAATCTTAGATTCTTTGTTTTTATCTGAATGTAATCATTTGGTTGCTTCATGTCGGAACGTGTTCTCAAAAAACGTGAAAAACGAAGTGCGAGTCTTTATTAAATACCTCTGTTTAAAAAAGTTAACGATGCAAGAGATTCATTGCAATTTGGAGGCAACGTTAGGAGACTATATATTGATCTGAACAGATATAAAAACAGATTATTTATACATAACTGTGCTTGAAACCTCCATGCAATAATAACTAAAGTCTTCAGAGGAAGGTGGGTCGAAAGGACTTAATTGTCTAGAACTCCGTCTACCCCTGTATTGAGGAATGACGTGAAGATATTTCTTTATTAAGTCTACTGAGATTATATTAAATTTAGATACAAAAAAAACAGAGTAACCAAGATTTCTGGTAATGATAATGAACAGAACCAAGCTGGAGACAGCCTATAATTTAAATATATAAAATTTGCATAAATTCATACTACAATTTCATACAAACAACTTGACGCACCTGCTTTTCTGTATGCTCCGTAAGGCCATCAACCCAAACACAGGTGGTGGCCACTGGCTTTCCGAAACCTAGTTTAACCCTCGATCCGCCAACATACTCTCCGTCCATAGCACGAATAGCTTCCACAACGCTAGATATTGACTGGTACTGACAAAAGGCGTAGCCGGCGCCGCCACCGCTACCCTTCTTTATGTCTATTTCGATTATTCGTCCATAGTGCTTAAATTTGTCCCTTAGCTGCTGCTGGGTTACATCCTTCTCAAGATTACCAATAAACAAGGTTCGGGTTGCCTGAAAACAAACAACATCATTAAGTTATTACGAATCTTTTCGAATTGCTTTTCAAATGAAGAACAAAACACAAGAAATTTTAGTTATTAATTGAAAACCTTCAATCTTATTGTATTCTGAGACTATAGAAGAAAAAATAAAATACGATTGTTAGCCAAAAATAGACGCACACAACATAAATTAATAATACATGTTGCCACAGCAGATTGCATAGAGACATCAGTGCATGCGCCTCCATTTTTAGCAAACAAGGATTCTAGGATGGCAGCTCAGTTTTCTCGAACTAGCGAAACTCTGAGTTGGCAAAGTACTCTATAGCTATGACACAAGTGAACGAACATAATATAAATTTCAGAACATTAATATTAGGCTCCCCAAGAACCAATGGGTTTGTGGCTGGCTCGTACCAATGGGTTATGTACAAATTATGTCGTTGGCTTGGACATAAAGACGGCGACGGGCTCACTGTGTCACGTTGTCCCGAAAATATATTCGGTGGAAGGTGGGTCAAAGGGACTTAATTGTCTGGACTAGACCTCTGTTTACCCCTGTATTGGTAGTTGCTTGAAGATGTTTATTATCATTATTTATTTATTTAATAACCATGATAGTCGTGACCATGCCTTCGGACTAAGGGTTGCGGGTTCAAATACCGCTAGGAGGGCAAACTTGTGCTGTCATAATCATTTACGTTACTACGTTTATTAACGTTATATTTTTTAGAGACAGTACTCGCCCTATAAAGTCAATTCACTAAAGGGTTTTTGTCCCCCGCAACCTTTAAGAAAAACAAATCGAGTATGTATAATTGATTTAAAAACGATAAATGTGTTATATTGACCTATAAATTAATCTCCTCTCTTAGTCTTTTTTTGGTTTTCATGAATATTCGATTCACAACACTTGATAATTGACTCGAGAAATAAATAAATAAAACGTAGTTCGTAAAATTAGTTTCATTGCAAAATAAATATTTGATATTATTAATAAAATTTTTATATTTATTGATTTATCTCACGTACAGTCCCTAACAGGGTGCCCGAGGTCAAATCGCCGAGTGCTTACGATCACGATCCTTACATACATCTTTCGCTTCTTTTCGTTATTTTCTTCATTCAACTTTATATATATATATATATATATATATATATATATATATATATATATATATATATATATATATATATATATATATATATATATATATATATATATATATATATATATAATGCGTGAATTATTAGTGTTAGTGGTTTTCAGTCATGTGTTCGTGTAGTAGAAAATACATAATGGCTAATATTACCATGTAGAGAAAATATAATATGTATGGAGAAAATTAGGCACGCATCTACTATGCCTCTGGTGTTGCGGCTGTTCATATTACCCGTGTGTTTATTGTGGTTCATATTATAAGGGTGTTCATAGTGCGTAATTTCTAGTCAATCTCCTGTAAAACAGTTATTGTACAGGTGTCTCTTCTTTTTGCTTCCGTCGAAAAATTTACTAGGAATAAAATATTTACTTTCATGTGTAACCTTACCTTGGGATGATATTCATCAATATCAGTCTCATAAGGTTTAGCGGACTCTGCATCCTCATCACAGTTCTGGTGTGGGGCCACGGAGATCTTGCAACCAAAAAACAGTTTATCTTGCGAAACTTCTAGCGCCTTATCGACATCGGACGGTTTTTTAAAACGTACGACTGCATATCGGTCGGCATTCTGTCCTACAACCTTAAACATCAAAATAATTTTATAAATGAATACTTTAAATCAATCTATTACTATAAAATAATTCCAAAATAATTTTATAAATGAATATTTTAAATCAACCTATTACTATAAAATAATCCCAAAAAAGGCTCAAGACATTTTCTCTTTTCTATGGGATTAATATTTTAAACGAAAGATAATACATAACAATAGGTGGGAGGTAGGTTCTCTATATGCAGAAACTCATGGGAAAAGTTCTCTAACAGACAGTTAATAATCTCTTTGTATCAGAACCTGCGTATTTCAGTTGCAATGCTTTTTGCCGATAGAAATGGAGAAGAGTGTGTGTACCAATGCAATATTCACACACCTCCTGCAGTATATAAAACGTAATATATCCTGCAGGAGTTGTGTGACATAACGTTAACTCCATATAACGAAACTATCTCATAAAAGTCAAGGTATATACTTATACACGAATTTGTAAAAACAATTTATATTATATGAAACAACTTATTCGTTGTGAAATAAAATTGAATATTTTACAGAATATTTAATAAACTCTCTAAAAAATATTATTAAATTACTACATATAAAAGGCCTACCACGGAATATTATGTAAAATTCCAATAATTAAAAGTCATCACAGACTTTAAGCACATCAGTTAGTAGTTCTATTAGAATATTTTATTTAAACTACACATTTTATTTTTATTTCATTTACAATATGTACGACTCGGTACCAGAACTATTAGTGACTTCTCCTTCGTAACTAATGGTTTTAGCGTTAGCTTGGACTCAAAGACGTCGGAAAGGCTCACAACGGCTCACAACCAATCACGTTGTCGCAATTAAGCTTCAGTGAAAAGTGGGTCGAAAGGACGTCAACGTCTAGACCTCTACGGACCCAAGTACCGGAAGCTGCGTGAAGATAAATAAAATATGTATCAAGTATCACATAGTAAGTTTTATTTTGCTTGTTGATTCTAAAGGTGGTTCAATTATTTTTAAATTATTGAAATATTTCAGTGACAATTGGTGAATGTACGAGTAGTAGCATCTTCACAAATCGTAAATATTTCCTCGTCACATCATCTATGACATTTCCGACGATATTTATTTTTTTAAATATATATGTACGTACAGAAAATTTATACATAGTCGATAAAAAAAAGTCCTGTTTCGTGTGGTTGCTATTTTAAATAAACATATTGAATTTAATTTACAAAATCAATAGTAAATATTTTTTTTGCTGCTAATAATAGACTTATTTCTTTTTTTTTAAACAAACTACTTTTACTTTTGGCAGTGTATTTATTGTTATTGACAGGTATTGATTTACGTGTATATATATATATATATATATATATATATATATATATATATATATATATATATATATATATATATACTTGTTGGAGTGGCTTCCTATAAAATAAAATTATATGGCAGACAATAAAAAACCTCGTCTCTTAATATTATAGCATTATATGTAAAATGATAGCGTGTTTATTTTAGAGATACGTCGAAAAACCGGAACACTTCCAGAATCAAACATGTGTCCTTATGACCGTTCGTCAGTCATTTTCTCCAAATCTACCGCACCAATTAAATTGAAATTTTGAACATAACAATTTCCGTGACCCAAATCAAAGGTATGACATGAACAGATCTCTTCAGGTGTTCTCGTTAGATGGTTACCCTATTTTATGCTTAAATCTAACGGGGTGCGTTCCTCTTGTTTACACCATCCATGTTCATACCGGCAAGTAAAGGAATTTTTTATTAAATGTAAAATTATATTTAAATAAAATTTTTCTCACATCCTGGTACACACCAAGTTATTTTATAATTTAAATGAAATTCAATTGTAATTAACTCAGGCTAAACACGCCAGACACTTCTGACATGCCGGTGATATGATTCAAAATATGATCGCTTATTGTGGTTTTTATTAAGGTTTCTTTACCGAGGTTGGTATAAGTCACCTCCCTTTACCATAAATGATGAGATTATAATAAATGAAAAGTAGCCACGTTTTTTAATAAGTATGATTTTTATATTATGCGAATGTCTATATAGAAAATAAGTATTACGCTACGTCGAATTATTCTTATGTAAGTATATCTAATTATTCTTACTAAATTTTGTGCATAGCTAAACTCTGCCCACTCGTTTGGACATACATATACTAAAACTATGCATTAATAATTGTTCCGAGAAAAGAAGAAGTATACACAGAGTTCTACTCCACTCCTTTAAAAGTACTTTGGTATATAACGCCTTAGCGAGCAAAGTCCCATGTAAAGTAATTTAACACCAAATAGATTTCTCACCATAACTGTCTCAAATACTGGAAGTGGAATATGGTCAGCTGTGGTCTACAGGTAGCGATACTAATATATGATAATACTTGTATCAAAACAAACAGTGCGATATCCGGTTACAAAATCATGATATTATAACATGCAACTACGAACATTACAAATAAATTATAATAACCTTCACCCAAACCACCTTGCCGTGCTTCTTGTACTCGTGATACAGGCCGTCCTTAAGCGAGCTGTCAGTCGACCGAGTTGGTAGGTTGCGTACGCAGATCGCGAGGGGTCGCCCGTTCGCCGTCGATGCCCACTGTTATATAAAACGTGGTTATTATTAGAGACGTGTCATAACAGATGTGACACAAGAATAACAGTGCCGAATATCTGTCATTAAATAACGGCCTGTTATTTAATGTCCAATTCCAATAAATGAAATCTTTCAGGTTTTCATCAGGCTTCGGGCTGTCTGTTTACCAGTAACATTGAATAAATATAAGAAATATTGGATAAATTTAGCAAAGTTGTGCATTTATACGTTAACATACAACATGTACAAAACAGCATACGTACATTATGTCTAGATATTTACAAATTTTGCTGCAGGAAAAAGCAGTTGAAAATGCACGTCGCCTTAAATTTTTATTACAACAATTTAACACAGCGTTCGATACATAAGCATTCTCCGCTACTTCAGTAGGTAATCAGCCCTGAAAATAACTTGGTCTTCGAAACAGAACTGGAGTCCTCACAATTAAACATGTATGTAGTACGTGGTTGATTCATTTTTATTTCCGCATTAATTTATGTGTGTGTCCGAACTACACATATTTACAAAAATTATAACTTAAAAATAACAGTATCTTGTTTTACCGCGTTAAATCTTGATAAGGATGAAAAAGAGAAAACTGTAACAATAACAGAGACTATCCGATAAAAACTATTACAATTATATTCGTTTAGATAATGTTACCCTAATATGATATTACTTGAAATGACAGATTTTTTAAACAGACAATGTTATACCACCTGTAACTGTTGACTGAGTTAATAAAAATGCCTCACGCTTATTTTTTATTAGAAATGTACGTTTTAGCATTTTTAACTACGCTGAACAATGTCAATAAAAAAGTAATAAACTTGAATTGAAATCCACGTCGTATTCATTACATAACCAGATTTTTTATACGTTATATTATTTAGAACTATATTTATTAACATTTCTGTATTCATTAATCAACAACAAGCTGTGAAAGACTTCAATGATCGTACCCACTGTTTTTTTTTTTTTATATAGAGAAGGGAGACAAACGAGCAGGTGGCTCACATGGTAAGTGATTACCGCCGCCCATGAATATCCGCAATACCAGAGGCATAGCAGATGCGTTGCCGGCCTTTGAGAAAGGTATAGGCTCTTTTCTTGAAGGTCCCTAAGTCGCATGGGTCCGGAAAAACCGCTAACGGCAGCACATTCCATAAAGTGCAAGTGCGTGGCATCAAGATGGTGTTGAGAGAATTTTTAATTATGCCGTAAGGTACGATGGTGAAATTCAGCGGCTGGGATTAATCCGAACAATTCTTCAGAGCACTCCCCGTATTAAATCTTGTAATCAAATGCAAAGAGATGCAACGTCTCTTCGCAAAGCCAGGGGATCTAGCCTATCAGATAGAACATGGTCGTCGACGATTCGAGCCGCTATTCGCTGGATACGGTCAAATGGAAGGAGCTAACAATGGGGTGCCCCCGTCCAGGGATGAGAACAGTACTCCATGTGCGGCTGAACATGCGCCTTATAAAATTGCAAGCGGTGGGCCGGCATGAAGTACTGCCGTGCTCTACTCAGCACGCCAAGCTTTTTAGAGGCCAATTTGGCCTTCCCTTACAAGTGACCGCGAAACTGAATGTCGCTCGATATGTCGACGCCAAGGATTCTGATACTGGCTGAGGCAACTAGGGGAGTGCTCTCAAAATGAGGTGACACGACGAAGGGTTTAGCGGTAAACGCGCAAACTTGTGTCACTTTAGGGTTGAACTGGACTAAATTTAGCCGGCCCCAGTCCGAGATTTTGTCTAACAAAATCTCGACGTCAGACACAAATTTGTTCCGGTACTCGTCGAGTTGTTCCCGAGAAATATTGGCACGGCCGGTGTATAGGGCATCACCAGTGCTGTCGTATGCATAGCAATGAGTGTTACTAATTTGTAACAAATCATTGATATACAGAAGAAACAGGGTTGGCGATAGCAAGATACCTTTTCAACCAAATAACAAGGCAGTCATCTTCCTGATCGATCCTGATCCGATCTTTAACTTAGTTGATCGATCCTGAGCACAGACACACACTGAGAAGATTTTCTTTTGGATTATTATTATTTTAAGAGATTTTAATTATATTAAATTTATAATTTAAGAGTTTTTTAAGTTTATTAGTTTAAGAGTAGCTAATCAGAAAGCTTTGCACCAGATGGAGTCCCCATACTTTGACTGCAGACCAGTAACGCCAAATAACCAGGTAACGCAAAAAATCAGACGCTAAATGTTAGAAAAGTCAACGGAGATGACTCTTGTGCTACATTTGACATTGTCACAGGTGATAAAAGCTGGATAGTTATATCGCTACGGACCCGAAACCAAAAGAAAATCTGCACAGTGTGTGTCTGTGCTCAGGATCGATCAACTAAGTTGAAGAAAGGAAGAAGTAAAGGAAAAAATATGACTGCCTTGTTATTTGGTTGAAAAGGTAATTTTGCGATAGTTGTGTTAGAAGATAGAAGGACAGTTACTGAAGGCTGGAAGGTTAGTTGCCTTAGAAAATGCAGCGCTCTCAAAGCAAGGCATTCCTTTAGAACGATTCAGCTCACTCTGGACACCTTACAAATGAATATTTGACTATGAAAGGTAATAATAATAATATAATAAAATATAATAAAAATTATGAATTGGTACAAATTCACCTCATAATTATATATTCACTTTTTTGTGTCTTCTGTGTACATAAATTATTAAATAAATAAATAAATAATACATATATAGATAGGGACAACATCACATACATTGCTCCGACCCCAATGTAAGATGATGCTAAAGCACTTGAGGTATGGGAATCGAAAACAACGAAGGCACCACAAAACATCCAGACCCGAGAACATGTAGAAAAAGTTTTTCTACGTTGACCCGACCGGGAATCGAAACCAGTGTTTAGGCCACTACTCCACGGAGGTCGTCGAAAGATTGAGGTGTCGAGAGAATGAGTCATCCGTCATTTACATCATCAAGACGACCTGCTTCTCCTATTTATTCTCAAGAACCAACTAACCAGGTAAGATAAACTTCGAACTTTCGCTTTACGAGCTATGAAGATGAAGCACTTCTGTAAACTGTCGCCTAAGGTAGAATGAGTCCACAGCTTTTCTTACTAGTTCCATGGAATGCAAGGACGTGTAGTGAAAAATGGAAACAACTTCGAAAAACAATAATTGAAGAGTAGAACTCTTTTCCCGTTGCCCTTGTTTCCGGTATCTATACGCGTGTCCACATCTATATCAACTCTTGCATCCCGGTTAAAAGCATTTTCCCAAGTATACAATATCATTCACCTGTTCTAGACATTCCTGATTTACCCATTTTTCACACTTCGTTCTGACTTCGTCCCTTTCAAATACCAGTCTGGTCGCCCTATTACGGGTAAAATGGATGCCATTTTTGAAAAAGTGGAGCAAGATCGGAATATGATATAAGTGGTAATCGGCATATGAAGTGGGAATTGACCACAAAACAGTTTTGTCGCATTTGAAAAAAGTGGGTACACAAAAAACCTCAATATTTTGGTACCTCACGAGCTCACTGTAAGAAAACTAATGAACCGTGTACTCATTTGTAATTCTTTATTACGACGTAATGAAACTAAACCATATTTGAAGAAGCTGATAACTGGTGATGAAAAGTGGATCACGTACGACAAGAACGTGCGAAAAAGGTCGTGATCAAAGGCCGGTCAGGCTTCACAAACTATGGCGAAACCCAGGTTATCTCGCCACAAGGTGATGCTGTGTATGTTGTGGGATTGAAAGGGCATTATTCATTATGAGCTGTTACCACAAGGCAGGACCATTGACTCTGAACTCTACTACGAACAACTGATGAGATTAAAGCAAGAAGTTGAGATAAAGCAGCGGGAATTAATAAACAGAAGAGGTGTGGTTTTTCATCATGAGACCTCACAAATATTTAGCCACTCAGCAAAAATTAAGAGAGATTGGCTGGGAGGTGTTAATGCATTCGCTGTATAGTCCTGACCTTACACCTTCAGATTTCCACCTGTTTCGGTGTCTTCAAAATTCTTTAGGCGGTGTCAGGTTAACATCACGAGAGGACTACCAAAACCAATTTTCGCGGTATTTAGATCAGAAACCCAAAAATTTCTATAGCAATGGGACCATGTCCCTACCTACGATATGGCAAAAGTTATCGAACAAAACGGTACCCACATACTTTAGTTAAATGTAAATAATGTATATTAAAAAATGCGAAGAAACTTTTTCACCATTATATATATAAACCTATAAATAGGCCATACTCAACTAATATCATAAAGTTTGCGACATGCTGACCACCTGTCACGTTGTCCCAAAAAAATGCTTCGGTGAAAGTTGAGTCGAAAGGGCTTAATTGTCGGGCTGTCTATCTTCCCCAGCGAATAAGCGTGAAAATATTTTTTTTTTTCAATTTCATCAACAATTTCAACCATTTCATCGTGAATTTATTTTTTTAAATACCTGTGCCTGTATGGTAAAAAAAAGCATAAAATGACGTTTTGTAATTTGGCACCTCTAAAATGAGCTTCCTGAAAGAACATAGGTTTTCCCCTGCAAGCCTTACAAATTTAAATTTCTTATTAAAATAAGGTGGAGTAAAATCATGAAACAAGACAGTAGAAATAGAAAAGAGAATGTTAGTATTAGAAGTTCTAGATTTGGTTAGAGGAAATGATGTAATTATTGTATGTGATGATTTGAATGGATGACTTGCTCGACTACATTTACAAAACTTATGAATTTCCTATACAAGATCATCATTTATCACATTGAAATCACCAACGATGCTATTCCAAAAATGTTACAACCGACTATTTTAAATGTAATTTTAAATTCAAAAATACATATACACACACACAAACATATATATATATATATATATATATATATATATATATATATATATATATATATATATATATATATTACAATTTCATACAAACTTTCATCCATCAATCTTTACTCCTTCATGGGTTTCCTAAAATCCTCCTAATCTATCTAAGATCCTGTGCGCCAATTTTGTTAATGCATCAAGTAGTTTTAGATATATCGTGATTAGTTTAGTGTATGAATCTGTGTTCTTTCATATATTATTATTATATATATTATCAATTTGTCACTAATGATAAATACAACGCCAAAACAAAGTATTTTTTTAAATAAAAAACGCCGGAAGTTTATAGAAGACGGATATTAGTCTCTTCAAGAAATAACTCGCGAGGTCCAGAAATATAGAGCCCGAATCGCACTTTTGCAATGATAATTACTTGTAAGAGGTTTTCACTTTAGCCGTTTTTACCCCTATATCTTCACGCCATTCCTAATAGAGGGTAGACAGAGGTCTGTCTAGCCAATTAAGTTCTTTTAATCCATCTTCCCTCGAAGAAATTTTTTTGGACAATGTGACAGGTGATGAGCTCGTCGCCGTCTTTATGTCCAAGCTAACGACGACATAAATCGTACATAAGTTTTTGAAATATCCCATTGGTACAACAAGCCTGGGGATTGAACTCGGATCTTTCGACTCGCATTCGGATCATATCACCACTCGGCTATCGTGTCGTATATATCGTTTTTAAGTCATATTTTTTAAGTTTTTAAGTCACATTATCTATCAGCAACTATGCAAACTACAGAAAGATGTAGGTACATTAATTTGTTCGGACTTAGAGTTGGCTTTCCCGAACTGCTGCTGATATTTTCGTTGCTAATTCTGTCTCTGAACTCTTTTCTATAAGCAGATAAGTAACTCTGCCGACAGAGAACATCAAGACCTGGGTTGATAAGGTCATGATAAGTAACAAGAGAGTGTTTTATCGAGCGTCATCAATTTCAAGTGACAAGTACAAACAAGGGCCATGTCACAAACATCGTACCTGGTGGAGGTGCGCGGGCGGGGTGCGGCGGCCGGTGTGTCGGTCCGGCGGCGGCGCCGCAGGTGTAGACGCGCGCGATGTGTCGCTGGGTTCCGGTGAGCTGCTGTCGGTGCGCGAAGAGCCTGACCCGGATCGCCGCCGCCGCCGCTCGCCCTCAGTTCCCCCACCGGGAGTACTAGGCGTGCTTTCGCCGCCAGCGGGACGATCACCGCTCGCATACCAGCGATGATGAGGTGTTGTTCTAATTTAAAAAAAAAAAAACCTTAGATTAAACTCCGTTGTTAGACACCTTACACACATACATTTTGATATTTATTTTAACTGAATCTCTTAGCTCATAGTGTATAACAACATATAATAGAAACCAGACCGTTTATTTTCAATGTTTCTTTTTAACCAGAGGTCGTTCTAATGAAGTGGCGTTCAAGCTAAGAAAGGGCGATGATTTCAAGCACTATATTTCGAACGTTGTCGTTACGCCCCAGGCTTTACCTACTTGCACCAACTAGTGTATTGCACTAGCGTCATCATCAAATAAAATAGAAAACCCTAAATGTTCTCTGTGAGAAAGAACACAATGCAATTAGTATAAAAAAAAGTGACGCATTGTTAAACGAAAACAGATTAAGGAGTACTCTGATGACTACGTCATATCAAACGAATACCAGAAGGAAATATACAGTTGATAAAAATTTATAAACAAAGATGACGGGCAACAGTTAAACGTCATGTAAATAAATTGCTCAAAGATTTAAAAGACAATCGGTTACTCTAAGTCGATGCAAAATAAAAATGATTAATACAGCAGAGTTGTCGCAAGAATAATACCACTCCCTCTCGTAACGTGGTAAATGGCACTGGCTGCCGACGGATTACTAGGTTATTATTATGATTTTACTAACGTTGCGTCGTAAGAAAAGAAGACGTGGGCGTTGAAAGCAGCACCTAATGAAAAAGCCTTGATTTTGTCTGCTTTTGGCTACTGATAGACGGCGGGTTAATACTAATAGTAGAGGTAGAGAAATTAAATAATAATATACATGACATACATACATAACGGCCTGTTACTGCAGGACATAGGCCTCTCCCATAGGGAGTATTTGCCGTAATCGCTACGGTTGGCAGGCGATTGGCGATCGCAGTATCAGACCACTCGCACCTCAGACGCTGCTGACCATTTTTGGTCTGATATTTTTAGAGATTAGAGAGAGGTTATCCCGCCATCTATGGGTTGCCATAACAATATTCAAGGCTGTTTCCCTTAGTCGCCTCATACGACACTCACGGGAAGAATTGTAATATATCTTTTTGATTTTATAATATTTTGATATATTTTAAGATCTGGATTTTGTGGACCACATAATGTCAATTTTGTAGAACAATTACTTATGCGTAACAAGTAATTGCAAACTTAAACAGAAAATAAAACAGCATCGTCTTAAATTCATCGCTACAAGCGTTTTTACGTTAACACGACCGAAAAAACAAGAAAGAATAAACAAGAAGAAACGAAAGATTTAAAGATTTTTTTTAGAAATTTTTTGTGTTGAAAGCTAGGTTAAGGTAATGCGTAAATCTTCAGCCGGTGGAATCAGCCGCTTAATTAAATTTCCAATACATTGCTTATCATCCAATACCTATGCGCACCGGAAATTCATCAACAAATTGTATTATTACCTGAATTCTAACTGATAAGAAATGGAGTGGCTTGTACCATCACCTCCGCATCCTTGTTAGATGACTCATAGACACACAGAACTTATTTCCATCACAAAGGAGGTGAAGTACACAAAATGCTTATAAAATTCGTATAAAGTATAAAGGTACAAATATATTGGTGCTTAAAAAGTTTTTTTAGGACTCCATTATCCGATCCTGACTTTTTGACGATGAGACCAAACTATAGAAGGTATTTAGGAGGAATACCCTTTCAAACAAAAAAAAACGAAATAGGTTTACATATGACGGTGTCAAACGAAAAAAGGACAAAAAACCAGATTGAGAACCTCCTAATTTTTTTAAGTCAAGTTCAAAGGTTATTATAAATAAAATAAGGAAAATATATTATTTATAATGAAAAATTAGGTAAAAAGTAAGTACATGTAATAAGTTTTATGGGACAAATTACAAATAACAGCATCAGGCTTGGAGCATAAATTAATGATACAGCCAAAAAAATTATCTTACACTTAGTAAGTGTCCCATCACTGTATTAGTTCTATTGATAAGCACAATGTTGCCGTAAGACATTTGTTTCTTTATTAAAAAAAAAAAACAATTGTACATGAAGAAAGAAGAAAGAAAGAAAGTTTATTCATTGCCACAGTTGTATACATATAAACAATTAAAAAGAACAATTTAAATAAATGGTTAGATAGTAGCAACCAAAAGGCATCCGACTCAGCAATATGCTGCAGCATTGCTACTGCAGCGCTGATATTCTGTCGGTGCCGCTTGAATAATCCATGCGCGGTCTCCGACATAATACTTATTAACTAGTACAAAAGAAATTTAAAAAAATACATATGTAGGTAAACAAATGGTAGTTGAGTTTGACTTAAAATATAATTTTATTTAACAACAGAGAAATGACATAATTAAAAAGAAAATAAACATGAATAAAATTAACACAAAATTGAAAAATAATGAAATGAACATGAAAAACTCATGTTGTACAATAGGTAATTAGGAATAATCGATACCGGTACAAATGGAACCACCTATCACTGGATGAAGGAAGACAGAATTTATAAATGTTATTATTTATTGTTCTAATATCAAGTATTGGACGCGTAAACATTCGTGTAAAGTAAAAATAACATTCATTAATTAAAAGTGTTTTATTTTGTGTTCTAGATTGCTTTGCGAAAATAATACTATTAATAATGTTGGTGTAATATAAATTGTTTGTTTTTATATATATTAATAAAGTGTTTGAAGTCTCATATAGTGTAACCATTTTTTTTTATAATAATACATATACCTATAACACATGTAACAAGTATAAATGAAGTAATATGTGTTTATGAATAGTTTACAGTAAAAACTACTACTGTTACTTCTAATATATTTTTTAACATTTAGTATATTAAACAGGTTTTACATATATTGTAAATATTACACAAGGTAAAAATAGTAAAGCACAAAACAAAGAAAACTCACTACATCATAAAATAACAATAAAAAAGTTCAAGATAATAAAATAAATCAGTTATAGTTTAATAATGTATACATACTTTCGACCGTTGTAATAGTACAGTTTTAACTACATTCTTAGCAATTCATTTACAGTAAAAATAACTTTTAAATTGTCCGCAATGGTCAAACAATGCCAGATCCAAAAACGCGGACAAAGTCCGATTCCTTTTTAATGCGTTCAATATTATCATTCTTATCTTTACGTACAAATATTTTGCCAGCTATTGTCCATACGAATATCCATTTCAGGCGGCGGCATATATCCTGTGACTTTGCGAATAGTTGCCGATTTAGTCGAGTTAGGCGCTCGTTTATATAAAAACGGCAGGTCTGACCCGGTAAGCCAAAGCCTTCAGTAGTAGCACGCCGGTGTACTAGTGCCGAGCGCAA
This sequence comes from Sericinus montela, assembly GCA_029286605.1. Taxonomy (NCBI): domain Eukaryota; kingdom Metazoa; phylum Arthropoda; class Insecta; order Lepidoptera; family Papilionidae; genus Sericinus; species Sericinus montela. The sequence continues at coordinate 5,518,815 of JAGSMR010000020.1, forward strand.
CAGCTCATCACGCACAGAGCGGCGCGCGAACCGGACGAGTGATTTTAATTTTAAAATAAATTCAAATGGAGAGGATATTATGCAGGTAGGTTGTGTGAAATTTTTAGGTGTGCACATTGATAAAGCCTTAAACTGGAAACATAAACTAAATGTCCTTGAAGGATGTGTTAGCTCCGCCTGTTATGCTTTAAGGAGTTGAGAGATAATTTCTGTCGAACAGTAAAAAATTGTCTATTATGGCCTTGTTGAGTCGAAGTTAAGATAAAGCATAAAATGCTGGGGCAATAGTTACATGTATAACATAAATAAAAAAAGCTTTCATTTTACAGAAAAAAGCCTTCATTTTACAGAAACGAGCTATACAAATCATGGTACGGATACAGCAATGGGAGTGTTGTAAAGAACATTTTAACAGGTTAGGTATTCTAACTGAATTTTGATGTATTGACAGCAAAAGTATTTTTAAAAATATACTTATTGAATAAATGCCTCTATTCTTTGAATATTTGACATAAGACGGATTAAGAATTGTAATTATTATTTATTTTAATTATTGTTTTTTTACATAATGATTTATTTAATTTATTAAATACAAATTTATTTAAACGTTTTTTTTATCATGTGACTCTTTTATATTGCTTTTAAGTAGCTATCACATTATGTCTGTGGTAGCTATGTAAATGTGACGATTCAGACACAATTGTAAAATTGTTATTGAATAAATGAAATTAAAATAAAGGCATTTTTCTAAAAAAATATAGCATAGATGACAAAAGAAGACACCTGGCTATCAGTAACGAATAATTTTTATTCAGAAAATTAATTTTCTATACGTATAAAAAAATATTCAAAAGTACTGCATAATTCCCATAAATTTAGTGCATCGGCCGGGAAATATCAGTACCGCGCGATCTCTTGTCAAAAATGAATTCTATGACAGTTTTTATTGACTAACTTTCGTCGTGCGTATGAATGTATTAAAAAAAATATCTTCAAGCAATTCCCAATACAGGGGTAGACAGAGGTCAAGTCTAGATAATTAAGTCCCTTTGACCCACCTTCCACCGAAGATATTTTCGGGACAACGTGACAGGTGGTGAGCCCGTCGCCGCCTTTATGTCCAAGCCAACGATGAAATTCGTACATAAGTTTTTGAAAAACCCACCTGGGGATCGAACTCGGGTCTCTCGACTCGAAATTCCGACCACCCAACAACTCGGCTATCGTGACTTAAAATGTATTCTATCACAATATACTACATACAATTTTTTTGAAAGATTTAAGTTTTGCTTTTATTTTATCGTAGTAATATTGTACCTTAAAAGTTCATATATATGTATTGTACGGTATATTTTTACCCAACTGCGACGCTGCCCAAAATGAAAAAGTAAGTGACTATGTCTGTCTTAAAAGCTAAGACTCGTATTTTTTATGTATATACTATAAATAACGCTATGCACTCGCTGCACAGCAAGACATTAGGCTCTCCCGTAAAAAGAATTTGCTGTTATCGCTATTCTTAGCAAGCCGATTGGCGATCTCAGTACCAGAGGCTTCGTAACGTGGAAGATGTTTATTTTTTGAAATCGTTAACAGGTCGCTCCCTCGTAAAGTAACCAGATAAACTTTAAATAATAGATTTCATTTTACAATAATTAAGTATTGCATGCATTAATGAAGTCATGATAGCCGTGTGATTGGGTGGTCGGAATTTCGAGTTAAACGACCCGAGTTCGATCCCCAGGTGGCAGGCTGGTACCAATGGGTTTTTTTAAAAACTTATATACGAATTCTATCGTTGGCTTGGACATAACGACGGCGACGGGATCACCACCTGTCACGTTGGTCCGAAAATCTCTTCTTAAGTCAAAGGGACTTAATTGTCTAGGCTAGACCTCTGTCTACCCCTGTATTGGGAATTGCGTGAAGATATTTTACTATATATTTTTTTACAAATAATTATAATATATAACTTCACACATTTCCAATACTGATAGTGAGAGGTCAACTAGAATAAGACATGGACATAGACAAACTTTTTATATAGGATTTACTCATATTATGAAAAGGAAAACTTTTTTTTGTAATGGAACTACGAGTGGAGAAATCCACGGAACTACGAGTCCGATTTTAAAATTGTTTTGCGTTAGATAGAATATTTATCAGGAATAAACGTAGGTTCTATGATTCCAAGCTAAAACTGACGGAGTAGGTACAGTATTGAAAAATGATTCAGTAACCGGAAGAATAATCCATTCTGAGAAATTTCGTGTCGTGTCGTGTCGACAATTAAGTTAGTCGAAAAAATTTATAAATGTAAAAATGTATAGGAGAGTATTTGTCTCAAAAAGGGCCTGAAAAAAATCCTACAAAAATTATATAAATAAATAATTTAAATATAAACAATAATACGTGTAAATTACTAATTTAAAATATGTGATTTAAAATGCTTATACAAAATAAGTATATTATTTACCTTCGCTATGAAATGTAGATTAAAACTAGCTTTACTGTGTATGATTTGAACGAATAGTTAACAAGATATAACCGACTCAAAATAAACGCGACGGAAAACGGCGGCGGTTTCTTTGTCTGTTATGGCTAATAAATACCGCTAGTCAGTATACTAGTAGTATTATACTTACTCTGAAAGTAAAAACACTCTCTGAGTGAAACTGCGCACATGCCTACTCGCTGCATCAATATTTCTAGAGATGTTTAAATACGAACTCTTCGTGGTCAAAATTTTACTCTACTCTGTCCTTCCATGAAAACGGCAAAGACGAGACGCCTTTGTTATTGATTTATTTTTTATTTGAATACTAGCTTTACCCAGGCCGCATGGTTAGCACGAAGGATATAGTGTACCCACTTAGGTATGAACGTATGGGTGCGTGGAGCATTTTGTTTGATACACACGTAACGCCTTCCGCGAGATACATAAAACTGAGCGCTACGATTTTGCCACAGCCCTCTTAAACATACTATGTAATTTATTATATCATTATAACATATATTAATATTTATAATCAATAATCAATTAAAATGTAAACAAATAATCAATTTGAATTTAATTAAATAACGAAATCAATTTGATTTTGCAAGAGATCGCTATAATGTAAGCCGATGATGGTGTAAGCGTTGACATATTCAGGATTGAGAGTGCTCATTGGATTCTTTGGGTAATCTTGTATCTTGGTCTTTTGTAATTTCTCCAATGTTTTCTATTAAGTCAATCATAATATATCTATCAGGAATATATACTATAATGGCAAAAAGTTGTAATCAATGGAAACTGTTCTCCTGGGTCAGCAGAATCTTTTGGGGTTCCTCCGCAGAGTTCAATTCTCGGCTCATAACAGTTTATTTTTTACATTAATAATTTATAAAAAATATATCTTCACGCATTTCCCAATAAAGGGGTAGACAGAGGTCAAGTCTAGACAATTAAGTCCCTTTGATAAGTCCATTTGATATTTTATACCGAAGATATTTTTGGGACAACGTGACAGGTGGTGGGCCCGTCGCCGTCTTTATGTCCAAGCCAACGATGAAATTCGTACATAAGTTTTTGAAAAACTCATTGGTACTGCCACTTGGGGATCGAACTCGGGTCTCTCGACTCCGACCACCCAACAACTCGGCTATCGTGACTTATTTCATAACGTATTAATAATTTACATTATGAAATTAGTGTTATAAGTGGTGTTAAGAGCAAATGTATAAAATAATCAAGACTCAGTGTTACTTCACTTTGGTATACTACACTATATACACCACAGTCAGGTCATAAGTATTGTCACACAGTAAAAAAATTCTTTTAGAATGCTGGCCACAAAAAAGTTTATTGAATTCGAATTTCGAATTGTTCATGAAAATAAACCTACATACTTTTTAGAATTTTACTCATTTTTAAATATGGAGTGGACGCTTAAAGAAGACCGTGTTGCAGTTATTGCGTTGCATCGTTGCGGTTACGCGCCACTTCAAGTTTTTGACATACTGAAAAATTTGAATATAACCAAAAGATTCGTTAATCGTACCATCAATGAAGACTCTAGTGTAGATGACAGGTCAAGAAGTGGTCGCCCTCGGTCTGTTAGGACTCCAGCAGTGATAAAAGCTGTGAAGGCTCGAATTCAAAGAAATCCCAAACGTAAGCAGAAACTGTTGGCTGTTCAGATGGGGTTAAGCAGAACCACGGTAAATAGGGTGTTAAATGAAGACTTAGGGCTTCGGGCATATAGAAGAAAAACAGGACATTGTTTGAATGCTCGTCTTATGCACCTGAGACTGAAGAGATGCCGCGCTTTGTTTAAGCGGTACGCGGGAAAAAAATATCGGGAAATTCTTTTTTCGGATGAATTTTTTTTTACTGTAGAAGAGAACTACAACAAACAAAATGATAAGGTGTACGCACATAGTAGTGAAGAAACGAGCAACCGTATTCCGCGTGTCCAACGAGGACATTTTTCATCCTCGCTCATCGTATGGTTGGGAGTTTCTTATTGGGGCTTAACAGAGGTACATTTTTGCGAGAAAGGTGTAAAAACGAATGCAGTTGTGGATCAAAATACAGTCCTGACGAACCTTGTGGAACCTGTTTCTCATACCATGTTCAATAACAGGCACTGGGTATTCCAACAAGATTCGGCGCCAGCTCATAGAGCTGGCGCCGACTGGCCCTCCTCCAAGTCCAGATTTGAATCCGTTAGATTATAAGATATGGCAACACTTGGAGGAAAAGGCGTGCTCAAAGCCTCATCCCAATTTAGAGTCACTCAAGACATCCTTGATTAAGGCAGCCGCCGATATTGACATGGACCTGGCCGCACAGATTGAAGGCCTGTATTCAAAATCACGGAGGTCATTTTGAATAAACTTTATTGTCATAAGAATCTACGTTTTGTTAAGTTCATTTTGGTATATAAATAGTTACATAATGAATAAACTTGTTTTAATTATTTCAGGTTAAACATGTGACGGAATTTATGACCTGACTAGGTATAAATGGGAATAAGTCATAGCATATTTATGGAACTGTCATGAGCTTCATGGGGTGCAAATATGTATTGCGAATGCTACTTAGAACAAAATCCCTCTTGGATTGAGTCGTTCGCTTCCACGCTATTTTTAATTATTCTACGTTTAATATTGTAGGCCCTGGTGAAAAAATCATATTCTTTTTGGTTAGGTAACCTCTTCTCCCCAATGGTTGGCACGAGACTAATATTATTTAGTGTCCAAAAGGGTGAAAAAGGAACGGCTACGATATGAATCCATGCCGAAACAAAATCCTGCAACATTGTCACGCGTACCTTCATAGACATGACGGTGAAACAACAAAACCAATTGTTATATTCCCTCTAAAGAGAATGCGATTTAAATGAAATGCGAATAACAGTCTGTGCTTAGTGAGAGGTTTGGGCCTCTCAAAAAATGGGCGGAATAAGAGTCACACCACTCTCAGGTTTGTGCAATTTCGCCAAAGTCTCGTCATAATACTCATTGTCCTTTACTCAAACGCAACGCGAATAATGCAACCAGCTGATATGGCTGCATTTCGGCCCACCAAAGCCCGTAAAGCTGTCCTTGAATCGCGCACAAATAGTGAAACGACGAAATTAACAACAAATTATTTTTTTGAATAACGTGAGAGGATATTGACCTTTTCAGTTTAATCAGTACCACAACTATTTAATTTTAATATATAATAAATTTGTATATATAATTGAAATAGTATATAATAAGACCAGTTTATTTGTAGAATTCTGAAATAATCATCGATCAAAAGATAATTTTATGGAGTGAAACGTTTTATTAATTACCTAAATAAGGAATTAAAGGTGTCCAAGTCAAACAGTCCATCAAACAGTCTATCGACGAAAAACGTTGAATTTATTGGAGGTAAACAAATGGATGTTCGTGAATGGCGAACCATGAAAATATTCTTTATTCTTTATTATTCACATTAAAAGAAATATATAGTAAAATTTCTGTAATAAAAATGTACAAAGGCGAGCTTAACCCTAACAAGAGTTCTCTTCCAGCAAACCTTTTATGAAAGATAAAATATAGCTAACACTTATGCAAGTAGGTAACTGTGTACTCGAAATAAAGTATACTAAAAATAATAAGATATAATATTCCAGATAAACATATTCTTATACATACGCCTACGTACACATATATACAAATACATATATACCATATATACATATACACACATATATACATACATATACATAAACACATACACTAAACGATTTCATCACACAAATATATATAAAATAATTATAATTCTAAAAAGTGCTTTTTATACTATTTGTCGAAAATTGTCTAGAGATGGACTAGCACGAATATCATGTGGGAGAGAGTTCCACAACTTAACCGCCTTTACAGTAAAGGAATGAGAGGGTGTCTTAAGGAGTAGTGATTTTATGGTCCGGCATGGGACTTCACGAGGTTCAAGAAATTTAAAGCGTTCACAGAGATAGGGAGGAGCATGAGGGTTAAAAAGTAGGAAATAAAGAAAGGATAGCACATGTAGGTCGCGTCGTTTTCGGATAGGGAGCCAATTCAACTTTTCTAAACTCAGAGACGTGGTCAAACTTATGGAGACCAAAAACAAAGCGTATACATAAGTTTTGAAGACGTTCGAGTTTGTTCAATGATTCTTCCGTAGCGTCCAGAAAACAAATATCTGCATAGTCTATAAGAGGAAGGAGAAGAGTTTGGGCTAAAGTTATTTTAGCTTTAAGAGGTAAATATTTTTGCAGGCGTTTTATGGAGTGGAAAGCATGTGTAACTTTCTTGCTAACCATGGCAACATGTTTCACCCAAGACATATACATAAGTGTATCAAAGATAACTCCCAAGTTTTTAGCCGACTCTGTGTATGGAATTTCAATGCTATTATAAGTTACTGCAGGAAGTTTGGTATGGTCTAATAGTTTAAGCATATAAGAGCTGCCAATCAATAAAACCTGAGATTTATCAGGGTTAACAGGAAGACCAAAGGATTCAGCCCAGCAGCTGATGTTATTTAAGTCCAGATAAAGCTGGTAAATAGCTTCCTCTAAATTATCAAATTTTTCGAGGACTTTAGACAAAGTCGGAAGAATAGAGATGGGGCGAAAATGGGATAAAGTTGAGGGATTAGAAATTTTTGGAAGAGGGATGACGTAGGCTTTTTTCCAGTGTGTAGGAAAAGAGTTTGTTTGAAGTGAGAAATTAACAAGATGAGTTACAATAGGAATGAGTTCATCAATGATAGGATTAAACATCTGAATACACAGATTATCATAACCAATGGCTTTAGAAGTAACAGATAGTAGAGCTTTTTTGATATCACTCTCAGTAACACCACTAAACTTAAAAGAATAACAGGACGGCTTAGGCATATTAAAAAGATTTTGAAGTGTTATAGATTTAACAGAATTATTAATTAAAATTGGAGGTTTAGAAAAGTGTTGGTTGAGTGCAGTTAAATCGAAAGAGATCTTGGTTTCACTTGATGATCCACCTACATCAAGGGTTCTGAGGAACTTCCACGTATCCTCGGATTGTGAATTTTTAATTGCATTATGAATATGTATCCTTTTTGCATCTCGACACATCTTACTGCAGCGATTACGAAGAACTTTGTAGGCCAGTAGATTTTCATCGGTAGGGTTCTTTTTAAAAAATCTCTTAGCCTTATTCCGTTTAGACATTTGTTTTTTAATAGATTGTGAAAGCCAGGGAGCCGGAAAATGCTTAACTTTCACACTTTTTACATCAAAAAGATTTAAAATTATTTTATTAAAGGTAGAAATTTTGACATTAATGTTATCTTGGGCAAGAACCGGGTTCCAGTCAATGTTATTGGCATCACCTCTCAGCGCTCGAAATCAATAGAATTAAAACTCCTGCGGAGTAGGAATTTTGTCTTGCGCTTAAAACGTTGAATTTTGTGGGAAAGGAAAATAAGATCGTGATATGAGAACGAGGCAGGAAACTGTCCATACGAAGCTACACGTTTAGTATCAGACACAAGAATAAGATCTAGAAGTGAAGGAATACAGTCTGGGAAATGGTGAGTAGCAGAGAGAGGAAGAATATTTAGATTTAAAGAGGAAACAAGCGATTTAAGTCTCTTACTACGCGAGTCATTTTTCAACAGGCACGTGTTAAAGTCACCTAGTACAATGACATGTTCATACAACGGAGCAAAATTTTCAAGTTTTGCTTCCAAAGAAAAGTAATCTATATTACGAGAAGGAGAGTAATAAACACCAAGAAAAATTTGCGAATGATTAACAGTTATTTCAATAAATAAGTGCTCAGAAAAATTTGAATATACACTAGGTGACTGATCCACTATTTTATAGGGTATATCCGCTCTTAAATAAATTGCCACTCCGCCGTATCCTTTGCCAGTCCTATCGTTGCGTATTAATTGGAAGCCAAGGAGACAATACTGAATAGAAGGAAGATAAGGCTTTAGAAATATTTCAGAGACGAGAATAGCATCTATAATTTTGGAGTCAAACGAACATAAAAGATCGGCGTAGTGAGCGTGAATGCTTTGAGCATTGATATGAATTATGTTGAGATTTTTACTGAATTTACTCTGTCATTAATTGATCGTGTAAATGAACAGAATTATCACTAAAGACAGAAGCATAGGATTTGTCAGAACAACCTGAAGAAGAGCAAGAGAAAAAGCTATCAAATTCTTTATCACACATACATATTTTATATATATATATATATATATATATATATATATATATATATATATATATATATATATATATATATATATATATACACAGATAAATATATATAAACTTTTTTTTTGTCACTAAAATACAAACGAGTACTATTGCATACCTGCCGGCTGCGCCGCGATACATTATTGTAACGAAATGAACACTATCACTACTAACTAATCAAATTGCACAACAATCAACCAACACAGAGAAAAAAGAAAAAAAAATAACAAAACATTCTAATAAAACATACCTTAACAAAAATAACTATAGAATTACTGGTAAAAACAAAGCAAAACTAAGTCTATGGTAACACATATTTGTGAAAGCACTAAATTACACATAAAGCACTACAATTATGTCATATTAAGTGACAGCTGTCACAATCAATTCAACAATGTTATTGTACCGATAAGAAACTACGAATATTATACCCACTTCGCACTGATGCAATTTACATGTTATTCATAATCATAATAATGTAATAATCAACATGTGTGAATAAAATAATGAAGGAAAAAATACTTAAATCAGCTTCCGAGGCAAGTATAGCGCACTAAACTGAGTATATAAAGATGTTATATACATAACACCCAGGTGTTCCTTCGAAGTTCAATTTATTTCTTGCTGGAAATACGAGCATGTCGGATTTTCTAAGCACCAGCAGGCTCCTTGACTACAGCCGCTGTCTTCTTTACCACAAGCACATCGATTTTGTCCAGATCAGCGATTGTACTGATGCGGTGTCGAACGCCGCCGGTTCCCAAAACGAAAACAAAACCGTCACGCGTCCAGCATTTGGGTACACCATACCTTTGACGAGCCATCATAAATGCATCATGTCGGTCCTTGGTTAAAAATTCGGACAGTGTGATACTTGTTCCCTTCAAAGTCGTCTTCGAGTACCAGATTTTGTTTTTGACTTCCACGTTGCGCAATTTGATCAATATTGGTCGTGGCTTGCTTGACGTAGAAGTGAGAAATCCTGACATCTTCAAACGATCAACAACAGCCTTAATTACAACCGCAGCAGTATCCTCCTTCTTTTCTTCTGGCAGGCCGTGTACTAAAAGAATCTTCCGTCTGCTTATTGTCGATTTGAAGCACCAGAAGACCTAACTGGTCTTGTAGATTTTGGAGGGCACTCATAATAAACTGTCTGAATGCAATAAACTTAGAAGTCAAACTGGAGATATTGGCCGAAGGAACAGCTGATTAAAGCTCACTTTGATAGACATCCATGCGCTGAATAAACATCTTTTGAAGCTGAGTTAGTGATTCTTGAATGGCATCCATTTTGGGTATGAATTAATTGTAACAGTAGCAGTGAAATTTTGATCAGTGATATATGTTTGTTATGGTAAGGAAAACACTACCCGGCAGGTATTGTGGTCAGATATTCAATTCCCCATGAAATTTAGATACTTTTATAATGTTTTTATATTTTATTTTATAAATAAACTGGGAGACTATATCGAAACGGTGTTTACTTGTACCTACCCACATAGAAAAAAAAACATGTTTTGCGAAGCCAACAAAAACTATTAAAAAATATTTATAGGCTTTTTACCATTGCTTTTTGCATTGCAAATACACCTATCAAAAAGCAAAAAGCAGGAACAGAAATCGTCTACTAGGTAATAATGGAAAGGAGTTTTAAAAGATCTGCATAATACTTTGTAAGGCTTCCAATAGTACCAATTATTGTGTCATTTACTATGCTTGAGTGCCAAAGATTGTATTCCGTAAAATTAAGTTAAATTAATGAAAAAAAAAACTTAAAGAAAGTAATTATTACATTAAAGAGAAACTTTAAAAATCAACTGACACGGGCTGGATACGATTCAGCAGATTTTTTTTAACTTCTCTTTAATTTAATAACAAAGAGTCCAGCATGATTTGCATTAATAAAAGTTTTTTTTAAAACGCGTTTTGTTATTTAGGTCTGTTTAAAACGAAAACCCGGCAAAATGGTTTGTTTATTTACGAGAATTAACTAATAACCAGTAGAAGTCGAATATAGTGTCGATGAGTAACTATATAAATAATAACTAGATTTGATTTGTACGTACTTACGAATTATACGTCTATAATGAAGAAGCTTATGTAAGATTATACCTAAGTATTCATCCATGTAAAATCTGTTCTGGTGAAATCGTAAGATGCATACTGCATACTGTATACTGTAATGCAACTATAACAACAAAACAAACCTTTCAACGTTAGGGGGTGGGGTAGCGTAGGGCGTTGCCGTAGAGTTGTTTCGTTGATATCTTCCGTAGGTAGCGGGTGTGTTGCCGCGACGACAGTATTCCGAAGCACTATCATTGGTGCCACGCCAAGTCACCGGTGCTGCTGCCGACGCAGCCATAGCGCACGCATTTCCAGCACTCTCTTCGCTCCTACAATAAAATATGATACAAATTGTAATATATATTTAATATATACCAATATACAAATTATATTACATTAATATACAAATTATAGTCTATACCGATTAATGGCTGATGGAAAGGCGATGTTTTATTTTAACGCCGACACCACCTGGCAAATGAATACAAGACTAACTATGATAAATATATGATGTGCTCGATTCGTCACGAGGGTGAATTAACGATTAAACTTTAATTATTAATCAAATTAACGATTAAGATCTACTGTCATCATCAAATCATATGTTGCCGTCATGTGTACCAGATGGTACACATGACGGCAACATATGATTTGATTTATATCAATATATACAGTCTTACATTGATAGATATCAATGTAAGACTGTATATATTGATATAAATAGAAATCAAATATCACTTTACTGTTCAATAAAATAAATAAATATCTTCACGCAATTCCCAATACAGGGGTAGACAGAAGATATTTTCGGGACAACGTGACAGGTGGTGAGCTCGTCGCCGTCTTTATGTCCAAGCTAACGATATGATTCATACATAAGTTTTTGAAAAACTCAATGGTACGAGTACCCCACCCTGGGATCGAACTCAGGTCTCTCGACTCCTAATTCCGACCACCCAACCACTCGGCTATCGTGACTTTTTACTTTACTGTTAGTTATTTCCAATAAGTCAAATTTAAAATAAAATATTGCTTTGACAAACGAAAGTTTAACATAAAAAGCTAACACAACTGATTTTCACATTTCCCAATTCTTGATTTCAAAAATTTTCACTAATTCTATTTTTCATTCGTTGTATTAATTTTATCTTTTGTAATTTGTCAATGTAAATATAACGATACTACCTTAAAAACGGAAATAGTAATATTAAGTAGTGTTAGCTTTAATAAGGTTTAATTTTTGAAATCAAGATTCTGCTCCTTCATTATCTTCTATCCAGAAGTTGTCTAGTTAATTCAAACGATGTAGAGTGTTAAAGGCGATGCCAGTGGATTAGCAGAGCCGGTGGATTAGTGCCACTACTGAAAAAAGTACGTTAAGAAACTTCTATTCGAAAATGCTCGTGTTAGACTGAAAACATTAACAGGAAGGATTAAGCTATGCGCGGTGCTGGTTGCAAGTTGAGTGCTGCGAAGGTTCACGGCAACAGGTGAAACTCTATGGTGAAAATCCGCACAAACTGGTGTCGATGTTGAAACGTGGGTTCATCACTATGATCCTGATAGCAACCAAGAGTTCAAAGAATTTTAGTCACCGGAAAACTCATGAGTACAGTGTTTTAGGATTCTAAGGCAATCTTATTGATTGACTACACAAAGAAAAAGGTCCAAGTATTACTTACAAAGTAAAGTATCAAAGTATTGCATTACACAAATATCCAAAGTAATTTAAAGGAGGCTATACAAGACGTAGAAAATTGACCGCACGTATGTTACTTTTTAATGACAACGCGTCGCTACACAAAGGGCGTGTTCCCAGGGCGTTTTTGATTGCATTGCGGATTTGAAGAAATCACTCATCCACACCATACAACCCAGACCTTGCCTCTAGTGATTAATTTATGTTCTCCACTCTGAATAAATATCTTCGAGGTAAGCATTTTTCCATCAAAGAAGAGTTTCTGATCCGCTCAAAAAAGTGTATAGAGTTGAGGGAGAACTAAATTGAAAAATAAATAATAATAAGTAAATATAAATATCTTCACGCAATTCCCAATACAGGGATAGACAGAGGTCAAGTCTAGATGGCGCAATTAAGTCCCTTTGACTTTTAAAATGTGGTGACACGACGAAGGGTTTCTTTTCAGCGGTAAACGCGCAAACTAGTGTCTTGTTGGGGTTAAACTGGACTAATTTTAATCGGCCCCATTCCATGATTTTGTCTAACAAAATCTATAGATTTACTTTATTGTGCGTTAAAGCTCCGGTTAGTAACACTGTAAAACTCGACTCGAAACTTATCTCCACCCCGAATAAAATAATAGAATAACTACTAAGAGGTTGCATATAACCCAGTTGAGCTAAAGCCCATTTTGGGGGAAATCTGTTGCTCAAAATTTAAATAGTACTTCTGTTCTAGTTATTATTTATGTTCACGCACAGACCCTGACGGGGTAGCCAGAGAGAACGTATGACATTAAGCTTAGCTTAATGTTAATCGTTCTCTCTTTACTTTAACTACGACTATTTACTTTAACATTACAAACGGGGTAGCCAGAGAGAACAGATCGCAAAGTGTCACGATCCTTACATACCTTTTTCGCTTCTTTCCAATTGATCATTTAAGTCATACATACATGCACGTTTAGGTATCAGAGTTCTCTTGACTCCCTCTTCGAGCAATTAACTCACATATGATCTTCGAAAGTTAGTGGCGGCCTACCTCGACCTCTTTTAACTTTTGCGCCGTATACTTACTTCACCATTGGACATTCGCTCATTGTGTCCTAACCAATTTTACCCCTTTTGCAATTTTAATGATGAGGTCATGTTTTAAACGTATATATTACATATTAAACCTGTATTTTATATTTAAAAACATTTACGGCATATCAAATTTTCAACTATACTAGCTAAAAGAAAAGCGAAAATATGGCGCAAAGAAAAGCGTGCACGAAAAACGAAGAAAGACGCGGATTTATACAAATACATATAAAATTACTAATACACAAAATACATATTTTTGGTTTGTAATGTCATTATAACAGCTTTATTTTATAAAATGGATTTAAAACACATATACATTACTTTTTTTTTTTTTTAATTTTACATAAATATTTATTTACAGAAAAAATTATGTTAATATTTACAATACTTATTAACTAAAAACTATTATAATCGTAGAGCCCTACTCCTCGTGGCATGGTACCAAGAACGCTGGCTGCATTTCCACGTTGAATGGCTAGACTTAACCGTTGAGCGAGAAAAGAACCAGCCCTCTTGTCACCAGCGGCAACGATATGTCGCGGATACAATTCCTTTAGAAACTGCATCGCGCGGGGACCCCACGGACCGATTGTCTCTACGGCAAATGGAACAAATATATAGTCTCCTTTCAAAGACTCATATTTACGACATTTACCCGATTCAGCTGCCTCTGATGCCGCCCCGGCCCTTATCGAAGTACCCTTGATATGAGAGGCCGCTAATGTATCGACGCAAGTTGCGTCCCACACAAGAGCTTTGCCTCTCTCCCAAGGGACTAAAGTCAAGCCGTCGGGTCTCTTACCATCCTCCCTAAATATTCCACAAGGCTCTAAAACCGATGGAATATTTATGGAAACAAGAGCCCTTCGGATGACCTCATTCAAGGAACCGTGACGAGACAGTCTGCCGGCACTTTTTTGGCATGAAAGTCCATGGAGGCCTAATTCGTCGACGTTACATTACTTACAAGAAAAATAGTTCATTTAAATTTTTGTCTATTTTGTTCCAGCAAATATCTGTACCCGATAGACCGATTTTGAATCGTCTTGGTCAGGCAGATAGATAATTTTAATAGAAGCACTAGATATTCCAAGTAAAGAATTACTCGCTTGTTGAGAACGGTACACCACATAAATGATGACCTTTGAAGAGTTCCCTTTTTGAAGAGAATTGCGTTGAACTTACTAATGGTACTACACTAATACATATAAATGGGAAATTTTGTGAGAGATGGATGTACGTTACTCTTTCACGCAAAAAAAAAACTACAGAACGGTTTTAGGAGAAACTTTACAGTAAAACAGCTTTATATATTAGCAAAACACATAGGCTACAATTTATGAATGTAACACCTCACCTACATTTAAAAGAAAAAACGAATATCTGTTCATTTTGTACCATTAAATTTCATTTCAGATTTAGACCTGGAAGAAGGATGTATGGATCAAGTGTTTCTCTCCTTATGATCCCGGAAAAATACTGGCTTCTAATCAGTGAATCATCTGTACTACTAGAAGAAACTTTGGGAATTGTTGTCAGGGTATGAAGTGGATGGCCGACTGCTAAGGGCTTCGCAGTCACTATTATTGTGACGGCAAAGCGCATGTGCGAGTACGGGACGAATTGCCTATCCATGTTCAGCGTTCAAAAGGGGCGTAAAATATGGGTGTCCTGTCTTTGCAGATTGCAGAAGTTAACATTAAGAAGAGTAAGGTTAAGAACAAATAGTTGTCTGGGTTTGAAATTGGGTAAAACTAAAGTAAATTGCCTGCTGTACACTAATAATGCAGTATCATTTAAATGTTGAATACCTGAGGTTCTGATATTTGAAAGAAACGAAAAGAGATCGAATTAGTGTGGAATATGCGTAAATCAAGAATGTCTAGAACAGATAAATGAAAGTGTATACTTAGGCAGCACTTTCAGCCGGGATGGAAAATGTGATTTAGATGTATGTGACAGGCGTATGGCTGCCGAGAACAAAGTAAACGGTGTCCTGTCTACGATACATAGAGTACTGCCAACTTTGGCACCGAAATGTGGATCAGCCAGCAGAAGCATAAAGTACTCGGATACCTACCACACGTCGACCCGTACCAGAATGAGGAATATGATGAATTTGAAAGCAGCGATTTTCAAAGCGAATTTGAAGGAACCGTTTTTTTACTACATGTATATTAATTTATACGGTACATACATCAAAATATATTTTTTCTACAATTTTTTTTTTTTTGTGGAAAGCTTTGAGGGAGACCCATGTTCAGCAGTGTACTCTTGATAGGCTGTAAAGACGAAGAAGATAACGCGCGCGGGCGGTGCCTTTTTCCATGTAAGAAGTTGTCAAGTTTGTTGTTGAACAAAATGGTAATCTGTTGGAGCAGGGTCCGGGAAGTACGGTGGATATCGCAGAAATTCCAATTGCAGCTCATCTAACTTAGTGGTTGTTTGTTCTGCAGTGTGTGGCCTTGCTTTGTCGAGAAGCACCAGTGGCCCAGAGCAATCTCGGTTTTTTTTAAATAAATAATAAACACATATATAGATAGGGACAACATCGCATACATTGCCCTGATCCCAATGTAAGATTGCTAAAGCACTTGAGGTATGGGAATCGGAAACAACGAAGGCACAACAAACAAGCAGACCTTAGAAAATGTAGAAAAAGTAGTTTAAATACCATTGACCAATGAATTGACCCGACCGAGTCACCTTGAAAACCGGTGTTTAAACCACTCGTCCACGGGTTTAGCAGTTAGTTCATCCTTCATGGTTTGCACTTGCTGACAATAGATATCTCCCTTAATCGTTTGGGCAGATTTTAGAAAGCCATATTGAACGATACCGGCACTAATCCACCAAACACTCACAAGTAACTTTTTCCGGGTTAATATTCGTTTCGGGCAGGATTTGCCTGCGTCTTCAAAGTACAGTCATTGCGACGAGCGCTTCCGATTATCGTATAGTGTTCACTTTCCATCACAAGTAATGATTCGATTTAAAATTAGTCAACACAAAGGTCGACGCGTGTTTGCAAGTTCGATTCACTCAATTCATGAGGTACCCCATTGTTCAAGTTTTTTTTTACTTTACCTATTAGCTTCAAGTGGATTAATAGAATTTTATCACCACTCAAAAGTACCAGCTACATAATTTGAATTTGGAATTCTTAACAAAAGAGGAGATATTTCAGATCAAATTGGTCAGTACGACAAAACGCTAATTTCATTTGTACGGACCTAATATATCATATATTATAAAACTGTGAAGGGGTTATGTATATTGAAGATATTTGAGTGAAACAAAGTGGAATACATAACAGTGTGGTAACGGTAAGAATATTGCCACTCACTTTTTTTCCCGTAGGTGTCGTAATAGGCGACTAAGGGAAACAGCCTTGAACATCGTTACGGCAATCGATATGTGTCTGGATAACTATCTCTAGAAATATCAGACCAAAATAATCAGACCGAGAATGAGCAGCAGCATCTAACTTGCGATGTGTCTGATACTGCCATGGCCAATCCGCTCGCCAAGCATGGCGATTATGGCAAATCCTCTCTATGGGAGAGGCCTCTGTCCTGCAGTGGACTTTAATAGGCCATTTTGTATATATGTATGTAAATAGAATAGGTTCCTGGGACGTATCTGAACCCAAAACAGTGGTTTTAAGAATTCATATATACTTATACATACATACATACATATATATTGCGCGGACATAAGCTTGTGTCCGCGCGATTTCAATGGAATTAATCCGTGAACGAATGAATAAAAATGGAAAAAACTAAAAAGATCACCACTCTGAGGCACGCCGGGGCTTTGTTCGCAAGAGTTGGAGTGAGAACTTTTACGACGAAGGCACTGTAAGCGTAGATATGTTCGATCCAGGTGATTTGTATCGATATTCTGGATCGAAATGGATCGTAACACACTGTACTGATCCTATTGATTCGACATAATTTTTTGACGTTTTGGAGAATGTTCCAAAACAATTTCTTAGAAGCCTACATAATCGATGCTGTGTACAATATTACGCTTCATATAGTTTGTTTAAAATATATATATTTAATATAATATTTATAATACATTTGTTTAATAAAATAAAAAAAAACATTATTTTAAAAAAAGTATAATCCCATAAGTTTGATGTTATAATCTCACATGTATTGATAACTTTAATATTTTTAATAAATTTACCAAACAACAGATAATAGATGACGATTGTTCATAATGCAATATATTACCGTAACAATATGTTTCGTTTAAACACTTCATTACCGGAAGGGTTTAAACCCATCCGGTAATAAATGGATACATATCTGTTAAAACCTTACTATCACTCGTGTGACATAAAAAAATATCTTCACGCAATTCCCAATAAAGGGGTAGACAGAGGTCAAGTCTAGACAATTAAGTCCCTTTGACCCACCTTCCACCGAAGATATTTTCGGGACAACGTGACAGGTGGTGAGCCCGTCGCCGTCTTTATGTCCAAGCCAACGATCAAATTCGTACATAAGTTTTGAAAAACTCATTGGTACTGCCACCTGGGGATCGAACTCGGGTCTCTCGACTCGACATTCCGACCACCCAACAAGTAGGCTGTCGTGAATTAATAATAAATAAAAAAAAATTTAAATAAAACATTTTGTCTCTTATCGCACGAAAATTAGAAGAGAAACAAAACATTTCTTTTACATTAGCTAGTTTTTCAACGGTACGGAGTATACACATATTTTGAAAGATTTAGGCGATGACGGCGTTTATTTAAAGTGTGGACAGCCAAAGAGAAAGGACGTTTGGAGGGCACAGACGCTTCTACCACAGACAAATGACGTAGGGCTAGTAGTAGTTTGTGTGTGTGGAAACCAGTGGTAGACTAGTACTTGCCAGTGGTAGAGCCACGCATCAGCTTTTGTTGTTGCATGAATGGGCCGGCTCGACCGGGGAAGTATCACGACCTCACAGGATACCGGCGTGAAGTAGAAGTCTAACAAACTTCTGCGTTTCGTCTGGCGAGTGCAGGTAACCGGCGGCTCACACACCCCTCGCCACCAATTTGGGGGGGGGGGGGGAGACTATTATATAACCTATTGTTCCTGTGTTTCCGTTTCTGTTTCTCGTTGCCCATTGTTTAACTTGTGCCTCCATTTCGCTGAGAAGTTTCCAGATGGTGTAGCATTTTTCCTCATTGTACATGTATCACTATCAATCGAAAGTCGTCGTATTCTTTTGTACAAAGGAATAATGATCAATAGGATCGAATCTAATAGGTTCGGATGGAACATCCCTAAGAACATTGACGCATATCATACTAATTATCATCATTATTAAGACTACCGGTTTTCCCTATTGCTAGGTATTGGCCTCTTTAAAAGCCTGTGCCCTCAAAGTATTATCGTATTAACTACTACACACGTACGGTACTTTCATTAAAAATGGTAAAAAAATTAATCGCCTTAAAAATAACACGATATAATTTTCTTAGTTCAAATTCTTACTTGTTAATTTAAATTAAATAATCTACCTAATTAGCACTACTTACTGTCGTGGCTGAAAGCGTACTTGGTTCTTCTGAGTTTATTGTGGGTGAACCACATATAGCCCCGAAAAATTGATTAAAGGTATCAAAAATCACGAGTTATAAAAAAGTGCCAATATCTCGAAAACTATGACATTATTCACATGGTCAAATTTGCTTTATCTTATAGCTTATGAACTCTTCTATTAGCCCTCTCAGTTTAGGCGTTGGTTTTAGAAACACGCTGTATTTAGCAAAACAGTGAAAGAAAACATGGTGAGGAAAGCAGGGCTGCATGTTCAGGATGTTCAAAATCGGACATTTATTCGTCTTTACCGTTACTTAAATACTTGGCCGCTTATAGCCTACTCAGCAGTCAGTCGATATGGCCCGTGGAAAATAGCCGTTAGTGTTAGTGGATATGAGCTTAATTAAAGCAAATAATATTAGTATCACATAGAATAAGATACTAATATTATTCTATATAGTTATCCTTCATAAACCAGCCAGTATCCGAAGATGATTATAATTTTGATTGATATTATAAAAGAGTCATATCATTTTTTTAACCCCATCTGAAGGGCCAACAGTTTCTGCTTACGTTTGGGATTTCTTTGAATTCGCGCCTTCATAGCTTTTATTACTGCTGGAGTCCTAATGGACCGAGGGCGACCACTTCTTGACCTGTCATCTACACTAGAATCTTCATTGTATCGTTTGATGGTACGATTAACGAATCTTTTGGTTATATTCAAATTTTTTTTATATACAAATTAGTGTGTCAAAAATTTTAATTGGCGCGTAACCGCAACGATGCAACACAATAACTGCAAAACGGTCTTCTTTAAGCGTCCACTCCATATTTAAAAATGAGTAAAATTGTAAAAAGTATTTAGTTTTATTTTCATGAACGATTCGAAATTCGAATTCAATAACCTTTTTTGTGGCCAGCTTTCAAGAAAAGTTTTACTGTGTGACATACTTATGACCTGACTAGGTATATATCTTCTCCTGGGTGGGCATATACAATCCTATAGGCAAAGATAAGGCATGTGTTTAATGTATATAAGTCCAATTTACCGTAACAAAGGTACCGTTTTGCTTCTGAATAATAAAAACCCTTTGAGAGAACGGGAACTTTGAGAATTGGAACTAACAATTTGGGATATAATATATCCCAAATTGTTAGTTCCAATTCTTATGTTATATATTTGTGTGATCGTTTCTAATTTTTGTCGTCTAAAAATATCTTTATTTCAGTAACTTAAATTTAACTTATATTGAAATGTATACTTTTAACCCGGAAGTGTTGTATTTGCCGATAAACGCTATTGTTGGAGGATTCAGCTTCGTTTCAAAGAATGATTATAATGGTCTACATTGGCACATACTATTACGATATATAGTATGTATAAAAATTGATGGCGGCACTGCACATTGAGATTTTGGTTGTTTCTCGCGCCAAGAGGGATTTGGTGCGCCCGCTTTTTATTAAGGCTGACCGGCGTTTAAACTATGAACATCAGACACTCATAATTAGTTAAACTGTCTCATCGCATATTCTTATGCTGTTATTATGGTCTAGACTGTAATTGGTGTATCATCTGTTCTTAACACGCTGCTTCATTGAAAGGTGACGCTTTGAACTCTAGTGTATACTTCTGCATGGTGTGAAGATATTCCCAGTAAAGCTGCCTACCCTTGTATGGACATATTGGTCCATGCAAGAACCAATATGTCCGTGGTCCATTTTTTTGATATAGTGTCATTTTTGTTTTCTCTTATGTTTTTTGTTTACTTGTTAAGAATTTATGTTACTTCATATATATAAGATACTTTTAAGGAAGAGCGGTACCTCCTGACACAGGCTACAAATGCTTAAAAGGAGGTTTCCAGCCTTTGTAAACCAAATATGTTTCATATTAAATAAAGATTATTATTATTATTATTGGTGTTATCGGCCGAGTAAATGAGCTTTGTAAAGCTGAGCTAAAAGCTAAATGAGCTTTGTAAAGCTTAGCTGTTTGTTTGAGTAAATGAGCTTATCTTTGTTACGGTGGGGTAAAATCTTAGCTACTGTTAGCCAATAATACCGCGCGTTTGATACATCCTCCAAAATCAGACAAAAAAAAACTAAAAAAAATATATAAAAAAAGAACATTATAATTTTGGCAACGTAACAAGTATTAAGTTTAACGCGGACGTAATATACATGTTTAAAGTTACAGTATACTTACATAAGTATATATTTACATAGATAAATATTCATATATACATATAAACATCCATATATCACATTCATATTCATTACTTATAGTATTTCCTTTTATTCTTTGTAGTCAGTTTCCCATATATTCTCTAGTCAATTAAAAATACGTAAGTAGATAATATACATCAGTTGAAATTTTGAGCACATCACCACAGTCACTGGTAAAACCCCTAATTTGTATAAAAATTCGATGGTACAAAATTACTAGTTATTTGGTGCATACACCTTAAATGGAGTCGAGAGTTCGAGTCAAGAGACCCGAGTTAGTTTCCCAGGTGGCAGGCTCGTACTAATGGGTTTTTCAAAAACTTAAGTACGAATTATATCGTTGGCTTGGACATAAAGACGGCTAGAGGCTCACCACCTGTCACGTCCCGAAAATATCTTCGGTGGAAAGTGTAGACTAGACATCGGTCTACCCCTTTATTGGGAATTGCGTGAAAATATTTTTTTATTATTTATTTATGAAAAGATAGAGTTTAATAAGTCTCACGAATGGTACTACGCCGACACATAAACATTAAATTAAGTGCTTAGAATTTGTCAGAATTTTATACTTTCTAAAAAGTCAACCTTATTCTACCTACGTGTCACGAAATAAACCATGAATCAGGGTCGGGTAAAGGTATCTCAAAAACTAAGAATGCTAGCTCGTTAAGCCAAAGTCACGATAGCCGAGTTGTTGGGTGGTCGGAATTTCGAGTCGAGAGACCCGAGTTCGATCCCCAGGTGGCAGTACCAATGAGTTTTTCAAAAACTTATGTACGAATTTCATCGTTGGCTTGGACATAAAGGCGGCGACGGGCTCACCACCTGTCACGTTGTCCCGAAAATATCTTCGGTGGAAGGTTGGTCAAAGGGACTTAATTGTCTAGACTTGACCTCTGTCTACCCCTGTATTGGGAATTGCGTGAAGATATTTATTTATTTATTATTTGTTAAGCCAAATGTTCAATAAATGAAACTTCTTAGTTATTGTAAACCAATGCTATGAAAATTTAACTTTTCTTATTTATTACCCAGATCTAACCCAATCACGTCTCGACAAGTTGGAGCGCCTTCTTAACAACTGCATTAGATCCATTTTTGGTTTACGTAAATATGACCATATCCCGTCTTATCGTTCCAAGTTGAAATGGCTCTCCATTCGTCAAAGGCGTAGCTCCAGAATTCTGTTTCTACTGAATTCTGTATTAAATATCCTAATTCTCCTTCGTATCTTGAGAATAACTTTCAATATCTTCATAGTACTCATGATAGAGTACCTCGTTCTATTCATCTATATAAGCTTCATATTCCAGAACACAATACAGGATACTATAACTCTTCCTTTGCTGTAGCAAGAGTTACAGTATCTTGCGATACTCCTCTGGAACGCGATGCCCATTACTATTAAAACTGCTCCTAGTATGTACACATTTAAGAGATTAGTTCGAGAATATTACCTGACAAATCTTTGACAACAAACGACTTTGATTTTTTTTATAAGTATTGTATAGTATTTATTAGTATGATTTAATTACTAACTTTATCTTATATATATTTATTGGTAAACGTACGTATGTATATTATTAAATATATATATATATATATATATATATATATATATATATATATATATATATATATATATATATATATATATATATATATATATTTACACATTCTATTTATGAACAGTTGACACTACGAGCAGTTTCACATTAGGTCATTATTTTTTTCTCAGTTCTTAGTTTTCGTTAACCAACTGAACATGATATTTTTAATAAATCATCTTTTAGTCCATACACATGAGATAGGATGCACACTATCCTTCAAACTAATCTATACTACCCTCCGATACCAAATATTAGAAAAATAAAATAGGGTACATAGTAAGTTTGTAACAATTGAGATAGCAGCATTAGATTTATCCTATTAAACCAGGAAATTAATACCTACATAGCCATCATAGTAATATTTTTAAATATACATTGCGTACATACATTCATATTAATCTGTTAATATTAATATCATAAAAAGTAAACAATAAAAAATATTCCAAAAATGTTTAAAGACCAGAAATATTTTATTTTATTGATCTAATATATGCAATTAATATATTTTATCTATATACTATACCAATTTATTATTATTAATAAATAACTGATACCCGCGTTTTCGTCCGCGTAAAAATAATATTGTCTATTAAGTACATGTATTTTCATTCCGTTACTTTTTCTATATAGATACATGTCATTATTTAAGAGGGCATATTTGTAATAATAATAAAATCGATAGGGAGTAATTTCATTTACTCCAGACAAAACGGAGAAGTTTGTTAGACTTCTACTTCACGCCGGTATTCTATGAGGTCGTGGTACTTCCCCTGTCTAGCCGGCCCATTCATGCAACAACAAAAGCTGATGCGTGGCTCTACCATTGATGAATATGAAATGAAGATATTACAATACTTTTTTATATACGGACTAAGTGTCTATGAAGGTATAAAACTTATTTGAGATCTAACCAGAAGTTATTCCGTCATGCGCGCACAACTGCAGACAACTGTCATCTTATTTATATTGCAAAAGAAGGTAGTTGTACCAAATAAACTTCGGTGAAAGGTGGGTGGGTTAAGACTTTCGCTTAATTTCCTAGACCTCAATGTCTTAATATTGTGAATAAACCAGTATTAGAAATATGCTTAAAAATATTTATTATAATAAAAATATAAGATTATTAATTGATTTAAAATATCGTAAAAGTGTGGTAAGTGTGGTAAGTGTAGTATGTATTTTGGTCTTATATTATTTACTACTACATATTTTCTCACACAGTCCCTGATGGGGTAGCCAGAGAGAACAAATCGCCAAGTGTCATGATCACATACCTCTTTCGCTTCATTCAGATTCATAATTTTTTTCATACAGGCACGTCGAGGTATACGAGTACTCGTGACCCTCCCCTTTTCAAGCAATTTGCTTACATGGTCATCTAAAGTTAGTCTCGGCCTACATCGACCCCTTTTAATATTAACTTTCGCGCTATAAATTTTAAGAGAGAGATAGCATCTCCACTGCATTAAGGCGTGCATATTTCACCTGCCTATGGACTAACGC
Source organism: Sericinus montela (assembly GCA_029286605.1). Lineage (NCBI taxonomy): Eukaryota > Metazoa > Arthropoda > Insecta > Lepidoptera > Papilionidae > Sericinus > Sericinus montela. The sequence continues at coordinate 5,543,298 of JAGSMR010000020.1, forward strand.
AGTCAGGGGACCGTTTTTTGACCTTGTTCTCGGCAGCGACACGCCTGTCCACATCAATATCACATCTTCCATCCCGGCTAAAAGCCCTCCCCAAGTATACAATCTCATTCACCAATATATTATTTGGTCATTGTTTAATCATATATATAAATTTATTAATTTCTAAAGCTTCTAAAGGAACATATTTCTTTCCTTTGTCTCTTAACCGCCTGTACTCGAAAATTTTTAAGGCTATTATAGGGTAGGTGCACCAGTGCCACACCAGGAACCAGTAGTACACCATTTCAAACTTCAAACCAATTTTATGTTGAATTTCCTGCTATTTTTCTACGTTTGGTACCCTTACCGTTATTCTACCAATCATGTAACTATAGATAAAAACGACGTACACGCCATCTATGTCAGTAAAAATTGTATAATTCAAAATGACAATTGTTTACTTCGTTCCGCGCGGCCATTTTAGTGAGCCACGAATACTACGGTGTTATATCTTTTTAAATCTTTGTTTATAAGAATCACTGTCAGTTATTTTACTGTTGACTCTATAGAATAATGCATAAATCAATAATATTATGTATTAATTCATCAAAAAATGCTAATGAAATGCGTTCAAAAATGCGTTTGAATGCTAATAAAACTAAGGTTCTGGTATTTGAAAGGGACGAAGAAAGAACGAAGTGCGAAATTTGGGTAAATCAGGAATGTCTAGAACATGTGAATAAAATTGTATACTTGGGGAGTGCGTTTAGCCGGGATGAAAGATGTGATTTAGATGAATTATAAAGAGCGTTTGTCGTGTATATACAGAATGAGAGGAGGGATCAAAAAGTAGTAAGAATGGCAGTGACGACTTGTAAGAAAAAAATACTGGCAGGCATAGTTCAGATATACACATTTGTAATATTAATAAAGAAAAAATCTTCGATCCTTTTTTTCTGAATGTAGTCATTTCTTTGCTTCGTGTCGGAACGCGTTTTCGAAAATGGAGAAAAACGTAGAGAGAGCCGTTATTAAATACATGTGTTAAAAAGCTAACAAAGCATGAGATTCATGGCGATTTGGAGGCAACATTACGAGTCTGCTCCGCCGCATCTTCTCAATTTCGAGTAGGGAGAACGAGCACAGAAGACGTACATCGTGGCGGCCGTCCATCGACGTCAGCTAGGTACCCAAGAAAATGTTGCGAAAGTCGAGAAATCATCGTTACATGGACACATAACAAATATTTAAATTTACGTCAATCACACTTCAAAATTCAGATAGATTAATCTGATTCTTCTCAGAAGTGATTCTGATTCTTTTCTTTAAAAAAATTAAATGCTAGTAGCTATGACAATACTTTATGCCATGTACAGTTCATTATTTAATATTCTAAGGATTGAATTTGGTGCCGTTTTGAATTTGGTGGTGACTTATAAAATATTCTCTTTGAAAAGTTTGAAGGCTTCTAATTAATAGGCAACACTGAAGTAGGCGAAGGTTATGAAACTTTACTGCGAAAGCTCATACAATTTGCGAGATATTTGTGGATTATGTTAAAAATGATTTACAAAATTATAAAAAAGCGTGTTTTAGATAATTCGCGCACATCGAAGGCGATAGTATCAGAAATTTCTTTAGACGTGCGTGATTTGCGCTATATGAATATAGTGCTATATTTGAAAATAGCTCTAAAAAGCGTCAGATTTTCCTGAGGGGTCTGGCATCGTGACGACTCCTCCATGACGTGGACCTGACGTGGTATTTTGAAGACCTCCCTTCCCCTTTGAATGAGTCACGTAGTGGATACGGCTAAATACTTGCCTTACCCTGGCTCTCGGTACAAAGCGTACAAGACAAAAGAAAAATTATATTTATTTACATATAAATTTAATTTTGCTTCTGTCTTGTAATATCAATATCGCCACGCTAGGCAAGCGGATAGACGCTTGCAGTACCAGACCACTCGCACCCCAGACGCTACTGCCCGCCCATCTTCGATCGGATAATTTTAGAGATAGATATCTCGCCATCTATCGGTTGCCATAACGATATTGAAAGCCGTTTCCCTTAGTCGCCTCTTACGACATCCACGGAAAGAACAGGAGTGGTAATATTCTTACGCCGTTACCGTTAATAATTAAAACGCCGTGTCGTTTTAATTATTTAGTACAATTTAATTAATTTTCTAATTTAGATGAATTAATTTGGTGAACTTCAACATGGATTATCCTTTACATTGCCATGTTTATGTTATGCGCATGTGCCTTGCCTATGCTTATTTATTCTAGAATCTCTTTAGTTATATATAATACGGCATAATACAGAAATTGACTGCCTAGAAATACATATTTTCTGTTAAAAATCGTGTCTTGTAAACTGCACTGAACATTTTGTTAAGTGGACATTAACTTTTAATAATTATAGTGCCATCTAATTTAGAAAGGAGTCATAAGACATTACTTGAACCTAACTAATTTTAATAAGAAAAACAGCTTTTGGGATTTTAGTTAATTCATTATTTATTCAATATTTTTTTTGGATTTTTATGCGGACCTGAAGTAACTGATTATCATTACTTTTGGATCATCCCTCGTGTATATAAGCATAATTAGCGAAACGGTAAAAAAGACGGAGTATAGATTAATAACCTTAATTTAAATCGGTATCTCATATAATATTCGTTAGAATAATAAAATGTGAAGAACAATTCTATTAGAATTGTCCTTCCGCAGACACACAGAGTCCGAGACATATATATGTACAAAACGGATTGTTTAGGGCCACTACTCTCCGGCAATTAAGATTTGCGTTAATCACCGATCTTGATAAGCAGACTGGCGATTGCAATACTAGATACCTCGCACCTTAGTGGCTGCTGCCCGTCACTGGGCATCTTAATTTGTTATGGTATTTTTCGACATGAGCATACCGTCATCTGTCAGTGGTAGATATTAATGCCAAGACTTCTCCTTTAGTTCTTTTTACGACAACCACATGAAGAAAATGGGATATTCTAAGCCGATAGCACCACGACTATAGGTCGTGAACCTATCGCCGCTTGTGTGTTATGCCAACGGTATAATATCTAGGTAAATATTAATAAAAACAAACATTAAAGACTCGACTACAAACATTCATATTCATTACAGAAAATGTACGAATTCGAACCGCTTAGCTTAGGAGACACGATATTTAGTACTTACTAGGTCTAGAAAGTAGTAACTCGTCTTAAAAATTTAAATATAAAAATGGTTAATTTTCACTTTAACTGGAACTTTTAAGAGGAGCAATGCATCCCTATCATAACTAAACTCCATTAAAACTATTTAGGCACGCAACGAAAGTTCTAATAAGGAAAATATTATCCCGCCTATTAATAGGAGCGAGATACGATGTTGTATCGTATCCCGCTTTAACAATATAGAAAGAGGTGATATACTATCTCGCACCCTTCAGTCTCAGTTTGATGGTAATAGGCTGTTTCTTGGATTGATACACGATCAATAATAGTTTTAGAGATTACCTATTACTTACAAGAACGGTGTCCTCTTTATAATTTAAAAAGTAATATCATCAAATCAAATTAAATATTATTTTTTTGCTTATCGCATAATAATTGCGGTCTTAAATATAAAAGTAGTAGTTCCCGTGATACCTCGTTGGGGTACTTCAACTTACAATGCAAGAGGTTAATTTTTTTTAAAACAATTGAAAATTTATATTAACTAAAACAATAAACAAATAAAAATATTTTTATACTTATATTTTTAGACATATTTGTATAATTGTTATATTGTTTCAATGTTGTATAATAAAAGTTCAAGGTATGTTATTACGTAGTATTAAGTTTGTTTAATTGAGTTTATCATCTATATCTACGTATTCATTAACAGTATAGTAGCAGTTTACAGTAAGTAAATTTTTTAATTGTTTCGTAAATTTAATGTATATTAATTAGTTTTTTAGTATTTCCGTTAAATGACTATAAAGTTTTATGAACATTCGTAGTGGGCCGGATGATGAAAATTTCAGATGGCGGAAGGTGCTACTAGTTGGTTTCTACAGCTAGCGTAGAAACCACCCTTGCACCACCTTCCGCCATCTCCTTAAAGAATATTTCATCATCATCGTCTTAAAGAATATTTTGTGGTCACATCTTCAATTCGTGTACAATTCGGGATATTTTCTTATAAATTTACAGACTTCTAATATAAATACATGTACACAGAGCAAATTGGACAACAACATCAACAAAATAAACGACGATTATGATAAAATGCTAAGACTTTGTTTTCGTCCAATTTGCACCATTTGAATTACGATGGGATTGAGTGTAATACTGTTCTGCCAGCAGTAAACACTGTGTGTGGAACTACGCAGGTGCATACTCCCCACCATCAATAAACGAATGATTTATTTCACAGAAAACATAACAATTAACAACTGTGAATCCATATGCCACCGAACTAGTGAAAACTGTGTTTCAGGGGCCAAAGGATTGTGTTTCAACCAATTGCACCTTAAAGGACCTTATAAGTCACAATAGCCGAATGGTTGGATGGTCAGAATTTCGAGTCAAGAGACCCAAGTTCGATCCCCGGGTGGCTGGCTCGTACCAATGGGTTTTCAAAAACTTATGTACGAATTATATCAGTGTCTTGGACATAAAGACGGCGACGGGCTCACCACCTATCACGTTGTCCCGAAAATATCTTCGGTGGAAGGTGGGTTAAAGGGACTTAATTGTCTAGACTAGACCTCTGTCTACCCCTGTATAGGGAATTGCGGGAAGATATTTATTTATTTTATTTATTTACCTTAAAGGCTTTAGTCTTCTCTTGCGCCCACGGAAAGGAGAGGTATATTTTGAATCCCCGCCGCCTTTTGCAAGTTGTCCTACACTGTTATTGCTTAAACGAGGTTGCTACTCGCTGATTTATTAAATACTATATATTTAAATTTATCATAACGTCTTCACTGCAATTATTCTCGATTGTTACACGTTACCAAAAAAAGTGTTATTTGTTCGAAATCGTATTAATATTTATATTAAAATCCCTTTCATGTTGCACTACGCATCAAACTACTACTTACTAACTTACTTATTTTCACGCACAATCTCCGACGGAGCAGCCAGTGAATACAGATCACCAAGTGTCACGATCCTTACAGCAAATGGTACAAATATATATTCTCCTTTCAAAGACTAGTATTACTAGTATTTACGCCATTTACCCGATTCAGCTACCTCTGATGCCGCCCCGACCCTTGTCGAAACTACGATGTGAGTCGCCACTAATGTAAAGACGCAAGTAGCGTCCCACACAAGAGCTTTGCCCCTATCGATAGGCACTTATGTCAAACCGACAGTAATGTGAAAACAAGAACCCTTTAGATGATTTCATTCAAGGAGCCGTGACAACACTGTCTGCCGGCAGTTTTCTGACATGTAAGCCCGTGGAGGCCTACTCACATAGACTTCGCTGCCACAAGGACATCGATGAGGTTGACAACTCGTAACTCCCAATTCGATTAATTAATCTTTTTATCGAAAGAGCTAGAAAGCGGGCGCGGTCTGTCATAGTGAAAATTATTCATTAAGCATTTCTGCACATTTGAACCAACGTGGCAACCACAATGCTGGTTATTGAAAGGCGGAAAGTTAGCATCAATTGGAGAGATAAATAGCTATCAAAAGAATTTTCTTTTAGAATGAAGGAATTGAAATACACGATTTGAAAATAACTTTCTCAGTTCTCAGCATTTGAAGTAATCGTTTCACTCAGTAAATCCAAATATATATAATATATGAATACAAACCTATGTTATAAGACACAATGCTGGGGCGCCTATTTACCCGATATTTAATTTAGGTTAGCTCGTCAATATCTTTATAGAGTGGGTCCGTTGGTGAAAATAAATAATAATAGAATTTTATAAGTTCCAGAGATAATGCTTTCATTCCTATAACAGTAAGTACATATTACTTTTTAACTCAAAAACTTGACATTCATGCCACGCAAAATTTATATTATTGAGTGGCATAAATGGCAATAATAACATTTATGCACAATATAGTGCAAAATTTGGCAGTTGTAAAAAAATTACGTTCTCAGAGCAGCTTTTCAATCGCCATGTAGTTCACGTAATGTACATTTTTATTTGTGACTGGAAACTAAGATGGAACGCCTCATAGCGTTACACTGGCTCTCTTAACTTCTACCTTATTCTATCGAATTAATTAATGCACATGTAAAAGCCAAGCCGAATTTCATAATACCTGTACGCAAAATAAGATCTCATAGAAGAACCGGCAAGAATGTATGGGCAATATCGATATGATTTTTTGTAACTTTATTTTTATTTACAGTAGTGGTCCATTCAGTTGTCGAAATCATATTATGTTAAAAAAAAACCTGCATGAGATCATGATAAACCTGTCATTTTTGTCTGTGGGTTAAGCCCCCCTGCGGCTTAACCCACAGTTTAACACTTCACCCAGAACCCTAATTGTGTTTCCAAAATAAAAGTAGCTTATGTTACTTCTTACAACATTAGCTATATGTCAGCGAAAGTCTTGTTAAAATCGGTCCCGCCGTTTCAGAGATCAGCCTGAACCGACAGACAGGCAGGCAGGCAGACAGACAAACATGCTATTTTGGTGTAAGTACCGTATATTTATATAATACCTATAAAAAAGCAGTGTAGTTTACCAACTTTTCTACTATGACTGCAATAAAAATATATAGGACAAACAGGCAGATTGTTTAACATTTGAATAAAATAAAATACCAGTTGTTGGATTCAAAAGAATAATGATTCCACATTCCCATTACACTTTAGTGACCATCAGCACAACTTCGATGTCTGCCATGGACTTTAGGGTTTTACACTTATGCCAGAAAAGTTTAAAATTAAATGCTCAAGAGGCACTAGAAATAAACAAATAAATCATTTTAGAAATGACTTACTTCTCAAGGACCAAAGGGACATAAACAAAGAGACATCACATCAATATGACATTACATTGTTTATATAACGTACAACAATATAATGACATAATTACAATCACTAGTACATATAATTGTTAATTAATAATAAAAGCTGACATGTCTTATGAATTAATTTATATTTATAATACATTATTTATTTTAATTTCTTATTTATCCCGAATTTAGAGACAATTAATTGCTTTTGGTAAGTTATCCCTAAATTTCTACCTACCGTCTACAACTTATTATTTTTGATTTTAATGTTGTTCCTCATTTATTTTGGGTAGTTTAAACTTAACAATTTAATATTAGCATGTCGTATAATAAACTCTGTACAATAATTTAATAAAGTCAATTGTGAACAAGTGTTCAACAATGAATTTTAATGACAAACAATCGCAAGTTTAAATTATATTATTTTCAATTTTTGTCTGATTATTCCGGCTAATATCTGAAACGGCTGGAACGATTTTAACAGGACTTTCACTGAGAAATAGCTTATGTTATAAGGAGTAATAAAGGCTACTTTTATTTTAGAACCACAATTTGGGTTCAACGTCAAGTGTGTTTAACACTTCGAGCAAAGCCGCGGAGGGCAGCTAGTTAATTATAATTATCAATACTCTTTTAATTTAACTCCTCGAAGAAGCGAAGTCTAATATTCCCCAACATGAGAGTATAAAGAAATTAGATTTTGTATGCAAAGAATGTTCATATATAAGCAACACACCTCTTTCTCTTAGCTTGGTAGACAGAGACCATATCCTTCCATTCTCACACACATCTCTCACTGTATCTACTTTCATCGATCTCTTGATAAGAATATGATAAATGTAATAAAAGCGAAATAAGTAGTTAAGGAATATGATACTTGATGATATGTGCTCCTCTCTGGTTACCGTGATAGGGATGATGTGTGAAGATAAGAATGATATCAATTTTTTTCCTCTCGCGTTTGTTAAAGTTCAAAACTCAAAACATACCTAGTAAATTATCATATTAATATCCTCGTGACTCATTGAAAGATATTTTAATGCAATTGTGAGTAAAATAAACAACTAAGACATGTTCATTTACGTGACTGAAACAGGTGATTTAATGGCACATACACTTTTGTTTGCTTTTTGTGATTACCCCTTTTTATACCTTTTTCCTACATCAATCAAATATGGTTACAATCCACAATAATCATTGAGAGGCAAAAGATATATCGTCTAATGTCCAATGTATAAAGTAAATATTTAAAAAAAGTAAAATTCCATAAAATGTTGTTGCTGTAAATTAACAAATGTTTTGGTAACATAACATCAAATAGACAATAAATCGCGTACAAAATCCCTAGATGTAAGTGCTAATAAATATATTGGCACCGCCGCCAGCCACAGTGATTTTATTAATTCTATTCATTATCGGCGACACTGGTACTGAAAGTACTTCTTTGAAGCTCGTAGACAATTTAATGACGCTTTTAATTTCCACAGCACTATCAACAAACACAATTCCACAACTTATCACTGCACTATTACACTTTTCGGTTGCGTTTCCCACTGCAATCCAATTTACACTGCAATCCTTATTAATTGCTTGTTGAAAGGATCACTGTATAGGCGGCGGCGGCGGCAGCGCCAAACGTTTTTTGTGCGACGACAAAGACGATCATGCTATTAAACTATATAAAAACAAAAGATTCGAAACAAGAAATTTTGTTTTTAAATTAATTATGGAAGTGAAGGCCATAAAATAATAAATAAATAAATTATTAAGTCAATTTTAAGGGTTAATTTGTATCATATATAAAAATATGTGTAACGAACATAGGTAAGTCGATAAAATATATACACTCTTTTTAAAGTACAAACATATTTTTGTCATAGTCGTTTGTTATTAAAAACAATATTTACTTTAACCTGAAAGGTTATTTTCTTATCAGAGTAGAGAATACAGAGTCTAGTAGTTGTTAACATTAGGCGGATAATGCACTGATATTTTAGGTATTTTCTTTACTAAACAATTTTATCCTAATATACATAAACAATACACGAAATATATCAGTTTATGCGAAAAATCTGGATAAAAGAATTTAAAGTTTTATTTACAATGAAATCAGGCGACAGGATATTTTCAAAAAAGCTTAAAAATTGTATTCTAACAATTTAACTATGATATAAATATGATAAGTGTTTACACATGTAAATGATTCAACACACAAAGACGATCAGACAAATCATGTGTTAAACTCATAAAACTTACAGTTTTGTCGCCAATTCATTATACCAGCAGGTAAACGTCCTTACTTATCAAAAATCAAACTACTTACGAAAGATGGTATCGCGTGATGTTAGCTGGTGCTAGTGCAGAGTTCACGGAGGACGAAGAGCCGGAGTAGCCAGAACCGGCAGGAGACGAGCCAGCCGAAGGCGCGCCCGCGGTCGATGGTATCGCTGCCGGTTCGTAGTACTCTGTGGTGAGAGTCCTTTCGTCAAGCACATGCTCCGCATTGTGAGCCTTTGAAGCGGACTTGATATCCATAAAGGCCACTGTAGCGCAAAAACCGGTAACAGTCCCTCCGTTTGCACCTGCGTTCGCGTTTTCCATTCTACCCAATAACTTGACATTTTGGACTCGGCCATAGCTGCAAAGAAATGAACTGAGTTTTATAATACAAATAAATGATTTTACATATAACATAAAAATAAAAACCAAAAACAGGTAAAACATAATGGCAAAACATGTACTAATAAAAATATATAATAAAAATAAATGAACTAAATAATTAAAAAAAACGACTGAACTCAGTTTATTTGCTTTTTAATGGACCTCTTACTATGACTGATTATATTTTCCAGCTGTTCTTATAATGAACATTCAGAAGTAAATCAGTTCTGTATCTAAATTTACTAAGTAGCGTAGTAAGTAAAAATCACTATAGTTGTAATCTTTTATTTTTTCCAAAATAAACTTGGGTACAACAAATTCACAGACATAAATTTTAAGAAAATTTAAACAATTTGAAAAAGGGAACATGTAACAAAAATATCTCTCATTAATATTAAGTTTACTTATTTAACTGCCTGTAAAAGTGTAGGTCATAGGACAGAGGCCAATTTTATATACTAAAACTGTTTAGAGATTTGCCATAATTGTCACGATTAGCAAGCAGATTGGCAACTGTAGTACCAGACACCTTGCACTGTACACATTGCTGCTAGTCACCGGTGTGCTTAAATTTAAATGCCATTTACAAGGCACCCTTAATTGCTTCTTACTACACCTATGGGAAAAGATGGTATTATTCTTACATACCACAATTCATTTCTCATCATCCAAGTAATAAAAATAAAAATAAGATAAAAATAAAAATTGTAGTTCAATTCTTATGCGGTTTCTGTTAAGGCTTTGAAAATAAAAAGAAGAATGATATAATGTAAAAATTTCTTGGTGTTAGTTCAAATTATACACACAAAAATAAATTAAGTATTACATTTTAACTTAAAACAATAAAATTACATGTTATTTCATCGAACATTTAATAAAAATAAATAAAATGGACAAACTAAATACTAAATTAGTAGTAATTAAATTGCTATAGAGTTCAAGCTTTACCTCTTACTTTTCAAACCTTAGTTATTCATCTTATAATCTGAAGTTATGTTTTAATTTAGACATTTGTTTTTTAAACTTGTGCACTGATTAGTATTTTATGTATAAATTGAATTGAAAAATGGGTCAACTATTGACCCTAATTGTATTCACCGCAGCTCAATATATTTTTCAATTAACCTTTATAGAACCTATAGGGAAAGTACTTATTACTATGTGGTGTCTATCAATTTCATAAGAAATGTTATAAAAAGAAGAAAATGAAATATTGTCTTGTTTAAACCAACAGAAGATTTTCAAATCAAATAACTTATTATATATGTATCTATATACATAACATACATTACAGCCAAGAATTGTAATTGTTTAATCTACCACCATTTTAAAAGAAACTGTAGGTAACTACTAAGAAACTGTAGGTAGGTATTTTAACAAAAGAAACACAAAGTTGAACATAATTTAATTAGAAGTAATGAACTAACTCCCAGGGGTTACACTATCATTAATTTACTCGTTTATATTGTAATAACCCTGTTTCATGTACAGATAAAAAAATATGATATGATTTTTTTCAATATTTATATGCAAAAACTATTATATTGTTATGTATTTGGTTTAATGATAATTTGCAATGTGGTTTTATTTATTTAGTTATTTCAATGGTACCAAGTAGTTATAAAAAATTAACTTTCAGTCAAATAGAGTAAATAAAAAGAAATAATTTGCTATTTGCACATTCATTTATAATGTAAGTAGGCAAGTTCTTTAAATTGCGTCAATGGAGAAATACATATTTTTGTTTGTGGTAGTGAGCAATTTTCAGTAGGCATATTAAAAAATATTGAATTGTGTGGTGGTGGAACATAAACTCAACTACTGATTTTGATTTACAAGAGACCAGATTCAATCTCTGAAAATATTTATAAGCCTGAGGGGTGTATAAAATAGAATGAAATCGTAAGCATAAAGTAAGATAGCAGACTGTGAATAATGCCTAATTCTAGACTAAGGCATTCTTTTTAATATTTTTTATGACAGATTAGAGTGGTGTAATGCTGCTCTATTACGATTTATAGCTCTTCAAACACCATCAAAATAATATTCTTTTGAAACAAAAACTTCTGTAGCCATTAAGTTATTTTTGGTAGGGAAAAATCATACAGGTTTGCTTTACCTGTATGATTTTTCCCTACCAAAAATAATAGTTTGCTTTATTATATGCATTCATACTCTAACACTATGAGTGTTTGAATTATGTAATAATTGGAATTGTGAGGTTATGTTCACAGCTTTAAAAAAATTATTTTGTTTATAAAAAAATATTTTCAAGCAATTCCCTATAAAGGGGTAGGCCGAGGTTTAGTCTAGGCAATTAAGTACCTTTGACCCACCTTCCACCGAAGATATTTTCGGGACGTGACAGGTGGTGAGCCTCTAGCCGTCTTTATGTCCAAGTCAACAATATTATGCGTACATAAGTTTTTGAAAAACCCATTGGTACGAGCCTGCCCTCTGGGAATCGACCTCGGGTCTCCTTGACTCGAAATTCCGACCACCCTACCACTCGGCTATCGTGACTTGTGAAAATTTCATTATATTTGCGATAATCATTATTTGAATTGATTACTTGTAAAATCACTGTGTAATACAACAGTGAGTATTCAATATACTTATTTATTTACATACATAGAAAAATAAATAACAAATTAAAAATAATTAAATTTAAATAAATCAGAATATATTGGTATAAAATGAAAAAAGAATACATTTATTCCACTATTTTCACTTCTGTCGTTAGTTCTATGACTTACTCTGTTTTATTTTATTGTTAATTCTCAGTCGTGCAGATTTTCTCACGTTGTTTTTCCTTCATCGCCGGGCACGTGGTTCATCAGCATATTTAATATGAATGCAATCTTGTCCAAATGTTGGAAAATACACAATCTTCCACCACATAGATAAGCACACTCATTCCGGGACGTAAATACTCGCATGATTACCGGACACAATTCCCCAATATATATAAAAGTATTAACAATGATCTACACAACATAGGCACTAAATTTTTTAGTAGAGGGCAGGCTTCGTGTCTTCCCTTAAACAGGAGTGCGTGACGGAGCGCGCATGCGAACTCGTCCTTCTCACCCTGATGAAGGACCTCCGACATCGACGAAATAAGTCGGTAGCTACGCTAATTAGTCGTAAGTTTACCCGTTCTTAATTATTTATTTTTTGTTGAAAATCGAGGGTTGAGATCATATAAAGGATGAAATAAATGAAAGACCACAAATATTGACTGACAAGTGTAGTTTTGTATTATGTTTCATACTGAAATATATATTTTATATACATAATAAATTCATAATGGGCTACATACTATATTTTAATACTAGCTTCCATTCTGCGACTTCGTCCGTCTATATTTTAAGTATTTATATATATTATATTTATTTATCTTCACCACAATCCCTGACGGGGTAGCCAGAGAGAACAGATTGCCAAGTGTCACGATCCCTACATACTTCTTTCGCTTCTTTCAGATTCATCATCTTCTTCATATATGCACGTCTAGGTATCAGAGTACTCTTGACACTCCCCTCTTCGAGCAATTTGCTCACATGGTCTTCGAAAGTTAGTCTCGGTCTACCTCGACACCTTTTAATATTAACTTTCGCGCTATATATTTTCTTCACCATTCGGTCTTAACTCATTCGCTCAACCTGCCCAAACCATCGAAGCACGCCCTTATCAATTTTTGTGACAAGGTCATCTTTCAAACCTGCCATATTGCGAATCTCTTCGCTTCGCTTTCGGTCGGCCATGGTAAGGCCGCACATTTTACGAAGAGATCGCATCTCCACTGCATTCAACCTGCTTTTATGCTTCTTCTGGCAAACCCAGGTTTCGCTGCCATATAACAAAGTCGGTACCAACACTGCGTTATGTATTGCAAGGCGTGCACTTTTCACTACGCCTTGCCTTTTGACTAACGCAGTCAGGGCACCATTGACTTTGTTCCCGGCAGCGACACGCCTGTCCACATCTAAATCACATCTTCCATCCCGGCTAAACGCACTCCCAAGTATACAATTTCATACACAATTATACAATTTCATTCACCTGTTCTAGACATTCCTGATTTATCCAAATTTCGCACTTCGTTCTTTCTTCGTCCCTTTCAAATACCAGAACCTTACTGACTAATGCCTGCAGTTCTGCCTCTGATGGTGCAATAAGCACTGCATCATCAGCATACAGCAGACAATTTACTTTTAGTCACCCAATTTCACACCCAGCTATCTTTCAGCTTCTGTAAACAGCTGTCGAGATACAGTATGAACAGCCAGAAAGACATGACACAACCCTGTTTTACACCAGTTTGGACGCTAAACATGGGTGACAGGTCATGCCCTACCCGCACACAGGCTTTACAGTCACAGTAAAGTGACTGCACAGCCCTTAGCAATCGACCATCCACACCATACCCCGGCAACAGTTCCCACATTTTCTTCCTTACAACCTTATCAAATGCTTTCTCAAGATCCACAAAAGCACAGAAAATCTTCTGGTTAACAGCCAGAAGCTTCTCCGTGATCATGCGGAGAGAAAACATTTGATCCGTGCATCATCTTCCAGGTGCTTTCTCAAGATCCACAAAAGCAAAGAAAATCTTCTGGTTAGCAGCCAGAAGCTTCTCCGTGATCATGCGGAGAGAAAACATTTGATCCGTGCATCATCTTCCAGGTGTAAATCCACATTGTGCCTCCCATAGAAATCTTTCCGATTTCTCTTGCATTTTACGTGTCAAAACCTTGGAGTAAACTTTACTTGCTGAACTGTTTAAGCTGATCGCTCGATAGCACCCGCAGTCATAATGTGAACCTTTACCTTTATATAAAGGCACAATGACCGCAGATCGCCAATCATCCGGAACAGCCCAAGTTCGCCAGCACAAATTGCACAGCAGACGAAAGCTGTCCCAGACGCGAGGCCCACCATACTTCACCATTACAGCAGTAACTCTGTCTAATCCCGCAGCCCTACCCCATTTCAAACTTCTAATCGCACATTCAATCTCTTTCATACTTATATTTTAAGTAGTTTTTGTAAATGAGGAAATCAGAAACCTAATTACCAAATTATGTAAGTACAATTAAAAAAAATTCGACACACAGGATATATTCTCAAAATGTTGAACATGTCATTTATAATTTGTAATCTATAGTCTTCATATAAATTTTTATAAGTACAAGCTAAGAAATGACATGATTCCATAGACACTTTTAAACCCCAAATTACCCCTTTACCTTTAATTTCATCTTCAAATATCCGCAGGCTTGAAAGATTTTGTGATTAGTCAGTGTATGAATGAGTGATCTTTGGCTTTTGTAAATAAAAATATGTAATGAGTAGTAGTGTAATGAGTGATTTATTTCCAAAAGATCTTGCAGATCAGAAACGTTTAGTAAAAACTTTTTTGGTTCGACTTTTTTTTAACAATATACGGCACATTTACTGGTACCAATAGTAAAAATTAATATTCAATAAAAGGCAACCATCGTAAGTAACAAAGTAATCTGCAGTAAACTACATTTTGTAAACACAATATGAAAGAAACACTCCTTCACTTTAAAAAAAAATTCTCGGTTACACTCGCCCGTCCAATATAATAAACACAGTGTACACGATCTGATTCATTCGGATCAAATATTGCGAAAAAAATTAAATACACTTTAAAGATTTTCGGTATTTACCTTAAAACACCAAATACTCTACCTTTTAGCCTAATTGCAAGCTACACTTAAGAGGACTATTACAAAACATAGCCCTCGGGTTATAAGCATCGCGGAAGCCGGTACGTATGTATCAAACAAAGAAACAAACTTTAGGAAATTTTGTATATGAGCAATTAAATAAAATGTACAACCTAAGTCCGAATTTAAATAGTGAATTTAATCATATGGGTTATAAAATAAGACATCTTAATGGCGAAGATTAACATAAGCTAAGTTATCAATTTTGCTAAAATTATGTGAAAGGGCTCTTAACGAACACTCTTTATAGTTCAGTTGACCACTAGCATTTGAGGGGAGGGCACGTCTCTTTGCAGATCACGTAATTTCTGTATCGCGATCTTGTGTACACTTATAGCCTGCCGTTGCACAACAAAATGGATAAATTAATAGTTATAAGTTACAATACGTACAAAAGTTAAATTAATAGTTAGATTAATTTAACTTTAAAGAGAATTACTGTTTAATAATAAATCTAATTTTTAGTTATTACATCCTAACAAATTGAACACATAATAATGAATTAAATCCAAAATAATGTTATTAAATGGTTATAAAGTGGGATGTTAACGATGGCATCAAAATAAAAATCGTTTTTGGCTGATGGAAGAAAAATACAATAAATAAATATCTTCACGCAATTCCCAATACAGGGGTAGATAGAGGTCTATTCTAGACAATTAAGTCTCTTGGACCCACCTTCCACCGAAGATATTTTCGGGTTAACGTGACAGGTTGTGAGCTCGTTGCCGTCTTTATGTCCATGTCAACGATGTAATTCGTACATAAGTTTTTGAACAACCCATTGGTACGTGCCTGCCACCTGGGAATCGATCTCGGGTTCAGAACTCTCTATGCAATCCGCAATTAGGTGGTGCCATAGTATAACTTTTATACCAAGTAATAACTTTTATACTAGTAGATTCACATTAGTTTACACCCTTCCTACTCTTTGTTTATTATTATGAAATTTAGTCAAAATTAACTTACGACTAACCTTGAAATATTATTAATCTTTTACAAGTCTATCTATATAAATTAGAGTGTGAGATTTTAGAAGTTACACAGCAAATTATATAAAGACGTATCTCCAACTGAAAGAAAATCAGATTAAGATAGATCATGAACAAAGACCAGATCATGAAGCGTTTGTACTCCTCTTTCGTATTATATTTAATTTTAGTTTAATGTTTATATAATAATATAATTTTTATTTATGTTTATATAAGTAATTATTACATATCTTATCAGAATTCAGTTACACAGAATCTTGAGATAACGTAACGATAAATATAAACAAATTAAATTGCCGTGTGGTTACGATGTATACGACAAGGAATATATTACCCTTCAACCCGTGGGTGCCGAAAGCGACTAAGTGAAAAGCTTTGAAAACTCCAATTGCTAACGACAAATTGCGGAATAACGATCTCGTAAAATGCCAGATCAAAATTCAGCAGTCTCTGTGTAGAACACGGTTCGCCAATCCACTTGCCAAGTATAGTGATTATCACAAACCAACGATTGCGTGAGCGCATTACACGATGGGCATATTTTTAATTCTGACATAGCTAAAGAACTATGCACGTATACTCATTTGCAATTCTCAATTGAAATGTAAGAAAACCAA
Source organism: Sericinus montela (assembly GCA_029286605.1). Classification (NCBI taxonomy): domain Eukaryota; kingdom Metazoa; phylum Arthropoda; class Insecta; order Lepidoptera; family Papilionidae; genus Sericinus; species Sericinus montela. The sequence goes on from JAGSMR010000020.1 coordinate 5,560,295, forward strand.
ACTATTTTCAAAGCTTGATCACAGGTGATAAATTTAATCATAGAAAAGAATTTGGTTTTTAAATATAATTACGCTTGATCTAATCTAAAATCTGTAGCTATTCAGGATAGAACCAAGAGATTGGTTTGGGAAACGCTACCCGGGCAGGATCTGGTACAAAGCTAGTATTTATATTATACTATTAGTAAGATCAACATACGCGCAATGTGCATATGAACTTTCCAAATATACCCGATGAGGTTCAAATTACATGATTTAAGAAGGTTACCTTCCCGATACTTCTGTAGGAATAATCACCACAGATTTTATACCGTAAAAGTCTAGTATGTATCTTTTTTATTGATTCTGATTTGTATTCTCTCTCAATTTTTTAAATAAATTTATGATTTATCGTATTTATGCGAATACACCTTAGAAAAAAAACGAGTAGAATAGATTCTACGTGTAACCCGCAGTGACCTCTAAAGGAATGTTTAGGATTTTAAAAAAGCAATGAAATTCATTAAAATATTTTCATTTCAAAATAACACTATTAAATCTAATAGAAAAACAGTACGCATACAAGTATTCTTTGCATGTCATTAACATTGCAATGGGTCATCTTTTGTGGTAATAATTTTAAATACCAATAATCAAATTATGAATTGCAAAGTGCGAAATAAATGGTGCTATAATTTTTTTAATTTTATTAAAACGTATTTTCTCAGAAAACGTAAAAAAACTTCACGATAATGGAAGTAGACAGAGGTCAAGATACTTAAGTTCTTTCGACCGTCTTTCCACAGAAGGGAATTATTAATTTTTGGGACAACGTAAAGATGATGATCCGGTTGCAGTCCAAGCCGACGATATAAATCGTAAATAAGTTTTTAAAAATAAACCCATTGATATAGGCCTACCATTGAGAATCGAACTCGGGTCTCTTGACTCGAATTACGATCACCCAACCATTCGGCAACCGTGGCTTTTCTGAGATAACATTTATCCAGATTATTTATCTTCACTTTGAAGATACTACACTATCAAAATACAAAGAACATTGGAGTTCAATTCTCTTAGTAAATTCAGAAATACCACTTTAAAATTTTATACATTTAAGTATATACAAGAATTTTATGTATAATACAATATACAGAAATTTACATAGAGTAAGTAACTCCTTCATAGGTCGGTGTATACGCTTCTACAACAAAGTCCCGGTAAATATGCAAAGGCTGTCTATTAACAGGCTTAAGAAATTTATTAAATAAAAGCTTTATAGGAAGGGTTATTATAATATAAATGAATATATTAATTACAATAACCCCTGGGCATTCCCAGGTGATCGCTCCCAACCTATTTCTAGAAAATATCACATTATATTTGTATAATGTATTATATTGTTATAAATAGTGACCAAAAAAGAGGATACCTACGGAGTTTCTTTCGCTTGTTTCTTCTCCGTTAGAGGAACTTCATTATGAAACGGTGGTAGATTAAAAATGACGATCGATAAACGAATGTATGTTCTTATGACGATGAATAAATGATTTGATTTGATTACATATACAACAATAACAAAAAAATTTTCAAAGGTCACATAAGTAGCAAATTAAAGAAAAGCACTATTAAATTATTAAACATTCGTGTGACATTATTAATCAAATAATTAAAAAAACTAACACTAACCGGTCCGAAACTAGTCGGTACCTAACACTGATTATTTATACGTGAGTTCAGCCCTTTTTTATATTAAAAACCACTTAGTTGTTTGCATTTGAATATAATAAAATGTTAAAATTGAAAGCCTTCTTACATAAGCTTCCTACACAGTCGCATGAAAACTTAGTCAATTATAATTCGATCATCCATACATTCTCGTCTCATAATTGAGTTGTTTTACAATAATTAAGTTAAAAATTTAACATGAATTATTACTCTACGTACGTACATAGTTGTGAAACAATCCAGGCAAGTGTCCGCGCCCGGTTTGCGGCGCCCATCACCGAGCGTTTCCATGACGCGATGAAACAACAAAAAAAAAGCGACGTTGCCGCTCTTATAGAGCCTATCGAACAACATGCGGCGTTGCCGCTTTGTAGGAGGTTGTTCGACTTGTTCTACCTACAACTAGTCGCAGTGTTTTCTTTAGAATATACAGAGAATAATACACTGTCCTGCAGTTTTTCATGTATTTGATCTTCACACATTAAATAATGGGATATCTATATATTTATTTATAATTAAGTCCTTATAGTCGCCTTTCACCAAAGATTATTTTGGGCCAACGTGAAAGGCATGTTAATGTCTAAGTATCCAAAGCTAACGTACATATAAAAAAACCAGTATTTCGAACCCTCCTCGAGATTAATCTAGAGGCTCCCGATTTTAATTCCGATCACCCAACTATTCGGCTGTTGTCGCTTTGATTAATTCGATCGCGAATGTATACACGTGATGTATACTAAATTAGACACTATAGATATTATTACTTACAAAATACTTTTATGAAAAATGTTTACCGAAAAGTTAATCAAACCCCACTTTATCGTTTACTAGCTTCCGGCGACATCGACATCGTCCCTGCATGGACTATAAATGTAATTTTTGCAATTAAATAATCAGAAGCCTAATACAACCAACCGAATCATAAATACAACTTCAAAGATGATTTTCCTTTGCAAATTTTCTAAAACTTCTCAGGACATAACGTTGAACATTTTCTTCAACATATCATTTATAATGAATAGGAGCCTATACACTAACTAATTTTCACACTTATAAGCACATAAATGATCAAGTTTCTAACAAATTTTCACCTCCGATTCTACACATTGACGGTAGAAGTATCTTAAAATTCTTTCATAGCCGACGTGTCCTACTCCAATGGATTAGATAATTAGATACAGTGACTGAAATATTATTATGCCTACGTTGGTTATAACATACAACTTATTTAATGAATCTACGACAAACAAAATTTTGTTTAAAATTTTATCTAATATATAGGCTCATAATAGATAATTTATAATAATAACTGAATTTCGAACAGCTCAACATATTTTGTATTTTACAGATGGATAACGAGAAACTTAAGGCGACACCAAAGAATGATTAAAGCGGTCGATGTCTATTGCGACGTTGCCAACTCTACAACATGGCCGCGCCCGCCGCCGTGTTCGTTTCCGTGTGAAACGGACTCTACTGCGTCTGTGTGTCAAGCATCGACGTTGGACGCTAGCGGTGGCACTGGAACGACCGACGGCGAAGCGCAAACCGAAACGATCAGTGTAATGTAGAGAAAGGGAGAGAGATACACCGGCAGCAAGGCACGGTGACGTCAGTCTACTTTCTGAATAACCACATCGTATCGCAAGATATGTGTATAATATATGCTTGCAAGTGCTATCTACAACATAATTTTTAAATGGTGAACCGTGATGCTCGATACTTATATTTTGTACTTTTTAATAGGCATTAAAACTACTATACTTAACTCATTTGAGGCATTAAAATTTGAAATAGTCTAGCCAAAATTAGTCAAATATTCGATTTAAACTAACTTTAGTGGCTTGGACCAGGATTCACGTAGTGAGACTCTAATAACGTCATTCTAAACTAAATTTATTGTGGCGCGCCGTCCAGTTTTCTTTAAGATGGTGGAAGCGCACTATGGAAGTAACAACATGCGCTTTATACTTGTAAACAAGCGTTGCTTGTGAGGCACTTACTAACAACGAACTCATCACTCACATTCTGGATTTTTTTCTTTCTTACTAATCGCTTTTATTTTGAAATATGTTTTGCATAATCGAATTTTATTTGCTTCCTTCAAAAAGGTTTGTAAAAGCTGTCGCATGAGTTTACACAGATTGTGTTTGTTTACCTGTGTTCCTTACTTCTTCACGTTGCACGGTAAAACGGCTTTAAGTGGGAGTTTAGATTAAGAATGAAGATACCTTATATTATAACCACCTCATTTGATCGCGTATATGAATATATGTTGAAATTCATGTAAGTATTAAAATTTAACAAATAATTGCATTCTTAGGAAATGTTTCATAATATTCATCATAATAGCTTGGCTATGCAATGTTATTAAAAAGATCCTACATCAGAAAGTTCTGAGCAGCTGCTGTTTTATTTTCTTTACAAGGCAGGGGGTATTGCGGCGCCACAAAGTCGAATTGTATAAATCGGTCCGATGCGCAGTAGGAGTGAGGGTGTTCAATCCAGTCGGGTCGGTCGCCAAACCAGCCGCGACAGTACGGGTTGCCTGCGCAGGTCGATAGAGCGAGGCGTGGGTGGGGCCAAGGAATGCTGCACGGGGTGGTGGGTGCCCGTATTGTCACCATTTTAAAGTTGCATTACATCGTTTCGACAACTATATCATGTTAATTATCAAAAAAAAAAAATAAAAAAATTCGTGTTACAATAATTTTAATTGTTTATGAACTCTGGCATTGAGGTGAATTGCTCTGGTAAAAATTTATTAAAAATACTGAATGTCAAACTGAACAATTTTTAACTTCTAAATAAAATCATGTTTACATTATTTAAAAACAATTAAAAAAAAAATATAAAAAATATCTTCACGCAATTCCCAATGTCTATTTTTCTTTTTCTTTCCCAATGTCTACCCCTGTAGACAGAGGTCAAGTCTAGACAATTAAGTCCCTTTGACCCACCTTCCACCGAAGATATTTTCGGGACAACGGGACAGGTGGTGAGCCCGTCGCCGCCTTTATGTCCAAGCCAACGATGAAATTCGTACATAAGTTTTTTGAAAAACTCATTGGTACTTCCACTTGGGGATCGAACTCGGGTCTCTCGACTCGAAATTCCGAACAACCAACAACTCGGCTATCGTGACTTATTAAAAACAATTTAGCTATTCCAATTTAATAAATAAAATTATCTCTAATAACAAAAGATATTTAAAATTTATGTTGCTCTCCTGAGATCCTTGTGGGCAGAATTTCGACCCATTCTCAAAAAAGAATATCGTTAAGTTTCAAAACCTTAGGAATTCAGATTTTTTTATTTTTAACGCCCCCTCGATCACCTTCTCGGGTTGTTGGTAATTTTCAATAAGCTGAAAAGAATATTCTGGCCAAGTTTAATATACCTATAAGAGCTATAGTAGCAAAATGTGATTTTGTTTCATTAACTTATAATAATTATTTAGAAAAATACGTTCTTAGCTAACCTTTTCTCGGAATCCTCAAAAAGATCACATTGGTAGGCCAAATAACTTACCAAATACCTGAATCTATGGTTCCAGATATCCTTTATGGTATTATTATATTAAGATGTTCTTTATGAACCTAAATAGACTTGATGAGATAGGTGGAAATGTTCTATACACACATATGTACTAGCATTCGTAAACGACTATAAATAGCAACAACCTAATGACCAACTTCCATATCTATAACTTTAAAAAATATGTTTAAATATTATAATTAAAATTTTATTTTGAGTATAATCCGTTCTTAGTGAGTCCAAATCGCGAAATGAATAACTTTAAAATAAATTTTAAATGAATCGAGTATATAGATATAACAATTAAAGTGGTCTAGGTAGGCCGCATGAACTTGCGAGGATCTTGAGGAATTTGTTATAAAATAAATAAATAAATATAAATATCTTCACGCAATTCCCAATACAGGGGTAGACAGAGGTCTAGTCTAGACAATTAAGTCCCTTTGACCCACCTTCCACCGAAGATATTTTCGGGACAACGTGACAGGTGGTGAGCCCGTCGCCGCCTTTATGTCCAAGCCAACGATATAGTTCGTTCATAAGTTTTTGAAAAACCCATTGGTACGAGCCTGCCACTTGGGGATCGAACTCGGGTCTCTTGACTCGAAATTCCGACCACCTAACCACTCGGCTATCGTGACTTTGTTAGAACTGAAAAAAGTATTTCTGGATCGTGACACTATAATATATTATTAATTCATTATTATTTATTAATGTAAAAATATGGAAATGAGGACATTGAGATGCGGAATCCGGTAAAGGCACTTGAGTACTGTAAGGTCCAGCAAAGGCACTTGAGTTTCTAACGCGTAACGAAGACGTTAAAGAATTCTCATTAAGAAATGACTCATTCTTAAATTTCTCAATAACAAATTTATAAAATAAATATCTTCACGCAATTCCCAAGACAGGGGTAGATATAGTTCGAGCATAAGCTTTTGAAAAACCCATTGGTTCGACCCTGCCACCTGGGGATCGATCTCGAGTGTCTTGACTCGAAATTCCGACCACCTAACCACTCGGCTATCGTGACTTTGTTAGAACTGAAAAAGTATTTCTGGATCGTGACACTATAATATATTATTAATTCATTATTATTTATTAATGTAAAAATATGGAAATGAGGACATTGAGATGCGGAATCCGGTAAAGGCACTTGAGTACTGTAAGGTCCAGCAAAGGCACTTGAGTTTCTAACGCGTAACGAAGACGTTAAAGAATTCTCATTAAGAAATGACTCATTCTTAAATTTCTCAATAACAAATTTATAAAATAAATATCTTCACGCAATTCCCAAGACAGGGGTAGATATAGTTCGAGCATAAGCTTTTGAAAAACCCATTGGTTCGACCCTGCCACCTGGGGATCGATCTCGAGTGTCTTGACTCGAAATTCCGACAACCTAACCACTCGGCTATCGTGACTTTTAAAAAAAATAAAGATAACGAAAATGTAATTACTTTTTGTTAAAAAATATGCGCATGTGCATACAAACTGCGAGAGCGCAAAATGGATGTTCAATACATACGAATCTACACAATAATAGCTATGTTAAAATGTATGAGGTGATGTTGTAGCTACTATATAATAATATAAATCGTCAGGGCACGTACAAAACATGCGGCGTTGCCGTACTTCTCGCCGCTGCGGCAAAGCGCCACTACTTATCCAAGGCGAACAGTCGCGAGGTGTGTCGTTTCGATAGATAAACTTGCCAGTTACTCAAATACAAACCAGTTCTATTTCACAAGTAAAATACAAGTATTTTTGGTAAGAAATATGTTACCACCTAATTAATAAAAGAAAGTAATAAAATACTTAACTATTATTTCAAATAATAGAGTAGTAATAGTACGTTATTCTGTTTTATTTTAAATATTAGGTTAGGTATTACTCAATGTAACAATAACCAAACAAAGCAAAAGTTCTACGAGAACCGATAAGTAGCAATAACCATATTTTTAAAATAATTGTGTGTGTGTTTGTTATTTGATGTTTTTTTTATCAAAAAATATAAAGCTAAAAATATATTAAAAAAATAACACCTCAGCAGTGTATTTTCGCCCGAATCGAGTTCATCGACCCAACTGCGCCGCTCCGCCCGCGCGTTTGTTGCTTCTGGAGCGCGACATTGCAAAATGCTCGTGTAGCAACGACTAACTGTTTTATACTTGATAATTTATTTTAAATAATCTTATTTTTTATTCAGGTACCTCCCCGGAAAATGATTCTCTTTAACTAGCTGTCTTCGAGTTTAGTCCCCATGTCTCCACGTCACAAAATAAAATAGTGGAACCCGAATAAAATCTAGGATTCTCTGACAATTTATGATTTTTTTTTTTTTTTTTTTTTTTTTACAGAAAAGGGAGGCAAACGAGCAGGTGGCTCACGTGATGGTAAGTGATTACCGCCGCTCATGAACACCCGCAATACCAGAGGCTTAGCAGATGCGTTGCCTCCCCCAGAATTAGGGGGAGGGGTAGTATGGGCTACCGGTTACCTGCACACACCAGACAAAACGCAGAAGTTTGTTAGACTTCTACTTCACGCCAGTATTCTGTGAGGTCGTGGTACTTCCCCGGTCAAGCCGGCCCATTCATGCATCAACAAAGCTGATGCGTGGCTCTACCACTGTATATATAAATTTATTTATCATGTATATATAAATTTAGTTGCTTGTGTATATCAAGATCATCATATTATAAGCCAAGACAACAATAGAAGTACATGATGAAAGAGGTGATATTCAAAGGGCTTATAAACATTGAAGAATTTTCTTGCAGTTTATTCAATTTTATGTGCACAAGAATTATTGTAGGAGTAACTCCCAGGCATAGTACAGAACTTTCAAAAGATTATACAATTTCTTTCCCTTTAGAACAGAACTGAGGTAGACCAGAGGTCTAGTCGTTGTGACCCATCTTTTACCAAAGCATATTTGGCACAATGTGAAAGGTAGTGAGACCATAACTGTATTAATATTCTAATATTATAGATATCTTTGAACTTTGTTGGTTTTAAAGAAAGCATAACGCTTTCTTTTAGGTGTACCAATACGGAGGAAAAACAAGTTAAAATAAGACAAATAATTTCTTAAATAGTAAATAGGGCAATTTGTTGCCCAATGGGCAATGCAGAGGGTATTTTGTGATCATTTGATAAAGTAGCAGTAAAGTTTTTTGAAGCATCAATAGCCTAATAATATGCGTAAGGGTGTGGACCTGCCCGTATGGTGTGCTGTACGATGTTACGAAACATAACATCGCAGATTTGAGCGCGCCATTCAGCTACTGTCGTGAACCACTCCAGACCCAACATTGTAGTTCAGTTAACAGGAATATTAGATATGTTATTTAACATTGCTAGTAATTGTTAAAAAAAATATCTTCCCACACTTTAGCAACACTAAGGTGACTTTTAACTTCTTTCAACTCACTTTTAACTGAGGCCTATTTGACAATATGATTGGTGGTGAGATTATCACCGTTTTAGTGTCAAGTCAACCATAAAACATGCAAATTTAAACAGATAAATATTCAGATATACATTTATACATCCTTACTCGAGTCACACATATTCATATTCATCATTCAAATGTTTGTCTCTAGTGGGGTTCAAAACGCCTATTTATATTCATATTGATCATTATGAATCATAACTGAAGATAATTGAATTGATTGGAAGAAAAGAGTGTGACTCTTTTCTCAAATTGGCTACAAAACTGATGCATTTTTATTGATTTATAAATTATAAAATACGTACAGTATCCTAGGCTTTTAGTGAATAAAAAAATATATCTTCACGCAATTCCCAATACAGGGGTAGACAGAGGTCGAGTCTAGACAATTAAGTCCCTTCAACCCACCTCCGAAGATATTTTCGGGACAACGTGACAGGTGGTGAGCCCGTCGCCGTCTTTATGTCCAAGCCAACAATATTCATACATAAGTTTTTGAAAAACCCAATGGTACGAGCCTACCAACTGGGGATCGAACTCGGGTCTATTGACTCGAAATTCCGACCTCCCAACCACTCGGCTATTATGACTGAATCAAATATATGAAAAATTTAATGAATCAACTGACACTGGCCGGATGATTTCGACATTTATTCTCAACTTATAAAGTATAGTTATATGTATAAGGTAAGGTTATAATAAGAAATAGAATAGAATATGAAATATTCTTTTTAATACTGTTTGTTTTATATTGTATCTTTATATTTAGCCGTTCTGTCACTACTAGTCAGTAAGTGACAAATGTTAAATGGTAAGATGAGAAATATTATAAAAAAACAAATCTAATCTGTTTGTGTGTAAAAATATATATATTTATATATATATATATATATATATATATATATATATATACATATATATATATACATATATATATATATATACATATACATATACATATACATATGCATATACATATACATATACATATACATATACATATACATATACATATACATATACATATACATATACATATACATATACATATACATATACATATACATATACATATACATATACATATACATATACATATATATATATATATATATATATATATATATATATATATCTCACATAAAAATACCACCAGCCATTATCAAATACCATCTTTTATGTTGCTTAATTGAGCGGTTAATTGCGTTATTTGCTTGGATAACTGACAATCTGCAGCATCATATATAGGGACAGTCAGATTTGTAGACTATTGTTTGTATAGGGAATCTTTATCTTATCTTGTTTCAATATATGAAAGTTGATATAACAATTAATAATTAATGTAACTAACTATAAAATGTAAATATTTTCTTCAGTTATTCAAAAGAATACTGTTAGGCAATGTTCAGACACATAGAATAAATTAGTGTTGGTGGCTGTTATGATTATGGCTAACAAATTATTATTAAACATGGGTTTCTAATAATAGAGTTGTTTACTTTTTTCATCAAAGTAGTTTGAATGAATTTTATTGGACTCTTACTGACCCATAGTGTAGTGTATATGGTTAATTCTTATACATATCAAACAGTACGTAGTACATACATATTTGTGATCATATTATAAAAATCAATAACATATCTGTAAAAATTAAAATTTTGTTTTATCATTCAATGTGAAGTATTCCATTCCAATTTTCTAATAATTTAGAAAGAAAAGTACACACCTCTGGAGGAAAATTAAGTTTTTAGGATTAATTTGCTTCTTGATTTTAAGGTCTGTGTTAATAAACTCTCAAAAATTACTGACACATACTGAAGATCTGATCACTAACTTAAAAACTGATTCCCCAAAATTCCAAGAAAAAAATGTTCACCTTGGAATTAAGTTTTCTTCAGTATGTTCAGTATTATTATCTTTTAATATTAAATCTTCATCCATAATTCCTGATGGTTTTGCCAGTACATGAATATAGATTTTTTCTATACTAAATGTAAAGTTTATCATTTCTTTAAGAAAGGAACTTGACTCTGGCATCATGGTACAGAAGGAAGTGATGGTTCTAACTTCTAATATTATTTATATTAGCACAGTATACTCATGTTATTTTATAAATACATCAAATAAAACATTTCATATTCTTTCTAGTGTTTTATTTATACCGAATATATAAAATAGAAAATCAAAAATAATTCTTAAGAGATGCTCTAGCATAAAAGCTTATTGTCAATATCATTACTATTTTTATATTAATTGGCAGATTTCTTGTGTCCAATTACTATTCTAACCACCTATGTAGTTTTAAATTAGTTTGTATTGTAAAAATTGTTCTTCAATTTTAAGTTTAAAAAAAAAAATAAAAAATTTTAAGTTTAATAATATTATATGTAAACTAGGGATTGGGAAGTGTTGAATATGTTAAAACTTGTTTTAGCAGTATTCTTAAACCACTGGGAATCTGGTACATTAATTACAACCAGGGATTATAGAAAAAATAAAAGACATTAGTGACATACCATTGCATTTGAATATAACTAGGGGGTGGTAGTTATGATATTTCCAATATTGTTAGCTTTAGAAATTACATAACTTCCAATACTTGGAAACAAATCTGTATACTTATTCAATTTAAAAAAGAATTACACAAATCAGTTGGATACAACAGTTTAACATACTTGTATTTTTAAACATAAGAAATGTATGGGGAAAATATCTTTTGAGTATAATTTGAGAAGAGTGAAAGATGATTTCCAATGCTTGATGAAAAATATGGACCAATAACTTTCCTCATATATAAACTCATTTTGGATAGTCTTTTTTGAGTATAAAGATAAAGTTGATATGAACAAATAGTGTTACGACATTAGGGTATATTTGAAGAGAATCTTTTTTAGCCAAGGTAGTGAATTGGCCATAAGGGATTCATTCCCTCATCTAGTAGAAGTTGGGAAGAAGAAGCGCCACTTCTTCCTTTGCTTCTTAGTTGCTCCTACTCTGTCAAGATCTAACCTAAAAAGTTTATCTTCTGACATGTGTATCTGGTTTCACACACTTATTGTGTATGTGCCATTTTTTCTTTTTTCTATTTCTCCATATCATCATAATCTCAGGGATCATTTAGTTCAGTATCTAAACAACTTACTTTTTTATATTGATATTTTTCACATGCATTATTTTTATTAACACTAATCAATCTTGGTTAATTTTTTTATCAAAATGTTTTAATTATTAATAATTAAAAATGTGTATTGACAGAATTATAGTACACATATAAAAGAATTCAAGCCTGATGTTTTAAACTGTCCCTTGGCATACCAACTTACTATGTGTCTGGTCATGTCATAAGGTTTGTATGAAAAGTTTGTTTTAGGTAAAAAAAGTTATTCAACATTGTTGACAATTAAAAAGGAGATACTAGAATTATAGTAAAGTATCCCTTTCTGTCATTTAAAAAAGGGATTACAATTTTAATCATAGAATAATTAGAAACAACATTCCTCTGTGTTGTTATCATTTATATAAAAAAATAAAACCGTATCAGAAAGATCACATTTGCTCATACACAACTTTGCCCACAAATTGAACTTGAAATTTTAACAAATTGAAATTTTAACAAAATGTCAAAATAGCTGTGTTGCGAACTTAGGCTTTATCTTATCTGCCACTAAATTTTAACTTTTTTATCCTCTCCCTGCTTATTATTTTCCAACAATAAATAAGACAATCCCATTTTTTTTTAAATAATAAAAAATGCTATGGGATGAGTATAAGATATCTAGGAATAGATAAAATATTTTTATGAAAACAAAGCCTTACATAATTTACTTATTTATTTACTACCATGATTTATTAATTGTATTCCTTCAATCTATTAATTTGATATTTTATGAAATGACTTATGCACAAACAAAGTTGGTTAGGAGACACTAGAGGAAATAAGTTTAGTGGTTTATTCTAGATACTATGGAGACCAATATTAAATAAATATTATTGACCATAAAGGAGACAGCAAGGTTTAGGTAAAAAAATTGTTTTTGAAAAAATATCAGAGGAAAAAAACATGTTTTTATTGTGGATGTTGAAAGTAAATCTTAAGTGAGAATGTAGTATAAGCAGGATACAACAGCTAGCATCAAACTTGTAAGTATTTATTTCATACCATAACATATGTAATATTTTTATTTAAAGTATCAAAGATCTCTTAAATATCTGAAAAATAGAAAGAGGCAATGTGGAGAAATAATAACTAATTCAAATGACAGATTAACTTAGTAACAGCCTGTAAATGCACATTTGCACAATAGCATTTTCTCTTAGGAAAGATTTGCTATACTATTTGCCCTATGCCATACAACAACAATTGATAAGAAGAAAGGTGGTGGTAAATTCTTACTCTGATACAACACAGCACCAGGACTGATTGAAATACTCAATGCCCTATTTTTTCCTTTAATAAAGTAATTTAAAATAAATATATATATTACCACAACTCATAATGATTTCTTGACTATCATAGTCAGTCAGAGGTAACATAGTCAAGAAATCATTATGCTTGTGATTTTGCCACAATATTGTAGTAGATATAGAGAAAAAGAATGTTTAAACTAAAAAATCAATACTACTTTTACTGATACTAAACCTCCTAAAGTAAATGTTAACACAACCAGCTTCTGTCAATTTAAACTAAGATAAAATAGATAGCCAATGAAATAGCTTTGGTAACCAGATATAATGAAAGAAAGGTATGAAAATATAAGAAATGCTAGGGGACAATAGCATTATAATATAAAAGCATTGCCTTCAATTCAAATTTAAAAAAATAAGAAAATTGATTATATTGAACAGCTAAGCAGACAGCTTAGTGATGAGAGAGAAAAGATTTCATGAATTCTTTTAATATAAGCTTTAGTGTAGTATTTTAGACTGACAATAAACTAATCTAAACAAATACATTTGTACATTTAGTCACTTCATTTTCATTTGTTTATTAAACAAAACTAAATAAATGTTTAAATAAAAGTAATGAATCTTTTGCAATGTAAAAAAATAGTTAAATGTGTAACAATTTGTCTGAATCTAGAGAATTAAATTCCAGGAATTTAAATATAACAAACCATAATCTTAATACTTGAATAAAATTCACAAAAAGTCAACATAAATTAACTACTGGTAAAAGAGGTCGAGAACTAGGACCGCATTCGAGTATAAAACTTCTTCCGGTGCTTCCGTGATTGATCCGCATGACAAAAGTATCTACACTTTTCTTTGGTATATATTTGAGTGTCTTGCGTTAACCTAACTATAGCAAATAACGTTAAAAAACTACAACTAAAACTCGTATACTATTGCGAGTTATATATATAATAGTATATATAATAGTACGTTTAAGTAATAGCTACTGGATAAATAATACGTTTTTGTTTTCAGAACCATGTCAGTATAATATATGCCAACATACATTTATTACACAATTCAATAAGAACATTATTGCAGCGTTTACGCAATTAGACTATAATGAAGAAACGACACAATGGTTAACAGTAAAATAGATTCTTGATCAGCAGGGTATTACATTACGTTACGTTTTAAAATTATCGACATAATACTCAGGGCGTCACAGACATCGAAATATGCGCTTGTGCACATGCGAAGCAAACGCTCAGGGTATGTTTAATAAGTACTATAGATGTCTGTATCCAGAACATGTATGTAAATAGTTCTTGTACTAAATTACTTAATTGTGGAAGTTGGGGTTCAAATAAAATTCAGTCATTTAGCTACGACAGTTCTGTATACCAATGGAAGAAATACGTAAGCTAAATATGATGATGCGTAGGTGACGAAGTCGAAGCAAGACTTAAAAAGAGCTATATAAATATGAGCCTTGCTCTTGATTGCTACAGCTTTATGATTAGTGCTAAACAATAGTGATTAATAAAAATATACCCTTCGTTTATTATATTTTTTTGTATATCAAAAAGTAAATCTTCATCTAGAAACATCACATAAATGAAAAACAATTAAAACTTTACCGTTTAAAGTGCTCTCTTATTCGATCTTCACGTATGTTATCGGGTAAATTTCCAACCCACAGGTGCCGAGTCTCTCTAACCATTTTGCTTCGAACTCCACATTAGGAATCATTACCCGTTCGCGTCACTACGTGGCAAAAATCAATTTTGCACACCACGGTGCTGAACACATTTTGATTTTAATCACTTATTATTTCCATAAGCATCATAACGATCACACAAGTTGCACTTTTCGTTAAAAAAAAACACTGTTTCACTTCACAACATTCGAAAATTCTCCACAAAACACACTTCACTATAAACACACTACGTAATAGACGCGAGCGTACTCTATGCAGCTCTCGAATTGACAGTGAAGCCAGCTTCGACGCGAGTTTGCCGATAAGCTCCGCCTTCTGACCGCTGCCGCGCAAAGTGGACTAGGGTTCCCAGCGAAAAAATGTAAAATTCATATTCGACTTTAATGTTTTAAGTTCGTTTTAGCTCTGAACATTGTACTTCTTAGATAATATAATTACTTAAAAGAAACTTCTGAACAGAAGTTCACCGTTTTTTGTTTTCAATGTATAGACAGAATACCATATTGATAGAAATTTAGAAAAGAGTTAAAACGGAAATGGCTTTTAAATTTTAATTAGATGTCTTGTGTATCAACAAATTAAAAATCTTACATAAACATGTACTTCAAACTTATTTAATTGTAAAACAAATGCGCTCCGCTGGCCAGCTTACCCTACAAATGTCCCGTCTCTTTCGTCCATTGATATTGCTTTCCTATTCCAACCTGTACCGCGTATGTTTAGTGTGGCAAATGAAATAAATACTGCATTTGTGAGGGACCGAATTTCAGTTCGCAGAATGATAGGTAATTACAAAGAAATAAAATAATTATAAATAAATAAAAGCTTACCTTGCGACTTCGCGTTTGCGTTGTTGGTGTTGGTATATGTGAAGTAGTGGTTGTGGTGCATCGAAAAAAATTGGAAAATGAATCTGTTGGAGGGGGGGTGGTGCACTTCTTCTCTTTGGACCAGATAACATACGTTTTCTATTTTATTTTTGAATGCGTAATGATGTGTAATTGTTAAAATAAATAAACGAAGACATCCTTACTCCAATTCCAAAGAGTGTGGCTATAGCACTTGTGCTATAGAATCAGATAAATGCAGATACCACAAACGTCCATGTTCGAGACAATACATAATAAGTAATTTTCTACATTTACTCCGTAAGGGAATCGAGCCCGTGACCTTGAAAACCGGCTTATGCACCATTCGACCAAGGAGATCAACGCTGGAATATATGTATGTAGTGGTTGGTCTCTCCTACCTAGACATAAAACACGAGACTTTCAACTTTTGACAGTAATAAAATAATTGATTTTGAATGTACTAAATGCTTGTTTAAGGTTAAACTCAACTTCGATCGTTCTTTATGCCTATATTGAAGCACGCTACTGAATGAGATGATATTTTGGCCCGTTTATTCTGTGAAGGAGTTTTTATAATCCTAAGAAAAAATAAAATTAATTTAATTTTTGAACTAATCAATGTCTTATTCATGAAAAATTAAGAATTAAGATTAGACACTGTAATATTTTATTATATATGACATGTTCATCTATAAATATGGTTTGGAGTCAGCGTAAGAATTTACAACGGCTTTTCTTCCTGTAAGTGTCATAATAGATGACTAAGGAAACACCTTAAAAATTGAATAGGCTATCGACAGATAGCGGAATAGCCATCACAAACATACTAAACCGAAATCTAGCAAACCGGTGACAGCTGCAGAGTCTACTGCTATGAGGTGTGAGGTGTCTGGTATTGCTACTGACCACTCTCGGCAAGTGAATTTTTGAAGTTATACATCGGTTTTTTAATATAAAAATACAGAGGGACACTCTTGGGACAAATTGTCAGACTGGTTAGGTCCAACTTCTACCCAGAGGTCAATCGGCGAATCTCACTAGGTTGGGCAGCGTTTGGGAATCTGCGCTACATCTTCTCGTCGAATATACCTTAAAATTATGACATATGGATCCGAGACGTGACCGTGGCCGAAGAAAGGTTGTAGTGGTAACCTCGTACAGGCAAATGCACTGAGGACGACTCCGTAAGATGGAGCGACGACCTGTATAATGTTGCGGGGAGTCGTTGGATGCAGCTAGCATACATTACGGGACGTCTGTTACGGGAGACGCCCGGGCCCCACATCGTTTCCTATATATGGCCTTATGCACAGACGGGCCATAGCAACACTTAATCTAGCGGAGGCACGGTGCTTACATCTCTTAGCGAGATGCTGCCAGTTTTGTCACTTAAGCTGTCATGTCAGTGGGCGGTGAAGTCGTCACTACCCTACGCCACAATAATATTCATATAATTTATAAAATTATTATTATATTATCCATTTGTTACTTTACCTCATTTTATATCTTGTTTTCAACTTCTTTTATAGAAATAACTACTGGCTATTTTATGTTTTTGTCCAAATAATAAACCCATATGTGTAAGCACGGTGTATAGTTACATAGTAACGTTTAGAATTATAAATATGTCTAGGCACTGTCTGTTTTCCAAATAGATTACAATAAAATAAATGATATCATTGCTCGCCTAGTAGTGCTCGGCACCTTGTGAACGCGTATTGGCGTTCCTGCTGTTTGATGGCATCCAGCGACGAACCTGAGCAGCCATTTCCGCCAGTTTTAGATATTAAAGTAGGGAAGCGAGCCAAGACTGTTGCCGCTTCAAAAGATACCGTGCATTATAGTCGAGCGATACGTATGGTCATTCGTTTTATTGGCATCTTACATACCTATGTAACCTAGCAAAAATAATACCGATTTATGAAGATAGCTTAAAATATATCCGAATGAAATCACTTTCCTGTCGCAGAAAGCTGCTTGAGGCTATGAGCTCCGCCTTCTGACCGCTGCCGCGCAAAGTGAGGCTATATATTCTTTATAAGGCTATATATTCTTTATAAACTAGTCAATGGTTCCATTGATGTTACCTACATGTTATCGCTACCGAATATTTAAACAGAAGATTACCCAAACACTTGAAATATACTCCCTTTGTTAAAAAGATTAATAAGGAATTATAACGCTCTTCGCAATTTAATAAAATTGTGATTTGAAAGAAAGAAAGAAAGAAAGAAGAAAGAAAGAAAATTTATTTGTTGCCTCTTTTACCGGAACAAAAAAAAACATTATTGAAATCACAGATGTACAAAAAGAAATAAAAATCAATTAAAAAAAAAAACAAAATGAGTGTGACAATAGAATAAGAGTGCCTTAACTAAAAAAAAACATACAAATTAATAATAATAAAATTAAAGAAAAAAAAAATAATTTTTAAACAAAGAATATTACATTAGCGACATTCCAGTACAGCAACAAAAGGGTCTGCGCTCAGTATAAGTTGCGGGTGGACACAACACTGATTTTCAGCGCAGCCCGATTTGCACCTGTAATTGGAGTGACTCTTACCTATCTTTGTAATTATGTTGACTGTTATACTATTTATGATAGTGTGTGTTCACTTTGTTGGTGCACCTTTTTAAAAAAAGTAAATAAATCAATATTGACTTATGTACCGATTTGTTACTATGAAAATAAATAAAAAAATATATAAAATAAAATATCTTCACGCAACTCCCTATACAAGGGTAGACAGTCATCATAAACAGTATTAAAAATACCACCAACTATTTACTAAAATACTATATTAAATACATCTTCACGCAATTTCCAATACAGGGGTAGACAGAGGGGTATACAGGGGTATAGAGTAGTCTAGACAATTAAGTCCCTTTGACCCACCTTCCACCGAAGATATTTTCGGGACAATGTGACAGATGGTGAGCCCGTCGCCGTCTTTATGACCAAGATATAATGGTTAGGCCCATATATAGGTAGGTTAGGACCCATCTGGAATGAAGTCTGTGATCACATTCTAAGTTAAGTTGACGGTAGCCGAAGGTAGCAATGACAGCGGGACATTCAAGACCTCAGTCCCCCCGTGACCGCGGATGCCGTAAAGCATCCAAAACGTCGGGAAATAAAAATAGTTTGTAAAAACTAATTAAAAACGCGATAAAATCCGAAAATCGTTTCATTTAAAATGGATTTTCCGATTAAGTTCTCTGTCAAAGTTGAACTTATATACTCCTTTCATTCGGCATGCATTGAAAGGCCACGTCTCGGATCCATATGTCATAATTTTGAGGTATACCCAACGAGAAGACTTAACGCAGTTTCCCAAACGCTGCCCAACCGAGTGGGATTCGCCGATTGACCTCTGGGTCGAAGTTGGACCTAACCAGTCTGACAATTTGTCCCAACAGTGTCCCTCTGTATTTTTATATTAATAAACCGATGTATAACTTCAAAAATTCACTTGCCGAGCGTGGTCAGTAGCAATACCAGACACCTCACACCTCATAGCAGTAGACTCTGTAGCTGTCGCCGGTTTGCTAGATTTCGGTTTAGTATTTTTGTGATGGCTATTCCGCTATCTGTCGATAGCCTATTGAATTTTTAAGGCGTTTCCTTAGTCATCTATTATGACACTTATAGGAAGAAAAGAGGTTCTAAATTCTTACGCTAACTCCAAACCATATTTATAGATGAACATGTCATATATAAGAAAATATTACTGTGTCTAATCTTAATTCTTAATATTTACATTTATTGATTAATTTAATTAATTAAAATAAAATGATTTAATTCTTAATATTTCATTGATTAGTTCAAAAGTTAAATTAATTTTATTTTTCTTAGGATTATAAAAACTCCTTCACAGAATTAACGGGCCAAAATATCATCTCATTCAGTAGCGTGCTTCAATATAGGCATAAAGAACGATCGAAGTTGAGTTTAACCTTAAACAAGCATTTAGTACATTCAAAATCAATTATTTTATTACTGTCAAAAGTTGAAAGTCTCGTGTTTTATGTCTAGGTAGGAGAGACCAACCAGTACATACATATATTCCAGCGTTGATCTCCTTGGTCGAATGGTGCATAAGCCGGTTTTCAAGGTCACGGGCTCTTTTTTTCGATGCACCACAACCATCACTACACATATACCAACACCAACAACGCAAACGCGATGTCGCAACGCAAGCTTTTATTTATTTGTAATTACCTATCATTCTGCGAACTGAAACTCGGTCCCTCACACATGCAGTATTTATTTCATTTGCCACACTAAACATACGCGGTACTGGTTAGAAGTTGGACCTACCCAGTCTGAAAATTTGTCCCAGGTATACCTATTCGTTGACAACTTCGACAACCGGCATTGGTCTGACATGGATATTAGATTAGACATGATCTTCGTCTTGTCAATTTTCATCTTAAGACCAGTCGAACCATCGAAGGTGTGTTATATTATCGCCGTTGATGTTAATCCCGCATCCTTTCCTGTTCAGCAGCTTGAAGACATCTTCCAATGCAGCGGAGAAGAGTTTCAGGGATAATACATCACTCTGTCTGAGGCCTTTCTGCAGTTGAATGGGTTTCGTGCTCTAGTTCTGTATTCGGATACACATTGAGGCCTGTTAATATTTGTAATGTCAAATAATACAAATTGAAGAACACTTGGCCCCATTTGCAAGCACATCAGTAAACTGCTAGAAGTACTAATAAGTAACAAGTTTACATAAGAAAGATATTCTTTGCTTTTTTGGATTTTTGAAGGTTTAATTAAAAAAATTACCGTAATGAATTTTTGTTTCTACAAATCACTTAAGGGTGATCACCGCATTCTCGACAGTTACTGTTATTAACGTATTACAGAACAGGCGCATATACCATCCCATAAACGAGTTACGCGTACTTACTCTATGGAGTCTTATAACTTATCAGTATTTTTACTGATTACATACTGTACATTAATCAATATGTGTGTGGGGGGGGGGGAGGGTTCAGTGTAAAGCTAAAACCAAGTTTGTGGGGTCGCCATCCTTGTCCACAGCCGCCGTCTTGAAAATAGGGGTTGAAATGGTTTATACGTTATATCTCTTATACTATTTGTCTGATAAAAAAAATTATTAATTTTTTCTTGCAATTTAAATTCTCTACCACTTTAGTCGAGTAACTTTTTGTCGTAGAACTATAGATATAAAAGTAATAAGCGAAAATATTCAAAAATGCGAGTAAAAAAAATATATTTTTCAATATAACTTTTTTTTTAATTATTTTACTAAAAAATGATATCAGACCATTTTTGTAGATAGTTTTTTTAGGAACAACTTTTACACGCAACATTTTTACATTAGTAAGTTAAGTTAATAGCTAAGGTTTTAAAGCGCTCCGAAGTGAGTACTATTATTCAGTACTATTAACTATACATATATTATATGTGTGTACTAATAATGTGACATCATTTATTGTGTTTTTTTGTTATTGTAATTAATTAATATGTAATATAAATAAATAATTAATTATTAACTCTTTTCCCCACCACCCACGAGGTAGAGTGAATTCACACTTTCTGAATTAAATATCAGTGAACGAACAATGGAAGCACACTGCAGAACATTTCAGCCCTGCTTTTCGACATCCACACATCGCTCCACAATTTAATTTGCATTTGCAAAAGATCAATTTTAGGAGCTCAGGGCATGCTGGAGGTTTAGAGTTCTGCACAGGCATCAATATTTTTCCACATTTTTTCCAGTCCCAGTCTTCAGGATCATTATAATTACCAAGCCACGACTGGACCTGATGGTAGACGCGTAAAGTATAAAAGCGAGCTGTGTCTTGTGTTGGACGAAGTGAAGATAAGTTAAATGTACTTTTTGTCACTGCCTTGGCGATTTGTTTTAATCTTAGGCTGTCAAGAGAATTATCATCTGTATTACCGACGTATAAAGAGATAAAAAAGCATTCACCAATTACAGTAACCAAAACAGCGTCAACTCTTTTGTTGAGAAACACAGCCGTTCCACTTGCAAACTCTAAATGTTTATCCAGGATTTTCACAAATTTCTTTTTACCGATATTGTAAAGACCTGTAGTTGTATCGCATCCTAAAAAAGCATGAAGAAATAGCAAGTTACCCGCAATGACTTCTCCGTATATAAAACATGACGCACAATATAATTGTTATGTTGCTCGTCCTTTGATGATTTAAAAAAATACATTTGCTTGTTTTCTACCAAGTGCTGCGAGCAATATCAGTATGTCAATATCTTCAGCTACAATAGTAACGCTATTGAATGGAGAAGCAGCAAGAACAGAGCAAACTATAAGAGTGTCTGCATCTGATTCTGCATGGTCAACCCATTTCCGAGAATACAGTTTTAAGAAGTATAATAAAGTTAGATTTGTTCTTCTCATTACCAAAAAAATTCTCTTGTGTTAACATCGGTATGGTGTACTTGTCAAATTTTACTTCTGTCGACTGGTGTTTTTTCGTGCGGCGCAAACGCTCCCAAGACTTCTTCCCTGCAACAACAAGGTCGTCTGAGTCACACACAATGCTTGCAGAGAGCCCGAAGTGTGCTTGTACTTCTTTGACATATTTAGTAGTTATATCATTACATTACAATAGCCAATAGCCACGCGATAGTGCAAGTCACGATAGCCAAGTAGTTGGATGGTCGGAATTTCGAGTCAAAAGACCCGAGTTCGATCCCCAGATGTCAGGCTAGTATCAATGCGTTTTTCAAAAACTTATGTACGAATTACATCGTTGGCTTGGATATAAAGACGGCGACGGGCTCACCACCTGTCACGTTGTCCCGAAAATATCTTCGGTGGAAGGTGGGTCCAAGGAACATAATTGTCTAGACTAGACCTCTGTATACTTCTGTATAGGCAATTGCGGGAAGATATTTTATTTTTCATTTTTTTATTACATTATGTATATGAGTACACACGTATAATATATGTATAGTTAAGAGTACTGAAAAATAGTACTCAGTTCGTAAAAATGTTGTGTATAAAAATTGATCCTATAATAATAATAAATATCTTCACGCAATTCCCAATACATGGGTAGACAGAGGTCAAGACTAGACAATTAAGTCCCTTTGACCCACCTTCCACCGAAGATATTTTCGGGACAACGTGACAGGTGGTGAGCCCGTTGCCGCCTTTATGTCCAAGCCAACGACGAAATTCGTACATAAGTTTTTGAAAAACTCATTGGTACTGCCACCTGGGGATCGAACTCGGGTCTCTCGACTCGAAATTCCGACCACCCAACAACTCGGCTATCGTGACTTCTTGGTCCTCAAAAACGAAATACAAAAATGGTCTGACATAATTTTTTAGTAAAATGATAAAAAAAGTTATATCGAAAAATATTTTTTTTTTCATGACTTTTTGAACATTTTCGCTTATTACCTTTTTATTTATAGTTCCACGACAAAAGTTACTCGACCAAAGTTGTAGAGAATTTAATTTGCAACAAAAACGTAAACAATTATTTTATCAGATAAATAGTATAAGAGATATAGCGTATAAACCATTTCAACCCCTATTTTCAAGATGGCGGCCGTGGGACAAGGGTAGCTACCCCAAAAACATGATTTTAGGTTTATACTGACGCCCCCTACACATCAAAAAAATAAAATTGCTTTCTCTAAAAACGCAAGGTAAGGCCTAGAAAATGTAACATTTTAATGGACTATCGATGTACTTAAAAATAAAAGGCCCGAAAAGAAAGGATACCACTCATAACGTTACCTCGATTTTTAACGATACCGCCGTACAATTGAAATAGCGTTACCCAATTTTTAATGATATTTCAAGCCCTTAATATTTAAAATTCTTGAGATTTTTAGTGTCCGAGTTACATAACAACGCCGCTCTAGAAGTTACATGAAGTTGCATGAGAGATAATCTCATAAAGAGAATGGTAAATTATATATACCTAGTCAGGTCATAAATTCTGTCACATGTTTAACCTAAAATAATTAAAACAAGTTTATTCACTATGTAACCATTTATATACCAAAATGAACTTAACAAAACATAGATTCTTATGACACTAAAGTTTATTTAAAATGACCTCCGTGATTTTGAATACAGGCCTTCAATCTGTGCGGCCAGTCGTCTATCGCAGCACGAACGAGTTCCATGACAATGCCGATATTATGGCTTATGGCTGCCTTAATCAAGGATGTCTTGAGTGACTTCAAATTGGGATAAGGCTTGGAGCACGCCTTTTCTTCCAAGTGTTGCCATATCTTGTAATTTAACGGATTCAATTCTGGACTGGAGGAGGGCCAGTCTTCGTGCCCGATGAAGTCGATTTCACGCGCCGCCAGCCAGTCTTGAGTGCTCTTCGCTCTATGAGCTGGCGCCGAATCTTGTTAGAATATCTAGTGCCTTTTAATGAACATGGTATGAGAAACAGATTCCACAAGGTTCGTCAGGAGTGTATTTTGATACACAACTGCATTCGTTTTTACACCTTTCTCGCAAACACGTACCTCTGTTAAGCCCCAATAAGAAACTCCCAACCATACCATGAGCGAGGATGGAAAATGACCTCGTTGGATACGCGGAATACGGTTGCTCGCTTCTTCACTACTGTGTGCGTACACATTATCATTTTGTTTGTTGTAGCTCTCTTCTACGGTAAATAAACTTTCACCCGAAAAAAGAATTTCCCGATATTTTTTTCCCGCGTACCGCTTAAACAAAGCGCGGCATCTCTCCAGTCTCAGGTGCATTAGACGAGCATTCAAACAATGTCCTGTTTTTCTTCGATATGCCCGAAGCCCTAAGTCTTCATTTAACACCCTTTTCACCGTTGTTCTGCTTAACCTCATCTGAAGGGCCAACAGTTTCTGCTTACGTTTGGGATTTCATTGAATTCGAGTCTTCATTGTATTGTTTGATGGTACGATAAACGAATCTTTTGGTTATATTCAAATGTTTCAGTATGTCAAAAACTTGAATTAGCGCATATATATATATATATATATATATATATATATATATATATATATATATATATATATATATATATATATATATATATATATATATATATATATATATATATATATATCGTACCAATGTATTACAATGATACAATGTATCGACGCAAGTAGCGTCCCACACAAGAGCTTTGCCTCTCTCCCAAGGGACTAAAGTCAAGCCGTCGGGTCTCTTACCATCCTCCCTAAATATTCCACAAGGCTCTAAAACCGAGGGAATATTTTTGGAAACAAGAGCACTTCGGATGATTTCATTCAAGGAACCATGAAGAGACTGTCTGCTGGCTCTTTTTTGGCATGAAAGTCCTTGGAGGCCTAACTCGTCGACGTCGCTGCCACAAGGACATCGATGTGTTTGACAAATCGATGCTCTCAATCGTTTTCCTACAGCTATTCGTAAACTTTCGTTATTCAGTAAAGTACAAAGGTCACTAATAACAAGCACCTCCCTTAAATGTCAAATTAATATATTTGTACAGTTGGTAAACACACTATGGGGTTAAGTTGGTAAGAAGTTGGATTGAAATAAATATCTTCACGCCATTCCCAATACAGGGGTAGGCAGAGGTTTAGACAATTAATTCATTTCGACCCACCTTCCATTGAAGATATTTTTAGGGACAACAGGTGGAAAGCTCTTCGCCGTTTTTTTATGTTCAAGCCAATGATATATATCGTACATAAGTTTCTGAAAAATCCATTGGTAAGCGCCTGGGGATCGAACTCGGGTCTCTTGACTCGAATTCCGATGACCCAACCACTCGGCTATCGTGACTTATTAAAGAGTTGGATTTCGTAGTATAATTATACTATTTGTACCCATATTTCATAGTAAGTCGTATATAGTAGCGTCAAGCTACTATACTACGCTACAATATCATAAATTAATATTCGGGTCGACCTATTACTATTATTGGCGAGTCCTCTTACTTTTTAATATTGACCCCACAATATCGTTAATTTCTGTACGTACAGCAACACAAAATCATGCAACAACAAGGTAGGCTGGAATTGATTTTTTACTATCTCACTGGTTTGGCAGAAATTTTTTTATGAAATAGACTTGCAACTTGTCTCCCTGCTACTCTCTTGCGGTGCTATAAGAGAAAGTATGTCTAATAATTATTATGCCGTCTGCTATGCTACCTCGTGTCAATGTTAAGGACGAAAGTCCGATTCGTGAATTAGCCGAAAATGTCTTCTTGCCTATTTGCCTATTATTTGATTATTTACCTTTATAATTTTATTTGTATAGTTTGATTGCCTTTAAAATTTCGTAAATTTTTTAATATAAACTTAATGAAATAAAACGTAACAAACGAATGCAATTTTATTTCAATTCAAGTAAAAACGTTAAATACGAAACGTTATAGTAACGGCATAAAAGAAACGTTTCATGTTTTGAAATCGTATAATATAATAAACTATAAACATCAAACGTGGTATAGTTTTGGCAAATAGTACAATTTTAATTTCTATGTACAATATTTTTTGTACGTCTGTATCCAACCCTCTTGTTAAGAGAACATCTAACGAATTCACAATGCAAGGACAAGAATCTATATTTTAAGTGCCGACTCTTATTTATGTAGTGATTATATGCTCTTTGACACTTTTTGTTATTAACTCTTTGGTCGTGGTTATATTCAGTTAGACCAGAGAGAATATAATCACTTCGTTATACAATAAATATATAACTGGTTTGATGGACCCTAGCCTTACTTATAATACAGGAAGACTGTAATAAAATAAATAAAGATTTGAAATATTGAAATGTTAGCAATATCGGTGAAGACGCTAAGAAGTAGTTATAACGGTTACATAAAGACATTCAAATATTTATATTCTCAAAATGTTGACAATGTTACAATAACTCTTAGTGACAATTGTGTACAAAAATTGAAGCAATTATGCGAAGGAAATACTAATTTCTTACGGTTGTGCGTGGAGGGTGGAGGATGTTCAGGATTTCAATACAAATTTCATTTAGATGATAAAGTTGCAGATGATGATAGGTCAGTTTATAAATTCGCTAATTGACTTACCAATTGTTCTTGTTTTTGTTACTTTATCATTAAGAAATATATTTTTTCTACTGTTTTATGTATGTTTTGGCTCATAAATGGTAATATATGCACATGTCAGTGTGTGTTGCACAGTGACATGTCCATATATCTTAGAGCAACAAGCAATTTTCTATTTATTGCATAATCGCTAAGCATATCACAGTTTTTACGTAAATTATTAAGTATTTCATTATTTTACTTTTGCACATCATGATTGGTTACAGACTAATATATGCAATTTTTCTTGTATTTGTTGTATATTAATGAACAGAACATAAAAGGGAGCAATGTCCACAAGTGCATATTTATTCAGATTATTGAAAAAGTTATAATGACAGCAAAAGCGAAATGTAAATTGAGATTCTGGTTAGAACAGAAGATATTCCAAGCCAGTTTAACTTACAATATAAGTTTATTATACAATTTTTCTTCTGGATGTTTCTATGTATTAATTATCTATTGCTACTAATCTTTGTTGCAGAATATTTGAAAGAGATGGTGTCAAGGTAGTTGTTGATGAGACATCACTTGACTACATAAAGGGATCAACAATTGATTATCATACAGAGCTTATAAGATCAGCGTTTAGGGTAGTACAAAATCCTAATGCAGATGTGGGTTGTTCTTGTGGAGCTAGTTTTTCTATTAAAATTGATTAAATATAAGAATTAGTCTACAATTTAGTATCAGTAAATAGTTATTTTTTATATTTATTTATCCACAAATTAATGTAGAAAGGCAATGCAACTAAATGATTAATCATTTTGGTAAAGAAAAAAAAAAAAAAAAAAAAAGGCATTTGGATGCAAGTGGCAAATTTTTTGTAGCAATTGATTGGCTGTGAAGAAGGAAGATCGTATATAAAAAATATTTATTGTGTATTATTAATTATTATACATATTTTAGAATTATAAGAAAAAGACAAGTAATACATTTATAATAATTTATTATTGGCTTTTAATTTTTTTTAATTCCTCCTGCATTTCCCAATATTTGTGTAGACAGAGGTCATGTCAATTAAGTCATGACTACACACCTTTCACTGAAGCTTTGAAGGGATAATGCAACTTGTTGTAAGCCTAATACCATCTTAGTGTCCAAGGAAATGATACAATACAGTTACATAGATATATGTATATTTACATAGCTGTTCTCAATCTCTAAACAACAAGGATTCATATTCATCACATAAATGTTTGCTCTTACTGGAATTAAAATTTTGCAATCCTCAACATGTAGGCATAGGTTGGTACACAACTAAGCAAGTATTTTGCATGTGGGCAGGCAGCATTTGATTATTGGAGCCAATTAAACTCTTCCAGGTAACTCAATAAACCCATAAAGTTATTGGTGACCTTGGGAGTGGCGGAAAGGCTTGGCCCTATGGACCATCGATCTGCATACCACATTTAGTTGATGTTCATAAAAGGCAGCCACAAGCTTTGGTGGATTGTGGATGGATGGTATGTGTAACAGGAATTTCAGTATAGTAATGTATTTATGGTGGCCCAAATTGATGTTCAATGTCTTATTGGCTGACATAACTAAACTACTGAAAAAATTAAAAATTGTTTCATAAATACAAATGTAAAGATTGAATTATGATGAGATGATCATAAATTAGAAATATTCAGATGAAAGTACTCTACACCATTCAAAAGAAAAATAAAGAATTTGAGTGTGTTCTTATCATTGCTGCCGATTGTATAATAAAACCTAGTGCTTTATAGGCTTTTGTACACCTGCTGTTAATATATCAAAGAGCTGTTGCATATTGTACAACACTGAATATTTATAAACCCCATCCTTTGATATCAGTTGATTCCACAATGAATAGTTGGATTGGAAAGTAGAAGGCTTACACAAAAAGAACAAAAAATTATTGGACACATTAAGATCTAGACGGTTATGGTTACAGTCGTCTAGGAACTTGAGCAGATTGTCATGGAAAAGAAGTGCTTGGCTGTTATTGTTAACTTGGAGAACTCGTCGAAATGTATCCTTTTTAAGAGGGCTTGTAACCATTTAGGACTACTGATTTAGTATAGTTCTCAACATAAGACAAAAACCAGTGGTACAGGCTGCTCCTTATTTCTTTCATTTATTTTGCTGAACAGTAATGATTGATTTGATTTGTTTTGTCTCAATATTAAATAAGTTACCAAGGTGTTTGTCACAAAGATAAACATTAGTACAATTATGAAATATGATCAATCCGAATAAGCAAAATTTTGACACAGTGACATCCCTTAGCTGCACTCTGCCACATAGATCTATATTCGGTATAAAAATAGATCGCGACGAAAGATCTGATAACGATTAAAGTTAAAGATTTCGTCGTTCACTATTCTATGACGGATGGATGCAATTTCCATCCCAAGAAATGATATCATGTCCCTTTTAGTAATGCTCATTTTTAAGTATAACAGTTGTAGTACCTAGACGCCTGAAGTTTCGATATCAGGTACTAAGCTTCGAATTGATATTTTTTATGGCTTAAGAAAATGACAGAAATGTTAACTACCTAAAGATAGAGATATCTGGAAGATATTAATTCTAATTCCTGTGAAAGTAAGCAAAGCACTGAGAGTTAGCGTGAAAAAGTGTTCAATATACGTTTGTGTTAGGGGATTAGACAAGAAAAAGAGGACTACTGAAAATGTTGTGTCTTTTGGGAAAGAATTGCTCTCTATACTGTTGGTCGATTTCCATTAAGTGATCGTGAGAGAAGCAGTGAAGCATAGAAGCGAAGCTGTCAGTGGTTACAAAGCACCGAAATTAATGTTGCTAAAATGTTTATCAATAAGATAATTAGTAGATTCGGCCTTCTTTTCAAAATTCATTGTGATCCCACCTGTATTTGATCAATTGATTTTTTTTAATTTCTATTTTTTTTAATAACAAAAAGTTGAGCATAACTTATATGCTTTAATAAATTCAATAAAAATCCTTCAGATTGGTAAAAGAAATGAGTCATCTGTATTTCAATAACTTTGCAAGCTGGCTAGAACTAGGCGCGAAGAAATCCACGCTGCCCAGTCATTAATTGAATGTTTTAATCAAACCTTAGAATGTCACTTAGTTAAAGTAGTTCGTCTGTAATTCGGTTAGATTAAATTGTATTCGGCGAAATCGGATTGGGACGAGTATGTGAGTATAATAATGAATATATATGAATGTGTATGTAAGGAGTATGTGTCTTATAAAGTACTGTGGTCCGTGAAAGCAAATAATTTCTCCTGCGTATACAATTTCGGCTTCCCATTGATTTACATTATGGATGTAACCATCCGTTACATCTAGATTCTTAACAGATTAAGCTGGCGATTAAAAAGAGATGATGCCTTCAAAGAAGTTATTTTATTCTAGTTTCCACATGATTATGTGAAAAAGTCTGTTGTAATATGTTGTGTGAAAAAGTCTTTATTCTGAAACATTCTATTCAGTATTAGCACTACCTGGTACCTAGAACTCCAGTTTTGGAACATTCTTGCTAGTTCTATAAAATGGTAGCCCAAGCCTTTTTGTAGGATTTGATCAAATATCAAGGTATTAATATACGTATCAGATTAACTCGTTTTAATAAATAAGATTCCCTTTAATAAGTGGTTGACTTATTCTCTGCCTAGGTGTTATCTGGATCATTATCACACTTTTGCCGTAGGCGCCTTTGGTTACAGTAGCTAACACTAGGTGTACTAGAAGGTTAGGGCTTCCCAAACATTTACTATATGTGTAACACTGATATTGACTTTAAGTGGGTTTGTATTTATAACTATATATCAACTGGCTGGGGTCATTAAAAAGCCACATAGTAAGTATATTTTCATAGATATTATAGTATATTTATATATCGTCCATTATTCAAATCAATAACTCTTGTAAGTTAATGTTGTTTTAATTTTAAGGAATCATTATGTTTTCCACATAAAATTCATAATATTTAAAATTCATAATTTTCTTATAATGATAATTATTATGAGAATGTATTTATTATATTTGTGATTGTGAAACATTAATCGTTGCCCAAACATTCTCTAGCTTGGGTGTCGGTAAAACTATCTTTGGTTCATTCTTTGTAGAGGAATTGGCAGCAGATCTGTAACAAAATTTTTTTATAAATGACTAAGAAATAAATACAGAATATAAGAGAAAAATACGATGTAGCCATAGTTTTAAGTTACGAGTACAATTACGAGTTTTTTAACCTTTTGCCATACATGAAATTGTATATTGGTATTCGAATTTTACTGAAAGGTCTGACATGTTTTGGTGTATGAAGCAAACAAAAGTAATTTATTGTGAAAAACCATAAACTTAACATGCAATATTAGGAGTAAATAACTAAAATGAACTTGTTTTATACCCGCAACATGCTCAGGTTGTCTCCGGAGTATCCGTACTTGCCATTTTTTATTTTAGTTTCAGTTACGTAGGTACAATGCTTTGAAATGATAAAAACAATATGTTTAACAATATTAACTACATTAATTACTTTATATTAATTATAATAAATTTAACCATATGCTATGTAAAGTAAAAAGTATACTACGAAATAGTTTTCACTGTATGCTAACCATTAATGAATCTGGAAAATACGTAAAACAATTAACGTTTTGAAAACGGTAAAAGATTTTTAGTTAGAGGTCCATCATCATCATCGGTTCAATAGTGTATGCCAGAAAGAAACCGCCAAGTATGTACGCCAAATAGGCAGAGGCAGGTAAAAAATACATAGGTAGCCTACCGGTCTGCGGGTAATGCAACCAATGTGCTTAACGATTTTTGAAAACTAGGAAAATTTTATATGTGGAAAGATTAGTAATATTTGGATTTCTTTTAAAACTTACTGCTGCAATTCCGCATTGAAAGAAATGTTTTCGTTGACTTTTTTGACGTTATGCGGCGAATACCGGTTGTAGAAGCCCCATATACTGTTCATTAATTTGCTGTTGTATTTCAGCGGCGTCAATTCTGTAACTGCGAATAATATATTTCATTATTTTACTCATAATTATGGTAGACCGATAAGTTTGTAGAAGTGATATCAAGCAGTTCATCTGACGGATGGGTGTTAATATATTGATTATACGATAATGAATTTATGTAAATGTTTATGTATATAATTTTTTTTACTGTTAGCTTGGACTAAGACGGCGATAGGCTCACCACCTGTCATAATGAATACACCTGTAAAAATGAGCTTCGGGAAATAGTTGGACTAATGGACATTGACATTGAGACATCTCTCTCGACTTCTCTCTATCCTAGTATTGTGAAAATGTCTAAAGATACAAATGAATAAAAAAATACTCTTGTCATTTTTGTTGATTACATGTTATTATTAGAAAACGATACATGATATGATTTCAAAACAATGTGCAATGTAAATATTTTTTAAACTAGTGGAGTGTAAGTGTTTTTGATTATTCTGAACAGGTTCTCTGAACATTTCCGTATGTTACATGTTGGCATTTACCATTTTTGTACATTAAATTTATATGAGTGCTTTAAATTAATTTCGGTATCTCAAGTATGTGTTTTTCTACTAATTTGTCACGCTTGCACTGCATTCTCCGATCCGGGCGAGTACATAAGCTGTACTAGTCACACAGTGACGGCGAGCAACTTCTCTAGGTCAAAAGTATCGGTATTGCGTTCATCAAATTGTTCACCTGCGTAATTAATATGAGCACACACAAGCTCACGAGTTACCAAACAGGTTGCTTAATCTTCTGACCATCTTCAGAAAATGAAGCCATTCCACGCTTTTATCAAAATAAAATATATTTTTTATTTACACTATTATTAATTTATATTTATTGAATTTTGTAACACTATTCTTAATTTAAATTTATTTTCTATTTTTTAGTTCGGTTTTCATAAAAAGCATGTTTTTTTAGTTTTTTTAAACTATTATTTATTATGTGTTCCGTTTGATGTCCGAAGTCCCTTATGAGAGAGTACATCGTTTTTTTCCATGTTTAGCCGCTAGATGTCGCTACTACCGCTACTTGACTTCCTACAAAACGCCCTCTATACCTGTAAGCTAGTTGGAGGGGCTACAAGCCGCCACATTTTTGATCAATGTTGCGTCGTTTTTCAAACCGTGTAGTCGCTTATTGCTATTATTATTAAAAGTGATTTCTACATAATAATAGTTTACAATTATTAGTTGTGTTAATTGTTTGCCGTTAATTCACTTTAAGAAAATGATTGATGAAAATATCTCGCCTTCGGATGTATCAAAATTTATTAATAGTGCTAAAGATTCTACATCAAGTGATAAGGAGTCTTCAGATACTTCAGAGGAGGGACCATCGCCGAGGAAACGAGGTCGTTACGCCCCTGAAACCAATACTCAGGAATTGGATCAGAGATTTAATGTTTTATCGCAGAATTTGGTGAGTTATGTTAATAATATATTACGAGCTAGCAATAGTACAGCAAATCAATCGAAGACACCAGTTTCTAATACGATGATACCTAACTTGTCGAAAATCATTGCGTGTACTAGTAGAAACAAAGAACCGAACGATAACATTTCGCTCGAAACTTTTTTACGCCTACCGCCATCATTAGGAGAAAAAATTAACATTTCTATATACCTAGCGCTTTACCTGAGCGTGTTAGTAAAATAATTTCAATGCAAAGATTTGATTCCGTGGATTGGAATTCAGTACGGTATACGGATGTACAAAAGAAATACGTATCATTTCCCGCCTTCTCTGAACTGAAGGTCAACGAAGAACTACGTAAGCTCGAGGATACATACCTATAAAATGGTTTCAAATGGAGCGCAGTTTCGCAACTTTGTCGAATGCCTTTCTTGCACAAAATGAGTCTATCAATTTAGCCTTGCAAAATTTAGTAGATTGGTCCACGCAGTCGGATGTACAACTTTCCCCTACATCAATTTGTAGTAAATTGATTGAATTGTTTGGCGAAGCCTCTAGTTATAAGAACACTTCTCAAGATATTTTACAAATTATTTGTGGCAAACGAGCCGAAGTTTTGGAACATCGGAGACGGGCATTGCTTAAGGGACTAAAAAGTAAATACGTACGTGAAGATATTACTAAAATTCCGCTCTCTGCAGATTACATGTTTAGCCCCCTCTGTTTTATCCAACTACATACAAAAAATAGGGGGAGTAGACAAGTTGGAGAAGCAAAGTAGTACTCATCCGCTACGAGCAAAGTCACCTGAGCCTTCCACGTCCTTTCATAATAAGAGATTTCGTGGGCCCAATCTTCTTGAGAACAATCTTCAAGAACGAGAGGGGGGGGGGGGAGGAGGCAAAGGTAACAGGCGGGCAGATGTTCGCCGAAAATGACTCACCGGTTTTCTCGGGAGGATGTCTAACACATTATCAACGGGTCTGGGCCCAATTAAATCCAGCCAAAGCAATAATGAAATTGATTTCTGGTGCTCGAATACCATTCAATTAAACTCCTCCACTAATATTGCCGACAATAAACATTTTAAGGAAGTACCAAACACCAGTTTCGCCAGAAATGTCTTCAGAGATTCTGTCGATGCTGCAACATCACATATTAGAACCAGCGCCTCGAACTCCATCTTTTATCTCGCCAATGTTTTTAATTCTTTCCATTGTAAAGACAATGGAAAGAATCGAGTTATTTTCAATTTAAAATCTCTGAACAATTACATGAAAACGAAGCATTTTCGTCTGTTCCATCATTACAAAATACCCAAGTTCTTACAGCCCGGCGACTGGATGGTAAAACTGGACGCTTACTACCATTTAAGCATAAAACGAGAGTACAGATGCTTCCTACGTATCAGTTTCGAGGAAAAATTTCTACATATGACGTGTCTACCGTTTGGTCTAGCCACGGCGCCGAGAATGTTCGCGTCAATAACGAACTGGACGGCAGAAGTTCTTCGGGCTATGGGTTTTCGGCTAGTAGTGTATTTAGACGATTACCTCCTAGTGAACAAGTCCCAAACGGTGCTCAAAGAGCAAGTTCGCACTGCGATCAGATTTTTGAGCAGTTTAGGTTGGTGTGTCAACCACGAGAAATCGATTACAACAACGACGAAAGTAATAGATTTCTTAGGCATAATATGGGACACACAACACAACACAAAGTCTCTGCCGAAAGATAAAATAGGCAAAATCCGCCAGAGCTTATTAACTCTCCTCGCTGTCGGCAGTTGGAACCTCAAGCAGGCTCAACGCCTCTTAGGTCATATCAACTTTGCAACTTTCATCACCCATCGGGGAAGTTCGCATTGCCGCACGTTACAGCGACACAGCAGTACTCTGCGCAAAACTCCGCGTATACAGCAGATATTCTCGGAGACGGTACGCTTGGAGATGGAATGGTGGTTAAAGAATATTACAAAAAAGCATTTGATTCATCCAAAACGCCTACCAACTCACTATATCGTCACAGATGCATCGGATGTCCAGTGGGGAGCAGTAGTAAACAATGTCAAGATACAAGGGTCTTGGAATTATCACCAAAACAGCTGGCACTGCAATTTAAAGGAAATGTATGCTATAATATCGGCAATATCAAGACAAGCCAAACAGTTAAAAAACTCTCGAGTAGTTGTACAGAGCGACAACAAGACCGTAATATATTACATAAAAAACGAAGGAGGCACTCGATCTCAACGTCTCTTAAAACTAACCAAAGAATTATTCACTCTGGTGGATTGCCTGAATGTTATATTGCACCCTCACTACCTTCCGGGAGTGTACAAAACGGAGGCCGATCAACTCTCTCGCAATCGCGACGGCTCCGAATGGCACCTAAAACGAGAGGCAACTCGAGATATATTCGCTCTTCTGGGCACCTCAGAAAACAGACTCCTTGTCGCACAGACAATCAAGCTGGACCTTGTTAAGCTCGCCTCACTCGAATATAGATCCTGTTTTTTGGATTAGATCTTTGATTAGAAAATCAGCCCCGATTCGCGGTTTAGTTGCTAATTTATTTATTTCAATTAGATCTCCGCCTAGACCTGCTACCCCAACTATGATTGGTGGGTGAGTGAAGCGAGTTCTTTCCCATGCGAATATACAGGCTTCACCTGGCAGCTGTAGATCAGCAGTATCGTCTTTAAATTAGTTAGAGAATTATCCAATTAACGAAATTTTAGAGAAAGCAAATTGGCAACATGCAGGTACATTTAGGAAGTTTTATCTCAAGCCACTTGATAATTTAATTAATAGTGACGAGATAACACACAAATCCCTTTCGAAGTATTTTCCATAAATTAGTTATCATAATTAATTTATGGAAAATTAATAAAGTAATTTTAACCTTTACCTTAATTATTTAATTGTAAGGTACAATTATTACGTCTGTGATTAAATGATTTGTTCTAATATCTATTAAACTTGTATCACATCACATTGTTGCGTTATTTACAATCCACCAGGAGATAACAAACAGGTCTCTCATAAGGGACTTCGGACGTCAAACGGAACACATAATATAAAATTTTACCTACCAATAAAATTGTTATTATGTTTCCAAAGACGTCCGAAGTCCCAGTGATGTCTTCCTGGTGTTCACCTAAATCATTATGAGCCGAACAATGATCAAAAATGTGGCGGCTTGTAACCCCTCCCACTAGCTTACAGGTATAGAGGGCGCTTTGTAGGAAGTCAAGTAGCGGAAGTAGCGACATCTAGCGGCTAAACACGGTGAACTATCTCATAAGGGACTTCGGACGTCTTTGGAAACATAATAACAGTTTTATTGGTAGGTAAAATTTTATATTTTTTACTTTCTAGTTTTTTTTTTATCAAATTAGTGTATTGTCATCGGTCCTCGATAAATCTACAAAGTTTGAATAAAATCTGGCCGTTTAAAGTGGGTCAAAATCGCGCCGAATGAAGTCGGTTACAAACCTACAAGTGAAGCTAATATAAAGCGTGTAAAAAAAGAAGGCTGTAATGTAGCCTTTAGAATAAGTCTTCTTAGAATATTTTCTTAGAATCTTTTAGAATCGTTATTCTAACAGTTTTAATAGAAAGAAGATTAAAAATGAAGTTTTATTTTAACGTAGAGAGAGCTTAGTTAACATAGTGTATTTAAAATGCAAACGAAATAGGTAAACGTTATTGATGCCTGTCTTCCACTAAGAAGGGTTCTCGTTCTTATTTCAAAAGAATTTATGTATTCAATAACCATGCTCAAATTATTATTTACTAAAAGCCAGGTTCTCTAACCTTTTTTATCAACATAGGTAAGGCTTCGAACTGGGGATCTTCAGCTAAATCTGGTATGCTAGCTGACAACTAAGAAATGTGGTCTAGGAATGTATAAGTATTTCCTCAAATTAATGTATAATTATAATATGAACCTACCGAATGATAACTTATTTGGTAATGGGTACCTACTCTTTTGGTATCTATGAACAGATTACGACAAACCAAACATTAAATTGACGTTAAACAATAGCTTTTATTATACGACAGAGACAACAAACTATTCTGGTCGCTTCAATTGTAATCAGTCTGTTTATTTTATTTAGGTATGTAATAATCGTAAACCAGAAGGCAATGTATTCAAGTTATAAAAAAACTGCATAAATTGGAATATAAAACTAGTTAATCTTACTGTTAGTGTTGAAAAATTTTGATGATGGATTCCCTTTATCTATGTTCGATAACTTTAAGTTACGCTCGGTCTCTCGAATTCGGCCAGCGGAAAACGCCGATGGTGGAATTGACGCCATGATGTTCTTTTGACACGCTGTGAATAAATATTAACTATATTATAAATTGTGAAATGCTGGAAACGTTTATTAAATATATCCAGTGTACAGTAGCACTAAATGATTTAACGCTAAATGATATTTTGTAAAATGATGAAATTGACGGAAATATAAATTTATAATATGTAAAAATTACTAAATTAATAATAATAGGAAAACTTTAACGAAGAAGAGTGATAAGAAACATAAATTTACCTTTGCACAGATTGAAAATTAGCTTTTCAGGCTTTAAATCGGTATAAGCTTGAAACCCTATATTGCTTTCGAGTCCCGAGTGGAGGCTAGTAAATATGTTTAAATAGTAATCACCAATTAGCACCATGAAATCTTTGTATAAAAAACGCAGGGAAAAATGTAGGGGCGGCAGGCGACAGTACAAAAGCACGAGTGTAGCGAGTAGTGTCAGATATGCCACTGCTCGAGATGGCTGCGAAATACTGACCCTATGTGGTGTTATCACTTGTACAAGCGTAAGGGGTCATTCTAAGATAAAGTAACTATTTACTACACTTAATATATTGAACACGTAGATCGACAAATGCAATTTATTAATTCGATGGATTTGCTGGCTTACAAATTATTAAGCCAATTATATTACCTACCAAATCATAATTTAAATTACTTTAGAATTGATAAAACTCTCTTTTATATGCGAAGAAAATATATAATTTTATATACATTTACAAATAACCTGTATCGAAACACAATTTGTCTCGGGTGGTGTACATATTTATTTGATTTAGTGCTCGAAATTCATGACATTTATTTGTCCTTATTATCTAACGCATAAAAAGTAATTAATGAAGTTAAGAGTTCCTGTAGAGTTGATAATAGACCCAGATCTAAATGATGTATACATATACTTAGATAATAAAACAATGTATGTGATGCTGTCCTTATATATGAATGCTTTAAAGGTAAACATTAAGAAAAAACATTGTAAATCTTGTTAAGGAGGAGTTAAGCATGGAGGAAAATAAAAAAATATCAATCATATTTTTTATTTTAATGCTTTTATAATAGAGTAGTAGTTGTTTAGTCTAGGCGCATAGCCTTCAAGAAGGTACTAGACGGAGACCGATACACACTGCAGGCACTAAACTCAAGGCGTACATGCAAGTACGCTCACGATAGGCTTAGACGATTGCTCAAAACAGAGCAAATCATAAGTGAGACCAATGTACCATTCCGGAAGATGAGCAAGCTGAGTCTTCTTGAGACTAGGCTAGGTAATATTTCGTTCTGGTGGATTGTTCTGTAGAGTCTACGCTAGTATTTGAGAGCCTTGGGGAACAGTTGACCGTACCAGTCTATTACGTAGCCGTAGTCTAGTAGAAATCGGCATCTACCATGTGGAACGGTAGTCCGTGGATACGCGGTACGCGTGTAGATTAGTGTAAGTTGGTTTTCGGAGGAAACCGTAGAGTCGTTGGACTGTGCGATCCCAGGTGGGAATGCGCGGATTTGGCGATCCCAGGTGGGGATGCGCGGACTGGGTGATATCAGGTGGGGATGCATGGACTGGGTGATCCCAAGAGGGCGATCCCTAATGCGCGATGATGTGTACACGATAATTAAAGCGGTTGAATGAAATATTACGGCTGTGTTAATTTGTGGTAAATGTGAAGTTTCTTTTTACTGTTTTGTGAATTGTGAATGCTCTGTTTTGGTTCATTAATGAAAGTGATTTTCATTATTTGTGTCATGTAGAGACATTCAATGTCGTAAAGGTAGTGACGCTATGATTAAGTCTAGCTATTTGAATCAAGATTAAAAGAAGTAGTTCGAAGAGAGAGTTTTTATCGACCCAAGAGTAAAAAAGAGAGTCTGTTTCTTTTGTGGTAAAGGGTCGAACCGAGGTATTGTGCGAGAGTTTTCTGTTGTTTTAGAATAACACACGAGGACGTGTACTTCGTATGATGGCCGTGTCGCAGAATCAATATATGGCAACAATTTTGGTTACAACGCCATCTATTGAAAGTCTTCGGAAACGTTAAGTAGTGCGCTTGAGTAGGGTCGGTACAGGAAGTGACAGCGGATTTGACTACTATGTGTTGTCAATGTCATTCACTTCTGATATATAGTGTCTTCAGGATATTCTCGGGGCTTCACTTACGAAACGGACGGCAGTATGAACGGTCATCATCCTGTATCGAGCTTACTGCGTTTCCACCCATTTAGATCAGTTTTCTGATATGGCTCAAGACGGATTTAACAACGAGTTGCCTCATGTGACCTACCCTACGCCGACATTTTCCGAGTTTTTCAAAAACTTATGTACGAATTACATCGCTGGCTTGGACATAAAGACGGCGACGGGCTCACCACCTGTCACGTTGTCCCGAAAATATCTTCGGTGGAAGGTGGGTCAAAGGGACTTAATTGTCTAGACTTGTCCTCTGTCTACCACTGTATTGGGAATTGCGTGAAGATATTTTTTTTTACAATTTAAGAAAAAGAACACAATGACAAGGAACAAAAAAATGGTACAAAAGGCGGTCTTATTACTAAAAAGCAATTTCTTCCAGACAACCTTGCTATACCAAGGCAGATACAGAAGAAATCAGGTATAAAGAAAGAAAGAGATTGGTAGATGGCAAAAGGATAAAGCTGAGAAAATAAAATAAAAAATAATAATAATAATATGGGAAATTGAGTCAGATATCAAGGTAATAAGATTTGAGGAGTTTTTTTGAATGAGGGAAGGGTTGGAGCACGACGAATGTGTAGAGGCAAAGCATTCCATAAGCGGACAGCGGTAACAGTGAAAGATTTATTATAAAAGGAAGAAGAGTGTAGAGGAGTTCG
This sequence comes from Sericinus montela, assembly GCA_029286605.1. Classification (NCBI taxonomy): domain Eukaryota; kingdom Metazoa; phylum Arthropoda; class Insecta; order Lepidoptera; family Papilionidae; genus Sericinus; species Sericinus montela. The sequence goes on from JAGSMR010000020.1 coordinate 5,600,631, forward strand.
GAGGGAATGGTTGATCGTGGAACGAAGAAATCGATCATGAGAAAGAGACAAAAACTCAAATCGATCTTTTAACTATTGAGGAGTGTATGGGTTGAACAGCACGGAGTACAGAGCTGAAAGGATGTGCGTATTCCTGCGAAGGCGGATTGGCAGCCACTTGAGCTACTTGCGAAATTCGGAGATATGATCATATTGGGCTTCGCAACCCCATATTTGGGTTGCGTAAACGTATACTGAGGTTTTGAATTCGCTCAAGTTTGTCAAGCTGCTTTTCAGTTATGTCGAGATAGCAAATATCAGCATAGTCAAGGATGGGCAAAAGTAAAGATTGAGCAAGCACAACTGTCTGCGTAAAGAACCCAGTGTAGCAAAAATGTTTCGACTGACTTCATTAATTTGCGGAGTCCATGTTAGACAGGAATCAAATAAAATGCCTAAACAGTATTGCTATAGGGGACATGTTAAACTTCTACTTCACGCCGGTATTCTGTGAGGTAGTGGTACTTCCCCGGTCGAGCCGGCCCATTCATGCAACAACAAAAGCTGATGCTTGGCTCTACCACTATTAACATGAGTAGCATTAAGAAAAATTTGCGGCAAATTAGACCAATTAATTTTACTAATTTTTTCTAGAACTTCCAACGATTATAGTCTGGGTTTTTTTGGGATTGATGGAAAAACCATAAGATTTACTCCACTTTAAGATACTAGCCAAGTCGGTATTTGTTGACTCAATTGCCAATGGCAGGTTATATTATGGAATCTGAAACAACGAAGGTACTACAAGCACTCAGACCCGATAAAATGAAGAAAAAGTGGTTTTCTACATTGACCCAACCCGTACTCAAACCCGGTACCTCAGAGCTGGCGACAGCATTAAACTTGTCATACATTACTTGTGTGTAATCCACATATCCATGGACTCACCCCCTGTCCCCTTGTACCAAATAAGCTCCGGTGGAAAATGATTCGGACAATTGTCTCGCATGTTGTTTACCGCGATGCGTGAATATATGTGCATCATTAAAATAACATACATTTATTAACTTGCCACCAAAATATTAACATTACGAAGTAGCAGTCAGAAAGTTATTTTTGTGTTTATTGAAGGCGGCACCCTAGATGATTCTCATGATGATAATATATAAGTTATTAAAAAAGTAAATGTACTAACCAACTTGGACGACGGAAACTTAAAACTTCCAATTTGACTCTAAACATCCAATACACCGGACTGTTTTTTAGATAAATTGTATCTTATAGCGACGATCCGACAATCAAGTTAGTAGTTACCTTTCCCTCGAAGCTAAGGGTCGCGGTTTCGAATCTCGCTAGTGGGAGACATTTGTGTGATGAATATTAATATTTGTACTTGTGTCATGGATGTTCATATGTACGAGTATATATCACAGAAATTTAAATATTATCTTATTATTTAGAATGTGAATATTTATCTATGTAAATGAATATTATGTATGAAATTATTTTGTACCGTTGGCATTGAGACTAAGACGGCGATAGACTCTCACGCTAGATCTCTCACGTTGTCCCAAATAATCTTCTGTGAAAAATGGGTCAAAAGGACTGGACTGGAAGGAAAGGACATTATCTAGACCTTTGCCTACCCCCGAAGTAGCATGAATTTATATAAAAATGAATCTTAAAGCCGAAACGTTAAGGAGTAGCTTCCATAAGCTCATCAGACTTTGACGACGATCAAACAACTGATAAATTTTTATTAATTATTAAACAATGTACGTCATAATAAACCTTGAATCATCTTTGGAAACAACAAACAAACTGAATTACATCTGAAAGGAGCGGTAATATTCAACATTCTTATTAAATTATATGACTTTTCTCGATTTCCTTGGATTTCCATCGAAAAAATGATTTTCAAAGTCCATAAGAAATACCAAAGATTAGGAAAAGGAGTTAGTTCTGGCTCAAAAGGAGCTGACTCAGCTTATTTCTGTGAAGATCATCATCATAATAAACCATTTCCAAAGCCGGTGTTTAGCCTACACCTGTAATCAATTTAAATCAAATTATTTATTTATCGAAATAAGAATATAAATTCGGTTATCCGTTTTTTTCACAAACGATCTCATTCACCATAATATTCTAACATTAGAAGATTATAAGCTTAATATAATAAGCCTAAATAGATATAAGCCTTAGATTAAAATCAGTAACATTAGCAGCATTTGCAGTTTTCCTTAAAATTAATGGTAGCAAAGCACAATAATAAATAAGTAAAAAGTAGTAGTTCTTTAAACTCCTATTAAAGGTGCCCAAACTACTCCTCGTGGTGGGTATTTTATTTTATTTAATCTGGTTCACCAATAATTATTTACACTAATGATTAATATAAAGATTACAATTTTAGCATGAAGTGTAATGATTACTTAAAGGTAAACACAAAGTGCAAAAATAATGTATACAAAAAAGGTAACCTTTAAAAAGATAAAAAGGTATACTGGGGGAAAAACTAAATGAAAGAAGGAAGAGAAAAAGATCATAAAATCTTGAGCAGTGGTAAAACTTCCTGCATAGCTTTTCTTATAGTACGAGGTGAGTCCAAGTGTAGGTCAATCTTGTCGCTAATAGTGTTTATTGTTTCACATATTCTGGCAAAAACTGAATTAACTCTCAAAACCGTTGTTCTGTGCGGTGGACAAAGGGTTTACGCAGTCTTCTTAACGGAACTCTAAAATTAACTAGTTTCAGCAATCGTGGACAAACGACACTACAGCTTAAAACTTTAATCATGAATGTTGCGTCACTACACGTGGCGAGTATACAAAAGACTTGGCTTTTGTATACCCACCACTTCACGCAATTCCCAATACAGGGGTAGACAGAGGTCAAGTCTAGACAATTAAGTCCCTTTGACCCACCTTCCACCGAAGATATTTTCGGGACAACGTGACAGGTGGTGAGCCCGTCGCCGCCTTTATGTCCAAGCCAACGATGAAATTCGTACATAAGTTTTTGAAAAACTCATTGGTACTGCCACCTGGGGATCGAACTCGGGTCTCTCGACTCGAAATTCCGACCACCCAACAACGCAGCTATCGTGACTTATAATGCTACTCTTGTAGCATTATAAGTGTCTTTTGTATACTCGTGGCGAGTATACAAAAGACTTGGCTTTTGTATACCCACCACGCTCTTTCTTATTTCCCCTGCCAAGCAGCAGTGTGTGCTACTACTGTGTTTTGGTTTGAAAGTTATAACGAACTAGTGTAATCACGTGCGCATCATTATGTCGCAACGCATCTGTTACTTATTGGTTTGCAGATGTTATAGGCTGCACTGGTCTCTTACCATCAGGTAAAATCTCTCTCTCTCTCTCTCTCTCTCTCTCTCTAATAAAATATACGGTTGGCCTTAAATTTTTTTACAATTGTTCAATTGAGACAATCAACCTATACTTATTTTAGCATTAGATAATTGTAAAAATAAACTTCCATATAATGCACGAACCGTGGCCTAGACATTGTCTTACTATGCGAAAAATGCTAGTTAGTCATTTTGCTCTTTACATACAGAAACTTTTATAATTTACATAGTATAATTTTATACAAAAATAAGGAGATAATTGTTCAAGGGCTTTTAAAGAAAACAATATGAGAAATAAAAATTAAAACAAACCGCTTGACCAGATTCGGGGTCACTTAAGTTATTTCCTATCACTGTCATTATGGTCACGTATCTTGACCCACTAGCCCCTGATCTAATTTCGGTTTACTTATTTATTATAATGATAAGTTAACATGAAGGAGAATCTTTTATAGAATCAAATTTGAGAATATATGATACAATCCTTGTCAATTATATCCAAAGTGGTAAGCGTTTGATTCCAGTGGCTGGATGACAAAGTTTCGCTTGCGTGTAATGTCATCTGTATCGAGTACAATATTTGTCGTGTTAGAACGCATGGTCAGGTTGCCAAAGACCAAATGATCTGATCTTGGCACTTTCAGCGTAGCAAGGGACAATTTATTATGTGGGGAAGTATCGAGTCTATTTTCTGTACTATATATTGTTTTTTTTTTAAACGAGACGCGCTCAAGGCTCTATCAAATGCAGCTATCGCCTACAATTATGTCGGAGTGACGCTGACTTGCGCTCAGTGTGCTCGCACGTTCAGCGTAAAAATCGGTTACGTCAGTCACCTGCGAGCACACGAACGACGCTCGCAATAGTCCAAGTCGCTGTGGTCGAAATCAGTCAGGATACTATACATATTAATACTATATATTATTAGCTGTATACTATATACGACTGATCGTTGTTTTTTCCAGAAATCCAAGAAATTTTGATAGAATTTCAAGCGATTAAAAAAATATTGATATGCAGGAATGTATATTGCTAAAGCGAGAGACAGAAAGTCGGCTAGGTGTATATGACGGAAATGTATCTAAAAATTTAGCAAAAATTGCTAACACAACACGACAAAATTAGATAAATTTATAATAAAGTATAAGAAAACTACGAGGACTAGGTAGTAGGTAGTAGTGGGCATGGAATAAATGTTATGACCTGAAAACTTTTTTGGCATATCAACAGTCTCGACCGCCTCCAGGCTATCTCTTTTGTTGATCTTTGCACTTAACCGCTGTTATTTTAACTGTAATATATTTTCGGATTTAATAACTATCTCTCATTCATTTGTAGGTATAACAAGAGTAGTGACCCGGGTTTGATTAAATTTATTAATAGCAATTTTAAGTACTGAATTTACAACGAGCTCGGCGGTTAAAAAGAACTTCGTGAATCGTTGTTGTTTGTTTATTAATTTATTGCCTGTATGCGAAATACTGAAATAACAAAAAAAATCCAAGGATGTGTAAAGTCCGTCAACCCTCACTGATGTCTACATTAGTGAACTAGTTATAAATGTCCTCTAGGACATTCTACTACTCTAATCTCTTGATTTACACTCGGCGTCACAAAAATCGCACCTTTATGTTTTTTTTTTTCAGTAAATCGCTCAGAATCTAGCTCATAAATACCACGTGTGAAAAAAATATGTCATTGTATAGCGCATTTCAATACCTTTAAATTAGTTACCAGTACCATTTACCATTTCTAACCAGGGACCAATCAATAATATGTTGGAAAACCTTATGTTGATTGGTATGATATTGAACCTTAGCGGATTCTCAGTTCGACGAGTATACCAACGGTTCCGAAATCGGTCACTACAGTATCGAAGAGAGTGGTTGCAATTTGCTCAGGAGCATGCCAACTGCGCACTAGACAGTGGAGGGCCGTTCTCTTCATCGATGAGACACAAGTCTATTCTGCAACGACAGACGCAAAAGAGTATAGCGAAGAAGAGGAGAGCGTTTTACCCAGGCTTGTATAGAGGAATCTGTCGAATTGACGACATCTCAAAACATACACCACGGAGGTGGTGGCCCTGTATGTTTTGAGATGGCATATCCGTCGAAGGGTAAACGGAGTTTGTGTGCGTCTCTTGGACTGGCGGTGGTCACGGGCAAAGGTCGCTGAATACTGTGCGGTACAAAACGGGCACCTTACGTCTTGTAAGTTGTCATGTGCTCCCTTATGTCGGTTTTGTTGGCAATGGGTTCATATTAATGCATGCTAACGCCCGTTGCCACGCCGCGTTTGCTGTGCGGGACTACTGGGAGGAGTTTGAAATCCCTGTTATACACGAAGCCCAGACCTGAACCCGATCGAGCATTTCTCGGACGATGTAAAGAGACACGTACGAGCACGAGATCCTGCTCCACCACTCTCCAAGAGCTCCAGTATGCTGTGACGGAAGAATGGGAGAACATACTCCAAGAGAGAGTGGTGACCCTCGGGACTTCCATGAAGGATCGGATGGGAGCTATCATCAAATCTAGGGGAGGAAACACTAGAATTTAAGGATATATTATAATTCTTTTTAATTTTGAAACACATACACAAGTATTTTATTTCTAATAGGCAATTTAATTACCATTCCAATGCTATCCTACAGCCACACCCTTAATATTGACAAAATTAGAGTGAAAGTATTATAAAGTTGCTTTTTTAAAAAGTGCGATTTTTGTGACGCCGCGTGTATTAATTGTGAAACTCCTTTATCCAGCTGTCACTGTCTGCTATTTCTTAACTGGTATTAGCGATTTGTTTACAGTGTTGGGACAATTCTGATTGGCATGGCTATTGTAGCAAATCGTCCTCACCGGTGAGGCCTATGACCTGCGGTGGACTTTAATATGTAGTAAAGTAAAAACGATTTGGTTCACCGTTTACTTCTTTCATCAAATCATGTGTCAAACGACGCATTTTTATACAATTTAGATCAAATAGACCAGACCACGATATTATCAACTAACAGATAAGTATACCTACAGTATACTATACTTATATAATTTGTCAACTGGGACCACATATTCTTGTTTAGTTTGACTGAGTTGAGTTTGAGTCGTCTAGCTCAATATTACTTTTTCTTACCCATTTCTGTCCCCAAATAGCAGTGTCACGGCTGGGTAATGGGGCATTCCACCTTAGTCCTCAGGTGTGTCAAGACGAATGTAACATTTTTCATTGGACGTCGTTTAAATTGTTATAAATTACAGTGTAAATAAATAAGCCAGTAATTTTTTTGCCACGTGGTCTAATAGACTGCTAGTAAGTGATTTATGTGTAACGTTTTATTAATTCAAATGACGAAAATAACGTCTAATTTTGGCAGAGAATAAAAATCAGAAAGGTAAGTCAATATGATGCCATGCAACCTATGTATTAATCAGTGTCGTAGTTCTCACGTGACCATTCATTTTTCCATTATTAACAGTCACTTATTCACTTAAACGACCCGAGCCGAGTTGATATTTATTAGTGACTCTGCTTTCAAAGCACGGTCACTAATATATATCAACTCTATTATGGGTTCGAATCTCGCAAGGACAATCATTTTTGTGATGAATATGATTTTTTTTAATGTTTGTATTCGAGTCATAGATGTATTCGCGCTATTTCCTATACTGGGGTCGGCAAGGATTTAGACATAAATTCATTCAATCCACTTTTCACCGAAGCTTATTTAAGACAACGTGACAGGTGGTATGAGCCCACCACCTGTCACGTTGTCTCAAATAAGCTGTCATAAAGTTCATACATACTTTATGACTGTTGTTGTTACTAAATATTAAAATTAATACAAAAATAATTAAAAAACTTATCAGCATATATTTCACACCATTGTGCCATTATTATTTATTTTTGAATCATATTTTTACATCTTCATGCTTACATAATACGTGTTAAAAGAATAGGAGTAAATTATCTCGGTATCAGTTTAAAAATTTTTTATACCAAAAAACCACTGGAGTTTCCCAGACGCAAAATAAATACAGTCGTATTGAAGCAAATCGTCACGTTCGCACCTCAACGATAAGCTCAGTCAGGTATATATTGGATGCAATGTCGCAATAAAATAATTCCGCGATTCCGCGCGCACCACCAGCTGCGCCCGCGACTTCGCGCGCCCCGCAGGCGGCGCCGGCGATTCCGCGCGCACCTCCAGCTGCGCCCACGATCCCGCGCGCCTCGCAGGCTGCGCCCGTTCCCCCGCGCGCCTCTCAGGCCGCGCCCGCGTCGCGAACATACGAACCCACACCCGGTCCGTCGCGACACCCGCACCCGAGTAATGACAATACCGTCCCAAGTGGCCAGCACATGGATGAGGATGCAGCACGTCCCCCGGCTCAACCCGCCCTGCAAGGCCCATCGTATAGCACGATAGCCGCTAAAGCCGCCACCGGCTCTGGACCCAGCGCTACCGCTGAAAAAGAAAACCGGAAACCGAAAAAGCCTCGCTACCCCCCCATAGTGGTGGAGCACCTGCCGAACTGGGCACGCCATTTCAGAACAATGGCGCAGGAAATGGGCAGAAGGCCCAACGCCCGCCCTTATGGGAAGGGAGTGAGGTTTATCCCAGAATCCGACGAGGAGTACCGATACTTACAGCGGTACCTAAGTAAACTAGAGAAGGAAGAGAACGTGGCCTGGTTCTCCTACTCGCTCCCTGCGGATAGGGGGATCAAAGTGGCTATTAGAGGACTTCCGACGGACACCTCTGTTGAAGACCTCACTGAAGCCTTCAGGGAAAAAGGGTTCGAACCGGAATACATAAGAGCAATTAAAGCTAGGCAAGGAAGACCCGGGTGCATATTCTTTGCACAATTCCGAAGAACGGAGGGAGCCCTGGAGAAAATATACAGGATAGATGAACTCCTGTATATGCCGGACATCAAAATTGAAGCATGGAGGGGGAAGAAGGGCCCGGCTCAATGCCACCGGTGCCAGAAGTTCCGGCACTCCTCGCACTGCTGCCACCGACCGAAAGCCTGTGTGCGCTGCGGCGAAGAGCACCCAGCAAGAGACTGCCCAAGGCCAAAAGAAGAGCCACCAACGTGCGCAAACTGCGGGCAAGCGCACACAGCCAATAACTCGTCTTGCCCAGTGTATAGGAGGGAGCTCCGAAACAGGAAGACGGGCACGGCGAGTCTAACCAGACCACCGGCGGCACAGCGAAGAGCAGTGGAGGCAGCGCCGAGCCAGCCGAACCTAATGGCACCGGCAAACGACTTCAAGCCAAAGAAGGCGTCATCCGGTGTCACTACGGGGACAACTGTCCCCAAAAAGAAGAATAAAAAGAAGAAGCCAAAGAAAAAAGAGGCCACAGTGACCCCTGGCCAGTCTTCTAAACCGGCAGGCAATGAAGCCAAGCAAGCACAGAAAAGCGAGAGAACCGTCACCGCGATGGCAGCCCTCTCCGTGCTTCAGGACGTGCTGCAAGCCCTGAGCTCCGGCGCCGACCCAGTACCGGTGATCACAAGAGGCATAGCCAAACTTCTGCAGACCGATGGCTGAACTTGCGGAGACAAGGATCATCCACTGAATGCCAATGGGTGACACCCAGAGTCACACTCCTAAAGCAGCTGCTGAAGGACCAGAAACCCGACTTTGTGCTGGTGTCGGAAACACACCTTCGGCCCCAAGATAGCTTGAAGATCCCTCATTACTGGACTTACCGCCAAGACGAAGCCACGCCAACGCGCGCGTATCGGGGACTGGCAATACTGGTGAAGCGCAACGTCGTACACCAGCCGATTCCACCAGTGAGGCTGCAAGGCATGTACGCCTTAGGAATCGACGCACATATAGGCACAATCGTCTATAGAATTTTCGCAGCATACAAGCCCCCGAATGAAAGGTTCGAGGTGGGGGAAATTAGGAAACTCCTGGACAACCCCTACCCAACAATCATCGTAGGAGATCTAAATTGCAGCCACACAGGGTGGAACTCCACCAAGATCTGCCCGAACGGGCGAAAACTCTTCGACGACGCCGAAAGCGGAGGCCATCGCGTCTACGGCCCGGAGACCCCGACCAGGTACCCGACCTGCGAGCACCACACGGCGGAGGTCTTAGACGTGATGGTCACCCACCGTATTGCCGTCTCCCCAACACAGGAAGTCCTATTGGACGACCTTGGGTCAGATCACCTTCCGGTCTTGGCTGTCCTGGCGGTAACACCCAAGGACACTTTGGCACCAGCACCGACCAGGAGGAGGATCCAATGGGGAAAATTCCAGCAGCTGCTCGAGGAAAACACGAAGACCATGTCCATTGGCACGGAGAAAGAAGTGGAGATCCTTTGTAATCTTTTGCAGGAAGCCGCTCAAGACGCCCTCGAAAAGGCCACCACCAATTCAGCAGCAAGGACAGCTCAGGACACGCTGCCTGCCAAAGTATCTTCTCTACTAGAGAAGAAGAGGCGCATGAGGAGAGAATGGCAGCGCACGCGACGCCATGCCTGATGAAGACCTCCTGGACAAGCTAACGGCGAGGGTTAGGGAGGCCATCCAACAACACTCCGCCGAGAGCTGGTCTAACCACGTCGACAGAATGGAAGGGGACTGGCCGGCGATCCATAAACTCTGCCGACAGCTCTCCGGCGCGAAAGAACCTATCAGACCCCTGAAGCACAAGGATGGCACCCTACGCTTCAAAGCAGAAGACCGGGCGGAAATCTTCGCGGATCACCTCGAAGAACAGTTTCGGCCCTTTCCGTCCTCAGATCAGAGCCACACGATGTCAGTGGAGGAACACCTTCGAGCCTACCTGGACGGGCCGGTGGACGAAGCAGAAGACTCAAACTGGGAAGCCATCTCTCCAGGGCAGGTGGGGCGCATGATACGCCAGACCAGCATCAAGAAGGCCCCAGGCGCGGACGGCGTGACGAACGCCGCGCTGAGACACTTTCCACCGAAGACCATCGCAGCCTACGCGCGACTGTTCAACGGCATCCTGCGCACAGGGCACTTCCCAAAAGCGTGGAAGCTGGGGCGCATAATCATGCTCCCAAACCGAGAAAGAACTGCCTGGAGGCGTCGAGCTACCGGCCCATCTCGATTCTGCCCAGCATCTCGAAGGTGTTCGAAAAGATAATACTACAAAGAATCCAGCCGTACCTGAAACTGAGGACTGAACAGTTTGGCTTAAGGGCCGAACATTCGACCACTCTCCAGCTCGCCCGAGTCTTGCACTATGCCACGGTCGGTCGAAACAAACACGAGTCTACAGCCGCCGTATTTCTCGATATGGAGAAGGCTTTCGACCGGGTATGGCATAGTGGTCTTCTGCTGAAGCTAGCAAGAAAGGAAATCCTCGCCGCTACATAAAGGTGGTGGCCTCCTTCCTACAGGACAGAACGTTCCAGGTGGCCATACAAGGAGCACTGTCCCAACCCCGACAAATAGCAGCAGGAGTCCCGCAGGGCAGTTGCCTGTCGCCGGCGTGTTATGCCGTCTTCACCGACGACATACCGAATCCGGACCACTCCCTGCTTGCGCTGTACGCTGACGACGCGGCGTACCTAACAAGATCTATGAGTGCAGCGCACGCAGTGGCAAAGCTACAGAAAACCTTGGATCTACTTCCCAAATGGCTCGCCGACTGGAGACTGTCGGTGAATGTCGGTAAAACACAGGCCATTCTGCTGGGACACAAATTCAGACTGCCACCTGGACTGAAGTTCATGGGACAGGACATACCTTGGTCGAGCACGGTCAAATACCTGGGCGTGACAATCGACCGCAAACTCAGCCTCGTCCACCACGTCAGAGAAACAGTGGCTAAGGCCAGATCCGCCAGAACTCTCCTGGGACCGGTATTCAGGTCCCGCTTACCAACAAAGACCAAACTTGGAATATACAAGCTGTACGTGCGCACCAGACTGACTTACGCCGCGCCGGCATGGTTCGCACTGATCAGCGACTCATCGAGAAAGCAGCTAATACAGCAAGAAGACTCCACCCTGCGAGCCATTGTCGGCGCACCTTGGTGCGTACGAAATGCCACCATCAGACGGGACCTGAAGCTCGAAACATTGGAGGAGTTTGTAAGACGCCTCGCCTCAACTATGTTCGAGCGTGCAGACGCCTCCAAGCTGGCCCACCTGAGGAACATCGCCCCGCTGCACGCTCGACCCCCTGAGGGCAAGGCGCTCCCAGGAGCCAGCGGCGTAGGCGAAGGACGAGACGAGTTCTGCGAACACACAGAAAACCCGGACGGTACATGTCACGCCCAGCGTTCATATCAACAGCATGACCACCCAATGGGAAGAAGTCCGGGGGCCAGCCATCGGAGGGCCCCGTACGGAAACCCAGCGGGAGGATCTTGACGGTGCTCGACCGCTCGAGGGCGGTCATGGAAGCCATCGGTCTGCAAGGACCAAACCCAAGGACCCACCCATATTGATGGGTGGCGAACGGAAACCACTGAGGGAGGCTATGCCTCGGACAGTTACCCCGACTTTGTCGGTGAAGAAAACCACGACAATAAAATAAACTCTCTTCTCTTCTTCACGCCATTCCCAATACAGGGATAGCGAGGTCTGGACAATTAAGTCGACCCACCTTCTACCGAAGATATTTTTGGGGCAAAGTGACAAATCTTGAGCGCGTCGCCGTTTCAGTGTCTTAATTCGTAATAATAAAATACAATAATTCGTTCATAAGTTTTTGAAAAAAAAAAAAAAAACGATACGGTACGAGCCTGCCACCTGGAGATCGAACTCTGGTTTCTCGACTCTCCGACCACCCTACCACTCGTGACTTTAAGGTCGCAATAATCTATACTATTATAGACATTATTACATATAAAATTATATTAATTTTTATGCATTAAAAAATTACAAAGGTCGGTTTTTGATCGAAACGAAGAGACACGCAATATTGCAGGAATTGATAAGGCCGAGCTTCGATGGTTTGGGCTAGTTGAATGAATTAGTGAAGACCGAGTGGTGAAGAAAGTATATAGCGCGAAAGTTAACATTGAAAGGTGTCGAGCAAATTGCTCGAAGAGGGCAGAGTCAAGAGTACTCGGATCACTTAGACTTGCGTGTATGAAGAAAATTTTATAAATGTAAGGATCGTGGATCTTGGCGATCGGTTCTCTCTGGCTACCCCATCAGGAATTGTGCGTGAAGATAAGTAAGTTTGTAAATTTTAATGTAAACCATAAAGCTAAATACTTAAACACATAGCTCGCAGAACTTACAACCGTTAGTGAAGAATGTTCTCGAGTGGCCATCTCGTTTAGACAAACGCAGTGTAGGACGACCCCCGTGTGGCACTGATTGGCGACCGGCATATCAATATGAGGAGTCACAAATTCAGGTGGCTCAACATCGTCATTACTTACTATTACGGACTGAACGAAAGTGTAATAATTTGATATGTAGTACTTCACTTTATTTTACTTTATTTTGCATTATTAACTACAAGAAAGTTACAAACAAAAGAAAAGTTACAAATACAAGAGAATAACATGAGTGAATATTCATACACAAGGCACTGTGCGTGTCTTCCCTTTTCGTCGATACAATTGACGGTTAATGAACTTTATCTATGTATGAAGAAAGCGCTTAGATGTTTTACAAAATATAAGTATTAAACATTTCTTTTATATGATGACACGTGCAAAATGCCACATCAAATTTTCTCAGTTAAGAAACCTACGATAACGTTTTGGTGGTTTTTTTTAACTTGAAAATATTGATAAGCCTATTCTCTATCAATTCCATGCTTCACTGGGGTGCAAATATTAAAAAAGATTTATTTTTTATTTTTTTGCTATTAACACTAGTTACAATGACTTGGAACAATTTGACTTATAAATCAACAGTCAATGTTTATTGCCGAAGAATAAGAAAGAATAAGAAGTCACGATAGCCGAGTTGTTGGGTGGTCGGAATTTCGAGTCGAGAGACCCGAGTTCGATCCCCAGGTGGCAGTACCAATGAGTTTTTCACAAACTTATGTAAGAATTTCATCGTTGGCTTGGACATAAAGGCGACGACGGGCTCACCACCTGTCACGTTGTCCCGAAAATATCTTCGGTGGAAGGTGGGTCAAAGGGACATAATTGTCTAGACTTGACCTCTGTCTACCCATGTATTGGGAATTGCGTGAATGTTTATTACTTACACTTTCACGGTACTATGTCTTATGTTTTTTCCTCGCGAGTCATTTCGCTACCTATTCAATGATATCCTTATTTTTTTGTAAATATTAAATTATTTCATTTGTAAAATTCGAATGTATCTAACAAAAAATTACTGTCTCGTATAGATCGCTTTGCTGCGATGTACTAGACTAGAGGTTGTTTCAGAGATTTTTTAAAATAAATATATAAATATCTTCACGCAATTCCCAATACAGGGGTAGACAGAGGTCAAGTCTAGACAATTAAGTCCCTTTGACCCACCTTCCACCGAAGATATTTTCGGGACAACGTGACAGGTGGTGAGCCCGTCGCCGCCTTTATGTCCAAGCCAACGATGAAATTCGTACATAAGTTTTTGAAAAACTCATTGGTACTGCCACCTGGGGATCGAACTCAGGTCTCTCGACTCGAAATTCCGACCACCCAACAACTCGGCTATCGAGACTTTTTCTTAAGGTAATTTAGATAAAAGAATCAAATCTTTGATGTGTAGGTGCTACCGCTGCGTGGTATCGGCATAAGGCGATAAAAGAAAAAACCTTGGCAATACCATTGGCTATCGACAGATGGTGGGATAATCATCGCGAAAAGTACCAGATCTCTTATCCAGAAAATCCAAATACGGCGCATACAATCATTGTTTGCATGCATCAATTCTCATTGCACAATAGTTTTCGCAAACCAACACAGGTTTTGAGGATCATAAGATCTTTAAACGACTGTAAATTTAATATAAAAGTTGTAAATATTACATATAATGTAGTTTAGTCTTCGAACAACATTCTTTCCTTTTAGAGGTATTACAAAATGACTGTAAGGAAATTGACTAGAAAGTAATTCTCCCAAACCAAACCTCGCCTGAAGCTCCCAAATATTTGTATATTCCATAACATGACAAACACTTAATAGATTTTCGTCATACAGTGTTAAGGTTCACGGAACCCGCCCTTACATAAGCATCCTAACATGTCGTTGCTACAATAGTATATTTTTATTGAATCGACATTGCTATTTTCCAGACCTTTGCCCTTGATCGACGTTATGACACCCACTGATAGGCAAATTGATGACAACTAAAACAAATTCCTACTACACTATTGTGTACACACAACGTACGTGACGTGGTACCAATGATGACGACGTCGTTGAACCGACACTACGTTACAACGACGACGATACTGGATAATTTAAACCTGAAATTTTGGTAGACCATTTTTATATCTTCAGGTATTCTCAATATTGTTGGCGACAGATGTCTAGACAATTATTCTTATTAATAAATGTGAAAATTAATCCTCACGAACCACATTTTTATTGAAATGCTTATTATGGACAGCATGTCAGGTAGTGAGCCTGTCGCCGTCTCTGTGTCCAAGCCAACGATACAAATCGTACATACGTTTTGACAAAAAATGACACAAGCTTTCCTTCTCGGGATTGAATTGGGCATTGACCACCACTCGAGTCGATCGTTCTTGTTGGGGAACATCTAATGAACTCGATAAGAAGTACACGGACGGCGGAAAGAAAACAAAAATTAATTTATTCAGTTCATATATTTAAAATTGATTTACATCTTTATTCTTAAAATCTACTAAAATTGTACACTTATTGCAAAATTACAAATTGGTTTTTTGTTAGTAATGGTTTTGTTAGTAAAAATCGATTGTGGTAGGTTTTAAGTTGTAATTTGCTGTCATTATTACAGATTTGCTGCAAGTTAAAATACACATAAAATGCATTTAAAATATTGTGACTTTATTGAGGTAGGCTAGTGCACAAATAAATATCGCAAGAATTCGCTTAAAATAGGAGTTGTATGCCGTTTGTATTCACAGAACTGTTTCACTTCTAGTGTTAAGTACTCCGGTGCTACTGACGCCATTCTTTAAAATATAAATGCTGCTAAAGATATACACATACTCAAGCATTATCCCTTGACATTATATAACAATTACGTACAACATAATTACGTGTGTAACATTTAATGAGTCATTTATAAAGAATTGTTTATATGTATACTATGTACCCTCATATTGACGAATATTGTAAGTTTTCGTTAATTTTGAAATATTTTTAATGAGAATTTCATTGTTGCTACAATTCACTAAAAAAAATAAAAGAAATAAATAAATAGTTGGAAATTATTAAAAAAAACCGCCAGGCGACTCTTTGAAATACTGTTTAGCTCAGTCAGCACCCACGTTTCGAAATGACCTGTGGAATGATAAACAATTGTCATTAGTTGTTGATTTGCACTATTTCTAAATACACGAGGGATCCTTTGATTTCCCGGTGCAACATGTAACACTCTCCGGACTTTCAAAACAATAAAAATTTCGGGGGGTTTTTTCACTGTCTCATGGGATCAGATATATTTTCAGGGATTAAAGTATTCTAATGTAAATCCAAGTTATACATTATCTAATTCAGCAGATTATTGATACATTAGCAAATATCATTCTTAACCGTTTAGCCATTATTGTTTGATTAAGACGCTATCACATTTATAATGTTAGTTGGTACCCAACCTATTGCCCTCACCCGATAAATGGCGCTATTTTAAAATCATAGAAATTTTAATTAATATTTTGCCACCGTTACAAGAAGAGAGTAAGATTGGTGTTGAAATTTTTAAAGCAGCCTCCGTACCTTTCTACAAACAATACATCTAGTACGTTCTGATGACGGGCGGCACGGTCTTGCACTCCTGCTGGTCGAGTGTTTGGTCGATGACGGGCCGGTACGTCAGCTTCGTCGCTCCGGTTTCGGGATCAGTTTCTGCCAGCGTATGTTTCCTCCAGTGCTTTTCAAATGGTAGCTTTGTCTGTAGACAAAAAAAAATCTTTGAGTTTGCTGCATTCGAGAGCTTTCATTTAATTCGTGTAAGTATTTTTTTAAATATTGTGTATTTACGTACAGATAAATTTAAATATATTTAACAAAAAAAGTATAGTCTCATGCAGAACGAGTGACTGCAGTATTATGGAAATTCTTAAATTGTATTAAACTAGAAAGTCATTGTGTTATTGACTGAACTCGAGTTTCTTGACTCGAATCCCTATCATCCGACCACTTGGCTACCTCGACACTTGAGTAACTCTATTAAATCGGTCAATATACAGAGGGTATAGATTAGTGGATATATCGCTTTGCGTTTCCAATCCCTTGTACAGTACAGTAATTTTTTTTATATTTCGTTTTGATATTTTCTTAATACATGTTAACACAAAATTGAAATAACATTACAGAGTTCTAGAAAAGAACCTACTAGAGCTCAGTTTCTTGCCGGATTTTCTCAGAGTTTCGTAAGCAAGCCTGAATCGAATAAGAGAGGTTCGGGTTTGAAAGTGAAAAGCAAGCGGCGCGACCTGCCCGGCGAGTGGCTTGGAGTAGTCGAGCTCGTCGCGACGAGAGCGGAAGTCCTCGCGGGCGTGCGCGCCGCGGGACTCCTCGCGGGCCAGCGCGCCCTCCACGATCTGCACCGAGTTGAGCAGCAGGTTCTGCAGCTCCAGCGTCTCCACCAGGTCCGAGTTCCAGACCAGCGAGCGGTCGCTCACGCGCACGTCCTTCAGCTGCTTGTAGATCTCGTGGATCTGCCGCTGCCCTGGTGCCCACAAGTGTTACTTAGCATTAGGCACAGTGAAACAACACCATCTCGGTCGGTAAGACCCCGTGAGGCTCGAACCCGGAACCCGGAGAGGGTTAAAAAGTACCGTATCCCGTTTCTAGTGAATTAGTCAATATAATACAATTCGGGATGCATTTGCATTTCTAACTGACAGTAACGTAGCTACGTAGTTGGGATGAACAAAAGAAGCAGGCGAATAACATAATAAGGAAATATTTTAATATATCAAGAATAAGATTTTATGATATCAAGTGATCCATCTAAACAAACTAAGAAAGATGTGAGAAAGTAAAAGAGACGAATTGTCAACATGAAATCTATGATGAACTACCTTCGAAATCGTTGTAATGTAAATTTAACAGTCCTAAAACTGTTACGGCCTACATTACATATTCCATCGTACCTTCTTCGAGCGTGCTCTTCTGTCGGAACACGGCGGCGTTCTTTTGCATGCACCTCTGCATTCGCAAGCGCAAGTCGGCAGTGGAAATGGATCCGTTCGCGTGTCGCACGCGGTCTAGATTAGCGATGCTTGCCTCGCCCGTCGACTGCAAACATTTACAAAATAATAACTATCTTCACGCAATTCCCAATACAGGGGTAGCCAGAGGTCTAGTCTAGACAATAAGTACAACGTGACAGGTGGAGAGCCCGTTGCCTTATATAAATAAAAATATTATATTAATCAAATATTATATTATAACACTTTATATAAAAAAAATATATATATAGCATATAAAAAATTCACAGTGTTCTATTACTTTATGGTTTAGGCTTTTCGCCCTATAGTATTAAAATGTATTTGTATATTATTTTAATTTTATATCAAAGTTCTAATTGCTTCGTCATCAGGGGTCAGAAGGTTAACAAATGTGTCGTGTAGGCATACAATCTGTATTAACGTTAGTTATATACATAAAAGATATACATTGTTAATTTTAATAGTGCAAAGGTTGTAACTATGGCCGATTGCCTCGGAAATACCAAAAAGTATAATTTTGAATTGACAATTTGTTAAATACCCATAATAAGTATGTTACAAAGAATGAAACATTATTAGTTTTTTAACCGACTTCCAACAGAACGAGGTTCTATGTTCACCTAATAGAATATTTAAAAGTATGGTTGAAATAAACAAGGTTGTAAATAAATTTTAACCGACACGATTCGAACCAGCGACCTCTGCCGAATCGTGGCAACGCTCTTACCTCTGAGTGCATGCATCAGTTGACAATTTCAATCTCTTTTCTTTATTTATGCCTGCTTTTTGTATCAACGCCATCTAAACTTGTTATTGATTACTAACCCTGACAAACTATTTAAAATTGTTTGATATTTTATTTTGAAAACAAGAGAGTAACTACTGGCAGCCCACATATAACACTTATGTTGCCTATCATTTACTATCGAAAAAAGAAAAAAGGGTGGTTTTAAAGACGTTAATAAATATTATTTATTTCTAGATTAAAATATTTGCTGAAAATATCAGGCGTTTGAGAGTAATTAAGCACATTACATTTTTGGAAGGAAACACAAGAGGTATTTTTAAAATATTGCTATGATGTATAGTTTCTCATTATTTTGTTTCTAATTAAAGGTTCTCGAGTGATAACCTCGTTTGAGCAATTACAGTGCAGCACGAGGCCGACGAGATGGAGTGAGGACTTTCAAAATTTTATAAAAAGTCGATAGATACAGTTGGGTGATATGATCTGCCGTGGACTTTTGATTGGTTTTTAAAAAAATATATTGTATTCTAATAATAAGCAGATCCATGTATTTTTGTTATAATATATTAAAAATTCATTGTCTGCCATCGGGTCGTTAAAGTTGGTAGGGACTCTGCCTTCGATGCAAAGTTATTATTATATTAGTGTTAAACATTTGTGTGATGAATATAAACATTTGTACTTGAGTTCATTGATGTTATATGTATATATAAAGTTTTAAAATATTGTGAGTAAAATTAAAACATTAAAACTATATTGTATCGTTAGCTTGGCCATTAAGAAGGTGATAGGGCCACTTCTCCTTTCTACCCCTTTGAAATAACGTGGCATTAGCATTAGCACTAGCGAATCGTTATTCATTTATTATGAAAGTAAAAAAAATCTACTACTGCTATCTGTGTCTGCACCTAATTCAGCTGACCATCCCTCCCACAAAACTTTCCACAAAGAACTTTCCCCGGCCGCCCGCATCGTTGAGGCACACATGTGACCCCATCCACCTATGCGCAGTCGGTCACCTGGCGCAGCGGCGGCAGCGCGGCGGCGGGGCGGGCGGCGCGCGCCACGGCGAGCGCGCACGCGCGGCCGAACACCACGATGTCCAGCAGCGAGTTGGCGCCCAGCCGGTTGGCGCCGTGCACGGACGCGCACGCCGCCTCGCCCGCCGCCAGCAGCCCGCGCACCGCGCGGTCCTCGCCCGCCGCGTGCGTTATCACCTGCGCACAACCACAACGCCACTTAGTTACTTGCGTACCGCTGCCGCTGACACATGTCAAACAGTAAAAGTACTGTGGACACGCGCACCGCCCACTTACGTACCGCTGCCGCTGACACATGTCAAACAGTAAAAGTACTGTGGACAGTACTCTTATTTTTTGTCACACACTTAAGTAGGGCTTAAACCGTGGAACCGGTTACCATCTTTAGTAAAATATGCTTTACGAGCAAATGAGTGTAGTAGCTTATGTTAAAACTAGTTATACCACTAAAATCTTGAGAGAAGTTACTATTGATGTAATGTAATATATAAGATAAGACGTTTGATAATTGATAACAGTCTTGTTGGAAAAAAAAGAAATCAGTGGAAATCAAACTTTCATTGCTATTTTTATTTAGTATGAAAAAAGTAATGACTATTGCGAGACAGTTATAACATGATTATGTGGACCAAGAAATTACTTACCGAGATAATAATTCTGTTTTACTTACACCTACACTGACTAATTCGACACTAAACGTTTTGCTTTAACGTTTCGTTTGATTTTGTTTAAGTTTCAACTATGTTACGTTGGTGAACACAAAAGGATGAAACTATTCAAAAACTATCACAGATACGTTTAAGTTTACACATATACACTTCAAAACTTAGTATAGTCATTAAACTCAGTCAGTTAACTTAGTATAGAACATGGTTATAAAATTTTATTTTCTGCAATGTCATCCCAAAAACAGATTGCACACTTGTAGACCTCATTTCACAAAAATGGAAATCACTTTTCTAAAAGACTATATTATTTTAAAATTAGCAATAAGTGCAATAACAACATTATTTTACTTGAAATAACACTTTCATTATCTTTCATCATCCCATTTTCTATTATCATCAGACATATCTAAATCAAAATCATTGCTGATGCGCCTCGTCTGAATTTAGAGGTGATACAATCTACTGCCACGTTTTGAAGTAATACTAAAAACACTGGTATTTTTGACAGTAGTAGAGCCACGCATCAGCTTTTGTTGGTGCGTGAATGGGCCGGCTCGACTGGGGAAGTACCACGACCTCACAGAATATCGGCGTGAAGTAGAAGTCTAACTTCTGTTTTTCGTCTGGTGAGTGCAGGTAATCGGTGGCCCACACACCCTGTCCCCCAATTCTGGGGGGCGGAGCACTCTAAGGGAGGCAACACATCTGCTATGCCTGTGGTATTGCGGGTGTTCATGGGCGGCGGTGATCATTTACGCATCACGTGAGCCACATGCTCGTTTGCCTCCCTTTTTGTTACAAGAATACATGAGTAGCGAAAAACCTTCTGTACCCAATATCCTTTGTACTGCTTTTTATTATTAAACAAGATCTATTCATGAAATCAGAGTCATGCCCATTTTACATTAAATTTAGATATCACAAGTACTTGTATACCTAAACGTGCGGGCATTAAGAAAATAGTGAATTCGAAAGATGCGTAAGAGGGATCTAAGTATTTACAGAGATATATTGGCGAACTGTTCTCTCTGGTCAGAAAGTAGATACTACCGAGCACTACAGACTACTAAAACGGTGCTGGCTTACTTCGCCGCGGAAATTGGTGGGCGTGCCGCCCATGTTGTAGTGCACGGTGGGCAGGACGGGTATGGGCTCCTTGGTGACGTCGACGCCGGCGAAGATCATGGCGGTCTCTGAGATGCCGGGCAGCCGCTGGCGCAGCTGCTCGGCGGGCAGGTGGTGCAGCTGCAGGTGCACGTGGTCGCGCTCCGGCCCGCAGCCGCGCCCTGCCAGTCGAGCGCTCCCATCGGTACAGGGGTATCCGTTATGCCATAATATTTTGCTCCGATAGCATTCGTGTCATGTCCTCAGCAATATGAATAACGGAGTAAAGTTATTCATATAATGTTGCTTAGCATAGTCGCTTATATGAGTGACAATAGCCGAGTGGGTGGATAATCGGAATTTGAATCTTTACAAGAGTCCAATCCCCAGATGGCAGACTCGCAGCAATGGATTTTTTTAAAATTTTATGTACGATTTATATCATATTATATTTATATTAGGGGAGAGTCAAGAGTATTCGGATACCTCGACGTGCACATATAAAGAAAATGATGAATCTGAATGAAGCGAAAGATATGTTCTCACTGGCTACCCTGTCAGGAATTGTGTGTGAAGATAAATAAACAAATAATATAGATTTATATCGTTGGTTTACACAAAGACGGTGGCAGGCTCACCGCCCGTCACGTTGTCCCAATGTCTTCGTTAAAAAGTGGGTCGATAGGACTTAATTGTACTGACCTCACCTACCCCTGTACTGGGAATGGCGTCAAGATATATTTAACATTATTTTATAATTATTTTATTAATCCAAGACTGTAGTTTTTTTTTTCTTTACATCATAAAGGCTAAGCTATATTCTCCTGGGCCCAAATAGTTCAAGACTCTGGGTCGTGGTAGGAGTGTAAATAACAGCACATTTTGTCAATGACAGTTCGATTGATCTGTTTGTCAAATGCATGTTGATGTATTGCAAAAAAACTAATAAAGATTAAAGTAATGAGTAATAAAGACAAATTATTATAAAACTATAAAGCCATACAGTAAATCTTTGTCAATAACTTGAAGTACAGATGTAAGTTAAACAGTAACATGGGGCTGCAAATGCGAGCTGTCACCTTCCATGATCTCGACGGTCATGGCGCGGGAGACCACGTCGCGGCTGGCCAGGTCCTTGGCGACGGGCGCGTACCGCTCCATGAAGCGCTCGCCCTTCGCGTTCACCAGGAAACCGCCCTCGCCGCGGCAGCCCTCCGTCATCAGGCAGCCCGCGCCGTAGATACCTGTGCGTGGTGAAGTAGTAGTCTGAAGTCGTTGCTATTATATTTAACAGACAGACAGACTGACAAAAATAAATTAAAATATTTTTGTGGTGTATGTATTCATATGTATACATAAAAAAAGTTACAAAGAGACACTCCAATTTTATTTATATGTATAGATAAAAATAATAAATAAATATCTTCACGCACTTCCCAATATATATAGACCGAGGTCGAGTCTAGACAATTAAGTCCCTTTGACCCACCGTCCACCGAAGATATTTTCGGGACAACGTGACGGGTTGTGAGTCCGTCGGCGTCTTTATGTCCAAGCCAACGATATTCGTACATAAGTTTTAATAAATAAATAAAATAAATATAACTAAATAAATATAAATATCTTTTATTTTGGACAACGTGACATGAGGTGAACCTATAACCGTCTTAGTATCCAAGCCAAGTACAATATACTTACATAGATAATTATTTATTCAAACCTAAACATCTATGACTCGAGTACAAACAAGTATTTGCCTCTAGCACGATTAGAACCCGCATCCGTTAACATCGAAGACTGGATCACTACCAACTAGACTATCGGGTCTTATACATTCTAATATAATTTATACGTATTACAAATAGAGATTTTATCATATTTGTACGTATTTTTAACATTAAGTGTACTTAAACCTATTTAGTTATAACATGAAACGATTAGAATAATTTGCTGTCGGCGACAACGTAAATAGCAGTTTTTTTCCGTTCATTGCAAGGAAATAATGACTCACTAATTAGCTGATTGCATAATACGTATGTAATATTAGAAGAAAATCGAGTCTGAAGTAAGCAAGATTTCTGACGAGTACGTAATAAAACTAAACTAACTGCGTCATTTTAAAAATGAAATCAATTTAACCCAACTCTGTCGGAATCTTACCCCGGTTACAATACCATCACAGCTTTACTGCAGTCCACATATGGAAAACAAGAATATATATAACTGATGATTGTAATATCCTGTGATCAAATTTGCTCCCTAAAAGCAATTGATGCTTTAACATCTCGTGGATGTCAACAGTCAGTCCACTTGAGACTCACAATAGTTAAATTTGGAAAACAAACTTCATTATTGTTCTTGTCACACTGTCTCAAAAATATCTTCGGAGGAAGGAGGGTCGAAAGTTAGTCGAACGTCGAAAGGTCGAGGGTAAAAATTTAATTGTCTTGACCACTACTGTATTTAGAATGCCGTGAAGATATTTATCTATTTATAATTATGTTTTCTTAGGTTTTAGGATTCCTAGAAAAACAACAAGAAAAACATATAGTTCCACCAAATATCTTTGTCTTTCCAAAGTTTAATGTACACTGTTGTAAATAAAAAAACTGTTAAAAGAAAATCATCTAGTAATCATTATAAGTGAATTAGATCATTTCTCTTTATCTTTGTCTCACTCAATGCTCGACGTAAGTACTTAATTAATGGATATAATTTTTTGATATCTTACTATGTTACTTTGATCCTAAAGATAATACATGAAAATAATTAAAAGGCACAGTGTTACCGGTGGGGTGGAACTGCACGAACTCCATGTCCTCGTTCTGAAGGCCGGCGCGCGCCGCCATGGCGGTGCCGTCCCCGGTGCACGTGTGCGCCGACGTGCAGCTGAAGTAGCAGCGCCCGGTACCGCCGGTCGCCAGGATCGTGTTGTTTGCTTGGAACCTTGCAATCGAAACGGTAACTTAACCACCACCATTTATAGATGAAAATACATTGGCGGTCGCAATTCAATTCTTAGTTGTATATGTTGGAATGTTGTTGAAAAATAAAAACTAGAACGCACCTAAAGCGATTGCGCAATGACAAATATTTACATTTTGTTACAACGTGCAGGTTGAAATATACTGATAAAAATGTTCTGAAAATAAAAATCTTATTGTACTTAGCTTAGTTGTATCTAATCGTTATTTAAATTAGTATACAAAGTTAATAATTTTTTCTAGAATACGCGCATTCGACAAATCTAAACAAAACGCAACTACAAACAAAAGACAGAGACAAAAGACAAAAGATATGCAGATATTTAGGTGTTGTACTTTATTATATTTTCTCACCTATGCAACGTTCCGTCTTCAAGGTTGAGGGCAATGCATCCCTTGCAAACACCATCCTCCATCAAAAGATCCAGGGCGAAGTACTCAATGAAGTATTCACAATCGTATCGCAAGGATTGACCATATAAAGTATGCAGCAGGGAATGACCAGTCCTAATAGAAAATCAGATATTTACTTACTACAAATTACTTACTTGTAAATTACACTAATACTATAAATAATTTGATCTTTATCACTCTATAACAACTCAACTCCACAAAAAATTTAATAGAGATGATAACATTTGCACATCAAAACTTTCTGATTTTTTGCACAGCTCCTCAGTGTAGTAGTATAATTGTAAATATTGCCATATTACCTCCTTTAATTACAAGGCTTACCAACATATTTAATGTAAAGGTATCATTCGACAATTACTGGCAGTGAAGACATTTATTTCAATTGTTAAACAATGGCTCACTACAGCCGGGTGGTTAGATGAACATAATTCAAGGTGAAGAGACCTAAGATTGACTTCTGAGGTATGTAGTGTCAAAAATATTAATAATTTAATTTCTGGTATTAGTGCAAAATTTTATATGACAATGGAAACATTAGAATTAATAATTTTAAAGAATATTGTATTATTGTATGCATACTTAAATTATTTATGTATGTATGTTTATTACCTGTCAGCTACAGCACAGCATCTATGTGCCTGGCCACCTTTACCAAACTTCAGCGATTGTCCGCCAAAAGCTCTTTGGTATATTTTACCATCTGGTGTGCGGGAAAATGGCATTCCATAATTATCAAGTTCAATTACAGCATGAGGTGCTTCTCTTGTCATGTAGTGAATAGCGTCCTATAAAAAAAATTGGTGATGAAGCTGAATTATGTTGATTAATGTGGAGTACACTTTAATCAAGGTATTTTATACAACAACAGTTCCCACATGTTCTTCCTTACAACCTTATTAAATGCCTTCTCAAGATCCACAAAAGCACAGAACATTCTCTGGTTAGAAGCCAAAAACTTTTCGTGATCATGCGGAGAGAAAACACTTGATTCATGCATCCTCTTCGAGGTCTACATCCGCATTATGCCTCCCATAAAAATCTTTCCAATTTCTCTTGCATCCTACGTGTCAGAACCTTTGTGTAAACTTTACTTGCTAAACTGATCAAGCTGATCGCCTGATAGCACCCGCAGTCAAATTGTGAACCTTTACCTTTATATTAAGGTACAATGACTGTGGATTGCCAATCATCTGGGACATCCCCCATCCTCCAGCACAGCAAATGAAAGCTGTCCCAGACGCGAGGCCCACCACACTTGATCATTACAGCAGTAAATCTATCTAGTCCCGCAGCCTTATTATCATTGATACCTACATACTGAATGATAGAATAAGAGAATGATAAAAGGCAGCAAAATTTAAGGTGTGAGGAGTTTATACATTGATATGCATGTGGAGTGTTGTATGAGGAACAATTATTTCAGTCTTACAGCTTACCTTACAGGCAGTTATGTATGAATGTAATTTGCAACTGCACACAGCCACAAAGTATACATACATAATAGCCTTTCAAAAGGCACTGCAAAATATTGGCCTCTCCCTTAAAGGTCCCGAAAAACAGTACTAAACACCTTACACTCTGCTACAGTACCTTAATCAGCTCTTGCAACAGACATTAGAAAAAAGGGTTTACTTTTTCTTACACCCAAACCACAAGGCATATAGTATTCAAATAATAATGACATACCTGGTCTCCTAGCCAGTCAGAACCCTTCACAGTATCATACATATGCCAAAGCCAACTGTCCTCTTCCATGTTACCTAAAAACAAATACATTTACAATAGGTAAACTGCCCTTGTAGTCAACCTTGTAAAGAATCCTCAGTGCAAAAATGAAGCCATAAATATGAGACTATTACTATTATTACTATATTTCTTCTAATAGAATATGTATGTCTATTGTTCTAATATGCCAACAAAAAAAAACACAAAGGATATCTAAAAATTATGACTTTAGGTGACAACACATAATTTTCTTAAATTTTAAAATAAAAATAAATTAAGAATATAATAAACTTTACCTAAAGCAGCATTAATGCCACCTTGAGCAGCTACTGTGTGAGATCTTGTAGGAAATAATTTTGTCACCACAGCTGTTTTAAAACCTTCCTGTACAAGACCAAAAGCTGCACGTAGACCAGCACCACCTGCACCTATAACTAGTGCATCATGTTGGTGGTCAATTACTGTATATGCCTTTGACATATTTGTGTTAACAGATGCATCCTTTGCAGGCCTAGCGCCCCCCACTGATAAATGAAGGTTCCTATAGACATGTGTGGCCTGAAATACAAAACAACATGACAGATATGATAATTTTATGGGAGAATTATTTTTATGATCTCAATAGGTACAAAAAATAGATAAAAAAAACGTGTCAGGCATTACATTATGTAAAGTTACGCCAATATTAACTAAATAACGTTCTTGACAATTCTACGTAGTTTTAGTGAAAGGAGAACCAATCATATACTTTTGTTTTATTAATATACAACAAAACTAATGTTATTTTTAAAATATCAAAAATAAATTTTTCCAGTATACAGATCCATCATATAAGTTTATGGCTCACAAGTTTTAGGTAAACCGGTTATGCACAAGAATTATATCAAATCGGATTCAATACTAGTCTTCTGAGATTTAGTCGAGTAATAATTTCACTAGTTTCTTGTTCAAGAATTTGATGCAAAGAGTTACATAACGAATGTTTTATTCGAAAACCTATTGTGAATACTAACCATCGCCGCATGGCTACGGAAAAATGCTGCTCTCATTAATGCACTCATGATGGAACTCTCTGTCCGCACCGGAGTACAATAAAATTATTAATTTAACAACTTCAAGAACGGCATCCAAACGGCTACAATTACGTATTATCTATGGCTAGAATTAGTAACTGACAATGACAATGTGACAAGAAATGTGTCAAGTTTATTGTTGCCAGATCTCGGTTATGTCAGTTAAATAATGTTTTTTGGAGTTTGAGGCCTGGTATTAGACCTTTAGGCCAAATCAGTTCTTTCAGATTTCTTTCTAGCTTGCCAAATATCTCATAATTTCAAAACATTTATCTCTTTTCTTCTCTCTCTTTTTGTACTTATGTAAAATATAGGATCTATAACAGTACTTTTGAAGATCAGAACCCTATCTTAAAATAGACCCTAGAATATTTCATAGTTTACTGAACGTCAAAATTTAAGACACATTTTGTTTATTATAACATTTTTTACATATTAAAGTTGTAATTGCCTCGAGAACTAATATATAGCGCAGCTTTTTGAGTTCTATCACTTAGTCAATAAAGGAAAGAAATAATGTAAATATAAAATCTCTTTAGTTTCGATTTTATTGTTATTACAGTTTAACGAGCTGATATCCGCCTTATCATTTGCGATGCGTGAGATATGAGCAAAGTTTTCGTATGTAACGTAAAAACGGAATTAATAGATAATTAAAAAATACTCATATATTAATAAAAATGTTAAATTGCTAATGAATACAGCGAATAATATTTACATAAACGAAAAGAATAAAAAAAATATTATCTTACTTGTTATTTCATTCCGTTACTTTTTATAAAAATGCATATAATTATTTAAAAAGTTATATCTATAATAACAATAATCAGTAAAGATTAATTTCATTAAAAATCATATTTCATGGGTCGTATTTGTGTATTACATTTTAAAGTACAATTGAACAATATCAGGTCGATCGTGCAAATAATGCCCCACTGGATCTCACTTTTTATTGTGCACACAACAACAAAGGAATCATTAATAAAATGAAACTTCGATTCTTGATCATATTTGCGGAGACCAAATATGAATATAATAACGAAATTAATAAGAAGCTCAAGTTAATTCGAATGCCCCTCAGTGATTCGAATAACATGCATCAGCATAGTCTGAGGAGTAACAAAGTCTTTGCTAAGAAAATCGTCACAAACCAGAGACTGCCACAGACAACCTTTCACTTGTCTCCTTGATATGCAACGACCAAGATAGAGACTGATCAATGTAGAAAATGTCTGATCATAACTTTATATAGTTTTATAGTATATGAGGTGTTGTGGTGGGCAGAATAAAATACTAATTTACTAACTTTCTTTTTAATATATCTTGTACACGTCTTGCCGTCTTTCTACCTCCTTACTCCCTCTCTTTCCTTTTTTATACATCCGTCTCCCTCATTGTTAGCATATAATCTAAGCATGTTTCGTTTGATAATTTCTGCCGACTACACATCATCTCATGCACCGTTTATTGGTCGAGCGTGTCTGAGAACTCCTTTGACACAGCTTGCTTGAGCTCAACCCATGCTTTAAACGTTTGCTCACTTTTTAGACAAGGCGCTGCAGTAGCTTCCAGGTATCTTCTAGCCACTATAAGTTGTTGCAATAGACTCTATTCGAAGATTTCACACGTGACACCGGGTAGCAATTATCGGTACCGGTAAACTTCGGTATAAGCTCTTCGGAGTATTGCAAATTACCTTGGCGTTGAGGTGTTACTTCCGTAATCTCAGCTTTGTTAGCAACTTCCCTATCCTTCGGCATCTTAAAATTACTTTCTTCCCACCACACGCCCACGTGTCGTGCAAAGTTGTCGTTGGGAATTTCGTCTTCTTTACGTCTTTCTTCGTATCCCGGTCGAGCCTCCAAATTTGTGGTATCGTGGTGGGCAGAATAAAAGATTTTTCCATTAATTACTAATTTATTCACTTTCTTAAAAAATATCTTGTACACGTCTTCGTCTTGCCGTCCTTCTACCTCCTTCCTCCCTCTATCAAATCAGTCGTTCATGCACCTCAATCCTATTCACCTAACATTCTTTTTCATTCGAAAACCACAGACCTACAATATAAGTATCTGAATACATATGTTGTGAAATATATATAAAAAATATCTTCACGCCAAAGTTCTAGTCTAGACAATTAAGTGCCTTCGAACCTTTCACCGAAGATATTTTCGGGACAACGTGACAAGGTCCGCCTTAATATCCAAGCCATCGATAAATTCGTACATAAGCTTGTGAAAAAACCCATTGGAACGAGCCAGCCATTTGAGGACCTCAAACTCCATAGTCAAACAAAGGAATATCCCCAGCCAGCGGCATCCATCGACTTCCCGTAATATTCGGCAACATTCCAATGGGGTTTTTTCGAAAATTTGTACAAGTTTTATTGTAGGCTTGATCATCAAGATGACGACGGGCTTACCACCTGTCACGTTATCCCGAAAATTGTCTTTATCAATGTGGAAGGTGTTTCGAAACGACTTAATTGTCTAGACCTCTGTCTAGCCCTGTATTTGGAATGGCATGAAGATATATTTATTTCAATAATTATTTAATACATGTAACACAAAGTGGCCCCAGGAGTCAATATCGGCCACTTTGGGAATCCCTGTTCTTAACGATTATTTGCATAATATTTATTTCATTGTTAATTTATGGTACATTTTCAGTAGTTGTTACATATAATGTATATATTATATTTATTATATTTATCTTCACGCACAATCCCTGACGGGGTAGCCAGAGAGAACAAATCGCCAAGTGTCACGATCCTTATATACCTCTTTCGCTTCATTCAGATTCATCATTTTCTTCATACAGGCACGTCGGGGTATCCGAGTACTCTTGACCCTCCCCTCTTCGAGCAATTTACTCACATGGTCTTCTAAAGTTAGTCTCGGCCTACCTCGACCCCTTTTAATATTAACTTTCGCGCTATATATTTTCGTCAACATTCGGTCTTCGCTCATTTGATCTACGTGCCCAAACCATCGAAGCACGCCCTTATCAATTTTAGTGATAAGGTCATCTTACATCTACCATGTTGCGAATCTCTTCGTTTCGCTTTCGGTCGGCCAAAGGTAACGCCGCACATTTTACGAAGCGATCGTATCTCCACTGCATTCAACCTGCTTCTCCTGGCATACCCTGGTGTCGCTGCCATATAACAAAGTCGGTACCAGCACAGCGTTATGTATCACCTTTGCCTTGCCTTGTTGTCAATGTCAGTGCGATAATTTGTCACATACGTTTTATCTATGACCTATTCATTGATATTATATTATCTAAAGTGTACTGAACGTTTTAAAATTGTTTTGATATTTTTTCTGTATTTGTTGTATAAAATTTTATAAATAACTGTATTTGTTGCATTGTAAACTAACGTTTGCTAACGTTGTATTCAATGATATATAATGTAGAATACAACTTTGTGATTATATACTCTTTTCTTTAACAGCAATTGCAGCTATTACCTTTGAGCCACACAAGTGTGAAAGCTGTTAAATACTAGCTTTCTAATGGCAGACAATCCAAGTAGTGACGGGTTTTCGGAAGCAGATAGGTTGAGAGGTACCTTAATTTTGAGATATATCTTATAATCCACACCATAATAATGATAGATAATAAAAATGAATGTAATTGTATACTTGGGAAACGCTTTTAGCCGGGTTGGTAGATGTGTTTGGCTTTGATGCCATACGTGTAGTATGGCAACAATGCCAGTGGTGCCCTGACTGTGTTTGTCAAAAGGCAAGGTGTAGTGAAAAGTGCATGTCTTGCTATACATAACGTAGTGCTAGTTCCGACTTTGTTATATGGCAGCGAAACATGGGTCTGCTAGAAGAAGCATAAAAGCAAGATGAACACAGAGAAGATGTGATCTCTTACCTTGGCCAATCAAAAAGAAAATGTGGATTCGCAATAAGGTTTGAAAGATAATCGATGGTTTTGGCATGTTGAATGAATGTATGAAGACCAAATGTTGACGAAAAATTTAGCACTAAAAATAACTTAAACAAGTTGTGGTAGACCGAGTCTAACTTTCAAATACCATGTTAGCAAACTGCTCTATGACAGGAGGGTCTAGAGTACCCGGATAACT
The DNA here is from genome assembly GCA_029286605.1 of Sericinus montela. Classification (NCBI taxonomy): domain Eukaryota; kingdom Metazoa; phylum Arthropoda; class Insecta; order Lepidoptera; family Papilionidae; genus Sericinus; species Sericinus montela. Next base: position 5,632,146 of record JAGSMR010000020.1, read on the forward strand.
AGTCATACGTCTATGGAGAAAATTTATTTTAAATTTATGAATTTCAAAGAAGCGACGGGCTCACCACCTGTCATATTGTCCCAAAAATATCTTTGGTGGAAGGTGGGTCAAAGGGACTTAATTTTCTTAATTGTCTAGACCTCTGTCTACTCCTGTATTGGGAATTGCGTGAAAATATTTATTTTATTTTATTTATTTTATTTTTTAAAGAAGTGAAGGAGGTATGTGTGGATTGTGGAACTTGGTGATCTGTTGTTACTTTCTGGCTACACTATCAGTGACTGTACAAGAAGAGATTTATTTAGAATAATAATAATATTTTGTATGCATGTATACAACTCTCTAGTATGGTTTGCCAAAATTGCCTATCTTGACAAGCTATTTATTTATAATAACATTAATATTTTTTATGCATATGTATGCCAAGTTGATGTATGTACAACACCTTGGCATACATATGCTGCCTTAAAATTTGGCTGTTGCCTGTCACTTGTCTATTAAATTTTTATCAATTTACGGCTTTAAATGGCTTTTCCATTGTCTCTTTATGACACCCAAAAAAAGTGGATTGTATTACGTTATACAATCCTTAAGTCCATACCACATGCCAATATTTTTTTAAAGAAGGAAATTTATTGCAAAAGCAAATGGATTGTATATTCGTATGTCCATACCACATGCCCATATTTTTTTACAGAAGGAAATTTAATTGTTTTAATTACATATTTTGCAGAAGATGAATTGGTGCAAGAATTAGAGCATAGTGATTCTAATGATGATGATTGCCAAGAAATATCCCAGGAAATTGAAGAAAAGTTGCTGAAAGATGAACCTAAATGTAAGTTTTAGACCCCATTACATGTGAATTTAAACCTCTAACTGATTTTCACATTTCTTTTTTAAATGTATGTTTTATTGGTTTTTTGCAGGCATTATTAAGGTAGGATCACATAATTTTTATTAATTCCAATGCTGAACTGTATATGCCATGCCTGTTAGTAATTCTTAAGGTCTATAGATTGTACCAACGGGTTTTTCAAAAACTTATGTATGATTTATATTGTTGGCTTGAACTTAAAGACGGCGACAACCTCACTCCCTGTCATGCTGCCCCAAAAAATATCTTTGACTGAAGGTAGGTTGAAAGGACATAATTGTGTCTAGACCTCAGTCTATCCCCATATTGGGAATGGCATGAAGATAATTTTCATTAATTAGGAATGGCTATTAGAGCCAACATATTTCCTCAAGGGTACTTGGCATACCAAGACACTTGGCTCTGCATTTTGAGACTATTGGCCACTTAGATAGGATGTAGAGCGTTCTACATATATTAGTATTGTATATTATCTTTATGGTTTAACTTCTTACAGTCCTATACTTCCAGTTGGCAATTGCTACTGCCATTTGAAAGTGTCCATGTATTCTGTTTGGAAGATGGTTGTCTAGCAGTGTTTGTATTTGAATTTATGGCCTTGCAGAGAAAGTACCTGATCCAGCACCTCCTTTTATTTTTGACCCCTCTGTCAGATTCAAAGCATATGTAGGTCTAGACTAATAGATGATCATGTTCCACTCACTGTGGAATAGTAAACTCACTGTTCCTGTTGTCTGGGACTATGGGTTGACCCACATAGTGACAACCCTGCAACTAAATTAAGACAATCCACACATTCACATACCATATCAAACAGTGTCATATGTTCAATAATTCACATCTCTCTTCTATTTTAAATAAAACAATTTTCGTTACGAAAATCGTTTTATTTCAAATGTGTAGTATTCGCGTAAACAAAAGAAATCTCTCTTCTATCTTAAGCAAATTGTACTCCACACTCGTAACATACATTTTTAGCTGTAATCTTAAAATAAAGATATTTCATTAATTTCTTTTAAACTTTCTCAATTTCTGAAATATGTACATGGTATATGGGGGACCAGACAGGGCTAGCATGCTTTAAGATACTTTGGATATCAGAATTATACACAATTTCGAGACCGTACATTTTTGTAACGTTTAACATACATGCATGATAAAACCTAGGTTGCAATATGATGTTGCAAATTAATTTGATTCTTTTAAACACATAGAATAAGTTCACTGAGGTTAACTATTTAAGGTTTAGACACATGAAAAGAAATTAAACAATTGAATTAACATTTATGAAAAATATTTATTACATGTTTGTATTTTTACCTATAAAAGATATATATAGGAATAAAAAAAATATCTTCACAAAATTCCCAATACAGGGGTAGACAGAGGTCTAGTCTAGACTATTAAGTCCCTTCGACCCACCTTCCACCGAAGATATTTTAGGTATTAAAAGTGTTAATAATGTAAAATTATTTTATGGATATAATTAATATTTCTGTAAATGGATTAATTCCCGTAACAAATTTGGCAATTTGGGGCAATTACATAATCATACTTAAAACTTATGAATAACATTATTACAGATACAACATTAGTTAACTATGGAGAAAGTATCCAGGAAAATCAAAGTGATGTCATAGAAACTTACACTGACAATTTGCACAATGTTGAAATAACTCACACTACTGATGAACTTGGCAATGGTATTTATACAGAAAGCTCAAATAACTATATAAGTTCACAATCTGATACATTTAATGATATCACGGATCAATATGAACCTTACATCAATGATTATTCTTTTGAGACTCAACATTCTAATGAAGATAAGCAATACGAAAATTTCGAAGAAAATTATGATGCAGCAGCAAGTAATGGTGATAATGTCATCATGGCAGATGTTAATGACTATCAGCAAAGTGAAAACAATTTTGATGCACAGACAGCAGAAGAATTATTAATGAGTGAACGAGAAAGGGAAAAGAAAAGTAAAAAAGAATTAGAAGAAGAAGAACGTGAAAAAATGCAGTAAGTATAAAATGTTACACCTACTACATCAAAGCTGTTGAAACTTGCTCCTATACAAAATGGCTATAAAACGGACCTAAACCACCTGCATTCAGTGACTCCCTGCAATGTTGTGTAGGTCAACAATCTTGAGGGAGAACATAAGGTTATATTTAGTATTCACGGATGTCAGTCGCAAAGTTGTCGCCACCTTACGTTCTCTTTATCGTTTTAAACATTTTCTTCCACTGCAGCCTTTATTAGCGATTATGCAGATGTGTGTTACCCAGATGTATCCCATGATCTTCTTAACAAGCTAGGGCGCCTTTATAATAACTGTATCAGATTCATTTTCGGATTGCGTAAATTCGATCACGTGTCTATAAAGATCTAAGCTGTTAACCATCTGACAGAGGCGCACTTCCAGAATTTTACATGTTCTTTTCTCTATTTTAAATGATCCATCATCTCTTTCTTATCTCAGGGACAAATTTCAATATCTCTATCCATCCAAGGATAGGGTCCTTAGGTCTTCTAATAATAAGATTAGTATTCCACACCATTTCACCAGGTTCTTTGGTAACTCCTTTACTATTCAAGCTACACTACTGTGGAAATCCTTGTCCGGTTGCATAAGGCAGGCACCTAGTAAGCTGTGCTTCAAAAGGTTATTGCGCGAGCATTGAAGGCTTGATTTATTTCTGGTTACTTTGGCAATGTTACTGTTAAAGGTATCTATGTATGTATGTGTTTTTTAAAAAATTTATATGATATCTATATTTAAGAGTATCTTCTCGCAATTCCTTTTACAGGGGAGACAGAGGTCTAGTCTAGACACATAGGTTGACTGGAAGAGAATAGGCATTAAGTACGCCCTTTATGACCTATCAAATCATAAAAATTAAATAAATAAATAAATAACCAATCCTTCTAGTCCAATAAAAGAAACAGCGTATTAAAATGTAATGTCACTACACATTATATTAAAAAATTGCTGTATTGAAATTGTGAATTAATTTAAAATCAATAACACTTTAAATTTAACATACCACAAACACCCAGACCTGATAAAATGAGAGCACAGCTGGTGTACCTTCAAAACCGGTGTGTCTACACCATTCGTCCACATAGGTCGCTACGTATATACTTCTATACATGTTTTAAATGTCTTAACCATGTGTGTTTATGAGTATGCTTAACCTTAATGCCGTTTTAATTTATATTTTAGAGTTTTAGTCTCGAACTTTACGGAAGAACAGCTAGACAGGTATGAAATGTACAGACGAGCAGCGTTTCCTAAAGCAGCTGTGAAACGTTTGATGCAAACAATCACTGGTTGTTCTGTGGGACAAAATGTCGTAATTGCAATGTCTGGAATTGCCAAGGTGTTTGTAGGAGAAATAGTTGAAGAAGGCAAGTGTACGATTGTTTTTATAATTTTGTGAGGAATTGTTTTGGTAAATTTGTAAAGCATGTAAACTATAATGGCAATTTGTTTTTAAATAATAAAATATATTTATATATAATAAAATAAGATATAATAAGAGGGATTTGAACTTATGAACTCAGATATAATGTGGAGAGACTACACTACTTACCTACCTACTGATCTACTTGTAATGAAGCATTGTCAAAGAAAATCATATTATATTACAACTAGCGAGACTTCATATCAAAGGAAAGATAGTATAAATATCAATGTTTATTAATTCTTAATATTTTCAGCTCTTGAAGTACTTGAAAAATCTGGTGAACCTGGACCGCTACAGCCAAAACATTTAAGAGAAGCCTTACGCCGTTTAAGAGTGAGGGGCGCCATACCGACTAGGAAAGCCTACAGAAGCATGTTTAGACTTTAACATAGTTTTTGGACATACTGTACATAAAATAATTAATAGAAGTTAGTGTATATAGGTTATTTGATTGGAATGCAAAATGGTGTACATATTATTATAAGGTATTTTCTATGAAGGGATATGTTCACACCTAACACTTAAAATTAAATAATGTTCTTATTTTATGCATATTGTGATGCTGAAGGGTTTGTTGTACTCCCTAAGACTAAGTTGTATTTATCGTTTACAAATCTTTCCGTAAAAGACGCCAGTATGTTACATCGAGGCAGTTCAGATATCAGATAGATTTTTTGGAGCAAGAAATAGAATAAAAGATTTTTTTACAAATTTGAAGTTTTATTTTAAAACAATTACAGTCATGTTAATTTATTATTACACAATACAGTTATTTTATTATTAAAACAATATAATAGATAGTAGTAACAGTTAAGTTTATTTCTTTTAAATTACCAAATTAAATCAGTCTTGTTAAAATGGCTAACTATGCAAGGATAAAATACTTTACCGGAATTTGCTCAAAGGGTCGGTCCATTAAATAAAAACAAGTGCAAAATAAAAATTAAAAACATTATATAAAACACCAACATAAAATTCAATTCGAAAATCCATAATTATTGGCACTTAATATTAATTTTCAATGCTGTTACAAATTTTATGAAAATACTTGTTGTTCACCAAAAAGAGCACAGTATATCACAGTCGAATTTAATGAAATAATTCAAGAAATAGGGGCAGATGACGTTAACGAAATTAAATATTAATATTTATATTATAATAAATCATATAATTTTATTAATAATTCACTACTGAAGGCACAAAAGATGTATATGGTAATACCATACAATTTCCAAACAGACCACAAATTAAGATGAAATTAACATCATACAATATGTATATTCTAGTTAATATTCTTTGTTATTTCGACGCAACCATAATAATTTGCATGCTAGGAATTGATTGTAGTTGTAGTCCATCCACATAAATAACCACAATCACTGGTCCATAAAAACAAAACAATAGAAAAAATATTGACTAAACCATTATATTATGGTTATTGATGAGTCATTAAGATTTAATTTATTAGTCACATTACAGAGGCCTAAAATCTATGTTAGCAGCTGCTTCTCGAACTAAAATAAATAGATTTACATTTATTTTATTACGTAAACCGCGCATAAAACTAAATAACGGTTTTCCAACATCTACCGTTGCGTTTAAACAAAAAGAACGCCGCGATTGCAGTTGCCGCATACAGGTAGGCCTGACCTGTAGCGTCACACTACCTTCCATGTGATGCTTACTCGCAAAGCAATGTCCACACAAACGTTACAGACTAGAAAACGCTCTCATCCATATCACACGTGTACTGTACGCACTACACGGCCAATCTCTTGACGCCGCACTCTATGCAAAACTTGGCCGTGTCCACGGGGAACTTACTGCCGCACTCGTGGCAGAAGCGCGAGAGGCGCGGCGGGGGCGGGGGAGGGGGTGCGCCGCGCAGCGAGCCCTCCGAGCCGCTCGAGCTCAGCTCTTGGCGCGGCCGCCACGTGGGGCTGCGCTGACACGACGCTCGCGAGCTGGCGCGCTTCTCTGTACAGTGTTGCAATATAAACAAATTGGCGGGGTAATGCTAAGTGATGAATACTTTTTTTAATGTATGGCACAACATCGGAACATACCAAAATTTCCAAAATTCATGTTCGGAAAAGATTTAAATTGTGAAAAATAGAACCGGATTAATTTAATACAAATAATATTAGTACATTAAAAATAAAAGTGCTGGAGCGTTTAATAAGTATTTAAAAAATATTATTACATCAAACAACGTAATTTTTAACAACTATTCGACTTATAGTTAGTAGTTACTCCAATCTCCTGTTGTACGATTTGTGTGTGAGTGTGAGAGAGAGAGAGAGAGAGAGAGGTCACAATTTCACTTAGTTTTCTTTAATGTGGAGAAAAATAAAAAGTAAAATATTGCCAAAGTATTGTAACCGACTTACACCAGGATATTTTATTATAATCAATTTATAGGATAGACGAACACACAACTTTGCGTTTGCAGCCAAATAGCATTAATATTGTCAAAATCTATTTTTAAACCTTTGAACTTCACTCATTGAAACTCTCGGCAATCTACAGGCCGTTAATTTTATATGGTTGTATGGGGAAAGTATAGATACTTAAAATAATTTACCGTTTATCGTATGACTGCCTAAATCCTTATGCTGTACGTCGATTCTCGGCTCATTTAATTCGGCAGAGCGTTCCATCGCAAGAAATTCTTCACTCGAGATTGACCTGACTTCATCTTTGTGGCTTCCAAGCGAGTCCGAACCGGCATTGGATTGCTCTTGAGGCACTGTACCGTTCGATACTTTCGAATTACACAGTGATAATTTTGATGGCGATATCCTGTTAAGGCTGGAATGGGTTATATTTAATTAAAAAAAAAGTCACGATAGCCAAGTGGTTGGGAGAATGGAATTCGAGCCGAGAGACCCAAGTTCGATATCTTGGCGGTAGGTCGTACCAAGTCTTCTTTCAAACGAACAGTTTACAATAATAATAAAGTAAACTTTTACATTACATATTTGACGACTTCGTAAACTAGTGGCATACACACAGGTTTTTATGGTGTCGACAGCTCTGAGGGATTCAGATTCTCGGCCCGGTCAATGTCCTACTCGATCCTACATATTCTTGAGTGTAGAAAACACTTTCTGGGTGTTTGTGGTACCTTCGTTGTTTGTGATTCCATAATACAAGTGCTTAAGCTGGTTACTTTTGACAGATATTATACACATAATATCGATATGAAAAATAATTCTGACATAATTTTCTTCTAGCATATTAAATCGTAATGCTTTTGGTGGCCGTTTAAGAAAATCTTACCCTATAATCTTCCAGTAATGGTTTTATAAGTGTCGAACAGATGAAGGTTTACCTTACTAATGTTAGATCGAAACGATACCGCTTAAAGTTTGACCGCCACGCCGCTCCATTATTTGTGGTTATAATGCTAAACAAGTTCACTGTCACTTAACTACTCTTTAAATAAAGTAATTACCTGACTAACCTGCTATAGGCTGAATCGTTGCTCGGTTTTCCATTTGGAGAAAAGTGACCATTTGACATTTGTTCGTTTTTGTGATTCTTTCGCTCAGTCTTTATTCGAGATTCCTTTTTCGTCATATTATGTATATTCTTATTGGAATTGGTTATTTCTTTACTAGAGTGATTATTTTCTACTCGTTCGTTTTCATAGAATTTGTCAAATTCCTTGAGAGATTGCATTATGTCCTCTTCAAGTTGATCTGTTTTAAGGCGGTTCTTTGTGTTGTCCGCTTTAACAGTGTTTTTCTTCTGAATGGAATCGAGGAGGGAAGAGGAACGTTTAATGGAGGATGGGAAAAAGTTTTCGCCCTTAACATTGTTACTGCTAAAAACAAGAGACATTGATTTGTTAACTGGCAACATACCATTATTATTAATTAAAGAGTTTGGGGAATTTTTTTCATTGTTTATATCTGTAGTTCTATGGTTATCTAATTCAGATTGCCTAACTATTCTAGTGGTTGAACTATATGTTCGTTTACTTTGGATGGTTTGTTTATTCACTTCTTCGTCGAAAGAAGTCATGAATTCTTCGAGATCAAAATCTTCACAAAGAGATTCGTCATCTCTAGTAGACGTTTTGGATGTTATACTTTGTTCTAGAGATGACATAAATTTGTCATATTGCGAATTTAGATCATGCATAGATAAGGCGTTAGTTTTGTTTGTAATATTACTATTAGTTACAGATTTATTTTGTATCGTGGAATTTTTACTATTTTTGTCATTAACGTTAAATGATTCGAATTTTGCCGGAAGGTTTTCTGTAGTTAACAAGGATTCCATACTACTAATTATGTCTGGGTTATTCAAAATTGTATTAACATTGATAGGTAAGTTATCGTTTTCATTAATTAAGCGAGGATCTATGTAGTTACTGTCATTCATCGACGTGTTATCGTAAGATAGAATAGAATCAAGGTTTACGAAGTCTTTCCTATCATTATCACTATTTTTTATCTTATCTAGTTTAAGAGGCTGTTTTATTGTCGTGCGTTGAAAACTATGATACATGGATGGAGCTATTTTAGGAATTTTATCTTTTAATTTAGGTGTGCTGTAACTGGAAGAATAATTTGAGAAAGATCTATTCAAATTGCTATTGCGATTAAAATTAGGCTTCTCACTAACACTTATGTTTTCTTTACTAGATTTGGTGAAAGTTGTGTTCAATTTCTGACTAGATTTTTTATCATTTCTGTTAATTCTAAATGAACTACACCTACCACCGAAAGAACTATTATTTTCGTTGTTAGTGCAGCCAAAAGATTTCATTCTTTGCAAAGTTGGGGTTTTCTGATAGCTCTTATTAAGAGTGTCTTTCATCATTTTTGTATTGTTTGTTGGCGATGTTTTATCTTTAGTTGGGCGGAGGATTGGAAGGGTTCTGTTTGATTCTTTGGGGGATATTTGAATTTTTTTAGGAATATTGGTATCAGAAGACATAAGCTCCTTCATTTGCCTAGCAGCGGAAACGAAAGGATCGTAATTGTCATCAAGCCTGTAAAATCAATTTGAAATAACATTTAGATATTTTCGCATTTTAGCTATTATTTCTATAAATATATTATTGTGCATTAAATATACATGGCAAATAAAATATAACCTTAAAAATAATATAGTTTAAAGGTAAGTAAAAATTTGAAGGATAAGGGAAAAGGAAACCTTTTTATTTCAATTCTTGGCAATTTCAGAGGCGGTGCTTCTGAAGAAACTGATTGTCCATCACTATTGTCACCTTGACTTTGATTGTCACTCATAATGAATGTTTTGTTTTCTATATTATTTCGATTCTGTTTATAAAACCTTTATATTTTCTATTCGTTTTTGGAGCTTTACCTAATTTTTTGTTAAACATTGCTCTTTTTGAACTATATTATTTGTTTCGGTTATTGAAGGCAATTTAAATTCAGTCTCTACTTTTTCCTCTTCGCCTTTGTTGTCAACAGAATCTTTTTCATAAAATTTTAATTCACAAACAGAAATGTGTTCGATTTCATGGCCAATTAGATCAGTTTCCTCTTTTCTAGCACTCTTAACGTTATTATCCGCACCTGTTTCTTTAAGTATTTCTCTAAGGTTATTTTTCAATTCTTGTAGCGTATCTGATGTATATGTAGGTTTAGTAAGACGAGATTCAAAATGTAATTCATTTTTATTAAGCGCTTCTATAGAATTTGTATTAGGCGTATGCAGTTTATCAACATCTTTATCGTGTTTTTCTTTTTCGGTATTCGTTCTTATAATTTTATCAGTTAAATTATAAAATTCTTCGAGGTCAGCTGGATCTTCCGAAAACTTGGTGTAAGTATCTCCGCTGCCATGACGACTTACATCCTTATTAGTTTGCCACTGTTCATCATTTTCAACAGAATCGTTAGACATCTCTGCACTTAAGTTGTGTTCATAATTTTCTTCAAATTCTTCAGCTGATAAATTGTTTAAGTCTTCGTATTTCTCGGACTTTTTATCCCATTCTAATTCATTACATTGAAATAGTGTAGTTGTCACATTATTACAGTTTTCAATTTTGCTTTCACAGTTTTCGCCTATTTGAGATTCATTGCCCAAATTTGAATTAAGAACAATGTTTAATGAAGAATCGTAATTTATAGCTCCGATTAGTTCATTACATTCTAAACGTGTTTCATTTATTTCTTTAGACTGTATGTCACACGAACTGACTATGTTAGGATTTTTGTACAAAAATTCTACCGAGGGCACTGAATTACGTTTGTTTGAGGTAGCTGGCATATTCTGTTCTTTTATGTTAAGTTTTTCCTTTTGGTTGCCTTTTCTTTTCTGTTCTGGGCAATTGTATATTACACACGGTGTGCAAGGACAAAGGAGCTCTGTATTAATACCAATAGATTGACAGTTTTTATCAGTGTGTTGTGCTTGGATATCGTCAAGACTATCTAAGCTCATTGTACTATCTTTAATTGAACTATTTTTGGTCACACTATTTATTCTCTTTGATTTTGCTTTCTCATGGTGTTGCTTGAGTGATGAAGAAGGCTCTATTCTTCGCTGTTTATTTTGTGACACTGATAATTTTTCTTTCGAGTCCTTTTTGGTTCCAGTGCCACATGCATCTGTTACAACTTTTATTTTATGTTTATTTCTGTTGGCAATATTTTTTGGAAGTGGAATGTGACTTTTAATTTCATCATTATTATCGTTATTTTTATGAAGTTTATCCTTTCCTTCTGAAATAAGTTCTTTCCTTTGATTATATTTATTTGCAATTTCTTCAAGTTTCTTTACTTGCTGTTTTCTCTTAGCGTTCAATTTATTTTTAGGTTTACTTTGAGGAACTGGCTTGGGTAAATTAGGATCGGTAACACTTTGTTGGACTTGTGATAAGTTTGATTCTTGGTCATCTCTATAGAAAAGGAAAGGAAGGACTTCAGATAACAATTAATTTTAGCAACAAACAAGGAGACAGGAACGATTTTAGCGCCAAGCAATGGGTTTCAGGTTAATAATTACTTATAAAATTGAAAAAAAAAAAAAACATAAATTCCTTCCTTTCCCCTTATTTGCTATATTTGAAATAACTAATGTGGGTGAAGTGAATATTTAATTATTTAATGAATCTTTTAAACAACAGAAAGTTAACCCACCTTGTACTGCTAAGATCTCTAGCGAGCCTAGCTTGTCGTGCCTTTACATTGGTGTCGCCGGAATTATTTTGAGACGTTCTTGAATTTCTTATGACTGGAACATGTGGAGAGGCATCGTCGTGGCAGTCGTTACTCGATATTGATTCTGAAATTTAAACAAATGGTCAATTTGTCATTTTATTATATTTAAAGTACTGTTTAATTTAATTTGTAATAATGCGATTTAGTAAATAAATAAATAAATATCTTCACGCAATTCCCAATACAGGGGTAGACAGAGGTCTAGTCTAGACAATTAAGTCCCTTTGACCCACCTTCCACCGAAGATATTTTCGGGACAACGTGACAGGTGGTGAGCCCGTCGCCGCCTTTATGTCCAAGCCAACGATATAATTCGTACATAAGTTTTTGAAAACCTCATTGGTACGAGCTTTTGGCACTTGGGGACTAGCTTTTTACGAGCACTTGGGGATCGAACTCGGGTCTCTCGACTCGAAATTCCGACCACCGAACCACTCGGCTATCGTGACTTTTTGCGATTAGTAGTATTATATATGTAATAAAACATGGAAGAAAAACACTCTAGATTCCACGAATAATGGACATGTCGACTACAGACCATATTAAGTTGAATAGACTACGCTAAACTAAATCAATTAAGCGTTAATATATGCTATTTTATATTATAATAATACTATTTTATTTCAATATTGTTTTTCAGCCACTACCTCTGTCCTTATGAATAAAGGTAGTTATTACTTTATTAATCATTATAACTAATATCCAAATTTACAGCTGCAGTAGAAGTTAATTTCTACTAAGAATAGACGAGGAAATGTGAAAGACATTTCCAAAAAGAAAGTTACCGGATGCCCGCGTCCGCCCCTGCTTGTAGTCGCCAAATTCCCGCGGCGGTGGCGGCGACACGCCGCGCGAGGACTCCACTGATGTTGAACGACTGTTGGACGATTTCTCGCGAGTTTGCGACGACCTGCTTGTATGCCAATAAAAAAATAATAATAAATAAAAATATCTTCACGCATTTCCCAATACAGGGGTAGACAGAGGTCTAGTCTAGACAGTTAAGTCCCTTCGACCCAGCTTCCACCGAAGATATTTTCGGGACAACGTGACAGGTGATGAGTCCGTCGCCGTCTTTATGTCCAAGCCAACGATCTGAATCGTACATAGGTTTTGAAAAAACCCATTGGGTCTCTTGACTCGAAATTCCGACCATCCAGCCACTGGGCTATTATGACTTTGTATGCCAATAAAATTTAAATATTAATTGGAATAATTCGTGCCAGTTCCTATGATGAAGAAACCTGTAAGAAAGTAATTGATAGAGCAATAGATAGGAAAAGATGAAAGGTTACAAGAAATTTTCCGGCAACGCATCTGCTATGCCTCTAGTATTGCCGATGTTCATGGGTGGCGGTAATCACTTACCATCACGTGAACCACCTGCTCGTTTGCCTCCCTTCCCTATAAAAAAAAAGAATCAGCCTTCAGTTATATCCCGCATCGAATGAAATGCAAAAGCACAAGACTTTCACAAGCCATTCACAATGATATTCTGCGATACTTCGGTCGGCTCATTCGTGCAGTATCCAATCCCGTCTGTGGCTCTCCTCATTCAAAAACTCTTATTTACCACAGACTATGAAGAAGAGTTACTGACTTGCGGCCGCGCACCAGCGGCGCCTTGTACTGCGTGCGCGCGTTGAGCCGCTGCTTGGCGTCGGCGATGTGCGGCGGCGGCTGCGCGGGCGCAGCTGGCAGGATCTTCGCCTTGTCCGCGCACCACTCCACGTGCCGCTCGAACGCGCGCACGCCAAACGCGCGCGAGCAGTGCGGGCACTTCTGCAGCTCAGCCATCGGCTGCAACGGCACGCGTCACACACACACACACAACATACAATGCTGTATACGCTTACGAACATCATACTATACATAGTCATCATGTAAAATCTTTTCTAATACATTTTTTATACACTACGTCAGGTACACAGCGGAATAAATAAAGAGTCATTGGGCGCAAATTGTCAGTGATATAGCATATATTATCCTTCACCGAAAGTGCTGAAAGTGTTTCACTGCTGATTTGTGAGAAGTGTTTAATAAACTAAAAATTGAAAAAAAAATCACGCCATTCCCAACATGGTGGTAGATAGAGGTCTAGACAATTAAGTCCTTTCGACCCACTTTCCAGCGTATGCATTTTTTGGTACAACGTGACAGGTTGTGAGCCCGTCGCCGTTTTAATGTCCAAGCCAACGACATGAATAGGACATAAGTTTTTGAAAGAACCCAGTACGAGCCTTCGGGATCGAACTCGGGTCTGTTTACTCGGATTCCGATCTGCTACTAAAATAATTTGTGTTTTTTAATCATATAAATAAAACCCGGCACATTTTATAACATGACATTAAGTTACAAAATAAAGTTGAATAACTCAAGAAACAAAAAAATGTATTAAGCCACATGTATACTTGAACAACTATTTTCTACATTATCTACCTAACTACTTCATTTGCATAGATCCAACAATTCCTATTTCATAATAAAGGTCTCCGACCTCTACCAATACAAGGTCCCTGTTAGTCTCGGTGTGCTGAATTGGCATTTTAGTAAGACACTATGTATAGTAAACAAAAACATTAACATTTACATAATTGACTAAAAACAGTTGGTTGTATTAGACACAGTAGACGAGACAGTGACAAAACGTCGAACAGTTCGTTCGTCTTGCTACATGCATACGTATGAGCAAAACTCAGTGCTGAATACAATTTCTGGAGTGGTGAAGTTGCTAATAATAAGGATAACCTACATAACCTAACCATACATAAGTATGCAAGCATTTTAACTGATATTGCAGCGTCATGTAGCTTTACCCGATAATAAACAGTTTTTTTCTGCTAAAAGACAATTTTCTTAGGATAATAAGTACGCCGTGTTAATCCAAATAATAAAAATTGTAATCAGGTTGAACTAGATTCAGTTTTGTCAGTCTTATTGTAAAAATGGAAAAAAGTAGCTTATGTTATTCCTTATGACGTCGGCGATCGGCAGGTGCAAGTCTTTTCGAAATCGGTCTAGTGGTTTCGGAGATTAGCCCAAATTAGGATTAGCCAAAATCGGTCTAGTGGTAGCGGAGATTAGTCAAAAATAAAACTATTTACTTTTGATATGCATATAGATTTACTAAAAACTGTTATTTTGACATTACAAACAAATACTTTTAAACTAGATTCACGATAACCGGGTTATTGAGTACTCTGAATTAGAATCGGCGACTTGGGTTTAATACACTTGAAGAAAGGCTCCTGTTTTATAGTAATTTACGTACGATTAGCATCATTGACTAGAACACTAAATTGAATTGTCAGAAACAAGCTCTGGCTCTGACTTTTGGGAAAACGGTCGAGAGGCGGTATATAACGGTCCAGAGCCCATATACATATGGGTATATATAGTTTTAGGAAGTATTTCTTAATTAATTCCTAAGAAATAATCTACGTAGCCTGTTTGGTAGTGACATCGAAGCTGAGGGTTGTGGTTTTGAATAAATGCAAATATTTGTGTGATGAAGATACATTTTTGTAAGCGAGTCAAGGATATTTATATAAATATCTATGTGTAATATTGGATCGTTGGCTTGGATACTAAGACATGCAAGGCACGAGAACATCCTCGTGCTCACCAACTGTCCCGTGACCTAAATTAAAATGCGGCGAAATTTGGATTGAAAGAGTTAAAATTTACAGTTTTAATTATCTCTGTCGAGATCTCTGACTGCACTTTGTATTGGCTATGTATAGACTTTGTACTGGGAAATACGTGAAGAAAAAATGCTTTTAAGCGAATTTAATAATTAAAATCACTACATATTATTAAATATAACCCACCAATGCTTCTGTGTAAAGGCGATAAACTCAGAAACTACTAAATGGATTTTCGTACGGAGTTCATATTCAATAATTAACGGAGTGATAAATGAAAATGGTAGATAATTCATTAAAATGTAATATGAATTTGCGAATTTATATATGTAACATTTAAACAACATATGTTACCGACATGCTCGACTGATACGTAACTGCGGCAGAAAAAATCTAGACATGTGTCATGCTTTGTTACCCGTGCAAAGCCAAATTTACTACAAGATTGTTTTATTGGCTATAAATAATATTATAGAAACTTGTGTCGAAAATATTCTCATTTTATCCAAAATATCTGTTTTTCAATACGTAGCCAGTCCATAACAGTTAAAAACATGTTCGAAATGGCCGGCAATTAGAATGAACATTCGTGTTTCAGATTTAATGCATAGTTTTAATGCACACATTCCCTGGTCCACTTTTGGATATAGATTTAACTTGTAGTATTGGTTACAACCTTTTAAATTAAACTGGACCACGTACTTAATTTATATTCACTTAAATATTTATATAAAACTGTTTAAGTTACTGTTCTGTCGTATATCCATTATTTCATACAAACATGCACTTGTCGTGCGACCACTTCGAATACATATCTTCCTTCGTATTGCGATTGGTAGCCGTGACTATAATTTACAATCAATGCGGGAACAATACAAGCTCCTCGTTGTCTCGCCTACTTGACATTTATTTTTTATATTAATAGCAAAAAGTGGTGCGTAGCGATAGGAGTTTGAATCTGGAAGACTAAGAGAGTCAGAGAGAGTGTGACATGAGTTCGATCCCCAAGAGGAAGGCTCGTCGACCAAAGAGATTTTATAGCAATTTGTGTACGTTGTCTTGGACACTAAGATGGCGACAAACTAACAACCAATATTCCAAATAAGTTGCGGCGCAATGTGGCTCGAAAGGACTAAATTATCAATGGTGTAGCGAGAGGTCTATCATCTGCATCATATATCGAGAAATATGTGGGATTATAATTTAAAAAAAAGAACATGCTAAATCTTATTGAAGAAATCCGGAATAGAGTTTCACCTTGAAAACAAATGCCTCGTTAGACTGTCATAGCCTTTTAGATCTCAAACAGAAACTAGCTTTGTTACAGAGAAAGTCTTCTGAACGTTGAAATGATTATAAACAAACATTTATATTAAACCTTGCTTATCATTTTAATTTTAGTCGTACGATATAAACAAGCTAACATTCCATGTAGAATACAAGAAAAAAGAAGCAAAACCAGAACCAATAAACAAGTTGATGACCTTTGCATTTTTTGTGTATTACATTTCATGCTGTCTATGGTCTTATCGATTGGATCAATGTATCTCTGATCCGATTCGATCCAGTAAGTGTTATGCAGAAAACTAAATCTAAACATATAACAATCTGTTTGTAATTCCAAATTAACAGCTTTTCACTAAATGCATATGAAAGTATATACGCTAGTTACATTAAAAAAATGTTGTCTGTTTATTCCGGCTAATCTCTGAAACGTATAGACCGTTTTTAACTGTACTATCACTGGCAGATTGCCGAGGTTATAAGGAATAACTTAGTCTACTTTTATTAAGGAAAAATTATTATGCTTCATCGTTAAGTTAAGGCAGGCAAAGCCGCGGGGCAGATAGTGGTAAATAGGTGTGAATATTGCCTATAGGCTAGTATACTCATTATTATTTCCTTGTTTAATATATCTATTATTATCAAGAACTTGTTTAATTCATCATTTAAAGATACCTTCTTTATAGCACTCCTGACAGACTGCGCTTTTGGTTTCGGCGTCACCTTGGCTGTGTTCGGCGGGCTCTTCTCGAGGAATGGGCTGTTTTCTGGAAGACCGAAATTCTTTGGCAAGTACTGATCCAAATCTGTGCCTGGAATAGCACATAGTCTTTGTAACACATATTTACATGTATCTTAGTAAATCATTACGTTTCGAAGTCTAAATCATTACGTTTCGAAGTCTAAGTCTAAATAACATACGACTAAAATAATGAAAAGCAGTAAAAAAATCTTTATTTGTAAGAAATCAACCTTTCGAAAAATGTTATAACAAAATGAACTTTGCACAAAACACGGAGACATAGTTAGTTTTTCTACATAAATTTCATTTGTTATTAATAACATTTTTGTTTTGTAAATACTTCTTATTGATCCATATGAGATGCTAACATGATAAATGCACTATACTTAGAAATACTATAATTAGAAAAAAAAATAAAGTATAGAATTACTTAACGATTTCCTTTATTTTTAACGATTTCATTTATTTTTAGATTTACAAGTTATCTAGTATCAATCCTAGATTTTAACTGCTTTACCTGCACCGAAAATTAAACGTAAATTACGTATTTACTTATATTACGTGGTTCCCAGATTTACTCAAACAATTCTCAGCGTATTTGTTCCATTTCGAAAACATATTAGATATTCGTGGTTAACCGTAAACGTGGTGTTGCAGAATTGTTGCCTATACACAAATAAACACTCGGTTACGACGTACTGAACTAAACGCGACAATCCTAATACACTGCCCGAGACAAACAATTCATGCATTTAAGATTACGAATTATGATATGAATCATCGTTTCAGTTCGATTATTTATACAGTGTTTCTCAATCTTTTTATGATAAATATACGACATGTTTTTGGACACAAATAATATAAATTAATTAGGAATAGGCAAGTCAGAAAAAGTGGTAAGCTATAAGACTTCCTTTGTTAACACCAGTGCAATTTTTGTAAAGTTCTTTAAGAATGTACTTTTTAATGTTACATATGTAGTCCTTTAGCTTAGTTATCCCAGTCAACTACAGGAAATAAACAAGAACGATTTCAAAGATATACTATTAGACGTAGATAGCACAGCTGTGACGCGTGGTAGACTGGGACACGTCTGGTCTGGTGGTCACGTATTAGATTTCGATACAAAATCACACACTACTAAATCGTTAAGATTAAACTCTTAATAAAAATTTTAAACGCTAAATGAAAAGGAAAATTACGTTTTTTTTATATAAATTACGATCAATAAGTGAAATTTGTTTCTTAAGTAGATAATAAAATAATTTGATGCGACAAAGACAAAGATTACAATGTGATATTAATTGATAAAAGCCAATAAATAATAAATAGTACCTATAACATTTAAAAGTATCGCTAACGCATTTTACATTTGCTTCATTATTTATTCAGTCTCAATGGCACATTCCATTAAGTGTATGTAATATTTCATAATAAAATGTAATATTTATCATTATAATAAATCTGCCGATAAAAGTTTGAATAACGCGTGTGCTTGGCATAGTCAGTGGGCGACTGTTTCCAAACACGGCATTGGAACACACATACATGTATGTACAAACAATATTGTAGGCACAAACAGCGGTTGTGATTGGCTTAGTGTACTAATAAAATATATTTAAGATGTTTTTAAATTTAAAAGAAAACTTAATTTATTGTATTAATAAACGATATTTCGGAATTGAAAGATGACGTTCAGAATCAGTACAAATATGTAAGATTACTAACAATGAAGTTATAGCTCGCAATCTTTCTTAAACAAACTCTGTACCGAGTCTCAGTATGCAGCGCATGATGGCAGGACTTAGTAAGACATTCACATACAACATAAGGTACGATTAAGTTGGAATCGCAGACAATTATATGTAAATAGTACGTACGCCCGTTCAACGGAATTAGCACTGTATGACGTGGCTGGCAAGCCCTCGTTACCAACAAAACATTTGACATTATTTGTTTTAAATTTAAAAGAAAACTTAATTTATTGTATTAATAAACGATATTTCGGAATTGAAAGATGACGTTCAGAATCAGTACAAATATATAAGATTACTAACAATGAAGTTATAGCTCGCAATCTTTCTTAAACAAACTCTGTACCGAGTCTCAGTATGCAGCGCATGATGGCAGGACTTAGTAACACATTCACATACAACATAAGGTACGATTAAGTTGGAATCGCAGACAATTATATGTAAATAGTACGTACGCCCGTTCAACGGAATTAGTACTGTATGACGTGGCTGGCAAGCCCTCGTTACCAACAAAACATTTGACATTATTTGTTTTTAAATTAACTATTTACTTTCTAAGTAATAATTATGAATTTAATAAAGTGAAAACATATAAGCAGCAAATTTAAAAATTATAATTGTTAAATTTGGATACTATTATCAATAATCTAAATGTGAACATTCAATAATTAGATCTGCCTATTTTTATTGATATTGGTATTTAAATTCTCATTGTAACAAAAATATGTCTAAATTACGAAATGAATATGAAATAGATGCGCAGAAATATATTACCTTCACGTCTCTGCCTTGAAGAGTCGAAGGTCTTACGTTTCTTGACCGTCATCTTCTCGCAAATCTTGACATGTTTAGCCAATGATTGTGGTACAAATGTTCGATCGCATATAGGGCACGGATTAAGAGGCAGTGGCCCTGATGGTTCGGGGGCGACAGGTGCCACGGGACACGTCGGGACTGGGGGAGAAGGGGGAGGGCCAACATGGCTCGGCGGGGGAGTCCTCAGCAAGGGCCTATATGACTCGCAAGGAGAGGTATCCCCCGCCGATTCTGGAGAAGGTGAACGGGAAGACTTGGCAGATTGTTCTTGATGTTGTTGCCGTTTACCTGAAATTATTAATGTATGTTTAATGGCGGTTAAACGGATAATACGTTTTTCACAAACATTGAAATGGTTTCATTCGACGCGAATAACGAAGGGAATACTGTTCAAGTAGATTCACAACAAATGTTAGTTAACTGTGAGTCTTTTAAATACGAATTTATTAAAATAGAATTCCTGTTTTTTCAACATGCAAAATTTTATTAAGGTTACATAAAAAGTACCATTTTTTGCCAACATTAAGTTGGCAAACGTTGGCTACGTGTTTATATAATAACATCAATGTATTATAATTAACTTTATTTATTCTGAGGTTAATCAAACAAACATAAATATAAAGGTTGCAGTGACAAATAGAGTTTCTCACGACTTACGACATAGAATGTGACGATCACTAGGCAAAAAATAACATCGCTTTTACTCTCTCTCTGACTCAAATTACCCATCTCTTTCACTTTCTCTAACGATATGAATTACATACACGCTGCCTATTAAGCATAGGGTTACTGGTATAGGATATCTAACAAAAATAAGACATACGGATGCTATATAAAAATACAGAATCCGTGTGTTTTCTAGCCGCAAAATTCGATAAGTAATATAATGTCCTACTCGTAAAGAAATATAATGCTAATGTAAACAATATAATAATGTTACAATGTACAGTCATCACACCAGTCTCCTAATAAATACTGTGATCAGACTAAAATAAAATCATACAAAACCACAAACTAACAAAGGAAACTAAACGAAATCGTTTAAAGACATATTTCAACGAATTCAGACAAAAAATTATAATTAATAAAAAAAAAATAAAGTTCCTAATGAGATATCAAGTGCAGACGGTATAGCTCACAAAATGTAGACATGACGCAAGCCTTTTGACCGCAACCATCGATTGAGTTAATTAATATTGAGAGTCACGCGAATGGTTGCAATGTTCTAAGTTATTTTTTTTTCAAGTTATTTCAAACACAAATTGTGACCATAAGCGAAAATTATCAACTTTTCAAAATTTTTGGTTAAACTGCCGATTTAAAAAACATGGTTTTCTAAAAATACGTACCGATTAATTTCACTGACAAAAAATAAATAATCATTTCATTCAACAAACTTAGTAAAAAAGAGTCCTGTGACTTACTGTAGCAACATAAAAAGCGAAACAATGAAGTTATCATTTTACCGCCTTCAAAGTTGAAATAAAGGTATTGATAAGATCCCGGTAAGGTTCATCAATGTACAATTTATAAACCGTACTCCGTACCGATTTATGCACTAAAATATGTGGATATATGTTATGTAAGTTATGCAACGATCGTTCCGAGTCAAAACCAGTAATGCGACCTTGGAAAAGGTTTTGATAAATGAATTGTTAATCAATAGTCGTCAATTTATCGAAATGGTAATTAAAAACCAATTTAACGGCGGATATTTAAAACACAAAACCTGTTTATATTTTTCGATCAGTTTGAAGAAACACAATATGTGAACACGAGGATGAATAACATACATATTAATAAGGCAAATGTACTATAATAACTTTTAAAAATGTTTATCAATCTTACAACTGTGTCTGAAATAATATCAAATTTATAAAACTACCAGACATAAAGTGAAATCCACCTAAATCTTCACGCAACGCACTACACCCAATACAGGGGTAGACAGAGGTCAAGTCTTGAAAATTAAGTCCCTTTTTGACCCACCTTCCACCGAAGATATTTTCGGGACAACTTGACAGGTGGTGAGCCCGTCGCCGTCTTTATGTCCAAGCCAATGATGAAATTCGTACATAAGTTTTTTGAAAAACTCATTGGTACTGCCACCTGGGGATCGAACTCGGGTCTCTCGACTCGAAATTCCGACCACCCAACAACTCGGCTATCGTGACTTATTTTTTTTTAACCTAAAAGGTATATTTTAAAAGAATATGCACGAAATAAAATTATTTTGAATACCAATAATGCTTATATCAATAAGAAACAATAATTAACATGAAGAAAATTTTAACTCCCTCATCTCAATTAATAATTTATTATTAATATTTTGCTTTCTATTTTTTAGGTATGACTTTATAACCCTTATTCCATAAAGTTATGTTTTTTTAAAGAAATCAAGAAAGAGGCTCGCTACATTCATTTTACAATTAATTTTAAAAACTCATTGCTTAAAAGGTAATTTAATTCGTTAATTTAAAAACATGGTTTCTAAAATACGTACCGATTAATTTCACTGACAAAATAAATAATCATTCCATTCAACAAACTTAGTAAAAAAGAGTCCTGTGACTTACTGTAGCAACATAAAAAGCGAAACAATGAAGTTATCATTTTACCGCCTTCAAAGTTGAAATAAAGGTATTGATAAGATCCCGGTAAGGTTCATCAATGTACAATTTATAAACCGTACTCCGTACCGATTTATGCACTAAAATATGTGGATATATGTTATGTAAGTTATGCAACGATCGTTCCGAGTCAAAACCAGTAATGCGACCTTGGAAAAGGTTTTGATAAATGAATTGTTAATCAATAGTCGTCAATTTATTGAAATGGTAATTAAAAACCAATTTAACGGCGGATATTTAAAACACAAAACCTGTTTATATTTTTCGATCAGTTTGAAGAAACACAATATGTGAACACGAGGATGAATAACATACATATTAATAAGGCAAATGTACTATAATAACTTTTAAAAATGTTTATCAATCTTACAACTGTGTCTGAAATAATATCAAATTTATAAAACTACCAGACACAAAGTGAAATCAACCTAAATCTTCACGCAACGCACTACACCCAATACAGGGGTAGACAGAGGTCAAGTCTTGACAATTAAGTCCCTTTTTGACCCACCTTCCACCGAAGATATTTTCGGGACAACTTGACAGGTGGTGAGCCCGTCGCCGTCTTTATGTCCAAGCCAATGATGAAATTCGTACATAAGTTTTTTGAAAAACTCATTGGTACTGCCACCTGGGGATCGAACTCGGGTCTCTCGACTCGAAATTCCGACCACCCAATAACTCGGCTATCGTGACTTATTTTTTTTTAACCTAAAAGGTATATTTTAAAAGAATATGCACGAAATAAAATTATTTTGAATACAAATAATGCTTATATCAATAAGAAACAATAATTAACATGAAGAAAATTTTAACTCCCTCATCTCAATTAATAATTTATTATTAATATTTTGCTTTCTATTTTTTAGGTATGACTTTATAGCTCTTATTCCATAAAGTTATGTTTTTTTTTAAAGAAAATCAAGAAAGAGGCTCGCTACATTCATTTTACAATTAATTTTTAAAAACTCATTGCTTAAAAGGTAATTTAATTCGTTAATTTAAAAAAAAAACATGGGGGACGCTATCATCGTTCGTGTTTTGCTCTTTTAGAATCAAATTTGGTTTATTTATTTTACACTATTTTCAACATTTTCTTTGAAAATGTTAAACATTACTGCAATGCAGAAAGTATTTATTTTACAATGCCGTCAATGACGTCATAAACGTTTTAAGACATTTAAGTAAAAGCATTCTGTCCCTGATAGCGAGAAGTGTGTTTCAACTTCGTGTACTTACTACTTAGTGCCAGCATATTACAAACACTAGACGACAAATATTTGTGGAAAATGGCGTGCTACAAACCGGAATAGACATTGAAACTTAAAATTCTAAGCAAGTAGCAGCTATCATCATTGATTTTTGCCTTACCAAGAACATATTCGCCGTTCCCAACACCAAAGATTGTTCATTATGCAGCACACGGTAAGTTCACGCGTGCCGCGAACGTAAATTGCTACAGGTTTTATTTAAAATCAGTGACGAGCGAACCCCAGACTGCCGGTCGACTACATCAAAGAGCGCAATGTAATGAGCGGGTAGTAACAAGCGTTGAAGTTATTGATGACGTTAACGACGTGTCAACAGTAGACACGGCCGTTTAGGATATCCTTGCCCAAATTTAAAACATGAGATTTGTCGTTCGGTTTTGTCTCGGTTCATTTTTAGTTTTCTAACTTTTATTTTAATTTTCACGAGAAAGACAGAGACAGAGTTATACCCACCCCCAGGATTTAGAACCACCGAAGATATTTTCGGGACAACGTTATAGGTGGTGAGCCTGTCGCCGTATTCATGTTCAAGACAACGATATAAATCATACATAAGTTTCGAAAAACCCATCGGTACGAGCCTACTACCTTGGTATCAAAGTCAGGTCTCTCAACTCAATTCCGATCACCCAACCACTCGGCTATCATGATTTTCAAACATACAAACTATCACATTTATAATATTAGTCGGCATAAGGACAGTACATATACAGTAAAGATTTGTGATTATACTTATCTAATATATAGACATTAGAAAGTAGCAAAAATATTATTTTATAGCACTAATAAAAAGTCACGATAGCCGAGTGGTTGGGTGGTCGGAGTTACGAGTCGAGAGACCCGAGTTCGATCCCCAGATGGCAGGCTCGTACCAATGGGTTTTTAAAAAAACTTATGTAAAATCATATCGTTGGCTTGGACATAAAGACGGCGACGGGCTCACCACCTGTCACGTTGTCCCGAAAATATCTTCAGTGGAAGGTGGGTCAAAGGGACTTAATTGTTTAGACTAGACCTCTGTCTACCCCTGTATTGGGAATTGCGTGAAGATATTTATTATTATTATTTATAGCACTAATAAAATTTAATATATTAATGTTTACCATAAAACACTAAAAAACCGACGTATCCATGAAGCTAATAAATTAACTGCGGTATGGCTATTTGTACTAAATGAGAACATATTACCGTTTAAAACCATAGCAGAGCAATAAACTGTATACAGTGAGTTTATGACTTGTTCTATACTAAAGAAATTCTTAATTGCATCCGCGGGCCAGGCGCGTCCTAAATATCTTTCAATGCGATTATATGGACTCGATCGACTTGGATTTTTATGATTCTGCTGATAATGATTACAAATACAAAAATAACCTGTTGTTATACTAAAAGTATCTTTAAGACAATAAAGATTGTTTCAATAAAAATTTAATATAATATACTAGTAAACATTTTAAAAGCACAAGTAAAGTAGCAGTCTATTGTATTGTCGACTGCAAGGCGAGATTTCTTCTCAAATATTTAAGAAAGATAAAACGAAATATGCTGCTGCTGTTATGTTATTTCGTGGACGTGTGAAATTGGCTAACCAGTAGCCAACTTCACGTCTGAAATATTTTAACCAAACCTAATAAACATAAAAGGCACGTAATACTAATACGTAAATATATTTTTTTATCTTCATGAAACTTCCCATACTGGGCTTTCATGAACCTTTTTAGGACATTGTGTCAGGTGGTGAGCCTGTCGCCGTATTCATGTTCAAGACAACGATATAAATCATACATAAGTTTCGAAAAAACCATCGGTACGAGCCTACTACCTTGGTATCAAAGTCAGGTCTCTCGACTCGAAATTCCGACCACCAATAACTCGGCTATCGTGACTTATTTTTTTAACCTAAAGGTATATTTTAAAAGAATATGCACGAAATAAAATTATTTTGAATACCAATAATGCTTATATCAATAAGAAACAATAATTAACATGAAGAAAATTTTAACTCCCTCATCTCAATTAATAATTTATTATTAATATTTTGCTTTCTATTTTTTAGGTATGACTTTATAACCCTTATTCCATAAAGTTATGTTTTTTTTTTAAAGAAAATCAAGAAAGAGGCTCGCTACATTCATTTTACAATTAATTTTTAAAACTCATTGCTTAAAGGTAATTTAATTCGTTAATTTAAAAACTCATTGCTTAAAGGTAATTTAATTCGTTAATTTAAAAAAAAAACATGGGGGACGCTATCATCGTTCCTGTTTTGCTCTTTTAGAATCAAAATTGGTTTATTTATTTTACACTATTTTCAACATTTTCTTTGAAAATGTTAAACATTACTGCAATGCAGAAAGTATTTATTTTACAATGCCGTCAATGACGTCATAAACGTTTTAAGACATTTAAGTAAAAGCATTCTCTCCCTGATAGCGAGAAGTGTGTTTCAACTTCGTGTACTTACTACTTAGTGCCAGCATATTACAAACACTAGACGACAAATATTTGTGGAAAATGGCGTGCTACAAACCGGAATAGACATTGAAACTTAAAATTCTAAGCAAGTAGCAGCTATCATCATTGATTTTTGCCTTACCAAGAACATATTCGCCGTTCCCAACACCAAAGATTGTTCATTATGCAGCACACGGTAAGTTCACGCGTGCCGCGAACGTAAATTGCTACAGGTTTTATTTAAAATCAGTGACGAGCGAACCCCAGACTGCCGGTCGACTACATCAAAGAGCGCAATGTAATGAGCGGGTAGTAACAAGGGTTGAAGTTATTGATGACGTTAACGACGTGTCAACAGTAGACACGGCCGTTTAGGATATCCTTGCCCAAATTTAAAACATGAGATTTGTCGTTCGGTTTTGTCTCGGTTCATTTTTAGTTTTCTAACTTTTATTTTAATTTTCACGAGAAAGACAGAGACAGAGTTATACCCACCCCCAGGATTTAGAACCACCGAAGATATTTTTTGGGTCAACGTTATAGGTGGTGAGCCTGTCGCCGTATTCATGTTCAAGACAACGATATAAATCATACATAAGTTTCGAAAAAACCATCGGTACGAGCCTACTACCTTGGTATCAAAGTCGGGTCTCTCAACTCGAATTCCGATCACCCAACCACTCGGCTATCATGATTTTCAAACATACAAACTATCACATTTATAATATTAGTCGGCATAAGGACAGTACATATACAGTAAAGATTTGTGATTATACTTATCTAATATATAGACATTAGAAAGTAGCAAAAATATTATTTATAGCACTAATAAAAAGTCACGATAGCCGAGTGGTTGGGTGGTCGGAATTACGAGTCGAGAGACCCGAGTTCGATCCCCAGATGGCAGGCTCGTACCAATGGGTTTTTAAAAAAACTTATGTAAAAATCATATCGTTGGCTTGGACATAAAGACGGCGACGGGCTCACCACCTGTCACGTTGTCCCGAAAATATCTTCAGTGGAAGGTGGGTCAAAGGGACTTAATTGTTTAGACTAGACCTCTGTCTACCCCTGTATTGGGAATTGCGTGAAGATATTTATTATTATTATTTATAGCACTAATAAAATTTAATATATTAATGTTTACCATAAAACACTAAAAAACCGACGTATCCATGAAGCTAATAAATTAACTGCGGTATGGCTATTTGTACTAAATGAGAACATATTACCGTTTAAAACCATAGCAGAGCAATAAACTGTATACAGTGAGTTTATGACTTGTTCTATACTAAAGAAATTCTTAATTGCATCCGCGGGCCAGGCGCGTCCTAAATATCTTTCAATGCGATTATATGGACTCGATCGACTTGGATTTTTTATGATTCTGCTGATAATGATTACAAATACAAAAATAACCTGTTGTTATACTAAAGTATCTTTAAGACAATAAAGATTGTTTCAATAAAAAATTTAATATAATATACTAGTAAACATTTTAAAGCACAAGTAAAGTAGCAGTCTATTGTATTGTCGACTGCAAGGCGAAGTTTCTTCTCAAATATTTAAGAAAGATAAGAGCAAGGAAACATGCTGCTGCTGTTATGTTATTTCGTGGACGTGTGAAATTGGCTAACCAGTAGCCAACTTCACACGTCCACGAAATAATATCATTTTAACCAAACCTAATAAACATAAAAGGCACGTAATACTAATACGTAAATATATTTTTTTTATCTTCATGAAACTTCCCATACTGGGCTTTCATGAACCTTTTTTTTTAGGACATTGTGTCAGGTGGTGAGCAATCAAGTTCTTTGCTCAGTTATAAACTAGAATTCCGTTTCTTTGTAACTGAATGGTAATAAGATTCGAATTTTAATGGTGAATTGCATATATAGATAAATGGTCACATATAATACTATGTCTCCAGTACAAAAAATCCATATTCATCGCACAAACCAAGTAATGTTACCAACACAAGCAGTATTCGAACTTGTGATCGTTAGCATAAGAATTATATGTGATTGTAATGAATAAAATGTTGCCATATTTTAAAGCTAGGGGCATTATAATTTGCTGTAACTTATATTGCGTTGCTAAAGGTAACTTAAAGGGACTCTAATGCATAGGGAGGCGACAAAGCACAAAGGGTGCCTTCGTACTTGGTGATGCCTGGTACCTAACATACGACACTAATGTCTAAGAGACGTAACTTGAATAAAGAAATTAGATTTGTATGTGCTTAAATACGTACCTCCTATCCAAATAAACAAGATAAAATATGATGTTTGAATTAGTAAACAATAAACCAAAATAAATATAATATTAATTATTTTTTTAATTACTTTAGTCAAAAATAGTCTATATTTTATTCTATGACAAACGTTATTTTTACTCAACGTTATTAAAATTTTACTTTCAGAAAGAAAAAAAAGATAAGTAACGAACAGAAATATTTTCAAACTAATGTATTTATAATATTAGCAAGTATATGTTTGTTGTCATTATAATTAGGTATAGGGGTAAATTCACATACCGACCTCACATGGCACCATTACACCTAAGTAAAGTAATAAGATTCTTACATTTAAGCAGCTTTTCCGTGTGGTTACGTGATCAGAATTCGTATCAGAAGACCCAAGTTGTATTGCCAAATAATTACCAAAGAAAAATTACTTTTTTCCACCCACGTAGTTTCTTTCGCATTTTAGTTATTAGCGCCTAAGAAAGTTGCTATGGACAAATGGATGTATATTCATTTTGCGATGAAAATTTGACTGATTGATTTGAAACCTCTGACTATCCTAGCATTGAGAGAAACGAGAATATAAAAAAACTTCCTTGGTTGAAAAATTACTGGGTGTTAAAATATTTGTCAATGCTGGGAAAGGCCACGATTTAATAATAATAATAAAACGTTACAATAGTACGTGGACCGGTTCACAATTTTCATTCTGAATCGCAATGTGTGAATCGTTAAACAGCTCCTATCATTATGCAAAACCAACTGGTTTAATTTTGTTCTTCACCTTTGTCGTCAAGTACATTTTGTCGTTAATGTTAATAACGTGTAGTAATAATAAAGATAAATACGAGTGTGTATTCGCATACGGGTATGTTTTTCATACCTAAACAACAAAACTAAGACAAGTTTAAATCATGACGTCATGATTACGCACACTGTCAATGGTGATTGAAATTTCCATATATTCCTAATTATATTCGAAAATATAATAACATGCGGAGACTTCCTATAAGATGGAGTGACGACCTGTAAAACCTTGAGAGAAGGCTCAGGACATTTCTTTGTGGCTAAGTTTGGGGGAGGTCTGTGTTCAACAATTCTTGACAGACCGTAAAGAAGAAGAAAAATCAATAATAAATTAGAGATTTAAAAACCAAGTGACATGGGCAAAATTAGAATACTGGATCTTCACCGCATAGTAACAATTTTTTAATCTCTATTTAATTAACAATATACTTATTTTAACGCGATTCACAGTATCTATACTTATAAAGAGGATTTTTTTTGTTATTGGTAAACGTTAGAACTACCAGTCAGATTAGAAAACTACTTGTTACGTTAGAGAAACCGGGACAAATGTCTCTTTTAGTCAGTAGTTCTAAATAGTTCGACTTACTCGAAAATACCCTATTGTCCTAACGACCTAAATTGACCTAAATTATGACCTAAACTATTATATTATACCAAAGGATACATGACTATATTGAAGACACGGTGGGTTTTTTGGTGCTGGTTGGTTTTACGCTTCTCGTTTGCCACCTCATATTATATCATATTGCTAAGAAATTTATAGCCTTCCAGGATGTGTGACACTTGCGTGATAATGTAATCGTAGCAATCATTCTCACCGGGACCGCTACCGGGCAACTTACATACCGCGTATTCCGATTATAACTACAATTTTACTATCCGAAGACTACAATACTCGTACATTAAACATAGCTTAAAACGAAGTTTTTCTGTCAAATTGACAAATTTAAGCAATGCATATAATTTATGTAATGTATAAATCTTCGGTGAAAAGTGGAAAAATGTTCTGTCGAAATGACCTCATTGTTTAGACGTCTGCCTACTCCAATATAGGAAGTTGCGTGATGACATTCATTATTTATTTTTACATAATTAAATCTAATTAAAACGTATTTTTACTATATTATATAGTATACAGTATATAATTTCTTATTGTTGATAATACAAAACTATATAAAATTAAGAATATTGGTAAATGTATACGTGTTTGCTGTATGGGTATACCATATCAAGAGTTGTATAAAAAGTAAAAGAATTCTTTTTCTTTCTGTATTAAGGTCCTAGTCCTACAACCGTACAATCGTACTCGTAAATAAGTAGACACGACGGATTAATTTGTAATGAAGGTTCGGTCTATTAATATTCCCCGGGTGCACACGATCGGGCAGGAGTGGAGGCAACGGAAGTAGCCGCACTAATGCTCGCTCGTGTATTTCTGTCAACACCTGTTAATCGTACATATAGTGCCTTATATTTGTTTACTAACAATATAAAAATATAACAATACTAGCTGTACCAGCAAACGTTATTTTGCCACATAAATACTTAATATGACAATAAAAAATAGAGGTTGGTGACAGAAGGATGAAAATTTAGAATTGTATGTATTCTTTAATGCCGCAGTTTGTCAAAAAATAAAAAAGTTAGGGGTGTGTTACCTTTATCGTTTAGGGGCATGAAAAATAGATTTTGGCAGATTCTTAAACCTACCCGATATGCACATAAAATTCCATAAGAATCGGTCCAGCCGTTACAGAAGAGTTTGGTAACCAACACCCGACACGATAATTTTATAAACAATATGATAATATAACAGTATGGTATACAAATATAACAATATGGTAGATAAGCTCGTACTGGAACTCGATTTACAGTGTCTCATTCTTCGATCACTTATCGAAGATCTTATCAATTATTAGTTATAGTATTTGTTGACAGATATCACCATTTAAGGATTATATGCTGTTTTATGCATTTTAAGTATTTAAGAAATGCTGGGCTTGTTATTATCATTATTTTTGTTACTAAAACATATTTACAAATGTTTACGACAACTCGTTTAATCTGACTTTGATCGCATTTATCGGACCACGAGCAATTTTTTCTAGAATTAATTCAACACAAACATTACAAAAACCAAAAAATACAGCGTGATACAACCAATTCTTTAAGCCTGTACAAAAATGTTAAAAACGCATCGTTTCATCGCATGAATGACAACAATTGTTATACAACGTTAGAATCATTTATTAAAAAACAAATAAAATTTCAAAAATAAAAGTTTTAAATACTTAACCTTATAGAAAATTGGATCAATAAAACAATATTAATCGTTTAAAAAAGAAATATACCGTGGAAAAAGTTTAAATCAGTTTATGAAAAGCATGAACTAAAACAAGCTTTTGTAAGGGACCGAAATTAAATAAGTGTTTTAATTTAAAAAAAAACTTAACATTATTATTATAATTGTATAATAAAACATTGAAATAATAATGCGAAAAATATGTGGAATTTTAGTCATTAGTAAGAAAAAATGTTTAAGATGGTTGTGCTCCTTATAGATTTATTGTATACTCCAAATATATAGAAAATGAAATAGCTGTTTGCGAAGTATGTAATTTGTACTTCTCCTCTGTATGTAAACACTTTTAGCAATCCAAATTATAAAAAAACTTACCTAGCTAATCACAACTCTTCAATAATTTGCATAATAAAATTAAGGATTGTGCGTCTAATACAGTTCTCATAGAGAAACTTAAAATTTATATATCCAAAAATATTTACTAAGCATTTGTTCGGAACTATTTAGACCATGTCATATTGTAAAGTTCTGTAATCTCATTGTATGTGAATTAATGTTCTTTATGAGAAATTAAATTCTCTAAATCTAAATAAATGAGAAATTTAAATGATCAACGAATTTCGAACGAACGACGTGTGCCGTACCGGAGTGAAAATCTTATCTCCCGAGACACCGACCGTGTTTCACTCATTAGTTGACAAGCTTAAAAAATTAAATGACTAGTGTCCAAAAATTTTAACAAGTTTAAAAAGGTGACAGCAATTTTCCTAAACAAGATCTTATACAAAAAGAACAAATATTAAAATTAAACTATAAACTATGGTTTTAAACATTTTAAAGCGAAAACGATCACTAGTGACCTAATTTTTACAGTTAAAACTGCCGACATGGTGTAAACAATTAGAGTAACATAATTTCTGGGTTGTACAAGAAAGCGCGACAAACCTATAGCTTTTAATTACGCACCATAATGCGCGCGAAAACCCAATAAACCACAAAATTGCTTCCTGTTTGACCAAACACCGCCGTGAAAGATTTTATGAAGCGAAACTGTTTTTGTTTGATACACAGCTCTATCTTCACTTAACTATCTACCTCGGAGAGGGAAGAGAAACTGGGGCCCGCAATATTACTCACGCGAATATGTTAATAGTGTATGCATTTTTTCCTAATTATACAATACCACAATGAAAATAAATAATTTTGTATTGTATTGCCGCCGCTCGATCGGGATTATTATATGTAT
This sequence comes from Sericinus montela, assembly GCA_029286605.1. Classification (NCBI taxonomy): domain Eukaryota; kingdom Metazoa; phylum Arthropoda; class Insecta; order Lepidoptera; family Papilionidae; genus Sericinus; species Sericinus montela. Next base: position 5,664,914 of record JAGSMR010000020.1, read on the forward strand.
TTATAGGTAGGTCGAACTATAAATAAAAGGAATTTTTACTAAAAAATATAATATAGAATATGATCGATATAACAAATTACAATATTCACTCATATACTCTAAATGAAACTAGAGAAACAACATGATTCATAAGACAATGTTTTAAACAAACTTTCTGCCAAAGGTTAGCTTTGAACACTCGGTCGTGCAATGTCCGTGGGAATAACATATGTGAACACTAGACTAGAGAGTTTGCACTCCTCTTTCACACCTCTTACATAAATAAAGGTCAGCGATTTAGTGACTACATGTGGGAACCAGATAATGTTACACGTACCGTTCATTACATTCATGTATATAACAGTCCGTCTTTGTAACTTATTAGATAACAATAATATTTAAAATCGCATTGCCATTAGTTTATAAAGACTCCTCCATTAAATATTACTTAATAGCATTAAATGTGTTTTGTATAGAAATAAACGTTTTAAATATGATTGCATCTAAATCTTTGTGATGAAATGAGTATTTCATACAGACTCCATTACAGTCAGTTTTTCCTTTTATACACAAAAGCTCCGAACTTTACCCAAAGCGCGCCAAAAGAAGAATATATTATATCATATGAATATCGTTTCATCATTTCTCGTAATTCAAGCTTCGACGCTGAATAAGTTTATTTAACATAGTTGTCGATAATTTGTTTGATTTACAAATGAGACGCAAATTCAATGTTTAACTTATCACAAGTGTTTTAAAAGCAAACCAACAATTAATGACTGGCTAAAAATCCATCTTCACGCTATCGCCAGTACAGTGGTAGACAAAGTTCTAGACAATGAAGTCTTTTCGACCTACCTTCCACCAAGGACATTTTTCGTGTCGCGTCCCAAAAAATGTCATGGTGATCCCGTCGCCGTCTTTATGTCCAAGCCAACGATAGAAATCGTATTTAAGTTTTTGAAAAAACCCATTGGTACGAGCCTGCCACCAGGGGATCGAACTCAGGTCTCTTCACTGTTAATCCCGATCACCAGCCACTCGGCTATCGTGAATTAAACGCCTACCTAAATAAAAGAAAACGGCGAGACCGATTTTATAGCAATAAAGATTGTCTGTCTTTATAGCGTTTTCACAGCTAAACTCATTTTGAAGAAAAAAATTTGGTAATGTATTCCTATTCAATTTGATGGACAAGATATTCTTTTAAAATATAAAAAAAGCATCAATTATGTTTTGATATTCTGAAAACTAATCGCAAATGTCAATAAACATTCTTTAGATCTCATAAACAAAATAGTTTCTCTATAATAAGAAAATGTCTTCGCCAATATTTGATATCGCCAAAACTACCTAAATTATAAGAATTACAATAAGAAAGCAACCCCCGAAATCTAAGGAGTGACTTCTCCTCTTCCGAGTTCTTACGCCATTCATCATAATCATCGTGAAGGCCCGCAAAAGTCCACTGCAGGATATAGGGCTATCCAATACAGGAGGGTTCTGGTAAATCTGGCAAGTTATATGAAACTTAACGTTTCATATTGCAAAGAGTTGCTTACGTTTAGGCGTGTTTAGCTTTAAAACATCTTAAAAAAGTGTAAAACACTATTTGTATACAGTTTTTTGTGAGATTTTTTAAAGCGAAAATTTTTCCTGGAAGTTTTTATTTACTTATTAGGAGTAATTTAGAGGAAGGTTTTAAAAAATAATGATTATCTTCACACAATTCCCGATACAGGGGTAGACAGAGGTCTAGTCTAGACAATTAAGTCCCTTCGACCCACCTTCCACCGAAGATATTTTCGGGACAACGTGACAGGTAGTGAGCCTGTCGCCGTCTTTATGTCCAAGCCAATGATGTAATTCGTGCCACCAGGGGATCAAACTCGGGTCTTATGACTTGAAATTCCGACCACCCAATCACTCAGCTATCGTGACTTCGAAAAAATCTAAAATCAATTTAGTGTTCAATTATATCTTATTATAGACTCAATATAGATAATTCGACAAACTTCGTTTTGGTTCGGTGCACCAAAATGTAGTTGTCTCTATTTGGAGTTATCTTTATATTCCAAAAACACTTAGTGCTGCTTCGAAGTGGGTGACTTCCGAGAGTGTTAACTTAATGTCTGAAGGCAACCCTAAATCACAAAAAAGATCAAAATTACGATGAATTATTTACATTCATAAAATTATATTTATATTTTAACCTTAAACTGGGTGACATTGCAAAGCTTTGACATAAGATATAATGAAATTATTACAAAATAGTAATGAATAATTATAAAATTGTTTGGTGTACATAGTTAAAAACAGAAAATACTTGTATGGATTTCTATAAATAATATGAATACAATAGAATATGAATAATATCCTTATAAGATACCAAATATTATTATTAACATAAAATACATAATCAATTTAAAAAATAAAGAGGTAATATCGTATAGTTTACGAGATAATAAGGTAAGGTTACATATTGCTCTGAGAAGTTCATAACAATTTTTCTTTATCGTTATAACGATAGCACGTAATAATAAATTAATATTTAAATGAAATTCTATTCTTCAGCAAAACATACTTAAAACAACAAAAATATCTTACCTGTTTTACGCGGTATACAAAAACAAGACAACATTTTATAGAATTTCACATGAGCATTACTTTATCGATGTATGTATAAGAAACATGTAACTTTCAGCGCAATTACTTCAACACTGAACGCAGAACAATACGTGTCCGAGTAAACTGCAGTTTTCCGATATCACAACGCCTTGGGACACACGCGTGCTTATCAGTTAGCCAGTGCTGAAGTGTGTGTAACTTTTTGTATTCTATAGTTTTCGCAAACAAAGATTACACTTTGCATACCAAATTGTCACTGGAGCCGCTAACTCATTCAAGGGCAAGCGTCCAAATTGCCGTAATGGACAATTCAAATGTACCAACCGATTTACCAGTATTACCTTGTTCCTTCATAAAATGGCCTTGTTCATACATAAACTGATGTCTGTTCTTGAGAAAATCGTATACATACTCTAAATGTGGTTTTGCCTGATACTTGATGAGGGAACAGACTTGCTCTAGCATAGCATGTGGTGAGTAAAAACTTTTCTTATTGGTAATCCTCGATCATATTATATAAATCCTCATAAAGTTACTCCAACACAGAGCCTAAATGTGGCAAAAGAGAAAAATATTAATTCTCTTTAATTTCTCTAGGAACCTCCAATTTTAGACGCATTTTTGTTAGAAATCGATGAGAATAAAAATACGTACATTAATGAATCAATGAATGTCGAAATGGATACATATATTAACAATTAGTGTCCACTCGATACTTCGTTCGTGCATAATCTCGAAATTCCCGCGGGTTCCTATAATTACCAACCCTACACTGTAAAGCAAAATTAGGTTTTTGATCGCTGAAATTTCAATCCGAATCCAGCATTAACAAAATTCATCGAAACCAAACAGTCATCCATCGAGCCAAACTAACGCATTTATAATTGTAGTAAGAAGTAAGACAGTCAGACAGGTAGGATAATGTGAGATGTATTTATACTTTATATTGTATTACATATACATTATTCCCTATCCCAGTTTAGAGATTTAGCGTATTGTAAAAATTATTGTACTATATGATTTGAGTAAACAAAGACATTTATTTACATGATGAGTCAAAATATAGTAACATTAATAAAACACACTTGTTAACAACACTGTTAATAATTTTCAACATATTATATAATTAATATTTTATTATCAGCTACTTTACTACACAGCGGATGCTTACCAATCAACGTGAAAAATGATCGCGATCGGAAACATCCTAGTACGCTACAAATAAATTTATTAGCCTTTCTAAAATCACTTCAAATGGAGCTTGTTATTAAATATTAAGCAGCTGTGTGTCTCAAGCAGGGTGCGCGCTATTTGAAAGAGAAAAAATCTGTCAGCCCCAGCTGCACATAGCGTGAAGAAATGCAACTGAATAGCATTCCGATATGAATGTGAAATACAACGATTAGTACACGAGTACTAGTGAGGATAATGACGAATATTTCATCGAATTTGTGATCTTAGATAATTTGCGTGAAAGTTTGTGTACATGTGCGTTACTCGCGCCTAAAAGATTGGTTTTACATAGATACAATATATTCGAGATGTGTAATATGTGAATAAATTATCTACTAAACTTGCTCAAAATATCGATTTTTAAAAAACAGATCAAATAATGTTATCTATCTTTCTAGCTCCTCTCTATGACAATATCTCTCTTCTCATATTTGCCCTGATGATTACTCAAAAAATAAACAAATAGAAAAATCGCGGACAGTCCAAGTAATTAGGTATAAACATTTCCAACTATTAACATTAATAACTTTTCATCAGATTTAGTTATTCGATTTTAATATGAACCCTCCAGTTGCACACCAAAAGAACAGTGCAGAGCTTTTAACTATAATATATAATTATTGCATTAAATGTATACAAACCTCTAATGCAATAATTATATCAAAAATTTAAGTAATGAGTACACGAAAGGTGTAGCACTAATTAGAATTATCTAAGTTATGGAATGTAAAAGATTAATAAAAATATATTAATAAAAATTTAAGAGTCATTATGTTTATTTTATAGCCTAGTGCCGTAACTCCCGAAATAAAAAGCCCTAAGTGATTCTCGAGTAGTTGATAATTAACGTTAGCAGACAGTTAAAAGTTGTAGCCCATACACTACAGCTTACTTACTTTTGTACAAATAATAGAAATATTTTAATGCATATCTTTTTTTATAAAAGTCCAAGATTTTTATTAAAAGTTCAAGTTAAAAGAACAATACATAATATGACCGAGGTCATAAAAATATTTGATTGGAGAAACGTGAAGGAATTCGTCAACAATACTTCGATAATCGAACTTACTCTCGACTCTTAGCTATACAGTAAGTTAAAGTTCGATATTTGATCGTTTTTAAAATATAACATTATATATTATTATCAAATAGAATCACTCACCTTTTTTGGAACTAAATAGTGATTTGAGTTTCGATATAGTTCTCTTCTTCATGTTTTTTTTCCAAAAATAAAAACACAGATCCACTAAACTGTTTCATACAACAGACAGAAATACACTCAACACAACGTCCTCAAGTTTTTCAAGCAGTCATAGCTTTTTGCTCCTTTTGCCGCTCTTATTTCCGTGCTACGAAAATAGGCTCAGCGTTACACTTACATCGGCGCCGGCGCATCAGTCATAATATGCTTACACGCTATGCTTCTAATTAGATCACTGTGTTTATACATTTAATAAAACAAACAATAGTTTTCATGATTTTACGAACGCTGCTAATACAACCAAACCATTTTTTTATCTAGTCCGTTGTTTCTCTTATCACCTCTATCACGTGTTAGTGTTCGTCCACTGATAAAAAAGTCAAATATTAAAACTTTAAGCAAAGCACACACACACATTCAACTACAATACGAATTTATTACATGTGACCTACTACAATACTGAACGAGTACAGTTCTACCAGTAAATGATTCCAGGAAATTAAAAAACTATAGCACCGGCCGGCGATAAGTCCATCCAGAGACACGATTACACAATTTAATGTTTGTTTTTATGTAACAATTCACGAAGTAATAAACCCGAAACCGCGGGAACGGCAACGGCGACTATTCTTGGTCGTGCTTTCAACTCAACTGAGCAAGAGCACGCATCGATACACACTCAACGCATGAGAATAATAGGCATGGTCTTTATTCTGATAAAAATTATTATTAAGCACCAGTCCCCTTCCGTTAACAAAATCCCGTTTCCGTCTGAACGTGATCGAGAGGCGAGACAGAATGGTTGAAATGGATAGGAGACCTCGTTAGACCATTTCACCGGTGCAATGGTGACAACACCGGAGACAACGTATCCGTTGAGTCGTTTTAAAAGTGATCTTAACGAGTGCCGATTTCGGGAACAGTCCCAATTGAGAGAACGGGCTGCGCATAAATCAGAAGGGTGCGAAGGGCGCGTACCTAGAGATCTCAGAGTAAGGGTGAGCGGGAGCGACTGTGTTAAAAAAAACACCACAGGGCTTAGGAATCCATTCTTGCAACAACTTTTGCCCAAATAATAAAATTCTCACGCTTCGTACGAGTAGAGTTTCCATAATTTTTAAATTGAAATTTACGGAATTTATAGCTTTCAGCTTATTTTATTTTAATAAACTTTGATTATTAAAGTTAACATATAACAGTAACCATATGCTTATTTTTGTTTGCTATGTCGTATCTCCATTTTGAGAAAATAAATTGTTAACTCATATAAAATTAATAACCGCGTGAAACGTTAAATATTTGAGGACAATAAACTAACTTTTTACAATTTATTTTATAATTTCTTTTTATAATTTGTAATATAAATTAAATTTAAATATAATTAAAGAAGTTATAAACGATAGGCGAGACCCGATAACCGAGTTGGTAGTGACCCTACCTTCGAAGTTAAGGTTTGCAGCTTCGAATCCCGTTAGGGGGAAATTGTTTCTGTGTTCTGTGTAGGGGAAAATATTTATCTATGTAAATATATATGTAATTATAAATACATTGTGGCGTTAGCATTGACATTCAGGCGGCTCATCATCTGTCACGTTGTCCCAAATAAGCTTCGGTGGAAAGTGCGTCTAAAGGACATTGTCTAGATCTCTGCATACCCAGTATAAGGAAATGCGAGAAAATTATAAAAAAATCGTCCATGAGTGTGAGAGTGGTGAAGCATAAAAAAATTTAATACAGATTCCTAAAAACGTAAAAATGATGTCTCTATGTAAATAACTAAGAGATTTACAAAACTTTTTGTACATATCTAAAATATCAATAGTTTGGTAACACACATTTCAAAACAGTTAAGTCAACAAGGCAAAGACTTATCTTGTGTCATGGATGTGCAAGAGAAACGCAACACGAGATAATTTACTTAATTTTAATACGAAATGCTAACGTATAGAGCGTACATTATGTTTTACTAAGGAAGATGATAATATGGCAATATAAACTCTAAGAAACACCTCGATGCCGTAAAAAGATGCGCAACATTAATATCATAAACGATTTAGAAGACGTAAATAAAGTAACATTTCGTAGAGATCTGCCTGTACACGTAATAAACATGTACATCTTATCTAATTATATTTATTGGTGTAATTATAGGAAGTGGAAGATAGCGGTAGCTCATCAATTCCACCAATTGCCGTTGCCGCAGCATCAGACGCGATGGCCCGGCACAGAACAGCTGCGTCACACTCCAGTGAATTCTCACACACTCATGTCTATAACATGGACTTTGTATTTCACAAAACTACTGCTCACGAATTCAGCTAAGCGATCTATCAAATATCAACATCGCGTTATGGTTAGAAAGTTAATTTTTCATCGTTATCTCAGCTGGCAGCTTTACACAAATATATAGCAAATCCTTTGCTATTCTACAACGAAGTAATTTAAAATTTAGTAGACAAGTCTTTACTAAACTCAACAGTTATATTATCAATAAAGTTATTTTTTAAAGTATATATTTGACGACCTCCACGGACCGGAGTCCATAATAAGCAAGACTTAAGTATGACATAATTTAATTTGGAAGGAATAATATTTTGTTCAAGCCATAAATTATGTTAGTAGTCCTGGCCTCGAAATGCCTCGAGTTCGAATCCCGCTAGGATAAAAATATGTATAATATGTAATGGACATGTACATCTAATATATAAAATTCTCGTGTCACGGTGTTTTTAGTTAAACTCCTCCGAAATGGTTCGGCCGATTTTAGTGAAATTTTGTGTGCATATTCGTTAGGGCTGCGAATCGGACAACATCTATTTTTCATTCCTCTCAATGTTAAGGGTGGACCCCCTAATTTTTTTTTTAATATTTTAGACAAAACATTTCGTTTTTATTTTTTATGTTACAGCATACCAAAATACATACAACCCTAAATTTTATCCCCTCTACGATCCACCCATATTTTTGTATATGGCAATACAACGTTTGCGGGGTCAGCTAGTTTGATATATATAAATCTCGTGTCACTTTGAACTTCGAATACACTTCCCATTCAAATTATCAATACTTTTGTGTAGATTTTGAGAGATATAAATTTATATAAATTTTGTATAAATTTATTTATGTATGTACAAAAATTATACTTTTTGGACGTTTAAAGAAATATACTCCGATGACAACAAATAAAAAATAAAAATACTGACGAGATTCAATCTGCAGAACAATTTAAAACGCAACAACTAATGTTATCAAACAAAAGCAAACCGGACGATGTAATAACAGTTTATGTAAAGCAAAATGTTCAAGATTTTATCATAACCAGTTAGATCCGTATACAGTAAAGAAGCCGTATATATAAGGCGTGCATTGCGTTGCTTGAATTTTTGCGTAAGTTACAAGCGATGGTAAATATGTTACCGTCATAGTTTAACAACATTTTATTTAATAACGTCTAATACTCACTCACCAGTAACAAAGAATTATAATTAATACAAACGTTGTAAGTACGTCACAGCTAGTACATTATGTCGTGTGGTATCGACGTATATATCACCATTCTCCTTTCTTCCCGTGGGTGTCTTAAGAGGCGACTCAGGGATAAAGTGTTTGAAAGATCATTCGCTACCCTAAGATGGTGCGATAACCATAGCAAAGAATACCAGACCAAAATTCTGCAGACTAGTGAGGAGCAGCAGCGTCTAAGGAACGGAAAGGAAATTATATATTAATCAACAATCCGCTTGCAAAGCGTGGCGATTATGGCAAACTCGTCCCTTTACGGGAGACCTTTGTCACACAATGGACTTTTATTGGCCGTTACGTGTGTATTGTATGTATGAGCGTATACTCAGTGTATTTTCTTATTCTCAAAATTATTATTTTAACGGAGTGTTACGACGAAAGTGAGAAACCAGCGAATGATGCCGTATCGAAAAGACCTGTCTTCTGCTACTGAGATTGGCGCGGTCTGTCACGGAGTCCCAATCGCTTATGTTGACTGGGATTAACCCATTCGCAGAAATGACTATTAGTATAATTGCAGTGGGCATACGACCCTACATCTCGGTTACCATGTAAGTTAGTCCGATATTTTGTCTTCTTGTCTGTTTCGGCATTCACGAGGTTCACAAGTAAATTATAAATAGGTAATTGTAAATTTTGAAACGACTTTAGAAGACCGGTATAAAATTACATATGTATAATGAACATTATGAATTGTGTACTACTCTGAGTAAAGCGATTGTTTTGTATGATTTATTTATCTTATGAATGCTGATTTCCATGTTTTTATCAAATTGTAATTATCAAAATTGTTATCAACATATTACAGAAAAAAACACTCCTCACAAAAAATGGAAAACCGAAAGCGACACATGAAAATAACACGCAAGTAAATATAAGTAATACGAATTCTGCCCGATCCGTACAATTTGTTACAAACCTAAAAACTCCCAGAAAGCCTGAAAACCTAAGTCTGACAAACGAGATATGAATTCTACGTATACACTGCGTTGTTCAAAGGTAAAATTATTATAATAATTTTATTTGAGACTCGCTACAAATCTTAAATAAAATAAGTTATTCAATATAATAAAAGTTATCCAAAATATGTTATAAATTGTACAAAAAAAAACACAAATTTTAAGCTGTACTGTACTATCCTAACACTAACTTAATCTTTACAAACTTAAAGAACATTAATAGAGCACGAGACGCTACATGCAACTTACACGACCCTTGTTGAGGTTAATCAAAATAAATATGGTAGCCAAAGAGTTTAATTTTGATCAAATAAATAAAACACCTATTAATTGTCAATTTCGTAATTCGTTGTCCTCAATCATCTGTTACAATGATAAAAAAAAATAGGACTCCGTACACGACTATGCTATAATCTGGTTTCACAATGAGCGAGCTACGTCGTCTCCCAATCAGGCAAAGCCATCGAATACTATGCATTATGCAACAGATGCAAAAATAAATATTGCGACTCGATCGCTCAACGCTTGACTCGGCTTATTTTAACGTTACATTGATTCGAATCTATACTTAGGCGTCTGTTTCACAGTATACGCATACTTAGTATAGTTAAAGATTAAAATGACTTCTTTTACTTCTCTGACATCGAAAATAATTAATTAATGGAGTATTTCACACATTTATGATAAATATTTTCATGAAATATTTTCAAAGCAAAGGTAAACTGCGGGGAACAATGTGCTATTAACATTTAATCAATGGAAAAGAAGATAAAAATAAGTTTCGAGTATCGTAATAATATTATACAAAATACATCAATAATAGGGTACTACTAGACGTATAATAATAGTAGTAGGTACCGACAAGCGCTAATAGAGCAGATAAACCAATGAATTCCTCCTATTAATGAATGAATGTCAAGTAAACATTTGTGCCCACGATGTAGTAAGGCAACAGGTGGCCAAACTCGATCGGAACATCGGAACGTGTGTGGGCGAAGCTCCGAAGGTTCATTATCAACCTGACGCGACACGTTCAACATTTTTATATTTTTAAAAGTATTAACCACCCACGATTCAGATGCTTAATCATTTCGTAGGAAGTCATTCACGCGAGTGAAATAAAATAAGGCATAACAGTTAACAACAAATATAGCACATAGTTAAAAACATTCAAACGTAATGAAATGAAAATTGTATGAAATAGCGAGAATAGAGCTGATCAAACACTTTATTAAAGAGGAATACTTGAGTTAACTTAAAGTTCCAATATTTGTCAATTTTTGACTATATAATGAATTGTTATTATTTATGTTCACAATAACAGAAGCACAGAAACGTACACAAAAACACTTTTATACGAGGTTGGAATGAACCATTTTTCTTGTGGATCCGACTATTCTAACCTTATCTCTAAACCTTATATTATTACACACCAAAGGCCTCACGAAATTGTCAAAAAAATACTAATAAACGTGTTTTGAACGATTGCCTGTTTTTTAAAATAAAATTAACCTCATACTACGTTTCACTTCTACAGATTGGAAGTTCTACAGTACAGTGTAGTGAAAAACCTACACAAACGGTTTATTAAATGGTAGAACTGAGATTCCATTTCATTTTGTAGCCTAAGCTGACGTTGACCTGATTATTTGTGTCAAAGCAAACACCTTTTAACTTCACGCCATTCTCTATACGAGGGTAGACAGAGGTCTGACAGAGGTCTAAACAATTAAGTAAAGGACTTTACGATCCGATTCACAAAACCTTTGGTACGAGCTTACCACCTGGGGATCGAACTCGGGTCTCTTGACTCGAATTCTATTCACCTAACCACTCGGTACGTGTGATAAAAAAAATCAAATTCAAAAGAAATCACGGACCACCTAAATTATTTCGTGTTCGTTTGTAGGTACATACACTTTTATAAAAAATGTGAAGGAGGCTCTATATAAAATAATATATAAATATGATTATAATTGAATCTGTCAGTACAAGTGAAACTCGCTAAAGTCGATAATAAATTGTTAAAGTAATATGTAAGTACGTCGATGCTTTACTCAGATTTTAACATATTCTTTCACATAGCAATTTGTGTCTTCTTCATTTGGATCTCACCTTTACAACCAGTTCTGATAAATAAATGCCGTCTTTGTTTTACACCGCAAACATGCATATGCAATAACATCTTATTATCGGACAAAAATAAGAGATAAAAGGTCTTATTACTGTAACCTACTTTAACGTACGGTAAAATCAACACGTTTTTTATTTTAAACGACTACGATCATAAGAAATTGAAATTAACTAAATGTTTCTTTTGTTTTTATTTAAAAAACATCTGAAATAAAATTGTTTTTAGTACACATAAATTTCAAAGCTATTTATATATAATAAAAATAAAAATGTGCATTTTATAGTCGTTAAACTCAATCGTTATACGTCTAACAATCACAACAATTATTGATATCTAGCCGGGAGTTTGTTTTAAGATTTATATAAAGAACAAGCCTATCACCGACGCAGTTATAAATGACTTGCATAAATATTTACATCTAATGACAAATACGTGAGTATAATCTGCGTAGCATTATTATAAACAAGTATTTCTATATAAACAGAGCAACTTAACTGTAGTTGTGGTCTCTGTTTGCGAATAAGCTTCTCTATTAGAAAATCAGTCTAAGTTGGTTGTTTGTACTAAAGACATACTTAAGTGATTTGCCTAATCTTTAAGTTTGGCAAGCAGGCTGGCACTTGCCAGTAACTTGGACTCGAACCTCGAACCTAAAACGTTTCTGCCCGTCACCGTTGTGTACTTTATTTTAGAGTAGTATTTTTCATAATTTTCATTCCGCTTGCTCTCGGCCATTATAATTTTTAAGGCTTTTCCCCTAATCGCCTTTGTGACACAATTATTCACACCCGGTCATTGTTGACCTTCTTATTGAAATTAATGACATTATAATATAAGTTATCATCAAATTCAGTTTCTAACTTCTACTACTGCGCGTGTTTACCCTCACCACACAATACGCGATGATTCTGATACATCACCATTTTTATCCTAAATAAACATTCCTTATTACTACGAAGTCACGACCTTGTGGAGGCTGTAGCGTCTCACATAGCTTTTACCCACACAAGAATGGCACACGAAAATCTCTCTTCATATAAAAAGATACATATCAGCAAGCGACTATTATTTTAGGCTTACGTTTAATTAAAGTAACTTCTAATGTAATAGAATCAATTATCTTTAGTTAACTACACAGATTAAGGTTTTTTAGTACATTATTTTTCAACTTTTTTAGCATCGATTTCGATCGTATTTATACTTTTATAACTATATCTCATTTTATAACAAAATTAAACATGGCAACGCCAATTTACACCTAATATGCCTATATTACGCCACTTTTAACATGTAGGAGTAAGAGGAAAAAATAAAAAACTCTGAAGTATGCACTAAATTCTGAACTTAATGTAACAAACAACAGTAGTACTAATATTGTTAATTTGAATACAAATTTTGCTTTTACGGCTAAATCGATTTTGATAAAATTCGGTACGGAAGTATTCAAGATACCCTGGGGAATATAAGATACTTTTTATCTCAGTAAAATCAAATTTACAAGGAAAGAGGATTCTTTGCGGGCAAAGATGCGGGCAACAGCTATCATCAATAATTTTTTAATAATACTAACGAAAGTGTTATCTTTCAGGTTTAGAAGACCATCAAAATAGTAAGTAAAGGAAATTCGATATTTAAATAATGAAATATACAATAATCATTATTACTTAAGAACACAATTAAGAAACAAATTTGCGAACAACAAAACATTAAGTCCTCTCGCTCTCGGATCGCTGAGGAGCTCAGTCGTGTAAATAGTTAGCCCGCATTTTGTTTAGTGTTTCTAAAAACCAAATTTTAAATAATTACAAAAGTTAACATAATATTAGAAGTACATAAGACGACAACAGTTTGCTGGTCATGGGAAGGCGAAACTAATATGTGAAATGTCGCACCAGTTCCGTAACTATACTACGCTACTATTAGGACTACAGAATATTCAAGAAATAAAGGATATTGCTAGTAAGTATGGTTTTCTTTTCGATAGGATCCGATACGATTTAAAAGTAATGAGCCGGTTTAATTCAAAATAATTAAGAAAAAACTTCACACTCATACATTAAACGTAGTATGAATCAATAAAAAGATTTAAGTATAAAAGTATAAATTACGACACCATCTTTATAAGAAGTTTCATACGAATCATTAATTGCAAGTATGTAGCCGCAACTATAAAAAAAACTGCAGATATGAACTGTCATCGTAACAAGACATTATTGCTAAGTGTCAGTGCACTCTCTATTAGAAAACGAGGTCATATACCACTGGGCGAATCTCAATTGCTAATGATTATAAAAATTCCTTTCAAATATATTTTTTCTGTATCTGGTGAATGGTGACAGAAATCTTTCAACAATTGTTGAAATCTGTTGCTAGAAAGATTAAAATTTAAGAAACGAAAGTTTTTCCTTTTTACATCTTTATGTGGTGTCGTTTCCAAAGTCCTCACATAATAGCCCGCTTCATATATTTATAAAAAAATAAAAAAAAATATCTTCACGCAATTCCCAATACAGGGGTAGACAGAGGTCGAGTCTAGACAATCAAGTCCCTTCGACCCACCTTCCACCGAAGATATTTTCGGGACAACGTGACAGGTGGTGAGCCCGTCGCCGTCATATATTTATCTGTATAATATTAAAAAAAACGATGGAGTCTTTTAAGTAATACAAAAGAGGATACTTACAGAGTTTCTTTCGCTTTCTTTTCGTCTTTCCGTTTCATCTTCGTTACGGGAATCTTATTTCGAAAAGGTGGTAGATTAAAAAAGTACAATCAAGTACAATATAATGAATAGATCCGATATCGATAAATAAATGATCGTACCCGACGATTTCATGTAACACACAGAACTAAAACTAATACATAATTATATATACTAATATTATATATAATTCACGATAGCCGAGTGGTTGGGTGGTCGGAATTTCGAGTCAAGAGACCCGAGTTCGATCCTCAAGTGGCCGTACCAATGGGTTTTTCTAAAAACTTATGTACGAATTAATATCGTTGGATTGGACATAAAAGGCGGCGACGGGCTCACCACCTGTCACGTTGTCCTGAAAATATCTTCGGTGGAAGGTGGGTCAAAGGGACTTAATTGTCTAGACTAGACCTCTGTCTGCCCCTGTATTGGGAATCGCGTGAAGATATTTATTTATATTTTATTTATTATTTATATTTTATTTATTATTTAATATTATATATAGACTCTATGTGTCTGTTGTCAAACAGTCGTATTAGTAGAAATTTTCGGTAACTAATTTCTTTTTTATAGAGGTTACTTGAACAGGAACATAGGATATTTTTTGTCGCTTTGATAAAGGTGCAGGAAATAAATAGCTGGTTTATTAAGTACTTATTTTACCAGCGGTTTTACTCACATTGATGTCTTTAAAGAACTGCCAATGCTATAATCATCGTCACATCAATAAGTGCACTTGTCTAACTGTGGCTACGTAAAATAAAGTGTGACAGATATGTAAATTTCACAGTAATCTAAATTTTCCCATAAAATACACAAAAAAATTTTCTAATAAATATCAAAAGGCAGCACACGTTAAATAGTATATATATATATATATATATATATATATATATATATATATATATATATATATATATATATATATATATATATATATATATATATATATATATATATATATATATATATATATATATATATATATATCTTCACGCAATTCCCAATACAGGGGTAGACCGAGGTCAAGTCTAGACAATTAAGTCCCTTTGACCCACCTTCCACCGAAGATATTTTCGGGACAACGTGACAGGTGGTGAGCCCGTTGCCGCCTTTATGTCCAAGCCAACGATGAAATTCGTACATAACTTTTTTGAAAAACTCATTGGTACTGCCACCTGGGAATCGAACTCGGGTCTCTCGACTCGAAATTCCGACCACTCAACAACTCGGCTATCGTGACTTTTGAATAATGATTAATAAATAAATCCATGGTATCTTTGGTTACATTACTGTAATTTTAGCAGGGATCTCTAGTTTAAAAATAGCCTACGTTACTTGCTGATAAAGTAGTTTTCCATTGGTGAAAGAAATTTTAAAAATAGGATTTCTGATTTAGGCGTTACGACATAACAAACAAACAAACTTACTTTCACATTTATAATATTATTAAAGTATGATATTGATAATAGTAATAGTAGCCTTGTGATGGATCTTGCACACTTTATACAAGAAGTTGAGCTTCGATAACGTTAATATCGTTAGCAATTTTGTATACATAAACAGCCACCTGCTCGTTTATCTTCCTATTCTATAAAAATACATATATGTTTATTATAATTGTGAATATCAATGGCGAACACAATGTCTAGAGAAATATACGACACGCTAGCTACGAGTGAATAGTTATGAAATATAAATAGAGATTTAAAAATGGAGATAAAATTATTTGTTTAAAAGAGATTACAATTTAAAGAGCTGAAGTTTCAATCATCGGAAAGAACTTATTGAATAACTGCAAGCACTCAAGTAAGTAGTCACGATAAATCTTCATACTTTAAACGAGCTACCTTCAACCAAGTTGTCTATGCTACATTATTTGTGTTGATACACCTTGAAAACTACCCCATTTACCCCATTTCTTTTTTTCAGAAATTGTCTGCCAATGTATGCAGTTAAACTGTTGGCCTTAGTACTAAACAAAACTATAATTTCTGAAATTACGGTGCGAACGCATTTAAAACTAATTCTCTAAACTTTGGATTTACAAATTTTTATTTGAGTTCAAACTGACGATCAACGGCGCTGCAGGGAGGAACGCACAACTTTTTATCCTAAGCTACGGACGGTGATAATGATCACAGATTAATTTAAATAAAATCGATTGTGGGAACGTTGCCTGATTGTGATCAAGCCGTGAAATAAGCAATTTTGAAGCGAAGGTAGATTAGTTGATCTATTAGGATCGAAGTTAAGAAGAAAAAGAACATTAATCAACAACTTGATTGTATAACTGGACTCTTACTTATGCTTTATGATGCCGTACATCGGAAAACGTTCTTTAAAACATCAAAAACTCGAATCGACGAATAAGTCAGATACTAGAGAACTCGTACTATGTTGCATAATGGAAAGTTCAGTGATCACACAAGTTGAATATTCACACCTGACATCCCTTCAAATAAATCAACTTAGTGGGTAAAAGCTTAGATGAAAGAGTTAGCTCTAGCGAGTGTGTTAGACTAAAACCATGCAGAGAAAGAAAGCTATGAATACATTAGAAATGTTTGGGAAGAAATCGCGTTTGAGTATAATATGAGAAGGGTGAGTTAGTTTATTTCCAAAGCTTAATGACAAATATGTGGATCAATACATTTAATTTATAGATAAAATTTGTCGGTTGAACAGAAAAAAGCACATTTGTAATATATATATATATATATATATATATATATATATATATATATATACATATATATATATATATATATATATATATATATATACATATATATATATATATATATATATATATACATATATATATATATACATATATATATATATATATATATATATATATATATATATATATATATATATATATATATATATATATATATAGGTATAAAAATTCTAACATTACTGAAAAAATATTACATTTAACTAAAAGATGATGAAATTAACATAAAGAAGATGACAAAAGAGATCTTTTATGACGTCTAGGGTTTGGATTAGTTTTGGACTTTAGATAAGGTTGAGGCTTCTTTTAGCTCATTACTATGACCACACATTATATCCTAACTTGCGGTCAGTCTAGTACTAATTAAAAAATACTAAAATGATATTATTCAGAATAACAGTAACAAAAAACATTTTAATAATGAGGTGTTATTGTGACCTCACGGCCTCGCACGCACCCACTTTAATACAAATATATGAAGTCAAGGTCAGAGTAAACTGCTTTTAGCTTGTAATAAACAGTCAAATATAAAAATTAAATATCTCTCTCATCTCTCATCATCAATCTAATTCCCAATACAGGGGTAGACAGAGGTCTAGTCTAGACAATTAAGTCACTTTGACCCACCATCCACCGAAGATATTTTCGGGACAACGTGACAGGTGGTGAGCCCGTCGCCGTCTTTAAGTCCAAGCCAACGATATAATTCGTACATAAGTTTTTGAAGGACCCATTGCTACGAGCCTGTCTACTGGGGATCGAACTTGGGTCCCTTGACTCGAAATTCCGATCACCCAACCACTCGGTTATCGTGACTTATTAATAATGCATTGAGGGTGTTGATAAGATTACCGCATCACTGTAGTGCATCGGCCATGTTTGTGGCAGCGCGAATTGACGGTTTCAATGCAATCCTGAGAAAACGGTGCGCCTCTCTTCTCAATAGATTGCGTACTTCTAGCAACAGAATCCTGAATGCATTGATGAACAGGTGGGATGCCTACACGGCTGCGCATTGGGTAAGCCTACATACCACATACCAATGACGGAAGCCGGTAATTAAGCACTCCCACTTATGATATTAAAAATTAGAGATAAGTTTCAATATATAAAATGTTATTATAGGTACTAACAATAGTTTTTAAGTTATGTTAATGTAAATTACTAACACAATATGGGCCATCGGCCTGAAATAAACATATAATATTATTAATAATAATAAACAGTATTACCGAAAACCCCTTTATCGCATCGAATTATTACTTTTACTCAGGATCGCGATAAATATCATGCAAATAGCTGTCAAATACTGCTAAAGACGCATAAAGCAGCAGCATAAAGTCATCGTGAAGAAAGTAAAAGCATTTTTAGCTTTTCTAAGATTTACTATTAATTTAACCTTAAGTCACTCTTTGTATAGGAAAAAGACAAACTGATAGGTATTTAAACGGAAAATCTGATCTTCATCTTACGTAAATAAGCACCGTGGGAAAAATTTTTGTTACAGAGAGTACGAGCGATTTGTGATGGTAAAAATTTGGCCGTTGAGCTTCAAGCAAATTTATCACAACAAGCTTTACATTTCGCGTTTTCGTCACAATGCCCAGTAAAATTGACATATCAACACGTCGAAGTGTCACAGATAAGGTTATTGAAAATAAAAGAAAGTATTTTTATAGGATTGGTGGGGGCACAAGTTTGACTGTAAATTTCTCTTATGTAAGCAAAACTACAAGATCGATGACAAACCCGCGAAAGGACCCAAAGGTAGCTGATAACAAACAGACAATGGCAATGTGTGAGTGTTTTATATTTCGATCTCACTATTACATCATATTTGATGCAACATCATATTTACATAAATAAATACATACATAAATACGGACAACAACATACATTGCTCTGATCCTAAAAGTAAGTAATTGAAGCACTTGTATTATGACAACAGAAACAAGGACACCCAGACCCGGAGAAAAGAAGAAAAAGCACATTCTACTTTACCTAAGGCCTAAGATCTGGCGACACCATTAAGAACGGAGTATCCGCTTCTTGTATACAGGTCGTCAAATCTTATTAGATGAACAGCAACCAAAGTATATGTCCGAGACTATTCAATTAAACCAAAAACGAGCTAAACTTAATAGAGGAGATGAAAGGGTTCTATCACCAGCTGTAACCTGTAATAAATAAAATTTTATCTGCAACTAAGCGACGGCCTCAAGTCACTGTGAGTGTGAGGGTTGGGTAAGTGCTCAAGAAGCCGCCTTTTATATAGCTCGGAGAACTATTATTTATAAACTCTATCATATAGTGTAGACCGACATCTCATAACTGTAAGTGCAGAGTGATAAGGGCCAGACTTTGTGCAATAACGGGGATCTTGTCTTTTTTTAAAGATCTTTTTTTAAATAACCTGCAAAAATAAATAAATATCTTTACGCATATGCCCAATACTAGGGTAGACAGAAGCTTAATCAATTAATTCCTTACGACCCGCCTTTCACAGAAGCCTATTTGGAAAATGACAGGTGTTGAGCCTATCGCTGTCTTAGTAGTATCCAAGCCAACGGTATTGTATATTATATTATAACGGTATATTAGTATAACGGTATTATACCGTTATATATTTACAACCAAACAACAAACATTCACATTTATCATAAAGGGTTTGCTCCATATCGAGATTCAAACCCGCCACCCTTACCTCGAAGGCAGAGTCACTACCAACTTTACATGGAAGCAAATAACCTATGACAACGTAAAACAATAAAATTCATAAAATAAAATATTGTTTCTAATGTTAATACTGTATGATACAAACAAATTAATATTATTTAAGCTTATCATTGTATATTATGGTATCCAGTGTTCCCAGTACTTCCAGCTACCAAGTACTTCTTCACACAAAATACATACGTTTGCCGTTTATTTGCAATCTTTGAAACTAACGGGTAACTCGATAGCACTGTATGAGTAAGAGGTATGCAACGTTTTACGTTCCACGTTGGTAAAACTTGGATGAGTAATAGTAGCTTTCAAAAATGTTATGAAATGTTTCATATTTTCCGTTTTGATTGTTTTAAAAAGCAGGTTTTCTGGGACGTTAGAAAAGTAAATATAAGCAAAATGGCAAAATTAGTGGAGACAAGAGTAACAGAAAGAAATTTCGTTCGTGTAAATTTATAGAATGCCGTTGGCGTTCAATATGTTTTCATTTTGCTTGTACAAATAGGCAGATTTTAAAGTTTTGTTGGATTTATCAGCTTTAAAATTTTTCACATATCTTCATCGAAAAGTCAACTAAAAATAAAGCTTTGAAAACTGTAATAATTACGATCACTGATGAAAATTCCCAGACCAAAATACAAAATACTTTCACTTTTATATCACCGGAATAAAATCCACGTTTATTCAGATTGTTCTATATAACATTACTAATAATAATACATGTTCTACATAATAACATAATTCAATTCCTAATTAATCATAAAGCAAGTGTAGCAATTGCAATGCACCCCGCATAAAAGCGGCCCCGGGTATACAATCCGTTTTTGAGTGACATTTGTTGCGATATGTTTAAATGAATTTAATTAATATCACAAGACGATTAAACGAACGGTATATACGTAGACAATTGGTAACCGATTGATTATATCCTTGATGAAAGAAATAAACAGAATTTTAAACGGTAAATTTTCATGTTGTACAGAAAGTCGCTCTTGTAGGTGAATTTGTACAAGCGCGAAAATCGGCTCTGCAAGAAGTCTAACGAATCAACGCATTCTTACTTGATACGTATCTACTATCGTGGAAATACCGAATTAAATTGCCTCGATTACAAAGATTCAAATTATTTATTTGTAGAAATTACAGTCTGTATTATTTTTATTATCATTTAAATATTTTAGAGTCACGATAGCGAAGTAGTTGTAGTGGTCGGAATTTCGAGTCAAAAGTCCCGAGTTCGATCTCCAGGAGGCTGGCTCGATGGGTTTTTCAAAAACTTATGTACGAATTATATCGTTAGCTTGGACACAAAGACGGCGACGGGCTCACCACCTGTCACGATGTCCCGAAAATATCTTCGGTGGAAGGTGGGTCAAGGGAACTTAATTATCTAGACTAGACCTCTGTCTACCTCTGTATTGGGAATTGCGTGATATTTAGTTTTTTCGTTAAATATTTTTATATCTTCACGTAATTTCCTGTACTGGGGGAGGCATAGGTCTAAACAATACAGTCCTTTCGATCCACTTTTCTCATCAACAATAATTTAGTATAAGCATATAGCATAAAATAAGGCAATGTAAGTTATAGAAATTATGAATAAAGATGTTTAATTAATTTAAAAGAGATATCCTTCAGTTAAAGTGCTATAACCATTTCGACAACCTGACATATCGACATTGTTACCCAATGCTAAAAGACACATGAAATAAACTACTTCCAGGACCAAAGAACTTGAAATCCAGAAGAGGGGTTATGAGTAAAAGACGTGAACTAAAAATAATTACAACTAAAATACACTACAATAAGCAACCAGAGTAAATCTTTCATATTTATCGTTCATTTGAACGATAAATATGAACGATGTACTCTGGTTGTTTATTGTAGTGTTTACCCACAGCGGGATTCGGATTCCGTCGTTATAGATTCTATCACACTGAGAAACACCTAGCATAGCCATTTCCATAGTTCGCAATACAACTTTGACGTACTCAGTCGGCTTACAGTGCGACTACCACAAGGCAGACTAGAGAAGACTTAGTCTCAGATCCAAAAGTCATTAATGGTAACACGCAACGATTGTAGGTATATTTTCGTCTAAAAATTTTTTCGTTGATTGATTTCTTTCTCGAAGTTGGACTTATCTAAGCTGATAATGTCCCAGGTATACATATTCGTTGCCAACTTCGAGCTTAGAGTTCCCAACTATAATCGGCACCGATCTGACATGGACGTTAGACATGATCTTCGTATTCTCTTGAGTATAATGCTAAGCTCCTCTACGATATACACTATAATACGCACTTACGCGGCTTAAAGGGACCCGAGACGACATTTGATCGGCACTATAAATAAAATATATGCATGAATTTAAAAATATATTAATGTAAATGAAATAAATATAATCTCATTAATTTTAAAAATTGGAAATAAGAAATCGGGATAAAGCTAATATTTTTCGAATTACATTTACGGAATAAAGTTACAATTTATTTTTATTTTTATTTGATATAACAAAAACAATTGCATATACGCCAGGATATTCAGATTTAAATGTAGCTGTAAATTATAATAACTAGATAAAATAATAATATGCAGATGCTTTGAACCTACAACGAAAATATTTCTATTGCGCTAATTTTAGAAGTACAATTGTATTTAGATATATAATCATCGTTTTACTGGTTGGAAAATTAAATAATGAAAAAGCAAGTATTTATTCATTCCACTATTCATTTAAGTATATACTGAACTTGTCTCAAAATCTAAACACATTATTAACCCAATATAATAGCATTTTCGATGTTTTGTAAGTATTATCTAATACAGTTAAAGTTTTAAATGATAATTACTTACCTTCATATACCTCCATGTCGAAACCAAGCACAAAATCAAAAGTTTTCAAAAAACGTTTCTATGACGACCCATGACTATGACAGCTTACTTGATAACTTGACATCAGCACAGGTGAGCAAGTAAAGGCTTAATTGACAGGTAGACAGATAATAGGTCATATCATAGATAATACGTATATTTGTTGTTATATTTATTCGCGTCTGGTTGGGTTTATTTACATATAAAATAAAAAATTCGACGTAATAAATATCTAAAATATCAATAAATAAATATAATATATGGAAATTAAGAGTCAACTGGACTGCGGCCCTTGGCAGAGGAGATCAAACGAACAAGGGTGAGAACGGTCAAGAGAAGCCGGCGGACGAAGCAGACGGTATCGAGGAGCTTCTGCATTTGAGCACGGAGCGATCCCTCACAGCGAGTCCTAGTCGCCTCAGATGTTTGGAGAGGCTGACTGGGATAATCCCATGCGCAGAAACGATAATTGGGATAATTACATTTATTACTATTGTAGTTATTGGGTTCTATAAGTTCTTCTTTGGTTTCTTTTTTTCTCCGTTATTCAAATCCTTTTGGTTATTTTATTTGCTCTGATCCCAAAGTAAGTACTTGCATTTACGTTATGGAATCAGAAACAACGAAGCGAATGCAACAAGAAAGGCGAAGGTACTTAGAAAAAATATATAAAAGCGGTTTTCCTGGAATAGAACCCGGGACCTCAAAGCTGTTGACCCTTAAAAATTTTTAATATCAAAATACAGAGTATCACAATATAAAATATGGATGACGTAACTCAAAATGATCATGATGATGTGGATTTCACAACACGAACGTAACTAGTTGATATATTTTTTGTCTGCACTCTCCTTCATCTTAAATTGTATTTTTGTATTGAGCATAGTAATGTACGTTTTATCAACTTATAATCGGTAGTAAATTACTTAATAAATTTATCTTTTATTTATTGAATAATTGAAATCTCGAAAAAAATTATTTTAAGGATGATTAAGGAACTTGGAGGTAATAATTAGCTACACAAATAACTGTCTTCTTATTCCTCCTTAAAGAAGTTCTTTTCTGATTTTTTCAACAAAGATTTGATTCTTATTGACATAAATATAGTGAAGATCACTCTTGATAACGTATTAGATGAAAATGTTTAATTTAAATAAGTGATTTTAGGCTTTTTTATTTTTATTTGATATAACAAAAACAATTGCATATACGCCTGGATATTCAGATTTAAATGTAGCTGTAAATTATAATAACTAGATAAAATAATAATATTCAGATGCTTTGAATCTACAACGAAAATATTTCTATTGCGCTAATTTTAGAAGTACAATTGTATTTAGATATATAATCATCGTTTTACTGGTTGGAAAATTAAATAATGAAAAAGAAAGCATATTTATTCATTGCACTATTCATTTAAGTATATACTGAACTTTTCTCAAAATCTAAACACATTATTAACCCAATATAATAGCATTTTCGATGTTTTGTAAGTATTATCTAATACAGTTAAAGTTTTAAATGATAATTACTTACCTTCATATACCTCCATGTCGAAACCAAGCACAAAATCACAAGTTTTCAAAAACGTTTCTATGACGACCCATGACTATGACAGCTTACTTGATAACTTGACATCAGCACAGGTGAGCAAGTAAAGGCTTAATTGACAGGTAGACAGATGATAGGTCATATCATAGATAATACGTATATTTGTTGTTATATTTATTCGCGTCTGGTTGGGTTTATTTACATATAAAATAAAAAATTCGACGTAATAAATATCTAAAATATCAATAAATAAATATTATATATGGAAATTAAGAGTCAACTGGACTGCGGCCGGCGGAATAAACGGTCAAGAGAAGCCGGCGGACGAAGCAGACGGTATCGAGGAGCTTCTGCATTTGAGCACAGAGCGATCCCTCACAGCGAGTCCTAGTCGCCTCAGATGTTTGGAGAGGCTGACTGGGATAATCCCATGCACAGAAACGATAATTGGGATAATTACATTTATTACTATTGTAGTTATTGGGTTCGAGATATAAGTTCTTCTTTGGTTTCTTTTTTTCTCCGTTATTCAAATCCTTTAGGTTATTTTATTTGCTCTGATCCCAAAGTAAGTACTTGCATTTACGTTATGGAATCAGAAACAACGAAGCGAATGCAACAAGAAGGCGAAGGTACTTAGAAAAATATATAAAGCGGTTTTCCTGGAATAGAACCCGAGACCTGAAAGCTGTTGACCCTTAAAAATTTTTAATATCAAAATACAGAGTATCACAATATAAAATATGGATGACGTAACTCAAAATGATCATGATGATGTGGATTTCACAACACGAACGTAACTAGTTGATATATTTTTTGTCTGCACTCTCCTTCATCTTAAATTTTATTTTTGTATTGAGCATAGTAATGTACGTTTTATCAACTTATAATCGGTAGTAAATTACTTAATAAATTTATCTTTTATTTATTGAATAATTGAATTCTCGAAAAAATTTATTTTAAGGATGATTAAGGAACTTGGAGGTAATAATTAGCTACACAAATAACTGTCTTCTTATTCCTCCTTAAGGAAGTTCTTTTCTGATTTTTTCAACAAAGATTTGATTCTTATTGACATAAATATAGTGAAGATCACTCTTGATAACGTATTAGATGAAAATGTTTAATTTAAATAAGTGATTTTAGGCTTTTTTTATTTTATGTCAAATTCTGCCTATGGTGTTAGATTCTCGTTGTCAGCGATGGTGATGGCAGAGGTGATGGTAATGTTGATACTGGTGTTTTTGTCAAGTAGATTGTGTTTGACTGTCGGTGTTCTGTAATGGCGGTGGTGGTGGTGGTAGTGACCATGGTGGTTGTGAAATTAATTTTATATTATTTTTTATTTTATATAAAAATAGGTTTAGTTAGGTTTGGTAGTTTAGTTATAGTTTGGTAGTTTAGTTATAGTGTGTTAGTAGTTATAGTTTGGTAGTATAGTTATATATAAATAATATAAATATCTTCACGCAATTCCCAATACAGGGGTAGACAGAGGTCAAGTCTAGACAATTAAGTCCCTTTGACCCACCTTCCACCGAAGATATTTTCGGGACAACGTGACAGGTGGTGAGCCCGTCGCCGCCTTTATGTCCAAGCCAACGATGAAATTCGTACATAAGTTTTTGAAAAACTCATTGGTACTGCCACCTGGGGATCGAACTCAGGTCTCTCGAAATTCCGACCACCCAACAACTCGGCTATCGTGACTTCTAAGTATAGGATATAGGTTCTAGTTATAGGATATAGGTTATACGAAATAATTAATTTTAATAAATAGTAATTTTTTTTACTTTCACGCATTTCCCAATACTAATGAAGTCTAGTTAATTTTGTTGCATGCTTCTAAATCTTTTTCTTTATGTTTAATTACATTTCTATTATTTTATTTTACCTTCACGCAGTGTAGCCAGAGAGAACAGATCGCCAAGTGTCACGATCCTTACAAAATTCTTTCGCTTCTTTTAATAATAATAATTATAAATAAATATCTCCACGCAATTCCCAATCCAGGGGTAGACAGATGTCTAGTCTAGACAATTAAGTCCGTTCGACCCACCTTCCACCCAAGACATTTTCGGGCCAACGTGGCAGGTGGTGAGCCCGTCGCCGTCGCTTCTTTCAGATTCATCAATTTCTTCATACATGTTCGTCTAGGTATCCGAGTACTCTTGACCCTTCACTCTTCAAGCAATTTGCTTACATGGTCTTCGAAAATTAGTCTCGGCCTACGTCGACACCTTTTAATATCAACATTCTCGCTATATATTTTCTTCACCATTAGGTCTTCACTAATTCTTCCAACGTGCCCCATCGAAGCACGCCTTCATCAATTTTAATGATAAGGTCATCTTTCAAACCTGCCATATTGCGAATCTCTTCGTTACGTTTTCGGTCGGCCAAGGTGACGTAATAAGGTATGTTTTATGTCCAATTATAATTGAAATTTAAATTAAACTTTTTTTAATTATAACTAGTATAAATAAATAAATAAATAAATATCTTCACGCAATTCCCAATACAGGGGTAGACAGAGGTCAAGTCTAGACAATTAAGTCCCTTTGACCCACTTTCCACCGAAGATATTTTCGGGACAACGTGACAGGTGGTGAGCCCGTCGCCGCCTTTATGTCCAAGCCAACGATGAAATTCGTACATAAGTTTTTGAAAAACTCAATACTACTCAATACTACTAATTTCCAAATATATATAATATAATTATATATATTTGGAAATTAGTATTTTAAAGCAAAATTATAGAATCTTTATGAAAGGTATGATTTACATAATTTTACAGCAAAATAATTAGGCGAATCTATGTGGGAATCGATATCAACTTATTGGCGACTTTGACTGGTCTTGCCTTGGCAACACTGTTCGCCGCGTTGAGCAAACTGACGTATCATTGAATACACACATCAGACGCATTACTATATTAATAACGAAATTAAATCATTTTTGTTATTCAAGACACATCTTGTGCAGTGTAGTATTGTTTGTATTTCAGACCACAGAAAAGGTCCAAGATGGGACTGACTATTTCAAGTGTATTTACTAGGCTTTTTGGCAAAAAACAAATGCGTATTTTAATGGGTGAGTAGTAGTATGACAGCTCATCGGTTCGAGATCGCTTATCGGTTTTATATTATTGTTACAAAAGACAACACCATTCTTTTCTTGTAATTACTATTTTCATTATTGTATTACAGTTGGCTTAGACGCAGCGGGGAAAACCACTATACTTTACAAATTAAAATTGGGTGAAATAGTAACTACAATACCAACTATCGGCTTTAACGTGGAAACTGTAGAATATAAAAACATTAGCTTCACTGTGTGGGATGTTGGTGGTCAAGACAAAATAAGACCCCTTTGGCGCCACTACTATCAAAACACCCAAGGATTAATATTTGTTGTTGATTCCAGTGATACCAAAAGGATTGTTGAAGCTGAAAATGAACTTGCTAATATGGTTTGTCTTATTCTTATTATAATTAGTGTGACTTTGTTGGTGTTATCTAATTGCAATTATTATTCCAGTTGAAAGAAGATGAGTTAAAAGATGCAGTTATCTTAGTCTTTGCCAATAAGCAAGATATGCCTAATGCAATGACTGCTGCAGAGCTAACAAATGCTTTAAACCTTAATAATCTTCGAAACCGTCGTGTGAGTATAGTCTCAATTTACTTTTTTATAAAACTTTTATTGTAAAACAAAATAGTATGACTGATAATTGTACCATGTTTTCAGTGGTATATTCAAGCTACATGTGCCACTCAAGGGCAAGGCCTCTATGAAGGATTAGATTGGCTGTCAAATGAATTGGCTAAAAAGTGAGAACACAGATAAGCAGTCAGGGAACTATTATTGCATAAGACTTTCCCAAATTCGCTAAATCTTGTAAACATTGTGAAAGCGATTCAATACAAATTGAATGTAAAAGACTATACATTTCTATGTAATGAATAATTAAATACTAGTATTTAAATTTTATTGAATTTGGCCTTTTCCACAGAATATTGAAAGTTAGTTTTGATTTTTATGTTCTTTATTAACTTATGGGTAAACTTTGTGTACTGTAACTAATGTATTCTATACCACAAATAAATATCAAATTGATTAGGTATTGAAATAATTTTCTTGTTTCCTTTAATCTATCAAATGATAATTTTATAAACATGCTTGTAATAAAATGTAAATCTTATCAAATATGTGTATTTCTGTAATGTGAGAAAGGCTCCAAAGTAAATTTTATGTATCTAGGTCTTTAACTTTAGAATACTTTTCTTAAGTGCATAAATAATTGGGTTTGCCTTGAGAGTGTAGTGTTGCCAGGTCTTCCAGTATGCCAATTTTGAGAACACTAGGGTTTTAGATATATTATAAAAAATTGGTATACTCCTTTTATAAATCTATGTTTTCTGCTTCAACCACCTGTAGTAAATGTTTAATGAAGGATCCATGAGCTTGGTTTGCTCAACTCGAGCACCATTATTTGTAGAGTGACTTACAGAAAAGTGTAATTTTTGAGCACATTTTCATTTTATGTGCTTTGAAAGAATTATTGCAATCAAGTTTGCTAAATTTTAAGAGACAAACTATTAAACATAGTTTCAGATAAACAAGTGAATGCAAAGATTAAAAATTTCAAAATAATAATTTAAAGTTTCAAAATTTTTTGTCAGTAGTAAATATTTACATTTTATTATTAGTAACATGGTTGTGACTATGACTCTTCTATGAAATCAGTCATATGTGTTTTATACAAAGCAATAAATTTGTCTACCAAAGATAAATTGTAGAAAGTTAATTACTTTTTGTGGCATATTAAAGAAAATCAAAAACAACTTGTACAATTGTTGTTACAATCTCCATGTTTTAGTTTCAGTAATGATAAATCATTTATATTGTTTTTTCTGTCATTTATTAAAATTTATTATTTAAAAAGAAAACTGTTTTCCACCAAAATGCAGTTTGAAAATAATAACTATTAATTCCAAACACACACTACTGATTTAAAAAAATTATGTGAATTAAGGGGGTGACCCCATGTTATTTGCATTAGGAGATGCATATTACAAGCTGACTGGGACTTTTGGCAACACTGATTTGAATTAAGTAGTCAAGGAATTTTGTGTTTATGTCCATTATTAGATTTTTCTCATATTATATTAAAATTATTTAAAAGTTACTGTCGAATTACAAGCCCAAAGGCTTTAATGTGCAAGAAACTATGCTAATCAGCAGTTCCTGAATGACAACAGAAAATATTCCTTCATCTGTTATATACCCAGAGTTTATGTACTTGTACATCATACTATCTAACTTGATTGTAACTGTATATTAAATGTGTACATATTTTGAAGCCAAGCCTTCCCATTGGCCCAAAATGAGTAAAAGATAAATTTAGAGTATGATATATTTTAATTTGTGGTACAAAGCATTCCAAAAACAAGTAACATCTTTTGGCAAATCACATGTTACAGTTGTTTAAAAAGATTAGAAACCTTATGCACAAATCATGGTGGGATGTTAAACAATGTGGTAAAGGGCACCTGGCATTTTTCAACTAAAAATGTTTGTTTACTTCAAAAAAAATTAGTACATTATTTAACTTATGTGTAGTAACAATATTGTTAATTATGACTTACTACTTTATGTTTTTACTGCTTAAGCTTTTATTGTAAGTTTTATTTCTTAAGTTTAAACAAATAATAATAACTTGTTCCGATTTGAAGAGTATATTATAAATCCGGTTTAAATTTTTGGGCTGTGCCATTCATAGTCTTTGGAGAAGAATGAAGTGATTGCAGGTGTCCATGTGATCTGTTATCTAAGTTATTCAATCTAATCTCACAAGTGAAATTAAATTGGCCAGTACTGCTATTTAGGTACTATTTTGCTAAAAATTGGGATACTTGTAATATGATAAATGTTAAAATATTACATGGCCAAAAATTAATTATTTGCTGGTATTTTGTGACTCAAGAACTAAACACTCCTATATATATCCATTACTGGAGTTGCATTAAAGTTGAAAATAAACAAGTGTAAATAAAATTAAGTTTTCTTTTTGAAAAAATTATGTCCATTATAGAAATAGTTTATTTGCATAAAAACAATATATGTGTTCATAAAATATCATTTATGAATCCAAAGGGCCTTTCTTTTTTCTACAAAACTTCTTATCCCTTCTTGTCCATCTTGCGTGTTTATATTGTTTACCATTATTTCTTCCCCTAATTTATATGCGTCTAATACATCGAGTTTAATTTGTTTATAGAAAAATTCTTTCCCCAGCTTTATTACCGAGCGACTTTTAAGTTTGATTTGATCAATAATTCTTAAAACTTCTTCATCCAACTTTTCAGCTGGTACCACTTTTGTTACAAGGCCAGTTTCGTAAGCTTCTTGAGCTGAAATTGATTGACCTGTAATCGATATTTAAGAGTTAGCTTGTTTAAAAAATGCATGAGCTGTGAACACAACAAATTTTAGAAGTACATTTTTGTTATGCAATTTTATTGATTTTTAAAGCATAATTATGTAAGAGTCACGATAGCCGAGTTGTTGGGTGGTCGGAATTTCGAGTCGAGAGACCCGAGTTCGATCCCCAGGTGGCAGTACCAATGAGTTTTTCAAAAAACTTATGTACGAATTTCATCGTTGGCTTGGACATAAAGACGGCGACGGGCTCACCACCTGTCACGTTGTCCCGAAAATATCTTCCGTGGAAGGTGGTTCAAAGGGACTGAATTGTGTAGACTTGACCTCTGTCTACCCCTGTATTGGGAATTGCGTGAAGATATTTATATTTTTTTTATATTTATGTTGAACTTTTATGTTATTAAATTAAAGAGAAAAAGTTAAAATATTAACTGACACGGGCGGGATTCGAACCCGCGACCTTCGCCGATCCGTGGCGATCGACACGCCGTGTCAGTTGAAATTTTAACTTTTTTCTCTTTAATTTAATAGTACATTTTTGGCAAGAGAGATGCAATGGGATGATAGCAGTGCACAGAATTTTACAGTCAATTGTTTAGTCCATGTACACAATGATTTTATGACAGATCTTCACAAATTGTTATTTATGTTTGTTTTAATTGCTTCCAACAACTTTTAGCCACAATAGCTAAAGGGTGGGTCAATGGGTTAAGCATTACATTATCATAATAGTAATCTTATAATAAAAATTAAACTAACCCGTCAATAACATGTACATTGCTTTTGATTTTGGCATTGATCTTCCAATAGCAATTCCCGGCGTTGAGCAAAATATTCCAAAATTGGCCCTGAGCATAAAAAATTCTATCAATAATGTTTAAAAATAGTAATAGTTGCAGTACAATAATAGATAAATTTTACTCACCCTGGTGTAGAAAACTTGCAAGTTTCTGAACATACAATCAGGTCACATGATGCCACTAGTTGGCATCCAGCAGCCGTTGCGAAACCATTAACCTTAAATTATAAAAAAAATGTTGATATTAATAAAAACAGTATAACAATTAATAAACACCGAATACTTGTCATCAAAGTTTATAATATTTTTATTACACTAAATGGGACTTTCAAAATCATTTTTTTTTATAGAATAGGGAGGCAAACGAACAGGTGGAACACGTGATGGCTAATGATTACCGCCGCCCATGAACATCTACAATACCGGAGGAATAGCGGATGCGTTGCCGGCCTTTGAAAAGGCCACTATCAGTTTATAGTTTTAGGCACTATAAACTGATAGTGAGATTTAAATGTATGCCTAAAGGTTAACAGTTGATAGACCACACATTTTGCATATCAGTAACTGACTAGCTACTTCAATACTAAGTAATGAAAAAGTTAAAAAGCGTCATCAGGACTAGTCATTGCATCCATTCATTCATTAACGTTTGGTAACAGATCAATATTGAAAAACAAAACAAACAAGCTGTTAAATTCCTTTTCGTCGTCGTTAAGTTGTCCTTTTCTTTAAGAAACGAGATAAACACATTGAAAAACTAGTGTAACTAGCTGACTGGGCAAACGTTGTTTTGCCATATAAATTATTAATATGGCTATAAAAAATAGGGGTTGGCGAGGGTGAAATTTAGGGTATTTTAATGCAACATATATTAAGTCAACATTTTTTCCCGAAGAATAAAATGAAAAAAAAAAAAACAGATTACGACCGATTCTCGAACCTACCGAATATGCAAAAAAGTTTTGGAAACCTTTGTACATTTTGTCGTCTCGGACATAAGGGCGACAACCAGCTAACAATCAGTCACATTGCCTCAAATAAACTCTGGTAAAATGTGTGTCGAAATTATTACACTGTCTTGAAATTTGCTACTACCCCAGATAACATTGCAAAAATAATACATGAACTTATATTTACAATCTTTACCTTAGCTATAACAGGGACTGGGCTTTGAATAATTGATTGCATCAATTCTGTAGCTTTCTTGAATATTTTTCTGTGATGTTCTGTATCAGTAGTTTGCTGTTGAAAACAAATTAGAGATATTTGGTGAACTGGGGATGTCGGAGGAGTTGCGGTGACAGTTTTGGTATTGCGATTTGCCATTTCCTCTATCCACCACGGCTGCATATTAGTTTGCGGCGGAGCCAAATTCGAGATCCGCCGCGGCGTGACGTGTGAACGCCTTCCCGAGCCCCATGGCTTCTGTGCAGCGGACTCAAGGGGATCCGTTGCTCACGTGGGATTGGAGGTCTATTAGGTTGGTGAGGTTCCGGCGAGTCTAGCCAGAGGGAGGAGATGTTGCGTTCTCTCGTTATACTTAATGGCCCTTTGTCGTGGTGAAGTGAAATATGTAAAAAAAAAATAATAAAAAAGAAAATACTTATTACAATTTATAAAACTGATTTTTGTGTGAAAAAATAATAATAGTATAGGTATATGCAACAGTAGGCTAGGTGGCCTTTTGACAAAGTTAGTGACATTTATTTAAAATTTAACTATTAATTAATTTTAACAATATCGTTAAGTCCTACAAAAGAACATAAATGTAAATCATATCATTCATTTGTATTACAAGAGTTAAGGCAACTAAAATGTTATTGTCAGTATGTATACATTTTTCATGTTCTTACCATTTTTTTACTTACCTAATGTCTTCTATCATAATTAAATTATTTTACCTTAAAAGGAGCTCTCAAGTCAGTTATCTTTAATAAGGTTTGCATTACTAAACTCCATATATTTTAGGTATAGGTCATGGGTTGGCTGGTTTGTTAAAACACTGTCACACATATGCACTTGCAGTATTGGCAGTTCTACTTTGAATGAAAACAATACTCTTCTTCAGTCTCCAATGCCATATAGGCAACACAGATGCGTTGGTTTACTAGAGATGTTACTGCATGGTATTTGAGCCAGGAAGAAGTTGACCTTCCACTAAGAAACTCTCACTCTTACTAACAAGAGAGGCTAAGCTCTAACCATGACAGGGCAGGAACAATAATGTTCATTGATGAACATAGACCAACAATTAAATTTGTGAGGTTTGTGGTACCTCAAAAATTTAATTGTTAATTCTATAATACAAGTGCTTAAGCTGCTTAGTTTGGTATCAGAGTAATGTATGTAATGTTGTCCTAATGTATGTATGTATGTATTTTACGCTTTTCGTGGTTCAGATTATATCGGTACATTTTTACTTCTAACTAAATTGTACTTAGTACCTTCATTATGATTTTTACTTACAAATTCTTTTAAATTATGTCCTGCAGAAAAGACATTACCCTTTGCAGACAATACTATAGCTCGTAATGATACATCTTCTTTGTTTGAGTTTATTGCTTCTATTAATTTGTTCATCATAAGCAGTGACAATGAGTTTCTGCATACCGTAAAAAAAAATAATAAAAAGAAAATACTTATTACAATTTATAAAACTGAATTTTTGTGTGAAAAAATAATAATAGTATAGGTATATGCAACAGTAGGCTAGGTGGCCTTTTGACAAAGTTAGTGACATTTATTTAAAATTTAACTATTAATTAATTTTAACAATATCGTTAAGTCCTACAAAAGAACATAAATGTAAATCATATCATTCATTTGTATTACAAGAGTTAAGGCAACTAAAATGTTATTGTCAGTATGTATACATTTTTCATGTTCTTACCATTTTTTTACTTACCTAATGTCTTCTATCATAATTAAATTATTTTACCTTAAAAGGAGCTCTCAAGTCAGTTATCTTTAATAAGGTTTGCATTACTAAACTCCATATATTTTAGGTATAGGTCATGGGTTGGCTGGTTTGTTAAAACACTGTCACACATATGCACTTGCAGTATTGGCAGTTCTACTTTGAATGAAAACAATACTCTTCTTCAGTCTCCAATGCCATATAGGCAACAGAGATCTGTTGGTTTACTAGAGATGTTACTGCATGGTATTTGAGCCAGGAAGAAGTTGACTTTCCACTAAGAAACTCTCACTCTTACTAACAAGAGAGGCTAAGCTCTAACCATGACAGGGCAGGAACAATAATGTTCATTGATGAACATAGATACCAACAATTAAATTTGTGAGGTTTGTGGTACCTCAAAAATTTAACTGTTAATTCTATAATACAAGTGCTTAAGCTGCTTAGTTTGGTATCAGAGTAATGTATGTAATGTTGTCCTAATGTATGTATGTATGTATTTTACGCTTTTCGTGGTTCAGATTATATCGGTACATTTTTTTACTTCTAACTAAATTGTACTTAGTACCTTCATTATGATTTTTTACTTACAAATTCTTTTAAATTATGTCCTGCAGAAAAGACATTACCCTTTGCAGACAATACTATAGCTCGTAATGATACATCTTCTTTGTTTGAGTTTATTGCTTCTATTAATTTGTTCATCATAAGCAGTGACAATGAGTTTCTGCATACAGTAAAAAAAATAATAAAACATAAATTGTCTATTTAGTAATTGTGCATTTAGTAATTTGCAGTAAAATACCCACTTAGTTTTCTCATGATTTCAAACTATTTCTCTTGTTCCATTGGTTTCATTACAAATAACATATTCATTGTGTATGTTACGTATTAGTAAATTTAACGGTCTGGCACATTTTTTCTGTAAAATAAAAGAGTGCGGTGTTTTAGAAATTTATTCTTGGTAGGTTTTATTTTTTAATATAAATACAAAAGGTTTATGTACCTGAATTGATACAAACATTCTTAAGAGTAAGTCGAATTAATAATATTCTAAATATATATCATCACTTGTCAGAACAATATAATTAGCTAATCAGTTGCTAGCGATAGGAACAAAAAAATCTTAGTTACAATTTTGTTTTGAAAGGTAACAAATGACAACCAAAAAGTATATAATCACTAAGTACGTTATGATAACAACGTCAGCGTCAGCAATGTTAACTGACATTGACTTGACAACAAATTAAATGATACCTACAATAGAGTTGCCACATGAAATTTTATATAGTAAGTTTATTTATAACACAATGTTTATAGCCGAATTAATATCTTCCAAATGAATCGCCTTCAGAAGCATCCGATTCAGAAAAATCGTCACCAAAGTACTCGGCTTGTTCGTCTTCTGCAGTAATAAGTTTGATTACCGCACTGCAACAAGTATAATGTAAGGTTATTAATATAAAAAATATGAAAATTATTAGACAAAGTAGATTTTATTCTTTACTTTCGTTACGTTGACATATTTTAATAATGTTTTAATCTGTACGTGCTGTACTAACTTAAGAATCTACCAACATAAAGAGTATATGTTAAATCCGTTACTCATTTCTTAATACTGAGATAATTTAGGCAGTCTTAGTTCTTAGGACCCACATTTAGCCGGAGCTTATTTCAGGAACCGTGACAGGTGATGTGCCTGCCACCTTGTCACTTTTAATTCTATGCTACTAATATTATACATGCGATATAAGATACCGATGTGATGAGCGAACGAAGTCGAGGGCGAAATCTACTTTTTAGTTAATCTAATAATAGTAATGTAACAGAATCTTCTTCATAAGTAAAATGTTAGTTGTGACAATAATATATACCAGGGTTTATAGCAGTATTACCTTAGGACCTAGGAAAAAGTTCCAATAGCCGAGTGGTCCCGATAGTCAAGAGGCCCGAGTTCGAACCCCAGGTGGCGTGCTCATACCAATGGGTTTTTAAAAAACTTATGTACGAATTATGTCGTAGCATGGACAGCGACGGCGACGGGTTTACAGTGGGTCGAAGGGACTTAATTGTCTAGACTAGTCTCTCTTCTCCACCCTTTTATTGGCAATTGCGCGAAGATATTTATTTATTTATGTTAGGACGTTCATAAGCAGACAATTTAGGACCGAAAATTAAAGCAATGGATTCAGCATTGCTTAAATTTTCCGCCCTAAGTTGTCTCGCTGCGAACAATCGATTTCGTTTACTTTCTACCCTTGGGCCTTTAAATGGCGTTATTATAGGTACTATAGATAATAATACATATTGGGTCTAGACCAGTGTCTTATTAATAGACCAGATATATTGTGCCAGAGTGCAACACCTGGTTGAATTTGACTTGAAGGGCACTCGGGATGCTTTGACTTTTCGGAGTAAGAAGAAGCCTCATTACCCCCCGGAACATCAATCATGATACAATAAATCAAAATCCGTTGAGCAAATAATCATTCATTATATCTCCTAGAAGGAACCATTCATATCTCGAATATGAATGGTTATGATATGATGACGTGATCGATTAAGCCTAATTCGACCCAATGGCCAATCGACAGAGTTTAGGAAACAACGCTAAATCTTCTCGTCACGCACACCCCAAAACTTCAAACTTACAAAAGTATCCAACCATTGTGTAGTGTCAGTGATGATTTATATATCTGAGATACGGTCCTTTCTTACAGGCTGAATGAGGAAGCTCAGAATTCCTCAACGTGCTATGGAAAGGGTTAAGCTTTGCGTTTCTTTGCCTGACAGAATCCGTAACGTACACATCTGCAGCAGAACCACCGACATAGCCGTAACGCGCATGCTGATGTGGCAATGAGCTGGCCTCATAGATCGTAGAGTCGACTACCGATATAGAAAGGTGACCTCAAACGACATGGCAACCTTATACAAGCAAACGCAGTGTAGGAAGACCACCGGCAAGATGGAACGACGGCCTGAGCATTGTAGGGAGTAGACGGATGTTGATGGCAGAGGAACATTGTATGTGGCCCTTTTATGTTTCGGGGAGGCCTCTGTGTGTGTACTTTTATTGGCTGTTTTAGTGTTTAGTGGACTTTTATTCGCTGATATTATTACGATGATGATGTAGAATAACAAACAACTAAATATAAAACATCTAAACAAACAGACTTTCACATTTAATTACATTAGTAAGAGTAGGAAGAGTAAGTAGGATTTCATCGTATGTACAAGGTACCTAAGAATGTATATTTCATCAGAGTTATATTTCCTCGCCTGTGAATAGGTATCTGTTCAATTTAGGTTCTCCTAAAGTGAAAAGATGGTTGGATAGGTTCAATTTTGGTGACTGTATCTTGCTGTATATATATTGTTATTGTTACAGCATATATTGTACAGATGGTGAAGCGAAATGCAGTTTACTCAAGAAGGGAAAGCAGGAATAGATGAGTGGGTGAAACCGTAAACTAATTTTAAATAATTTTACAATATAAAGTTACTTTAGCAACTTCATTGAAATACTTACTTTATTACTTCCTCTTCAAATTCGCTGTGATGTACAGAATGCTCGCTCGAGGAACCAACTTTGGAAGCCAAGACTAGGTCTAACAATGACCTGAGCTTGTGCAGGAGGTCTGCTGTCTCTAGGGTGCATTTTACTTTGGTTGTTTTTATTGACAAGAAACATGCATCTGGATTGTCTTCTTCAACTTAAAAGATTGAACAAGATTTTTTTAAGTTTTATAATTAATAATAAATAAATAAATACATATATAGATAGGGACAACATCACATACATTGCTCCGATCCCAATGTGAGAAGCTAAAGCACTTGTGGTATGGGAATCGAAAACAACGAAGGCACCAAAAACATATCTTATTATTTTAAACATATCTTACTGCTATTAATATCAATTCTAATATATACGTCTTTCATGTGTATTGTGTGAATAAAATTAATCAAGCAATTTCCAACACAGGGGTAGACAGAGGTCTAGTCTAGACAATTAAGTCCCTTTGACCCACATTCCACCGAAGATATTTTCGGGACAACGTGACAGGTGGTGAGCCCGTCGCCGTCTTTATGCCCAAGCCATTCGTAGATATGTTTATGAAAAACCCATTGGTATGAGCCTGCCACTTGGGGATCGAACTCGGGTCTCTTGACTCCAAATTTCGACTACCCAACCACTCGGCTATCGTGACTTGACTAGAATAGCGCGAAGATATTTATTTATTTTTATATTAAAACAAATATTTTGGAAAAGTTTCAATAATTTTACGTAAAATATCACATTTTAAAAGTTAGCTCACCTTCGCTTATAAATTGTCCGAAAAACAGAAGGGGTAGTGTATAAATCAAGGTAACCTCTAATAGGAAGCGTTCAGTGGAACGTTGTTTCAACCAATATACTAGCCAATTTGCCCCCGGGTTGTTGCACAGGGGCACCCTTGGGCCGTAGTTTCTGGGATTGTTTTTGGGTGGAGCCATGACGCTGCTCGGATGAAGGCAGGTCCTGCCTTCTTCGGGAGTGTATGCCAATACCTTCATTTGTTTATTTGGATTAATTGATTTTAAGTTTACCCATCTAAAACAAACAGTAGAAAGTAATTGATGAAACAAAAAAAAAGTGTATTTAAAAATACTACAGAATGTATTTAACGAAAAAAAAAATGTCTTCCCAATACTGCGGTAGGCAGAGGTCCAGAAAATTACGTCCTCTGGACCCACTTTTCACCGAAGACACTTTTCACGATAACATGGTTAGCCTGTCGTCGTCTTTTATGTCAAAGCTAACAATATTAACCGTAAAAATACGGGTTAGACTTCATATGATTCACGGTTTTTTTATTATTATTTTTCCGAAGCGGGGTTTTCCCGACTTTTTCTTCTTCAATGCCAAAGTTCGAAACGGTAAGGTACTTTTGCCCTTAAAATAGCATTTAACAATTTTAGTTTGATTGGGATCATAATTTCTATAGACACAAACAATTATTCCAGGTCTTCGTGTCTATCTATGCGTAACATTAAGTTACAATACACGATAGCTTATGTGTGTCACCTGCATTTGCCTAGACTTGATTATCTTTATTTAAAAAAATAAAACGAGTTCTTTTTTTAAACGAAAAAATTAAGGTCCTAAATAATATTAATAAATAAATGAATAAATATAATAAAATAAACGACTTCAAATCGTGCACTTACCTCACTGAAGCTATATTAGGGTATAAAGCGGCGGCAACGATCGCTTTGAAGAGACTCAAGTTGCCTGCGTTGCGATTCTCCCACGGCGACCTTACATCGCCCGAAGGTAGGAACCCCATTTGCTTAAGGTTGTCGCCCAGCTGCCTCTTCATGTCGGCGAGGAGTTCGAGGGTGTTGTGCGATAGAAAATGGCGATAGGCGAAGTTCTGTTTCTGCCTCCACGAGTCGCATTGCTCCCATCGTAGGACTGCTTCCGATATCGCGACGTGATCGCTCGGTTCGCCAAGCGTCAGATTACGCTTCGCATTGTCGACTTCTTTCTCTTTTCCTGAAACAAAATACAGAAATTGTAAAAACTACGCGCAGCTGTCGTCGTCGGATTTTTTTTTTTGCAGAATTGTTTAAAAAAATCTATGAATATTAGAGTGGTGGCGCGATTTGAGAAAACCTACCATTACCAACGTTTAGTTTTTTTTTTTTTTAGGAGGTGGGCAACGACATCTAATTTTACGACAGTAAAAAAATAAACCTAGTACAGACACCAGTTCCTCAATATGAATTGTATTATCACACAAAAGTGACTCCTAATTACCACGAAACGAAGATTTAACAGCGGTAGAGCCACGCATCAGCTTTTGTTGTCGCAAGAATGGGCCGGCTCGACCGGGGAAGTGCCACGACCTCACAGAATACCGGCGTGAAGTAGAAGTCTAATAAACTTCTGCGTTTCATCTGGTGAGTGCAGGTAACCGGAGGCCAACACACTACCCTCCCCCAATTCTGGGAGAGGGGGGCACTCTAAGGCCGGCAACGCATCTGCTATGCCTCTGGTGTTGCGGGTGTTCATGGGCGGCGGCAATCACTTACCATCACGTGAGCCACCTGCTCGTTTGCCTCCTGCCTTTTCCTATAAAAAAAAGAAGACTAAAAAACAGAAGATATGGGGTGAGGCTGACCGATGACGAGCTGGAAGGGGTCCTTGAAGCTCCAGACGGCGGCGACGCTGGCCGCGCGGTCGAGGCAGCCGAAGAGCGCGGCCAGCAGCAGCAGCTTGCCGGCGGCAGGGTGCAGCGGCAGCCGCGCCAGGTGCCAGCCCAGCGGCGTCAGCGTCTCGTGGGCGTCCAGCGCTCCGCACCTGCCGTTGTGCACCTTATTGCTAACACTCTACGGCACATTACGGCACCTCGAGTACATTCCGTACTGTTTTATTGCATGCGACATTCGTTTACAAGTAACGATAGCAGAGCGGTTGGGTGATCGGAATTCGAGAGAGAGATCGAATTCAAGAGGCCCCGAGTTGAATCCACAGGTGGTAGGCGTGTTCACACACAGACACTTAAGTCCCTTTCACCCACCTTCCACCGAAAATTTTTTGGGACAGATGGTGAGCCCGTCGCCGTCTTTATGTCCAAGCCAACAATGTAATTCGTACATAAGTTTTTTTTGAAAAACCCATTGGTACGAAACGAACTCGAAATTCCGACCACCCAGCCACAGCTTATCGTGACTTCTAGCTTTTTTTTAATTTGGGTAATTTTTTTACGATTTATATCATTGTCTGATGTTGCAAAAAATGTCTTCGTTGAATGGTGGATAGAAAGGCCTTAATTGTCTAGGCCTCAGTGTACTCTAGTATTGGGAATGGCGTGAAGATATTTTTTTTCCGATTTATGAACCGATCGCATATATACGTAACTATCGGTAAAATTCCACTGCAAGACATATGGCTTGTAGGAAGTAGTAAGAAAAGGGCGGTAGTTTCTTATGCTAACACCGCACTGCAAATAATATGATAAATTGCAATTCATAGCAAGTCATCACAAAAACTTTCCTCACTTGCATTGTGACACCATAGGGCAAATATCTTCACGCAATTGCCAATACAGGGGCAGACAGAGGTCTAGTCTAGACAATTAAGTCCCTTTGACCCACCTTCCAAAGAAGATATTTACGGAACAACTTGACAAGTGGTGAGCCCGTCGCCGTCTTTATGTCCAAGCCAACAATGTAATTCGTACATAAGTTTTTGAAAAACCCATTGGTACGAAACGAACTTGAAATTCCGACCACCCACCCACAGCTTATCGTGACTTCTAGCTTTTTTTTAATTTGGGTAATTTTTTTACGATTTATATCATTGTCTGATGTTGCAAAAAATGTCTTCGTTGAATGGTGGATAGAAAGGCCTTAATTGTCTAGGCCTCAGTGTACTCTAGTATTGGGAATGGCGTGAAGATATTTTTTTTCCGATTTATGAACCGATCGCATATATACGTAACTATCGGTAAAATTCCACTGCAAGACATATGGCTTGTAGGAAGTAGTAAGAAAAGGGCGGTAGTTTCTTATGCTAACACCGCACTGCAAATAATATGATAAATTGCAATTCATAGCAAGTCATCACAAAAACTTTCATCACTTGCTTTGTGACACTATAGGGCCAATATCTTCACGCAATTGCCAATACAGGGGCAGACAGAGGTCTAGTCTAGACAATTAAGTCCCTTTGACCCACCTTCCAAAGAAGATATTTACGGAACAACTTGACAAGTGGTGAGCCGTCGCCGTCTTTATGTCCAAGCCAACAATGTAATTCGTACATAAGTTTTTGAAAAACCCATTGGTACGAAACGAACTTGAAATTCCGACCACCCACCCACAGCTTATCGTGACTTCTAGCTTTTTTAATTTGGGTAATTTTTTACGATTTATATCATTGTCTGATGTTGCAAAAAATGTCTTCGTTGAATGGTGGATAGAAAGGCCTTAATTGTCTAGATCTCAGTGTACTCTAGTATTGGGAATGGCGTGAAGATTTTTTTTTCCGATTTATAAACCGATCGCATACATACGTAACTATCGGTAAAATTCCACTGCAAGACATATGGCTTGTAGGAAGTAGTAAGAAAAGGGCGGTAGTTTCTTATGCTAACACCGCACTGCAAATAATATGATAAATTGCAATTCATAGTAAGTCATCACAAAAACTTTCATCACTTGCATTGTGACACCATAGGGCCAATATCTTCACGCAATTGCCAATACAGGGGCAGACAGAGGTCTAGTCTAGACAATTAAGTCCCTTTGACCCACCTTCCAAAGAAGATATTTACGGAACAACTTGACAAGTGGTGAGCCGTCGCCGTCTTTATGTCCAAGCCAACAATGTAATTCGTACATAAGTTTTTGAAAAACCCATTGGTACGAAACGAACTTGAAATTCCGACCACCCACCCACAGCTTATCGTGACTTCTAGCTTTTTTAATTTGGGTAATTTTTGTACGATTTATATCATTGTCTGATGTTGCAAAAAATGTCTTCGTTGAATGGTGGATAGAAAGGCCTTAATTGTCTAGATCTCAGTGTACTCTAGTATTGGGAATGGCGTGAAGACATTTTTTTTTCCGATTTATAAACCGATCGCATACATACGTAACTATCGGTAAAATTCCACTGCAAGACATATGGCTTGTAGGAAGTAGTAAGAAAAGGGCGGTAGTTTCTTATGCTAACACCGCACTGCAAATAATATGATAAATTGCAATTCATAGCAAGTCATCACAAAAACTTTCATCACTTGCTTTGTGACACTATAGGGCCAATATCTTCACGCAATTGCCAATACAGGGGCAGACAGAGGTCTAGTCTAGACAATTAAGTCCCTTTGACCCACCTTCCAAAGAAGATATTTACGGAACAACGTGACAGGTGGTGAGCCCGTCGCCGTCTCTATGTCCAAGCCAACGATATAATTCGTACATAAGTTTTTGAAAAACCGATTGGTACGAGCCTGCCACCGGGGATCGAACTCGGGTCTCTTGACTCGAAATTCCGACCACCCAACCACCCCGGCTATCGTGACTTATAGGGAAAATATTATTTAATATATTATAAAAATAGATGAAAATACTCTGACAAAATTTACCTTTGGCGTAAATTAGCTTGCGAGATCCATTCCGTTCTCAGTGTTACAATTTTTTCCTCGACATTAAATCCATTGATTTTAACTCTTCCGCAGTCAATCACATAAATAATATCATCTATAGTAATAGACGTTTCCGCTATGTTTGTCGCTACAATGATTTTTCGAACA
Organism: Sericinus montela; assembly: GCA_029286605.1. Classification (NCBI taxonomy): domain Eukaryota; kingdom Metazoa; phylum Arthropoda; class Insecta; order Lepidoptera; family Papilionidae; genus Sericinus; species Sericinus montela. Next base: position 5,708,634 of record JAGSMR010000020.1, read on the forward strand.
TTCCCCGGAGGCCTCTCAAATATTTTGTGTTGCTCCAAAGAAGGTAACTTGGAGTGCAGTGGATGTATTTCGTACTGAGAACTCCTGAAGTAATTACTTTCGTTAATCATTCTCAAAAGTTTGGAAATGTCACCGATGCCCGGTAAGAATATCAGAATAGCTCCTGGATCACCCGTGCATATATATATTAAAAGCTCCAAGATTATTTCCAAGTTCATATCCTCAATCCTCGAGTCTTGGAGTGTTTTATAAACAACGGGATCAAGAGTACTTTTCTTCGATTCTAGCCACTGAGCTGGAACCAATAGAAAGTTGCTGTCATCGTCTGTCCAAAATAGGTTTTAATATCGCTCCACAAGGACGAGAGTTCTACACACACGATTTCCACCGCTATTAATGTCCAATTAAATCCACCATCTTAGGCATTTTGAGTTAACATTATTATCTAAATTAAATACGCCATTTAGTAAGTGGTCGTTTTTTATGCCCAGTAGCTGACTGCGTTAGCATAGTAACTCAGCTCTCATACATTTTTGCGATTAATGAATTGTGCAACCATTTGTTTTTTCATAAATATTTATTTACAGAAAAAATTATGTTAATATTTACAATACTTATTAACTAAAAACTATTATAATCGAAGAGCCCTACTCCTCGAGGCATGGTACCAAGAACGCTGGCTGCATTTCCACGTTGAATGGCTAGACTTAATCGTTGAGCGAGAAAAGAACCAGCCCTCTTGTCACCAGCGGCAACGATAAGTCGCGGATACAATTCCTTTAGAAACTGCATCGCGCGGGGACCCCACGGACCGATTGTCTCTACGGCAAATGGAACAAATATAGAGTCTCCTTTCAGAGACTCATATTTACACCACTTATCTGATTCATCTGTCTCTAATGCCGCCCCGGCCATTAACGAAGTACCCTTCATGTGAGAGGCCGCTAATGTATCGACGCAAGTTGCGTCCCACACAAAACTTTGCCTCTCTCCCAAGGGACTAAAGTCAAGTCGTCGGGTCTCTTACCATCCTCCTAAATATTCCACAAGGCTCTAAAACCGATGGAATATTTATGGAAACAAACCCTTCGGATGACTTCATTCAAGGAACCGTGACGAGATAGTCTGCCGGCACTTTTTGGCATGAAAGTCCGTGGAGGCCTAACTCGTCGACGTCGCTGCCACAAGGACATCGATGTGGTTGACAAATCAATGCTCCCAATCGTATTCCTACAGCTATACGTAAACTTTCGTTATCTAGTAATGTACCAAGGTTACTTGATGGTAAAAGCATGTAGCCAGTAACTGGATTCCTTTGACGAAACACCTAGAAAGCAGGCGCGGTCTCTGTCACAGTGAAAATTGTTCAGTAAGCATTTCTGCACATTCTGAACCAACGGGATATCCACCGTTTTGTGAGTTAGGTTCCAGGAGAATATCCTCGCCGGGATAGAGACGTAACCATGCTTCTCTTGTCTAACAAGCTTCTCTAGTCTCCAAATCTAACCGGTAAAGTAGCTTGAGTCCAGCTAGATGAGACTAAAGATAAATTTTGAATTTTTTCCAAAGTTATTTTGAGATTAAGTTTACTCAACCATTTGTTGAATAATTATTGCAGGTGAACGATCAGCTCACGTATCGTTCTTTCTAAATATGATAAACCAAAATTCCGAAATTCCACGACGACCTCCGTGGACGGGTGGAGTAAACACCGGTTTTCAAGGTGTCGCCATCTCGAGGTCACGGGTTCGATTCCCGGTCGGGTCAAAGTAGAAAAACCACTTTTTCTACATTTTTTTGGGTCTGGATGTTTGTGGTGCCTTCGTTGTTTCCGATTCCCATATCACAAGTGCTTAAGCATCATACTCGTACATAGGGGTCGGAGCAATGTATGTGATGTTGTCCCTGTCTATATATGTATTATTATTATTATTTATTATTACTAATAACATACCAATCTCTGCCCTATATTTTACATCTCTCTCGATGACGCCCGCTTCGCTATGCTTATAGCTGTATTTGTGCCATTTTGGTCGCTTCTTTTGGTTTGAGAAGTTTTCAGGCAACTTATATTTCGTCCTTTGTAAAATATCCTCCATATATATATCTTGGACAGGATATGCCAAGCCTTCTATATGCATAACAGGGCAGTTATCATAATAATGAGACAAACTGTCAGCATCTAGAGTAGCACTCATAAGGATAAGTTTAAGATCTTTTCGTCTCTTCAGTACCTGAAATAAGTAATCGCATAAGAAGACATTGGAGAATATCAAACTATAATCAGAAACAAACACATTTGCGATAGTTAATAGACTCAGGCGTCACTTTGCAGAAATTTATAATCATAAAGTTGTTATTAAATCGCACCATTCCGCATACAAAAAATAAAAGGTATATGTAACGCAATTTTATTAATATTAAAGCATATTTTTTATACTGCAATTTTATGTGATTAAATTAAATAAAAGAGAAAAATCTTATTTAAATTTCAACTGACACGGACGGCGTTCGAATTTGTGACCTCTGCCGAACCATGGCAACGCTCTTACCTCCAAGAGGTATATGTTACTTGGTCTTACGAGAAGAAGTGCACCAAGACACATGCATGTATTCAACTGAATACACCACCACCACGACACTCAAACCAGGTAACATTTACCACAACCGAAAACGCAACACGTGTTTCGCCTCAAAACAAGGCATTGTCACGCATGTAGGCTCTACGATGAGCGACCACAGAGTGAGAAATGAGTGACTCGAGCAGTCTTTTATAACCTCGAGGGACGCAACCGGCCACCATACCCACCGTCAACAGCCGATTGCATCACAACCTACCCGAAAAAATATTCAAAAGAAAGTTAGAGATGTTTGTTTGTTCATTCAGCAGTACAAAACGTCCACTACCATTATTTTTATTATCTCAAGCTGTTCGTGCACTGTTAGTTCCTTTGTTTTTATATATTAAACTTGAAAAGAATGGTCATCAGATAAACTATGTCCAGTTTCCAAAAGAAGTTTAGCAAAATGTTATCTATCGCGATTATGGTTCCTGGGCGCAGTCATTTTTAAATAAATAAATATATATATATATATATATATATATATATATATATATATATATATATATATATATATATATATATATATATATATATATATATATATATATATATATATATATATATATATATATATATATATATATATATATATATATATATATATATATATATATATATATATATATATATATATATATATATATATATATATATATATATATATATATATATATATATATATATATATATATATATATATATATATATATATATATATATATATATATATATATATATATATATATATATATATATATATATATATATATATATATATATATATATATATATATATATATATATATATATATATATATATATATATATATATATATATATATATATATATATATATATATATATATATATATATATATATATATATATATATATATATATATATATATATATATATATATATATATATATATATATATATATATATATATATATATATATATATATATATATATATATATATATATATATATATATATATATATATATATATATATATATATATATATATATATATATATATATATATATATATATATATATATATATATATATATATATATATATATATATATATATATATATATATATATATATATATATATATATATATATATATATATATATATATATATATATATATATATATATATATATATATATATATATATATATATATATATATATATATATATATATATATATATATATATATATATATATATATATATATATATATATATATATATATATATATATATATATATATATATATATATATATATATATATATATATATATATATATATATATATATATATATATATATATATATATATATATATATATATATATATATATATATATATATATATATATATATATATATATATATATATATATATATATATATATATATATATATATATATATATATATATATATATATATATATATATATATATATATATATATATATATATATATATATATATATATATATATATATATATATATATATATATATATATATATATATATATATATATATATATATATATATATATATATATATATATATATATATATATATATATATATATATATATATATATATATATATATATATATATATATATATATATATATATATATATATATATATATATATATATATATATATATATATATATATATATATATATATATATATATATATATATATATATATATATATATATATATATATATATATATATATATATATATATATATATATATATATATATATATATATATATATATATATATATATATATATATATATATATATATATATATATATATATATATATATATATATATATATATATATATATATATATATATATATATATATATATATATATATATATATATATATATATATATATATATATATATATATATATATATATATATATATATATATATATATATATATATATATATATATATATATATATATATATATATATATATATATATATATATATATATATATATATATATATATATATATATATATATATATATATATATATATATATATATATATATATATATATATATATATATATATATATATATATATATATATATATATATATATATATATATATATATATATATATATATATATATATATATATATATATATATATATATATATATATATATATATATATATATATATATATATATATATATATATATATATATATATATATATATATATATATATATATATATATATATATATATATATATATATATATATATATATATATATATATATATATATATATATATATATATATATATATATATATATATATATATATATATATATATATATATATATATATATATATATATATATATATATATATATATATATATATATATATATATATATATATATATATATATATATATATATATATATATATATATATATATATATATATATATATATATATATATATATATATATATATATATATATATATATATATATATATATATATATATATATATATATATATATATATATATATATATATATATATATTAAAACTACAATCAGACTGACACACATATAACACACCGCATTCACTGCAGGAAAGTCTATAAACATCTGATCTTTGGCGTTTATCTATATTATCTTTAGTGTTATTATGAAGAAAACTATTTAAAAACTTATATGAATTTATCAGGTAGCAGTCTCTAACAAATATTCCAAAAACATTATTAACAGTATTATTAATAAAAAGTAAAAACAAATAATTTGAAGGTTTCACGCACGCTGTCTTTTGTACGCGGTCCCACTCGAAAACTCCCATTATTATACCGGTAGTCTGACCAACATAGGTTCATAATCTACAGACAGTGGTAGAGCCACGCATCAGCTTTTGTTGTTGCATGAATGGGCCAGCTCGACCGGGAAATACCACGACCTCACAGAATACCGGCGTGAAGTAGAAGTCTATTAAACTTTGCGTTTCGTCTGGTGAGTGCAGGTAACCGGAGGTCCTCATCCCTCCCCTCTCCCCAATTATGGGTGGGAGGCTTCTATAAGAAAATCTAATAAAATAGCCAGAATTCTTAGACGAAATGGCGTTTCTGTAGCAGCAACACTGATGCTACAGAAACACCTAGAAAGCGGGCGCGGTCTCTGTCACAGTGAAAATTGTTCAGTAAGCATTTCTGCACATTCTGAACCAACGGGATATCCCACCGTTTTTGTGAGTTAGGTTCCAGGAGAATATCCTCGCCGGGATAGAGACGTAACCATGCTTCTCTTGTCTAACAAGCTTCTCTAGTCTCCAAATCTAACAGGTAAAGTAGCTTGAGTCCAGCTAGATGAGACTAAAGACAAATTTTGAATTTTTAAATAAATAAATATATATATATCTTGGACAGGATATGCCAAGCCCTCTATATGCATAACAGGGCAGTTATCATAATAATGAGACAAACTGTCAGCATCTAGAGTAGCACTCATAAGGATAAGTTTAAGATCTTTTCGTCTCTTCAGTACCTGAAATAAGTAATCGCATAAGAAGACATTGGAGAATATCAAACCATAATCAGAAACAAACACATTTGCGATAGTTAATAGGCTCAGGCGTCACTTTGCAGAAATTTATAATCATAAAGTTGTTATTAAATCGCACCATTCCGCATACAAAAAATAAAAGGTATATGTAACGCAATTTTATTAATATTAAAGCATATTTTTTATACTGCAATTTTATGTGATTAAATTAAATAAAAGAGACAAATCTTTTTTAAATTTCAACTGACACGGACGGCGTTCGAATTTGTAACCTCTGCCGAACCATGGCAACGCTCTTACCTCCAAGAGGTATATGTTATTTGGTCTTAAGAGAAGAAGTGCACCAAGACACATGCATGCATTCAACAGGATACACCACCACCACGACACTCAAACCAGGTAACATTTACCACAACCGAAAACGCAACACGTATTTCGCCTCAAAACAAGGCATTGTCACGCATGTAGCCTCTACGATGAGCGACCACAGAGTGAGAAATGAAAGTCTCGAGCAGTCTTTTATAACCTCGAGGGACGCCACCGGCCACCATACCCACCGTCAACAGCCGATTGCATCACAACCTACCCGAAAAAATATTCAAAAGAGGCTAGTTAGAGATGTTTGTTTGTTCATTCAGCAGTACAAAACATCCACTACCATTATTTTTTATTATCTCAAGCTGTTCGTGCACTGTTAGTTCCCTTTGTTACTTATATATAAAACTTGAAAAGAATGGTCATCAGATAAACTATGTCCAGTTTCCAAAAGAAGTTTAGCAAAATGTTATCTATCGCGATTATGGTTCCTCCGAGTATTAAAACTACAATCAGACTGACACACATACAACACACCGCATTCACTGCAGGAAAGTCTATAAACATCTGATCTTTGGCGTTTATCTATATTATCTTTAGTGTTATTATGAAGAAAACTATTTAAAAAACTTATATGAATTTATCAGGTAGCAGTCTCTAACGGATATTCCAAAAACATTATTAACAGTATTATTAATAAAAAGTAAAAACGAATAATTTGAAGGTTTCACGCACGCTGTCTTTTTGTACGCGGTCCCACTCGAAAACTCCCATTATTATACCGGTAGTCTGACCAACATAGGTTCATAATCTACAGACAGTGGCAGAGCCACGCATCAGCTTTTGTTGTTGCATGAATGGGCCGGCTCGACCGGGGAAATACCACGACCTCACAGAATACCGGCGTGAAGTAGAAGTCTATTAAACTTCTGCGTTTCGTCTGGTGAGTGCAGGTAAACGGAGGTCCTCATCCCCCCCCCCCTCTCCCCCAATTGTGGGTGAGAGGCTTCTATAAGAAAATCTAATAAAATAGCCAGAATTCTTAGACGAAATGGCGTTTCTCTAGCAGCAACACTGATGCTACAGAAACACCTAGAATGGCCCCAGAGGCGGAGGCCCAGGTTGCGTCGCACAAGCCCGGAAGCGCGGACAAAACCGTCACCGTGCTGCAGGACATGCTACAGGCACTGAGCACCGGTGCGGATCCAGTCATCATGTGCGGCATTGCCAACCTGTTGCAGACCAATGGCTGACACGTCAGAGTTAAGGATCATTCACTAGAACGCCAATGGTCTGAAGAACAAGATCACCCTCAAAGCTGCTGCTGAAATAGCAAATCATGGACATTTTGCTGGTGTCCGAAATCGAATCCGAAATCCATCCTCGCGATGTCATCCGGATCCAGCACTCCGAGGTTTATCGCCAGGATGAAACAACGCTGATTCAGGGACGAGCATATTGGGGGTTAGCGATAATGGTGCGACGAAACATCATGTAACAGCCTGTCCCACCCGTGAGTCTGCAGGACATGTACGCCCCCGGGACCGAGGCGTTACTGCGGCGAGGACCACACAGCGGAGGTTCCAGCCGTGATAGTCACGCACCGTATCGCCACTCCCTCATACCAGGAGCGTAGCACCCAACGACACCGCGGCACCAGCACCAAGCAAGAGGAGAGTCAACTGGGACAGGTTTCATCAGCTGCTCGAATGAAGCGCGATATCCACCCCCATTGGCACCAGTGAGAAAGTTGAAGAACTGTGCAACCACCTCCAAAAGGTCTCATAGGACGCCCACGTAGAGGCCATTACTGTTTCACCGGTTAAAAGAGCCCAGAGAGCGACACTTCGCAACATCTCCATGCTACTGGAGAAGAAGACGAAGCTAAGGAAACAATGGCAGCCAACCAGGTGTCCAATATTGAAGTTCTCCATGAACTCGCTAACGGCGGGGTTAGGGGCGCCATCTAGCAACACTCGGCCGAGAGTTGGATCGAGCATGTGGGCAGAATAAAAGGCGAATGGTCTTCCATTCACAAGCTCTGCCGGCAGCTCTCAGGCACGAAAGCACCGACCCGTCCCCTCAAGCACAAAGAAAGAGAAAACCGAGCAGAAGTGTTCGCAGACTACTATACCTAGAGCCTATACCTTTCACAAAGGCCGGCAACGCATCTGCTATGCCTCTGGTATTGCGGGTGTTCATGGGCGGCGGTAATCACTTACCATAACGTGAGTCACCTGCTCGTTTGCCTCCCTATTCTATAAAAAAAATCACTCGACAACACTGCAGCTCGCCAGAGTGCTGCACCATGTCACAACCGATCGGAATAAAAAGAAGACCACCGAATTTTTAGACACGAAACAGGCTTTCGACCGCGAGAATCCCTCAATGCAGCTGCCTTTCACCGGCCTGCTATGCCATTTACAACGACGAAACCCCAAACCCAAATTACTTTCTGTTTGCGCAGTATGCCGACGATGCGGCGTACCTCTCTAAGTCAATAATTGCAGCGCATACAGGGGCTAAGTTACAGAAAAACCTGGACCAGTTGCCCAGAAAGTTCACCGTCTGGAGTAGTCTAGGCTTCCGGCGAAATTCATCAGGATCATCAGGATATTGAGTGGTCAAGCAAGGTCAAATACCTGGACGTGACCACAGAGAGAAGACGCAGCATGGTTCACCACGTAAACGACACCGTCGCTGAAGCAAGAAGCACCAGAGCCCTGCTCACTTCCATCTTACCGCTGAAGGCGTAGCTGAGTATCTACAAGTTGTACGTGCGCTCCAAGCTGATGTACGCCGCGTCGCGCCGCGTACGAACTAGCAAGGAACACGTCAAAGGAGAACCTACAAACAATACAATACTGCGTGCCATAGTCGCCGTAGAGCGTACTCAACACCACTATAAGGAAGGACCTGAAGATGGAAACTTGGAATTCCTTTGTCAGGTGCATTGCATCGACTTTCTTTGAGCGTGCTGACGCTTCTTGACTCCAACACATACAGAACATCGTACTGCTCCAGATCTGCTGAAGGCAAGGCGCTCCCCAGGGTGCTAGTAACGGTGGATGAAGTGCGAGAGCCCACCACAAGCAGAGATCGGAGGACCCAAGTCACGCCTCATCAATTATAGCCAACCTCCCACGGGAGGGCTCCGCACGGTTTACCGAAGGGAGGAGTACCTTGACTGAACTCGGCCGCGCGAGGGCGTTCACGGATACTACAGGGCTATGCTATTAAATAATTACCCAAGGCCCCATCTACTGTACTAGAAGAGGCCAGGCCTTGGCACAGTCGCCCCAACACAAGTGCTGACAAAGAAGATTATGCATGTCATTTCTCACTCTGCGGTTGTTCATTATAGAGTATGGGACAGTGGGATCTGTGGGAGCGAGGGTGGTGTACTTCTTCTCATCGGACCAGGTAACATATACCTTATATTTTTTGCATGCGGAATGGTGCGATGTAATTATTTAATAACAACTTTATAAACATATTTGCTTTTCCATTATTCTAAAGTGTAACGCGATTATTTTTGGTTCAATTGACACTATGTTTTGGCAACAGTTGTTCGATTAAATAAGTAAGGAAACAACAACTTGATGCTTTAGTTTTTGCCGTATATGAGCTTTATGACGAGTAACTCGTTTCTTTATTTAATTACGAATATTAAGTTTGGTAGTTGATAAACTATTAATGCGGTTACACAAAACTATTGGATGGATATGGTTTGATACAATACTCAATGACGATCTATGCTAATCGGTAATTCGCTCAGAGGAATTCCCTATACTCAATAATTTATTGCGATATCATGTGTGTACAGAAGTTCTTAAAATAACATGTTAGTATCAACATGAACCCGGATAGGGCACAGCAATTTCTTATACAATTAGATCTTAAAACCAAATTTGTATTATCAGTAAATATTAGTATATAATTTAAAAAAAAGCTATACCTATATCTCATTCTCGACTTAATTAATTACCTTATTATTAATTTAGTAATACAACTATGTTTCATTATTATTAAAACTAAAACAATAAAAATCTAATTCACACCTATAATAAGTACTGATAACAATTGTAATAACATATCAAAGGGACGTAATTAACAAGTAGTCTCATTACAGTTCAAAATTGTTCTTCAAGGAATTTAGATAATGAGTAATAACATTTTTTAATTAAATAACTTTTTAATACTGATTTAATCTTTTGGTGATCATTTTCGTTTTGTATAAATTGTGGTAAATTGTTGTAAATTTTAATTGACATTGCATAAGGATCTGAATGAAATAATTTTAATGAAGAAAATGGTCTGTCTAGTCTATTTTGTGGTCTCAGATTTTTGGGACGAGAATATTTTGGAAAAAGATACATGTTCTTTTTCACAAACAAACTTACCTCCAAAATGTACATGGATGTAATGGTTAATAAGTTTAATTCGATAAAATATTTGTTTGCAACTAATCATTTTATCAATATTAACTATTATTCTAAGACATCTTTAGATGGAATAGTCTCTTTATGTCAACGCTATTTCCCCATATTATAATGCCGTAATGAAGCCAAGCATGAGCGAAGGCATAATAGGCGCAAAGAGCAGTTTTTTTATCAGTGTACTTTTTCAGCTCATAAAGGGCATATGTAAATCTCGTTAACTTTGTACTTATTTTAGAAATGTGTTGCTTCCAATCAATATTAGAGTCTATATTTATACCTAAAGATGTATATGTATTTACGCATTCAATTTTATTACTTTCATGTGAGAAGTCATCCATACTATCTAGAGGACGTTTTTGATAGGGTTTAAATTGGATTAATTTTGTTTTAGTTAAGTTTAACTTAAGATTATGTTCGTTAAGCCAGTAAACAATTTTGGAGAAAATTTGTGTAAGTTTTTCATTTAGTTTTGAGTTGTTCTGGGAAGCTATAACTATTGACACATCATCCGCGAAAAGGGTGCATGGTTTATCTATTAATTTAGGCAGATCATTTATATAAATCAAGAAAAGTATACAACCGAGGACACTGCCTTGCGGTATGGATTTATTAACATTTAGATAATTTAAAGTCTCTAAGTGTGCCGTGCGAACGCAGGCAATGATTGGGTATTGTTAGTTAGGTCGTCCACACACATCCAAGTTTTCTCAGCGTGGCCAAAAAATAGTCAACAAAAATTTTTAATATTTTTATTTGGAGTTTTAACTAATATGAACTTACCTGTAGAATTATATAATATTGAATATATCAGTAATATGTATATGTGGTAGAGACAAAGTATAGTATTTTTCTTACATATTCCCGATTCCTTTAGTAAACAGTCACAGGTTTCCATTTTCATATCAATTTTGTTATGAATTAATTAATTTATATTATTACATCTACCTAAATTCTGTGTAAATATTTTGTACATTTAATACGAGTTTCAATTCGTTCCGTTTGTTAGAATGTAAGAACTAAAACTAAGTAATTCTCCAAAAAGTAAAATTAATAGTTACTCTGTTTCATTGCGCAACCGTACGCTGTATGAACATGCTTTGCTCTACGTAGAGACGTGTCCTCTCCGCGAACTCTAGAGTTGGACTGAATTATTTTAACGCTTTTTACGTTCGTCGCGTCTACAGTGAATGCTTGCACGGCCTTAAAAATGTGTGACGAATTTGAGATCCATTTTGAAAAATTCTGTATTAAATTATCAGATAAAATTTTAAATACGTTAGACGGTCAAAGTGCGATGTAGTTCTTAGAGATTGTTGAGATACATTTAACGAACATTTACGAACTGTGTTCATTGTGGCCGACGTTTCCCGTGAGTTTGTTGCCATTGCCTGGCAACAAACTCACGGGATGCTCCATAGTTTTGCTGCGAAATATTATGGAGCTCATAAAATTATATCACCCACAAGGTAACTAATAAAATAAAATTATATCACCTACAAAGTAACACCCATGAGCGGCGAGAATTTATACAACAACACAGCTTGGTTAAGTACAGGTTTATAAAATATTTTGGTAACAATGGAAAGAAAAATTTACTTTGTTTCACTAGCCTACTCTTATAGGTTATAAGAGGCATGTATTACCTTTTTTAACATGCACATAGATAAATCTACATGACAATCCCTCTCATGCACTTCATCCAAGATAATATGGCTGAAATTGGTCAAGCCCTGATTGACCTCCAACTCTACCAGAAGTACACCTGTTGTACAGAATTGAATGCTCCCTCGATTTCTTTCATCTACTCTGTAATAAATATACTATTACATACTAACCTAGTAAAACCAGTGGCCCAATCATAGGTCAAAAGATACCTGGAATTTAATTACTTATTAATATTTATTGAATTCCATTATTTTGTCTAGATCTCTGCCTTCTCCTGTATGGTAATTGCGTGAAGATGTGAAAAAAGGACAGTATCTGAGGCCATATAAAAAAAATATATTCACGCAATTCCCAGGAGTAGACAGAGGACTAGTCTAGACAATTAAGTCCCTTTGACTCACCTTCCACCGAAGATATTTTCAGGACAACGTGACAGGTGGTGAGCCCGTCGCCGCCTTTATGTCAAAGCCAACGATATAATTCGTATATAAGTTTTTGAAAAACCCATTGGTACGAGCCTGCCACCTGGGGATCGAACTCGGGTCTCTCAACTCGAAATTCCGACCACCCAACCACTCGGCTATTGTGACTTATTTAAATAAAAAAACATAAAAAACAGATATTACATATTAATTTTAGGTTTGTGCATGCCTGCTCCACATAAGCTTGAACTATATATTATTTATTTATAACTTGCACCAACAAATATATGTATAAGCAGTGTTTCAGTATTATTTTATTTTACATAATATTAGTTAGCAGCAATTAACATGTGTACATAGAATAGATAGTGACATTCCAATAACTCAACTTCCATTTCATTCATAATTATTTATAATCAAATACTATTTTTATAGGAAACTAATACCTAACTAAAAATACAATGTATTGAAACATAAGAAAATCATAACAAATCTTAACCTCCTTTTTTCTCTTTACCCACCTTCTTTACAAATGGGTAGCAAAGCAGAAGTTTGTTAGACTTCTACTTCTCGCTGGTATTCTGTGAGGTTGTGGTACTTCCCAGGTCCAGCTGGCCCATTCATGCAACAACAAAAGCTGATGCGTGGCTCTACCACTGTTAAAAAGTGAATAATAACTTACTTTTCTAATCTAACTGAATATCCAACAGAATTGCCCATTTTTTCACCTCTTTCTTGTGCAACCCTGGATGCAAGTGAGGAAGCAGCAATTCTCCTTGGTTGAGTTACCAAAATCTTTATATTAGCACCCTTCTTATTTTTTATGGCTTCATCTAAAATAAGTTGTGGTATCTGCAAAGTTGACACATATGTACATAACAACCTGTAAAAGTATACTTCATGGTATCGGCCCCTTCCATAAGGAAGGGTTAGCCATTATCGCCAAGCTTGGCAAGCAGAACGGTGATAGCAGTAACAGACACCTTGCACCTTAGATGCTGCTATCCAGCAGTTATCATATTTTTGGTATAATGTTAATTTTCTCGAAAAACAAGCCAAATCAAACCAACTTCCATCTGTCAGCACTCAATGACATTTTGAAGGCTTTTCCTTCAAGCAGTCAATGACATATTCCGATGCCCTAACAACACATAACGGAGTTTATAATATGAACGTACAAAGGGAGTGGGCCACTTGATAATTTGCCTTTCAATTATTTTTATACTTAATATTAGCAATAAGAAAGAAGCTTAAGAGTAATTTTTAAATATGAATTCTGTAGTTTTTATATTAGACAACAAATATAAGAATGATATGGAACATACCACTTACAATAATATTCCCTTCTCACCAAATACTAAAACCCATATACCAATAAACTGTAACCAACCCATATATCTCATAATAAATATTATGAGCCATGCCAACTATATGAAGTTTTGTAAACCCCTTAGTGTGTCAGTTGTTTACATACTTTGCTGATAAATTACGAATGAATTGTGGTTGTACAAACCCTCAAGGTGCAGTCTGTCACTGCTTGGCTATTTCCTTTCTTGGTCAGAGTTCCCAGATAAAAATAATTTTAAATTAGTCAATTTAATAGAAATCTTACTTGTGTTGATTTACCACATCCTGTTTCACCACTAATAACTATAACTTGGTTGTTGTTTATTAGTTTCAAAATATCATCAGATTTCTTATATGCTGGTAGAATTTCACGAAACTTTAATAGTTGCTTATAACCACTTCTTGTTATCATTTCTTTATATTCTTCAAGGAAAGATAGACTTAGATCATTTGAATATTTATTGACAATGTTTATACTAACACCTTTGGCAAGACTTTCCTGTAGTTTTTCATCAAAGGTTCCAGTTATTATATCTTCATATCCATATTTATAAAAGGAAGAACTTCTCAGTGACATTTGTTTTGTATTATGATATTGTTTTGAATTTTCTGTCTTTATGGGAATAAAATCAATGTTTGAAGATGTACTAGGTTTACTATCAACATAGTAATCAATGTCATCTTCTTTTGGCTCTTGTTTAACTTCAGAAGGTTTTTTAAAAAAAGTGTCATTCTTTTTGTTGTTACTTAAATTAAGCCCTTCTGCATTGTCAGAGACTTCTTCCTTAACCACCTGTAAATCTTTTTTGCAAGTGTTTTCAAATAATGATGATGTTACTATGTTTGGAAGCTGAATGTGTTGCTCTTCCGCAATATGTAGTATCTGTTGTAAATTATTTTTAACTGATGTTATCACTGGATAGGGAATTGTCAGAGAGATCTAAAAAATATATTTTTAATTGTTTACTTTTTACACTCAGTTTTTAAAAAGTAATTACATACACAGAATTATTTATCATGACCTTAGACTGAATACTTAATCAAACATCACTACTTCTTCTTTTCTTTATAACTATTTCATGGGAGTTGCAGGTGTTATAATTAGAAACAAAAAATTACTGGAAATTTTGAATTCTCAACACATACTTTTTACACACATACATACCACATACCATATGGATACTTTCCAATTCACAGCTATCCAGTGAATTGGAAAGTATCCATATGGTATGCATTTTTAACTTTTTCCATATAGGTAAGGTTACCGTTATTAATCACAAACAATGCAGAACATATTGTATTACTGAGATATAAAATATACGTGAGATTAGTGCATTGGCATCAAGAAAATCTGTTTCATTTTTTTTTATAGAAGAAAAAAATCATAAGTGCGGTGCAGGATGTTTATTGGCATATTTAAAAAAATTCACTTACAATGTCTCCTTTTTTCTGTTTCTTTTGTTCCCTATTCAGCTTTTTAAAATATAAACCAATTTCCCGACCTTTTAGACCCGGAGGTAGTTGAGATCTATTCTTTCTGTTGCGATTAAAAACAGGGCGATCACGTTTATTCCAATTAGAATTAAAACCGGACATATTTTTGAATTATATTTATCACACCATATGTTAGTTAATAGCCAAACCACAAATCACATAAAAACCAACATGACCATCGTCCAACAATATGGATAAAGTAATTTATATGTTTATTGATTTATGTGTAAATGTTTTTTGATATCAGTTTATTTTGATTTGTTTTCTCACTTCTCCTTATCAGATAATATAGCTATAGTAGTTATATTCTCTTTGGTAGCGATCTATACTCTTTGCTTTTCAATTTCTTAGTGTCACTCCATAGTGTTTCTCCATAGTGCTGTCCCTTTTTGGGGTTTTCGTAAACTCTGTGATTTAGGAATCGAGCATACACTATAGATGGCAGCAAAAATGCCATAAAGAGCGACCTCAAGTGCAAAAACCTCAATTTTGGAAAAAATTAGTCCGGGGAACACAGTAACTATAGATACAGTTTACAGTTCTACAACTAACAGTTAAAAACGAAGCAGAATCTTTAATGAATAAAATGCCTGCTACATAAAATACCGACGCAAGTTATGTAGACCTAACTGAATATCAATTAAATAAACTTGAGAGAACTACACAACTAATTTAAAATACTACAATTAGGTTTATATTCGGATGGCGTAAATATCACTATACATCTCAATTTCGTTCTCATCGCAAGTGGTTACTTATACGACTTTGCCGGAATTTGCACATCATTTTTATTCTGTACTGTGTCTTGGTTCAAACTTTTGCTCCGCTTTACCTAATTTTACAAATAGCAAAAAAAACTGTCTTCATGCAATTCCCAATACAAGGCTAGGCAGAGGTCTAGTCTAGTCTTTCGAGACAACGTGATAGGGGGGTGAGCCCGTCGCCGTCTTTATGCCCAAGCCAACGATATAATTCGTACATTTTTTTATAGAAAAGGGAGGCAAACGAGCAGGTGGCTCACGTGATGGTAAGTGATGACCGCCGCCCATGACCACCCGCAATACCAGAGGCCTTTGACTGCCCCCCCCCAGAATTGGGGGAGGGGGGTATGTGGGCCACCCTAAATAAAATAAGTTTTTTTGGAAATAAAATAATATAGTTTTTAATTTTCAATTTGTAATGTTAAAATAAAAAAAAAATAATAAAATATCTTCACGCAATTCTAGACAATTAAGTCCCTTTGACCCACCTTCCACCGAAGATATTTTCGGGACAACGTGACAACCTTTTATGTCCAAGCCAACGATGAAATTCGTACATAAGTTTTTTGAAAAACTCATTGGTACTGCCACCTGGGGATCGAACTCGGGTCACTCGACTCGAAATTCCGACCACCCAACAACTCGGCTATCGTGATCTGAAATATTCCAGCAGACATACCACAATGATCACAGTATATGTTTATGTATCATTCGATGACATAGAATATTGCGTCATATCGGTGTGACGTTTGATGTCTGGAGATGATAAAAATTGTATCAAAATTAATAATGAAAGTGATTGTAATAAGATGGAAGTAGAATTGGATAATTTATCTAGGTATTTTAAAAAATATGAAAGAAAAAACTTCTCGCTGATGCCAATATCGGGGTCAGACAGAGGTCTAGACAACTATGTCCTATCGACCCACCTTCCACCGAAGAATATTTTTGGGATAAGATGACAGTAGGTGAGCATGTATATACTATTTATGTGATTATATATTCTTTGCTAATTATATTCTTTGGGTACGAGAGTGAATGAACTGTGAATTTGACAACGAGAAATACTTGACATTTTATTTTTATTTATTCATACAAACATTCTTTTCGTTGTCTCTTCCGTCACTGACTTAATACTGACAGAATTCTTTCGAGAGGCCATAAATTAAAAAGAAGAAGATCAAATTCATACATACTTACAGAAGAAGAAACAAATTCACCAAATTCACCTGAAATAGTTTTATTTTATATGAAGTTAATAAGACATTCGTGAATATGGTAATGTTATTTCCAAATTTTTACTTTTATTAAAATAATAATTCCAAAATTGTTTTATTTTTAATTTTAGGACATTAGGTCCGTTATGTGCAGAGGCCGAAAGAAAAGAATTACAACTCTTTTAGTAATCTTAGCGTTTTTAATTAATGCTATGTTTTATATTAGCTTCGAGCTATACAACACAATAAAGAAAAGACACAAAAATCCATGGTTTAAGAGGTGAGTATATTATTATTTATCTTGAGAAAAGGTATCTTGAAAATTTTAAATCACTCTAATCTCGGATTTATTTTTAGATTGGGCTATGATCAAAACTTTTACATTGACAAAAGTGGAATGAAAGTTATAGTTGGTCATTATGTTGGAGGAAATTCTGGAGGGAATTTGTCACAGGGTATGATTACCATTATCATTACCAACTGTTTAAACCCATACAAACCATAATATGGTTTTGAAGGATTGGCTGTAAATAAATATCCATTGTATATACTGTTACAGTTTTTCAAAATTGTTAGTTATCCATAATTTTATGCCAAAAAACTAAACTCTCTATAGGACAAGTAGTGACATTATAAGAAATCAACTAATTAGTCCATTGACTTTATGCATTCTTTTCAGAAACAATAAATTCTAACAATTATGCTCCTGTAGAAGGAGCAGGTGAGGGTGGAAGACCAGTTCAGTTGTCTCCAAGGGAAATTATAACTGCGAGAGAACTTTATGCACTTCACTCATATAATATATTAGTTGGTGATAGGATTTCCATAAACAGAACTCTCCCAGATGTGCGCAGTGAGAGGTAATTTTTGATAATTTTTATAATAATATTTAGCAATTTTGTAATGTTTCTATAGAGATGATTAGATTGACAAGCCCTAAGTTGATCATATGTCTTGTCCTTTTATTATAACAGCACATTCCATTATATATAGTATATGTATTATACATAACTTGATTGCCCCTAGGCATTTTGTGCACTATGTTTTGGTCGCTTTTACAAGGACTGTGAATGTAAAAGAATGACCCATTGGTTAACATCCTCAGGTCTTGTGTATCCTGATATTCAGATCTGCTGTCTTCATGTAATTGAGTCTTGTGCGTTTTGTCAAGAACAAATGAGATAATCACACAGCCTAAATTATTGGCATTTCAGTAAAAAGTTCCTCTAATATGCCCATATGTGGTATCCAGAGATTCAGAATGCTCAACTTACTGCACCTAATGCTGCCTCCTGCTGGATGAATAGATGCTGTGGCGGCAGACGCCACATGGCTTTTAAGGCACCTGTGAGGGTTGTTTTCATGCAGCCAGTAGCATACACTAGTCTTAGTCATTGTTGAAGTTTATTTGAAGTTAATCTAAGCAGATATTACAGAAGACTAGTAATATAATTTTACATTTTCAGTTGTAAAGATGTACAATATGACATTGACAATTTACCAACAGCAAGTGTCATTATTGTGTTTCATAATGAAGCATGGTCTACGTTGATGAGGACAGTGATGTCTGTTATTTTAAGATCCCCATCACTGTTACTAAAACAAGTATGTTTACATTGGGTTTTTTACAATATTTAGAAATTGTAATATTTTTCTTTAGAGTGTTAAAAAGTTATTATACTACAATTGCAGATAATTCTTGTAGATGATGCAAGTGAGCGAAGATATTTGGGCAAAGACTTAGATGATGCTGTGAAAAATCTTGAAAAAGTTGTTATATTGCGAAGTGGCGAGAGGAAAGGACTTGTTGGTGCAAGATTAATGGGTGCGAGAGCCGCTTCAGGGGATGTACTGGTGTTTTTAGATGCTCATTGTGAGGTGGGTAATTTTTCAGTATAACACTAAAACATTACGTAAATAAAAAATAAAATAAAATATCTTCACGCAATTCCCAATACAGGGGTAGACAGAAGTCGAGTCTAGACAAGTAAGTCCCTTCAACCCACCTTCCACCGAAGATATTTTCGGGATAACGTGTCGGATGGTGAGCTCGTCGCCGTCATTATGTCCAAGCCAAGGATATAATTCGTACATAAGTTTTGAAAAATCCATTGGTATGAGCCTACCACCTGTGGATCGAACTCGGGTCTCTTGACTCGAAATGCGGACCACCCAACTACTCGGCTATTATGACTGGGTGAATGATTAGGTAATTGTAATAAACTAATGAGCAACACAAATAAGCTTTTATAGATTATTTTGTTATATATAAGTGTATTAAACTAGTAATGTCATGTGTAATGTAATGTGTATTGTAATGTGTATTGTAATGTGTATTGTCGGCGTAGGGTAGGTAACATGAGGCAACTCGTTGTTAAATCCGTCTTGAGCCATATCAGAAAACTGATCTAAATTGGTGGAAATGCAGTAAATTCTGTCTCGACCCCACTCAAGCGCACTACTTGCACGTTTCCGAAGACCTTTAATAGATGGCGTTGTAACCAAAATTGTTGAAATACGCGATAGAATCTAGTCTATCTTAGGCTTGAGTGCCTAACATACATAAAAAATGAAACGAGAAAGTCGCTTATATAGTTTCCGAGTTTATCGTGATTAATAACGGGACTCGAGAATTGTATATCATAGTTTTAGATTCCGTAACTTTGTGGAAGTGGTTGCAAAACTCAATATGTAATCTACGAATGGTTTTTTTTTTTAAAACGGATGTTACGCAAATAAGTTAATTACATCCTAAAAATTGGCATATTGGCTGCAGTATGCTGATGATGCTGTGCTTATTATCGAAAATGAGCAGAACTGCCGGCATTAGTCACGTGTATGAAAGCAAAATGGGAATGGTGTTAGGGTATGTTGAATGAATTACTGTAAATCGAATGGTGAAGAAAATATATAGCGCGAATGTTAAGTGTGAGACTAATTTTTGAATATCATGTGAATTGCTCAAAGAGGGAAGGGTCAGTAATACCTAGACGTCTCTGTATGAAGGAAATGATGAATTTGATAGAAGCGAAAGAAGTAAACAAGTATCGTGTACACTTCTGTTACCTCTAGCTACCCCGTCAGGACTAGTACGTAAAGATACTATACTTACTCAAAATGCTTACGAATTTTGAAGAATTTCTAAGGGATTCTGTCATATCCCGACTTTTGTGGTGACTATGGGACGAACTTGGAAGTACCCTTTCAAACGAATTAAGAATTTTAGAATCGGTTAACATATAATGGAGTTCTGGAGGTGACGAACATAAAAAATACATTCAACCGATTCGATAAGCACCTCCATTTTCGAAATCGAGTAGTAAAAAAATCATATCGTATATGCAAGAGTATTGAACAGATTTTATGTCTAATTGAAATTAAAATCAACTTTTTTTCTTTATAGGTTACACAAGGATGGCTTGAACCATTAGTTGAGAGAGCTGGCAGTGATGATGTTTTCATCTGTCCACACATTGACCTTCTCTCGGAAGACACGTTAGCATACACGAAGAGCATCGACGCTCATTGGGGCGCATTCAGTTGGCGACTTCACTTTCGTTGGCTAATGCCGAGTACTGAGGTAATGATTCACAAGTCTCAAAATCCTTCCAGACCGTACCCAACACCAGCAATGGCTGGTGGTCTGTTCGCAGTGAGAAAAAGTCTATTCTGGCGGTTGGGAGGCTATGATGAAGGCATGCATATTTGGGGAGCGGAAAACTTGGAACTTTCCTGGAGGGCGTGGCAGTGCGGCGCCAGGGTTGAAATAACACCGTGCTCGCGGGTGGGTCACATATTTAGACGTCACAGTCCGTACAAATATCCAGGTGGTGTTTCTAAAGTGTTGAATTCGAATTTGGCTCGAGCGGCATCGGTGTGGATGGACGAATGGGCAGATTTCTTCTTTAGATTCAACCCTTCGGTAGCGGCAATACGAGACGAGCAGAATGTTGGGCACAGAGTGGAACTACGCAAGAACTTGAAATGTAAGAATTTTGAATGGTACCTGACGAATGTGTGGCCACAACATTTTTTCCCAACAAAGCATAGATGGTTCGGAAGGATTCGTAATGATAAAGGCGGTTGTATAGGAGTTATATCTGGGACTCCCGGCCTCGGTGGTCCAGCCTCTAAAGTACGCTGTGGCAGCGACTTGGATCTTTATAGTCTGTTAGTTTATACACCCGAAGGTAGAATTATGGCCGATGAAGGATTATGTTTAGAACAAGGAAATGGACGCGCCGTGTGGAAAAGCTGTAGCGACAATAAAAAACAGATTTGGAAACAGGAAGGGCCACGGTTGAAAACAATAGACGGCCTTTGCTTATCGTTAGTATTAAATCAGAGCGCTGATAGCATCGATACCCCTTTGACTGCGAAAAGATGTATGAAAGCAGATGAACAGATATGGCATTTCGAACGAGTACCGTGGCGTTAAAGGTTACTTAAGAAAATATAAAAAACTACAGAGTGTCCGTAACTGCACCGCTCGCTATTTTGTAGCTATAATCTTATCAGAGGTATTGACAAATCTTAGTCCTTTCAACTTCATCGGATTTTATTTTGGGACAAAGACCAATTTAATCATACAAATCGTACAAAAGTTTCCAAAAGTTTCCTCCTAGGGATCAAATACGAATACCGATGGCCATACCACTTTGTTAACGTGACTTTTATTTGATACTATAACAAATTGTGCTGAAGTTATGTCTTTAATACAAAAAGTGCCTGTAACATGGGACGGACGATTGCTTTTATAGGATAACAATGTGATAAATTGTTAAAAAGTCACGATAGCCGAGTGTTTGGGTGGTCGGATCTTCGAGTCGAGAGACCCGAGTTTGATCTCCAGATGGCAGGCTAGTACCAATGGGTTATACAAAAAACTTATGTATGAATTATATCGATGGCTTGGACATAAAGACGGCGACATGCTCACCACCTGTCACGAAGTCTCGAAAACATCTTCGGTGGAAGGTTATAAGGGACTTAATTGTCTAGACTAGACCTCTGTCTATCCCTGTATTGAAAATTGCGTGGAGATATTTATTTATTTATTTTATTTATAAACTGTTAAAGTATATTACGAGTTTTTCTAAGAATTTTCTTTAGTACAGACATGACAACGCTATGATTATTTGCCAGGTTTACTATAGCTTACCTTTGATGATCGATTATAGTTTAAAGGAAGGGCTTGCAGACAAATGTTTCATCAAATCTTTCAATATAGTGGACTTCGATATAACAAGGCGGGAAAATAACCGTGCGATGTATGATTGTTAATGTAAGAAAATCTAGACTGATATTATAAGCGTACAAATTTTAATGTTGTGAATGTTTTTACACGTCTCCATTTTATATGACTTTTTCATATTTTACTCTCACTACTTTAGTCATAATTGTATTAATTTATTATTTATCTTGTATCTATAGGTAAAGTTTTTGAAGTAAATACTTCTTTAGGCGTACCGTGCACTTTTTTACTGGGCACTAATCGAGACTGAGTCCGAGGGAGCGAGACAAAAATAGAACGAAAAAAATATTTAGATTTCGTATAATTAACTTCGCCTTAATGTTTCCACTTTTGCCGTGTGGTCTTAGCACACACCCTTTTTTAAGTACCTTTGTACTACATTGATGGTTCAAGTGAGCAGTACTTATATTAAGTGCTGCCTATGCAAAATCGTACGTAATATAAGTAGGAACATTATGTGAAATACTCTACATTAATGATAATCTGTGATTTTGTCGCGGCTCGGAGTTCAATGATAGGAATGGTGAATACTATTGAAAGAATTTTGATATGTATGATATTTTCAGCTTGAGTTAAGACAATATAGATATTATGTTCGTAACTTCATGATATTATTTAAGATAAGCAACAATGGCTTATCATATTGTGATTTTAATATGTAAGTTATAATAATATTTCAGTTAGTAGTAACATATCAGGAATATGCACCATATATGCTTTTAATGACTGTTAATAAATAATTGTAATATAATTATTTAAATATAGTATAAGATATATGTATAATATGTAGAGATTATTTTTTTTACAAAAGTATGTATGTGTTTATTAATATTTTAAAAAATAATTTAGGTTATTTTTTTTAATGAAAAAGGTTATAATAAAATAAAAAAAATAAGAATAAAAAATTAAAATAAAAAGAGGTATCGTGGGTTGTATGCAGTTGTATTAGTGTCGCCAATACTAAACATATTTCATATTATGTCTACGTCCTTAGTGCGAGGAGTACTTTCCTCGGCTATTTAATAATATAATATATTTTAAATCATTTATACTCAAGCGAGAATCATTAATATTAATGTAACATATATGGCTATTATATTTCTAATTCTTTTACTCTTCTAGTCTTAAATATCTTAACCTAACGAATTTTTTTACGCTGTTGCACTGATTATGTTAAACAAAGTTTTAAGTTAAATTTTAAAAAAGAAGTCAATTTAAAACATTACTGACTTTTCTTGTGTAATTTTACTGAACATTAAACATGAATAATATAGCTTGTTAAAGATTGTTTTATTTTATCTCCAAGATGTGTACAAAATCTACTGACGGATGAACACACACCTACGCACCGTATCGTCACTCCTTAAGTTACCCAGATACCAATTTATATTAAATCTCTATCTATCTAATAATTAATAGCTATGAGACAAACTAGACACACTTCAAATTCACAAAATATATATAAAAAAAATATTCAAAATTAAAGGCCTAATTATTTAGGTTTAATGTTATATATTTCGTTAATTTATTTCTATCCGTCGTCACCTCAAAACATAACAGAGTATCAGAATTACAATGGGTGTTGCTATCGCCGCATCAGTTCGCATCGCTGCGTTGCAATTGTTTCGGTTGCAAATAAAACAGCGCGCGTCACTGTGGCCTCGGGCGCGCTCCACCGCTTCCAAACCCAGACACACCGAGTCCACTTGGGCTCGTGGTACACAGCCACGGATGATGTCCACTGTGTTGCCAACTGAAAGAAAAAAAAACAAAATTATTAAAGAATAGGTGTCAATGTTGTAGCATGCTCGTCGCGAACGCTACCAGATATTTTCTGGGCTGGAATTTTACCTGGAATTCTATTGACAACTGTCAATCAATTTTAAAGAGGGTAGGGAGTCTCCCGATGCAACATACACCAGAATTCCATCAGTTGTCGTTGAAGTGGAAAGCAGTGAGCAGAGCGGTGATGGGGACTGCCACCAGTCACGCATAGCCTGACATGGCGGAATGTGGGGGACAGAGTGAAAAGTTACCTTGTGGAATGTTAAAGGAGGCGTGAATGATAAAATGAATGAGTTGCTTGACATAATGAGCACCAGATGCTGTTTGACTTTAGTTTTATGTGACACTTGCCGTTCTATTTTATCTGGCTACTACATTGGGAATGATATGGGAAGATATAATAACAAAAGGATAGTAGAGCAATTAAACAAGCACAACATCTTTAGATGAGTGTGACGATACGATATGACGAGGTCATATGGCATGAAGAATTTTTCATAACTACTCTTATATTTACAAACTGTCAATGGGTAGGTAGTAGTATTTTTATTAACACATCTTTATGCTCAAGTGCGACACGCTCTATGTAGTTTCTAAAACCATTTTATATGATGATTTAAAATATTACTAATATTTACTAGTCATACCGCGACGTGTCATTAGTGATTCGTTTTTATTCGTTTCAAAGCAAAATACAAAGTTATTTATTAAATAAAGGCACCCTTTGGTCCGCAGTGTGGCGAAGAATCTCCACTGTTTACTAAACTTTGTCAAGATCCGTTAAACTGTTTGTACGTGAAAATTAGGTCACTAGTTTTCTCACAGACCGGAGCATAAAGGTCGTAGTTGACGGTGCATGCTCAGACTCCAAGTCTGTGAATGCTGGTGTCCCACAAGGCTGTGTGCTATCGCCAACCCTGTTTCTTCTGCATATCAATGATTTGTTACAAATTAGTAGCATTCATTGCTATGCAGATGACAGCACTGGTGATGCCCTTTATACCGGCCGTGCCAATATTTCTCGGGAATACGTCGACGAGTATCGGAACAAACTTATGTCTGAAGTCGAGATTTTGTTGGACAAAATCTCGGACTGGGGCCGACTAAATTTAGTCCAGTTCAACCCTAAAAAGACACAAGTTTGCGCGTTTACCGCAAAAAAGAAACCCTTCGTCGTATCACCTCGTTTTGAGAGCACTCCCCCAGTTGCCTCAGCCAGCATCGGAATCCTTGGCGTCGACATATCGAGCAATGTTCAGTATCGCGGTCATTTAGAAGGAAAGGCCAAATTGGCCTCTAAAAAGCTTGGCGTGCTCAGTAGAGCACGACAGTAATGAAGTACTGGCGCCGGCCCACCGCTTGCAACTTTATAAGGCGCAGGTTCGGCCGCACAGGGAGTACTGTTCTCATCTCTGGGCGGGGGCACCCCAGTGTCAGCTCCTTCCATTTTACCGTATCCAAAGAAGAGCGGCTCGAATTGTCGACGACCATACTCTATCCGATCGGCTAGATCCCCTGGCTTTGCGAAGAGATGTTGCATCTCTTTGCATTTTCTATAAGATCTACTACGGGGAGTGCTCCGAGGAATTGTTCGGATTAATCCCAGCCGCTGAATTTCACCATCGCACCTTACGGCATAACCAAATATTTCAACACCACCTTGATGCTTGGCATTCCACCACAGTGCGTTTTTCGCGGAATTTTCTGCCACGCACTTGCACTTTGTGGAATGAGCGGCCGTCAGCGGTTTTTCCGGACCGATACGACTTAGGGACCTTCAAGAAAAGAGCCTATACCTTTCTCAAAGGCCGGCAACGCATCCGCTATTCCTCCGGTATTGCAGATGTGCATGGGCGGCGGTAATCACTTACCATCACGTGTGCCACCTGCTCGTTTGCCTCCCTCTTCTATATAAAAAAAAAAAAAAAACTATACATAAACGCATAGTTTTAATTTTGTTTATATTGTGTTAGTAGCGACGGTAGAACTTATTAAGACATCAATGTAAACTTACATGATTTATCGTCTGGTGTTGCTACCATTTTTATACAGCGATACTCTATAGAAATTTTGGATTCTGTCGATGGTGGCGGATGCCCCAAATTGTGAACCCATTGTGCTGACACCCAGTTTGACGGGTGGCATTCGACGGGAGAACCGGGCCAAACAGTTTCTTCTGGGTGACATCCTAGACACCGCTGGTAGTAGCAGCTCTCTGTTGCAACTGAAAAATATTTTTTTATTAAGATTTTGAAAATTCAATTACAACTACATAAATATAGAGAAAGTTATGTATAAGTTAGGAATACGATTGGGAGCATCGATTCGTCAATCACACCGATGTCCTTGTGGCAGCGAAGTCGACGAGTTAGGCCTCCACTAACTTTTATGCCAAAAAAATGTGAGCCGTCATGGGACGCCTGGCAGATGTGAAATATCGTGTGTGTACAAGTAATATGCATAAAAGATAATATTATTACAAGAATGAAAAAAAAGTGAAGTACTAAGAAAATACTAATGAAAAAATGAAGTATTACGAATTTCTTACAGAAAATGGTAACTTTATTTAATAAGCATTTATTTACATTTGATATAAAAATTCGATATTAATATCAAGTGGCCACAATTTAATTATTTTCTCTCTCTCTCTCTGTGACTTCAGTTATAGTTATATTCGATGTTTCCTCTGCCGGTATTACTGTGACGATTGGTCGATGATAACTAAACTACGTTACAAAAGTCCCGTAGTAGTAAAGTCCCGTTGTCCCGAAAATATCTTCGGTGGAAGGTGGGTCATAGGGAATTAATTGTCTAGACTTGACCTCTGTCTACCTGTATTGGGAATTGCGTGAAGATATTTATATTTTTTTTTTTTTTTTTAACATTATAAGCTAGTGTTTAACTACAATCCCACCTGATGGTAAGTGGCGATGTAGTTTTTGTTGGTAGGCACACTAGCTTAGAAAGAGCCTATTCACTCTTCTCTTGAAGACACCCACATTGTAATCGGACGGAAAGACTGATGCAGGCAAATTATTCCAGTCCTTTGCTGTACGCATTATGAACGACGAAGCAAAACGCTTCGTCCGAATGCAGGGTATATCGACAACAAAAGGATGGAGACCCGACGTGCGTCTTGTTGTCCGATGATGGAAAGGGGAAGGGGGAATTAACTCATGTAATTCCTTCGCACACTCTCCAAAATGTAACCTGTAGAACACCGAGAGACTGGCCATGCGACGTCTGTGTTCGAGACTGGACAAATTGGTAGTAACCAAGTCAGGATCACCGATTAGCCGCTTGGCCCGTCCCTCCACAGAATCCAAGGCTGCCAGTTGATATTTAGGAGCTCCAGCCCATATGTGACAGCAGTACTCAACAGCCGACCGGACCTGAGCTTTATATAGGGTCAGAAGCTGTCCTGAGTAAAGTAACGCCGCACTTTGCAAGAACTCCCAATCTCCTTGCAGCGGCTTTAGCCTTAGACTCAATGAACCGCCCAAAGTTAAGCTTTGACGTGATTTCGACTCCTAGTAACTGGAGGCGGTCGGTGTATTCCAGAGATACATTCTGAAATTTAGGAGCCAAGGTGAACTGGCTCCTTTTGGCGGAGAACAGACACGCTTGCGTTTTGGTGGCATTGAATCTCACAAGATTGGTATTGCCCCAGTTGGAAAATGCCTGTAATGTAAGATTCATACGCTCTACCATGGCCTCCCGAGCAGACTGTACTTGATCCTGTCTGGACTGAACACGCGCCAGATATCTCTCCACAACTGTGCTGTCATCTGCATACCCAAAGAGACCGGGCACGAGCAGGTCGTTTATGTGCAGCAGAAAGAGAGTTGCGGACAGAACAGACCCTTGAGGAACTCCGGCATTAATCGCCATAGCCTCCGATGAGCAGCCGTCAATAACGACTCGCAAAGACCGTTCCCGCAAAAGTCTTCTATCCAGGCTATCAGTCCAGGGTATATACCATATAAAGGAAGCTTATTGATAAGGCTAGCATGCCAGACCCTGTCAAAAGCCTTCGAGACATCGAGCGAAACCGCGAGTGCTTCACCACTATTCTCGAGGGCCACACCCCACAGATGTGTGACATACACTAGAAGGTCACCAGTCGACCGATTTCGGCGAAACCCGTACTGTCGATCGCTAAGGAGATCGTT
This sequence comes from Sericinus montela, assembly GCA_029286605.1. Classification (NCBI taxonomy): domain Eukaryota; kingdom Metazoa; phylum Arthropoda; class Insecta; order Lepidoptera; family Papilionidae; genus Sericinus; species Sericinus montela. The sequence continues at coordinate 5,737,751 of JAGSMR010000020.1, forward strand.
ATGTTCTAGGTATGCCAAGAGGTGCGAGTTCAATATACGCTCCATAATCTTACAGAGTATGGAGGTAATTGAAATAGGTCGATAATTGACTGGGTCAACACGGCTACCTTTTTTGGGCACGGGCTGCACGTTAGCAAGCTTCCAGGATTTGGGAACTATTCCAGTCTTCAAGGAGAGGCGATACAAGCGTGTCAGAACAGGAGACAACTTGGGTGCACATGTCTTTAGCACTATGGCTGGAATACCATCAGGTCCACTGGCTTTGTTCACGTCCAGATGTCGCAACGTTTTGAGAACCTCTTTGTTAGTGATGTGGACCTCTGACATTGAAGTACCACAGGAAGTAGGGAAGTTGGAACTGCGTTGCTTGTGTCCAGACGTGAGTTGCTGGCAAAGAGATTCGCGAACAGTTCTGCCTTCTCTTTTGCCGCATGAGCCAATGTCCCGTCGGGCTTAACCAGCGGAGGCAGTGAAGGTTTACAAAAACTCGCCTCGACCGCCCTGGCAAGAGACCAAAAGCTCTACTGCCAGATGGTTGAGCAGAGAGCTTCGTGCCAATATGCCTAATGCGGTCGAAACGAGCCTTCCGCAACACCTTTTGTAAGTCTTGGCGGCTAGATTAAAGGCTCTCTTCTTGGATCTGACATCCGGAGTTTTACGGTTTCGAGCGTCAACCCATGAGAGGTACCCCAAATGTTTAAGGTTTTCGGCTTGGGAACATTCGGCGCTGAACCATGGGCGAGCTTTGCCACCAACGGGTACATCAGCAAAAGGAATAAAATATCCATAGCTAAACATATCACGTCAGTTATAGCAACCGCGCATCTCGATGGATCTCCGGAAGAGAAGCAGACCTGCCGCCAAGGATAAGATGCAAAGAAGTGTCGCATCTCATCCCAATCTGCTGACTTGTATCGCCACACTCGCCTAGTACCATGTGGGTCGAGGTCTGTTGGCATGTAAGACGATACAGATTTCACCAGACAGTGATCAGAGGTTCCTAGTGGAGAAGCCACCTCTACCTCATATCTGTCAGGATCAGTGGTCAGCAGGAGGTCTAGACAATTGGCTGTATGACCTTCAACGTCTGGCACCCTAGTAGCTTGCTTTACCATCTGGGAGAGGTTTAGCGATAAGGCGAAATTCCTCATTTCCCTCCCAGCATGGTCAGTCTTCTGGTATGGGAACAGCCAATCCTGGTGAGAGGCATTAAAGTCTCCCAGAAAGACTAATTGTGCGGAGGGGTACCGATGCTGGGCCAAATCAGCGGCCTCACTTAGATATTCGAATAACCGAGTTGTCTCCTGGTCACCGCTGTGCGAACGGTAAACACATGCATAAACGATCTTATTGTCACCTGTGTCCACCAACACCCAAATGGTTGAAAAAGTGGGGTCTTCAAGGTGACGGAGACGCTGGCAGCAGATGTCATTGTTGACGTACACACAGACTCCGGCACGAAGGTAAAAGTTGTGCTCCAGCGAGAACCCTGGGTAGTCAAGGTACGCCACATCTAACGGACATCCAATTTGCGTCTCCGTCAGAAAAAGTAGGTGCGGCTTCTCAGTCTCAAGATGGTGATGGACTGCGTTGAGATTTGAGTGCAATCCTCGGATGTTAGAGAGGTGCACTTTCAAGGAGAGGACGTGCAACCGCTGTTTAACCTTACTTTTCTTTTTGGTACTTTTCATAAATGATAAGGAGTGAAAAGGAAGGAAGATGGCAGTTGAACGAGGCGTTGCTTTGATGACCCAACGACACGAAAAAATTTGTGTGCCTGTGGGAGCTTGACTTGGAGACTGCGGGGACGCCCGAACCCCCCCAGAGATATATTTATTTATTACGTTACAAAAGTATTGGATGAAACATTATCAAGATAACTCACAATTACAGCATCTATAGTTGTTCCATATTTGGTAGTAGATTCTTTTGGATTGTTGTTGATTTGCAATTGAAATTCTTTTTGAAGAAATGTCATTAATGGCATTGATTCAGCTCTTGCAAATTTACATTAAAATCTCCAGCTAATTTTAATGGTAGTTTATATTTATTCGTTTTAAAAATTATTGAACCTTTTTGACTATAAGGAAATGACCTTTCATGTAAAAATGAAGTCTTAATATAATTTACATAGTCACTAATATGAATATAATTAATTAAATATAAAAAAGGGATTTCAGTGTTTAATTATTAGCCTTAATTCTCAAGTAATAGGGTGTAAATTAGTATACCTTTGTATAGCCACGGCATGCGTCGCCACGCCAGAAAACGGTTTTACGTGCGGCTATAGATGTCTCACATCAAAAAGTGCCGGGATTTCATTCAAGGAGCCGTGACAAGACTGTCTTGTCACTGCTCCTTGAATGAAATCCTCCGAAGGGCTCTTTTTTCCATAGATATTCCCTCGGTTTTAGAGCCTTGTGGAATATTTGGGAGGATTGTTAAGAGACCTGACGGCTTGACATTAGTCCCTTGGGAGAGAGGCAAAGCTCTTGTGTGGATTCATTGTGGATACATCAAGGGTACTTGGATAAGGACCGGAGCGGCATTAGAGGCAGCTGAAACGGGTAAGTGGCGTAAATATAAGTTTGAAAGGAGACTATATATTTGTTCCATTTGCCGTAGAGTCGATCGGTCCGTGGGGTCCCCGCGCGATGCCTTTTCTAAAGGAATTGTATCTGTGAGTGGTGGTAATCACTGGTGACAAGAGTGCCGGTTCTCTTCTCGCTTAACGGTTAAGTCTAGCCATTCAACGTGGAAATGCAGCCAGGGTTTTTGGTAACATGTCACGAGGAGTAGGGCTCTATGATAAGAGTAGTTTTTAGTGAATAAGTGTTGTAAATATTAACATAATTTTGTTTCTGTTAATAAATATACAATATATAAGTAAAAAAAATCTGTTAACCTGATGGTAAATGATTACCGTCGCCCATACTGGCGACAGTTTATAAATTGACAAAACAACGTGGCCTGCCTTGAAGGTAGAAATAAAGAAAGGGGAGGGAGAAGAGGGAAAAGAGAGGTGTGTGCGCAGAAGAAATACATTATGGCTATAACTCACACAGCTATTCTTTTACGCTTGGGTCCTGTCATAGGCGAAATTGGCTCTCCCTGGTACTAAACTACTATTATACACTTAACTATATTACACTCAAGTTTAGACGGTTCTGGAGCCGACGCGTTCTAGAATCAATTAGATTAACTATCACTAAATTCAGACTGACTATATTTTTTATCTTCACGTAATTTCCCATACTGAGGTTGACAGAGGTAAAGATATTGTAGTCCTTTCGACTCACTTTCCACCGCCTATTTGGGACAACGTGAAAAGTTGTAAGCCTATCGCCGTTTTAATATTCAAGCTAATAGCACAATACTTTACTATATAAATATTTATATATACATAAAAACATCCATGACTCGAGTACAAAATTCATTACACTAACCTCAGCGCAGCAAGGCTACCAACTAAGCTGTCAGATCGAATAGTTGACAGTATAAAATATAAAATAAGAAAATTCGTTTATAATTTAAATAGCTTTTGAAAAGCTTTTAGAGCTTTTGTGTTATAACTTAATATCTGTCTACATAGTGTTTATATAGTAAAGCAATCATTTAGACACTTAAAAGCGATTACAGTTGCTGCTGGTTTTAAAACACGAGAAGGATGGAAGTCATAAGATTAAACCGCTTGAGCCGTATTTTAAGGCTCACTGAGATCTTTCGAAACTACTCTGTTTCAGTTTACTGAAGGGACATTTTATATTACAACAATAATATTGAATGTACGAAGAAATTTAAAGCAATGATTTTGCAACATCATTTTGTTTATATCATCTGTAAGTGATTAATTATGAAATATACAAAGAATTTTTAAATACATTGATGAGCCGTGCCGCCGCCGATTTGCCGTGAGGTATTTGAAAGAAAATTTACCATACCAGATCGGAATTCGATTCAAGAGACCGAGTTCGATCCCCAGGTGGTAGACTCGCACCAATGGGTTTTTCCAAAACTTATGTTTTTTTTTTATAGAAAAGGGAGGCAAACGAGCAGGCGGCTCACGTGATGGTAAGTGATTACCGCCACCCAGAGGCATAGCAGAATCGTTGCTGGCCTTAGAGTGCCCCCCCCCCCTCCAAATTGGGGGAGAGGGTGTGTGGGCCTCCGGTTTTCTGCACTCATCAGACGAAACGCAGAAGTTTGTTAGACTTCTACTTCACGCCGGTATTCTGTGAGGTCGTGGTAGTTCCCCGGTCGAGCCGGACCATTCTTGCAACAACAAAAGCCGATGCGTGTGACAACATCACACACATTGCTCCGATCCCAATGTTATGTATCTATGAATCGGAAACAACGACCGATTCATAGATACATAACATTGGCACCACAAACGCTCAGACCCGAGCAAATGTTGAAAAAGTGGTTTTTCTGCATGGACCCGACAGGGGACCGTACCCTCGAGATGGATACACCTTGAAAACCGGAGACCTCCATGGAGGTCATCGTCGATTTATTTTGATACTATTTATTTATATTCCTTAATTTTTAATGGTCTGCGATGGAATACAGGTTTCTTTAGAAACTACGTACTCTTGTTTATTTTGTTGTATTTAGTATTACAACATGCGTTGATTGTTTGCACAATCCTCTCGCCTAATTAAAATCATCGTCATATAATTCATATAATTCATCGTCATCAAAGGTGACTTCATGTTTGCCGTTCAATAATTGCTGCGGAAGGCAGTTTAAGTTTGTTTTAACGACTGCAATCGTCTGTCATTGACTCGCGTTTTGCACCACTTTATCGTTCATCAACCTGATGGAGTTCCGAATGACGATACGTGTAATTAATACGCAAGGGAAACTACTTTCAATGGTCGATATGGTGTTAATTTTATGCATCATCAAATTGACTGTTGTAAAATCAAGAATTTAAACTCTTCGTTTTCGTGGGTGTCATAAGAAGAGACTAAGAAAAAGCCTTAAAATAAGAAAATTTCCCGTTAAATGAGTAATAAGCAATGTATGAATTTCATTTCGTAAGAAAAGATTATAATATGGAAGGAGCACAAACGCTAAAGGTGGTCCGTCGTTTATCCATGCGTAAGAGATCGGTCGAATGCGGCGCGAGAAAGTCAATGATGGGCAGCCGACATAATTGCGCACGGCCGCCGGCTACGCTCGTCTCTAGTGTAACATTATATTTTATCGTATATTACTATTTACACGGCGGAATAAATCGGTATACTTTAATAGGATCTTTTCATAGCTTGGTGTCAATTGTGGATGAGTATTTAAGTATGAATAGGAGTGAATATATTTATAATTTGGTACATATTTCTCATATTTTTCTCCAAACGCAACTTCATTATCATAGAACAAAATATCAAATGAATTTGCTTGAAAACAGCATTAATTTGCTTGTCTACTGATAGAAAAAGGTCTTTAAAGACAAACAATAATAATAAGTATAACACAGATTTGTTCCGGTCAATTTTGTAGAATCTGCCGCCGACCTCTGATAACCTATTTTAACATGCCTAATAAGTAATGGTTGCGGCTTCGAGGTCCGCAAGGAAGGAAAATTTGTGTTTTGAATATGAATGTTTGTAGTCGAGTCATGGAAGTTATATGAAATTTGTGCATATAAATATTTATCGATTTATGTTTGTGTATATGTAAGTATTATTGTACCGTAGCGTTATTGTCGCTAGGACATTAAGACAGCGATAGACCAAACACCTGTGACGATGTCCTAAATAAAGGTAGGTCGAAAGGACTTATTTGTTTACCTAAACAAATAAGTCCTTTCGACCAGACAAGCAGACCTCTGCTTACCCCAGTTCTGAAAAATGCTTGAAGATAAAAAAAATTTTGCCTGAAATTATCGGAGCTTGTTGTTATACCTGCTTCATTCAACCGATATTTTCCAGTTCATAAGTCTCTTCCGTTGCGGAGGATTTGCCATAATCACCACCCTTCAATCCTGGTATGATATACTTTTATTAGTATTATATAATTTAGGATAGCCAAGTGGTTGGCTGATATAGACGGATATCATATAGACGTCGACAGGCTTACCACATGTCGTCCGTTGTCCCAAAAAATGTCTTCGGTGTAAGGTGGGTCGAAAGAACTTAACGTCTACCCCTGTATTGGGAAATGGCTTATTACTCGTTACAAAGCTTTAGAACATTTAAATATAAAAAAGTAATGTAGGAACAAAGATTTATGTGATTAACATTATGATAAAATAAACACCGACAATGTTCTGTTTCTATTACATTTCTATATCCAAGATATCATCACTTATCGTAACCGCGGCACTGACCTAAATTTAAAACAAGTGATGCACAGTGTACAAAAAGTTCAACCCACGCGGTGTCGTGGCGACATAACAGGCCTTATACCATTATAACAATGTAAATACGATTGTCAACAGAGGATTAAATAAATATTTATTAACCGGTAGTTGCGAGACGAGATGAGTCGGGAAGCATTGTGTTGGAGGCGCGGGCGGCGACCGGACCGTGTTCATTCTTACCGACGAACCGCATAAAAAGGACGTGATGTAACTTTGTTTTGTTTCAAATACACAATGGAATGATGCAAAAAGTTGTCGCCGTATTATTTTAAAAGTGTGAGTAGATTCATTACGATACACTACGAAAAAAAAAAAATCGTTAACACATTTAGTAGTAATATCAAAAATAGCTTACCGTATGACATTGATCCAGCAATACACAAAACAAACACGCTCAAAAACATTTTATTGTTACTAAATCTCAAATAAACACAGATAGCGTTTGGAGCGCGTGCGCTCTGTTAGGCTGGCTTTTATCGCACTAATCTGCAGAAAACGGACTTTATCTACCACCTGCATGTCTCGTTATCATCGGCCAGTAAATTATTTTGACGTTAGCCGTGGAAAATGTAGGCTAACTTTGGATAATAATTTTAATGTGAAACAGAATTTTCCGAAACTCTAGCTCACTGCAATAGCGACGTCGACGTTGAAGACGAAAATAAATAATGACCTAGTCTAATTTTAGCCGGAAAGGAATGATATGTGAGAGTTCGGCATAAAGCAAACTGGTCTTGGTACGGAGTTCGATAGTCAATGAAATTTATAGATAGATAATTTTTCATTATCAACAGTACCTTAATTTAATTAAAAATAGTTTTCTGTTTCATATATAGGTACCAGTTAGGATGACTATTGTTTGTTTAGTTTTAAATACCGCCTAGATTTTTCTAGCCTAATGCAAGAGCGGGGCCTCCTATTACAAGTAAATTACTTTATTTATTTATTTAATAATTTATGTAAATATTTTCACGCAATTCCCAATACAGGGGTAGACAGAGGTCTAGTCTAGACGATTAAGTCCCTATGACCCACATTCCACCGAAGATATTTTCGGGACAACGTGACAGGTGGTGAGCCCGTCGCCGCCTTTATGTCCAAGCCAATGATATAATTCGTATAAGTTTTTGAAAAACCGGGGGATCGAACTCGAGTCTTTCGACTCGAAATTCCGACCACCCAGAGACTCGACTATCGTGACTCTTTTTTTGATAAGTGAAATAGTTTTGCACTCCCGAATATTTTGAGAAAGAGCATTCCACAATTTTACTGCATGAACAGAGAATGAGTGAGAATATGAAGCGCTATGGTGCGGAGGGAATTTAAGTAGGGATTGTAGATGGATTCTTCAGGAGGAGTGAATAGTCGAGCGAAGGAGATCGACACGAAGGTAAGGCGGAGAGGATGACATACGCAAGATATTAAAAAACAGACATAAAATACTATTATTATTACTTAAAAGGAGTTCTTCTGATAAAATTTAGTTAACTTGGTTTAAGTTTTATTTAAAATGTGTAGTACTCGCGTAAATATAAGAAATCATGAGGTTTAAGTTACTAAAATAAAGATTTATATTTTTTAATGTGACGAATTATAAATTGATATTAATTTTAGGTTATTATCTTTATCAGTCTATATCTCTTCAGTCGAATATGAATGTGCCTTAACTCGCGTGGTTTATTATCGATTGTGTATGTATTTATAAATGAATCAGAAGTCTAATTCTATACGAATGTGAGAACTAAAATATTGGATTAATAATAAAATAGCTGTTTATCATATTTTCAGATTTTAATAAATCTTGATGCCTGGCATTCCACCACAGTGTGTTTTACGCGGAATTTTCAGCCACGCACTTGCACTTTATGGAATGTGCTGCCGTCAGCGGTTTTTCCGGATCGATACGACTTAGGGACCTTCAAGAAAAAAGCCTATACCTTTCTCAAAGGCCGGCAACGCATCTGCTATACCTCTGATACAGTGCAGTACGGGTCGTCTATATCAGAGGGGTGTAAAAGTCTGTTATTGCTATATAATACCAATTGGTAATATCCTCTGGTATTGTAGGTGTTCATGGGCGGCGGTAATGACTTGCCATCACGTGAGCCACCTGCTCGTTTGCCTCCATACTCTATAAAAAAAGTAACGATATGCCATTTAGCTTTACGACTTTAACGATATTACGTTACGAATATTACACATGTTACAAAGAGTTTGATCTTTAAACTTTTAATAACACAATTCACTAATGAAGTAATGAACTTTTATTTTAGTTTATAATCAAGTGCATTATCAGTTAACTAACATAATTATATTGTATCTGTCACTTAGTATAATTATGCGTGGGAGTTTAAAAATGGTCGCTACTATCATCAGAGATACACGTGGGCGATTTTAAAAGATTACAAAGTTCTTTTTTTAATTAAATTTCTTGAAACATGATCGTTAAGTTCCGAAGACGACTTTTTTGGTAATCTGGATGAATACGAAGTTTAAAAGGAGCCGGCTCGGAATTAAATGTTTTAAAGATTAAGTAAATTTGTCAAGTTCTAGGTATCTTTGTCTTTGAATTTATTTAATAACTAGCTACGCAACGCGGCCATGATGCGGCTTTGTTTTAGAAGATAAAGCGGAACCCTTAGTATTTTTCTAGAACAAAAGTATGTTACTCTTTTCTCTTTACTATGTTACTCTTTATGACATCTGCTGTGAAAGTCCCGTTAAAATCGGTTCAGCCGTTTCAGAGATTAGCCGCAACAAACAGACACACGGACAAAAAATTAAAAATATAATTTTTTCGTTAAGTTTTGTTATTAGGTCACAATAGCCGAGTTTGGGTGGTCGGAATTTCGAGTGAAGAGACCTGAGGTATTTCAAAAATTTAAAAATTATATCGATGGCTTGGACATTGAGACGGCGACGGGCTCACCACCTGTCACGTTGTTCCCAAAAATATCTTCGGTGGAAGGTGGGTCGAAACGACTTAATTGTCTAGACCCCTATTCACGCAATTGCCAATACAGGGGGTATAGAGAATTGCGTGAAAATTTCGTTTATTTTTATTTTTTTAAGTATCGTATATACTTTTATATGCATTTAGTGAAAAGCGGTTAATTTGTAATCACAAACAGACTTAAATTTTATTTAAATTTATATATTTTAACTATTATCCTTATATTATTATACTGTATTCCTTATCATAGTTTCAAAAAAGAAACCTCTTTCTTCTTTCTTCTTTTTGGGTACACACGACTGCAATATTTCTTTGTTTTTATGACATGTTGGTTGTTGCAAACCAATAAAACTCTTACAAATTTGAACGATGAACATTGAACATTTCTAGAGTTGAAATTTTTTATTGCATTTTATTTCTTGCCTCGCGGATGTTGTAAAAGCTGACGAAGGGAATTACAACGCCTAATGTAATTGCAGTTGTAATCTAGGCGGGCGTGATAGCAACCGCAATATAACAATTTGTACAAGATGCTGAGTTTTCTTTGTATTCTTACCTTTCCTTTTGGCATATAAGATTACGGTAGTCCATCTCAGCTGATTACGCCATGACGAAAATAATGAAATAAAAATGGTTGCGGGTTCGAATACAACGACGGGTTGATCATTTGTGTGATTAATATGAATATTTGTACTCGAGCCATGGGTGTTTACGTGTATTTACAAAAAATATCTGTGTAGGAATATATGTAAAATAACATTGTATGAGGCATTGAGACGCAAAAAGCTCACAACATGTCACATTGTCCCAAATTAAGCTTCGGTGAAAAGTGGGTTGAATAGACTTTACTTGCCTGAAGATAAAAATAAAAAAAAAATACAAAATATAAAACAAGGCTAAAGGGATCGGCCGTGTAGTAACGGTGAAAGAATATGCCATTCCTTTATTCGCCTAGATGTCGTAAGAGGCGATTACGGAAAACAGCCTTTGCATACCATAATGACAACAGACAGATGGTAGAATAATCATCTCGAAAATATTAGATCAGAACAAAGTAACCGGTGTGGGCAGCAGCGTCTAACAGCTTACTAATAATGTGACTGTGATTATGGCTGATCCTGCTTACGGAAGAGGCCTTTGTCCGGCAGTGTCGTATACACTCGTTTATAGCCAAATGCTGCAATTTTGCTATGTGTATGTTTATAAAGGAAGTAGCCTCAAGTGAAGATTATAATGTAACATACAGAATTAATTTAAAGTATTTTCTGTATTAAATATAGACTCTATTATTAACAGTGGTAGAGCCATGCATCGGTTTTTGTTGTTGCATGAATGGGCCGGCTCGACCGGGGAACTCACGACCTCACAGAATACCGGCGTGAAGTAGCAGTCTAACAAACTTCTGCGTTTCGTGTGGTGAGTGCAGGTAATCGGAGGCCCACACACCTCCCCCCCCCCCCCAATAGTGGGAAGGGGCACTCTAAGGGCGGCAACGCATCTGCTATGCCTCTAGAATTGCGGGTGTTCATGGGCGGCGGTAATCACTTACCATCACGTGTGCAGCCTGCTCGTTTGCCTCCCTTTTCTATACATATTTTATGAAAACGGGCGCTGAATTTTAATTAACTGAAGACCGTACCTTACCGTAACTTACCATCTTCTTCTTTTTTCACAAGCACACTGCCAAACATAGGTTACAACAATCTGCAGTATTCACTTCTTGCTAGGTGTCATCCACACACCACACACCCTGCATCTGCCTGTATGAGGTAGTCACTCGAAAAGCTTTGCCAACGGTGGTTCTCGAAAAGTTCTGCAAGATATGTGACCGGCTTAATGCTACTTTAAGTAGCTACCTTTAGCTGCCTATGAATGGTAAGTCGATTGTAAGATATAGGTCTCTTTTATGCCATTAGCCATAATCACTACCCCGGGTTTTTTTTAAAATAATGCATTTAGATGTGATCTACTAACGAATCTTGGCTTATATACAAGCAAAAATATAAAGTACAGATTAAATTATTGTAACAACTTGGTTGTATAACCAAGAAAGGTTTTATTAGAAGTTTTTTGAGCCGCCGTGCCGATAGGCAAAACTCCTGAATGCCTATAATTGATAACGTTTGATAATAATTTAAGATTGAAAGATGAATGAATGCTATTAGCTTTAACCACCAAATGAGAATTTACATATAGAGTTAAGTCTTGCTCACGCAAATATTTACTGCTCCGTGGCAGGCAATCTTAAAAGATTTAACTTAAAGGATTTTTTTAATGGTATTCGGTGCTAACAAGAACATCTTCACGCATTTCCAAATACTAGGGTAACAAGAGAACTGGACAGTTTAGTAGTCCTTTCGACCCACATTTTAACTTAGCTTATTTTGGGACAATGGGATAGGTGGTAAGCATGTCGCCATCTTCATGGTACGATATAAATCGTACAAAGTTTAGAAAAAAGTTATTGGTCACGAGCCTACCTGGGTATTGAACACCAACCGCTCGGCTATCGTGACTTCTAATTTCCTGTAAAATTTTTATCAAGTAACTATAACAATTTTAATAGGCATTCATTTACAAAGTACTTGATTTAAGTAATATGCTAAATTAGAATGAACTACTTCTATTACTTAGCATAGACAAAACGACGTTGACGATCTTTTTGAAGGTACAGCAAACTTAGGACGGCGCAATCAGGGCCCTGCGCATTGAGCCTTATCGTGCGCCTGCTTGTATTCGGATATGCACCTAACAAAAGATTTATTGCAGGCGGCAATAAAACTATTGTCAATTACAGCTTTGCAATAAAACTGTCGTCTATATTGTCTTTTGTTTTTGTTTTGAGTATTGAGATAATATTTGATCAATTTTGTCGGATAATTAAAAAATGTTATTAATTTGAGCTTGCTTAGAGATTCATCACGCGATTTTTGTTGTATGCGGAAGGTAATTCGACGCTTCTACTATGGCTAGCAAAGAAGAAGCTTTGCCATCAAAGCTGAAACTGTTCAGTATATATATCGATAGTTTCAAGACTAAATCATGGATGACACGGACAAAATTTTTAAACATTATTGCTTTGTACATTCCTATCTAATATTATCGTTTTTTTGACATGTCAAACACATACTATAATATTGATCACTAGTACGTTTTATAGATATTTATGGTTATTTGTATATCATTATTTATTAATAAATCAAGATACTTGAGTTGTTGGGTGATCGTAACGTGGCAGGTAAATTGTTAGTTAAATTAAATTATTAAAATTTATAGTCATGTTCGTACACCGATATAATACAGCATATCATGGCAGAGCACATCTATAGACATGAGAATACCGCATCCCTATGATCGCGGTCATCAGCCTTGAATGTAGTCCATTAATTGACATTTTGACAGTTCGTTACATTTTTACCCAGGAGTGTATAACATGTATTCCGAAGATCACAAGAGGCTGAGAAATATTTTCTGAAAATGCAGCATTAACATGTGTTCGGTTCTATAGATTGCCATGGTAACCAGCAAAAATATAAACGCATGGTAAGGGTAGTTGTCGTTTAACAATGGGTCTAATGAGGTAAGCTTTTACGATATTAACGGACCTACGGACGGAGCTTTTATTAGATTTTTTAGGCATGAGTCGCTTCGCTTTAAATTTGAAAGTGCGTAGAAACTGACTTTCTTTATAAACTGCAAATGGTTATTACATATTACTATCACGTTACTTTTTTTATATCTCAGTAGGTAAAATAACAAAGATGATTTTTATACATGTAAAATAAATTCAGTATACTTTTACTTTTAGTATTCATCACCACGATTGTTCCGGTTTTCAAATTCGTGAATATTTTTCTCATACCTAAAAAACATGTCAAAGACGTGCAGTTTATCATAGGAACAAAGCGTATCTATCTCTCGATTAGCATATTATTTGAGGTCTCATTTCTCCAAACTTTAACAATTCATTTAAATGTTATAGTTGCAGCGTAATCTAGCCGGCTGGGAGCTGCAGCCGTCTACCTACCAAATTGTTTTTGCTTATTCACTCTCGCTTAAAAGTATACGCTTTCAAATCAAATGAAAATATTGTGGATACTAACAAAATTGGCTATATAAATAGTAATATTTTTTATTCTATAAATGCGACAGGCAGTTTCTCCTTTACATACATACTGTACTTGTTTCGCTCCGTCCACTTTCATTATTCCCTTCATACATTCTCTTCGATTTAGGGTACTCTTGACCTGGCCTTTTTTCAGAACGTCCCTGATTTGGTCTCGAAACGTCCGCCTAGGTCTTCCCCTACCTACACTTCCATTCACACTCGCCTTATACACTTTTTTCGTCAATCGTTCTATATTCATTCTCTCGACATGGCCAAACTATCTTAGCAATTTTAGTTGCTACATCTTCCTATAGCAATTTTAGTCACTACATCTTCTATCAGACCAAAACGTCTCCTTATCTCACTATTCCTTATCCTGTCACTCAGTTTAACTCCTATCATACTTCTTAACGTTCTCATTTCAACTGCATTTACTCTGCTTTCATGTTTCTTCTGCCATACCCAACTTTCACTTCCGTACATGAGTGTAGGAAGCAACATGCTCAGCCAAACGAGTCTTGTTAAACACCTTCCGACTGTTCGTAAAGGAGCACAAAGCTCCATTCACTGTGTTTCCTGCATTCACTCTTCTTTCAATATTACTCTCACACTTTCCATCTCTTGTAAACTTTGAAACCAGATACACAAACTCATTCACCTGTTCAATTAGTTTTTCCTTATTTCAATAATGTAGTTTTTGCAGTTTTCTTTGAATACTCTGCTGCCTATTTAGATATTTTCTAGCTTAAAAATTGAATTGTAATAAATAAATAAATATTCTCAATACAGAGGTAGAAAGAGGTCTAGAAAAAAATCATTTTAAGTGTAAGTGGTAATTCTACTGAATAACCACAAATCGGTTAATCGCAAATCTTCTTTATGAGAAAGGCCTATAGGAGACTGTACAGATTGTTATGAAAATACGACTTGTATTTACACAAAATCCCATTAATTTTTCCATCAGGAATAAGAAGATTCAGGAGTACATCTTCTACCAACTTACTCTTATCAGCTACCTGATCTTCGAGCTTAAGTGTTTTCGAGTGTTATAATTTAAAAGCGGCAAGGCTTTCACTCCGAAGGACCAATTAATTTTTGACCGCAACATTAAGCGATCGATAAATTTCTTAAAAAACGCAGCGACCAACCTTGATAAGAGGAACGAGTTCGGGACTTCTTCCGTGCATTAAAGAGCTTTTATTTATCTTAAACAATTTGTTATTGCCACTTTTCATGCCTTCTGGTAGCCGTGTAATTGAATCTTCTGGTTTTGAAAGATTTATTACCGCCGTCTGATTGAGCTACCGCCCTTGATTAGTGTAGCGGCATCTTTAATTTTAATTTTTTAGTTGTGAAGCAATTTAATTAACATCCTTATAGATTCCGTTATTTGTATAATAGCAATTATCGGTCTTTCATTTATGTAAACATTGAAGCATTTGTTCTGTACTTATATTTCATTGGCTATTATTATTTTATTACTATTTGTTACTTTTTGTTTACTATTTTACTTTCATTCACCATGTGGATGATGAATTTGTATTTGAAAATGAATTCGAAAGAAGCGAAAGAGTCATGTAATGATCATGACACTTGACGATCTCTCTGGCTACCCTGTCAGGGACTGTGCGTGAAGATAAGTAGGTAGTATTAATGTTCATGTTCAGTTCCAGTGGAAGAGATACGAAACATGTTTTAGCTGAACGGATAATGATTTTTATTGTAAATTTATACAGAGACGTTGGCTGCTTTTTACACTTGGAAATCGAAGCATTCCATGCGAATTTGGAGATAATGCGCGGACGAAGTCGCGGGCACTAGTCAACTAGTATGTAAGATCTTTTACTGATATATTCTGTAAGATACTACAAACATACTATATGTATTCTTGATAGTAAGTGAAAATTGCAGTCCATGCACACTATAAACAACTTCAAATAGGATGGAATGATTTATTGATTTAATTACAACAGTATATAGGGTTAAATTATCGAGATATAATTATCCAGAATATAACAGATATTGCACTGTCATGTGTCGAGAAAAATACTACCAGAGAAACACTAGAGCAGAAATAAGCGTCTTGATGGATGGCGTATACATATCTACTGGCCACTGTAAATGGATTGCCTCGCAGTATCATGACAAAAAATCCTTTTATGTCATGTATGCCGCTAGGCTCATTTGTCAGTTTGTATAGTTCCGTCATATTTAAAATTTGGAGATGGCGTGTGTCAAAAATTACCTTTAATATTTAAATGGCAACACTGTTCTCTACTGTGTGATCGCTCTCTTGCAATCGAGATGACTATTGGTTAAGTGGCAATGATTTGTACGCAATAGCTTATAAAAACACGGTTGCAAGTCAAGTATTCTTTCCATTGTTTATCTCCTACGCCAATCAACAACATATCAAAACATTGAAAAGTGTGCCACAAGATATTTGAAAATAGTATTTTTATGTAAAATTAAAATATGTATTTGGTAAAGAGTGTTATTTTGTGAGTAATAAAACATCTTAATTTAGGAATCAATTTCCTTTACGTTTAAAATAAAAAATTGAAAAAGTTTTTTTTGACATTTTTTCTATTTTTATCTATACATTCAGTAAAATTATTTACATACGTACCTACAAAAGTAGATACTTTTGTAGGTACGTATGTACATAGATAAGTAGATTTAAGTAAAGGTGTAGAGGACTAATCATTAACAGGACAATGATGATGAAAAAAATTAAAACTAAATTTCTATAAGAGCTTTTCTAAGCGTTCGTACGTAGCTATAAACTATATTTAGTGGATTTCAAACATTTAAACATTTTTCACGAGCCACAGGTCACGATAGCCGAGTGATTAAGACTTCGATCCCCAGGTAGCAGGCTCGTACCAATGGGTTTTTCAAAAACTTATGTGCGAATTATATCGTTGGCTTGGACATAAAGTCGGCGACGGGCTCACCACCTGTCACGTTGTCCCGAAAACATCTTCGGTGGAAGGTGGGTCAAAGGGACTTAATTGTCTGGACTAGACCTCTGTCTACCCCTGTATTGGGAATTGCGTGAAGACATTTATTTTATTTATTTATTATAAGTACGAATTATATTGTTGGCTTGAACATAAAGACGGCGACGGGCTTACCACCTGTCACGTTGTCCCGAAAATATCTTCGGTGGAAGGTGGGTCGAAGGGACTTAATTATCTAGACTAAACCTCTGTCTACCCCTGTATTGGGAATTGCGTGAAGATATTTATTTATTTTATTTATTTAAACATTATTAAACTGAAAAGAAAATTCTTTGCACATTTACTTGCAATGCATCTAAAACAATGTTTAAATAACAAACAAACAATCTCAACATCATCAGTTTGTCAGAGCGAACAAAGGCGTCATAAAAGACCATATAATTTTCTTATAAGGCGTAGCTGTGAGTGATCTAAACGGCGTGTTTTCTACGTGACCGATTTTTGCTTTCCGTTTTATTAGACGATATAGTATAGAGATTAGAGGGATGCCAAAATGTCCGACACAGTGACCCGCCGATAGGATCAGCGGGAGGACGAAACGATCGCGTGAGATTGCTCTCGGCACGTCCGCGCTGCCCTCACGAGCCTGCGCCGTTATTTTAATTTATTTCTTCTTTCCGCATCTAAACTTTCAAATCCTCTGATATGCATTTGCGTTCTATTGCATACTGACGCTTCGACGTGCAGTTTAGCATCAATGTTTTGTTTAGATTTTGTTAAGCGTGTGATGTTTTTAAGTTAATATTTGAATAAATTTGGACTTTGATTATATCATTCCGATTAATACAGATTAAATTATGGTATATAAAATGAGTATGTATATACCTAGAGTGTTAATATAAAGTTTATATAGTATATCCATTCTTATCTAAGTAATCTATAAAAATACAATTACAATGGAAATTAAATTAAATGATATGAAACACATTTATTTTTCCGAATCAGATATAATAATACAAAATATTGGAAAATATTCGCTTTGGAAAGATACTTGTAAAGACGATAGAAGAAGAATGAATAAATTATGTTAATTGCAGTTTATGTCAGGCAAATATTTATTTCTTTTTTAATCTGATATAGTTTGTTTTCCTTATTCTCAAATCATCCTACGAGTTTACTTCATTATTAAGAACCTCTGCAGAATAAGGAACTGTTCCTTATTCTAAGCAATCTCAACATTATTACAACATTTCGAAGTCCGAGTAAATTTTTAACCCAATTAAATTTTTGATAGTCTTTTTGACTAAACGAAAACTCAGAAACGTTTTAAAATTTTATTCACCCATGACTGTTTATTGCTGCTGTAAAAAACCCTGGGGCACTGCCATTTTTTAAACCTGGCATATTAAAATAAAGTTTTAGTTGAATCGGGAAATAAAATTTACGGTTACTGTGTAAGGCACGCTATTTTTATCTTTGTAAAAGACTTCTTCGTGCCTTACATTCTCGTGTCTGAATCTAATTGAGAGCAATTGTCGTGCAATAAAAACATTGCCAAACAATCTCGGTTATTGAATCGACACCTTCAGCACCTCTGTGTGGCAATAATTTAAATTCTATTGCTTCGACACGTAAAAGGTTAAGTAACTATGCAAAATAAAATAATATGTAACATACTTGGGTTAATATTTTTAAAATGGTACTAAATTTGACATATCTAGAACGAGCACATGATGGATGGACTATTGTAAACTTGTGAATTGGCAAATGAATGAAGCTTTCATTTAAACCGAATGGAAAATATCTCTCTGATGATGAAAACCTAGTTATAGGCAGGCGACGGAACTATGCTGCCAGAAATAAAGGTACGCTGCCATGTATTATACAAGGCAGCTCTGGACGTGCAGCTCTCTATTTTGGTGGCAGCTTAACCTTTTTATGACAGAAAAAAAGCAGATTAAATGATCTTAATTATCAAATTAAATGATAAATCAAATACGATCGATGGTTTGAAACAAAGTCTTATCTTATGGTGAAATGATACAATTACATAATATACTCGTACATACATACATAACGGCCTGTTTAAGTCCACTGCAGGTCATAGGCCTCTCTAATGGGAGGGATTTGCCATAATCGCCACGCATTGCAGGCGGATTGGCGATTGAAGTACCAGACCACTCGCACCTCAGACGCTGCTGCCCGTCTTCGGTCTGATTATTTTGGTCTGATATTTTTAGAGATGGTTATCCCGCCATCTATCGGTTGCCATAACAATATTCATAGCTGTCGTTAGTCGCTTGTAACGAGACCTACGGGAACAAAGGGAGTGGCAATATTCTTCCACCGTTACCATACGGTATAAATTATACGAATGAGGTAAATGATACAATTACTACAAGATATGTAATTTTGGTCACAATTAAGAATAAAAAGAGATATATAATAATAATAAGTCACGATAGCCGAGTGGTGGGTGGTCGGAATTTCGAGTCGAGAGACCTGAGTTCGATCCCCAGGTGGCAGGCTCGTACCAATGGGTTTTTGCCAAAAACTTATGTACGAATTATATCGCAGGCTTGGACATCAAGACGGCGACGGACTCACCACCTGTCACGTCGTCCCGAAAATATCTTCGGTGGAAGGTGGGTCGAAGGGTTAGGGTCTACTTAATTGTCTAGACTAGATCTCTGTCTACCCCTGTATTGGGAATTGCGTGAAGATATTTATTTATTTTATTTTAAGAATAAAAAGAGTCAATATAGGCCAAGACTCACTTTTTTTGCAAATTCTTGACAAATTACATGGAGAATTCTTGAGTAATCGGAGTAATCGAATTAGAATCATACATGGATGATGCTCGAAGATATCTTATAAAAAAATATTTTTTAAAATATATCTACGTTATTATTGTGTTTATATATTATGTATCTTATGCACATTTCTTTAAAAAAATATCAACTGTTTCTGTTAATTTATTAACAATAACGTTCAATATCTTAATTTAAATAATGTCCCGAAATATCTTCGATGGAAGATGGGTCGAAAGGACTTAATTGTCTAGACTAGACCTCTGTCTACACCTGTATTGGGGAATTGCGTGAAGATATTTATTTATTTTATTTAAATACAGGCCATTTATGTTGCTGAATATATATTCACACTATAATGCTATGAACATTTGATTCTATTATATTTAACATAACATCAGACTCCTCCCCGATCCTATAGGTCAACTATGCCCATTGGATAAGTCGAAGCAAGGATAAGGGAGTAGAACGCTGACTTGTTATTGCATATTCTGCAAATATCATTTAGGATGTTTTTGTTTGCTCCTAAGTACATGTTAATTTCAAAGTTTATATGTTATGACCTTCTGGCATCGAAGCTAAACACTGGTTGTAAGTAAATTTTAAAACTGTAGTTGGTGAGAAAATCAATCTAAACTAAATAGAGTTGTAGTTAATATTATTTAAAAATAAGTATAACTAATAACCACTTAATTTATAAGAAAAGAAAGTATGTCTCATGTATGCCTTTAAAAAATGAAATGAGTTAATTTAGTAATTTTAATTTCTTTCTTTTCCGAACGGTAACAGGATTTCCGTATTTCAAAGAAAATATAACTATAACATACCGCTCGCATTTAAGGAAGTTAAAAACAAATCGTTTGCTTCTTTATTTTTACTTATCCAGATGATAATACGATGGTCTGATCAGCCTTTGCCAAAAATGTTTAAAATATTTATAGTAGCAATTATCTTTGGTAGCTAACCGATCATTTCGTTGTTTGTGTAATTTATGAAAAGTTATCACCGCGCCACCTATGGTGTGCTTGTTATTTACATAATTTACTATTCAAAAAAATATCACATAAAAATCGCTGAGTGTTAAATTGAATTCGGGGAGCCGTACAAATAAGAAATGGAGG
Organism: Sericinus montela; assembly: GCA_029286605.1. NCBI lineage: Eukaryota > Metazoa > Arthropoda > Insecta > Lepidoptera > Papilionidae > Sericinus > Sericinus montela. The sequence continues at coordinate 5,758,073 of JAGSMR010000020.1, forward strand.
CGCGAAAATTGGTCGAAGGACCGTTTAAAATATCGTTAAAGCTGGTTCGAGAAAAAATATTGTAATTACTAAGTGTAGGGGGTTTCAGCGCAGTTTATGAGCTGAGGAAAGCAGAAACAATTACTTCGTTCATTCATTACGGTGTACTGAGAATTCTGTGAAAGGTTTAAAACATATGTGACGGCAGGGAAGAATTAAAATTAAGTACAGTTCAATTCAGAAAAGTTGGTTTGTTCTATATTAGAACATCTTATTGCTTGACCGTATATGATAAAAACGCATTTTCGTTTTATTATTAATTTAATTATTTTTCTATTCATATTTTGTGAGGCCATGGAATTTCGTTGATGTTTTTATATTTTTATTGTCTTATTCTCTTTAATATCAAAACTTTAAAATTATTAATGTTCAATTAAGTCAATATTAAAGAAAATATGAATCCTAAAACCTACACCAGTTAGAAAAATAAAAGCTCATAGACCAAAACCGCTAAAAATCTGAGAGATAATTTTGTTATTTTTAAACACTGTTTATCAATATTATTATAATTTCCTAAAAGATTTTTTAGTAGATTAAGTAGACATTTATGATATATGTGCAAATCATATATGACATTTTCTATTTCATGACATGTAAACAAAACAGAAAACAATGCGAAATGTAAAATTAAAATAGATTTTTTTCAAATAGTCATGTATCAGGAAGTGGGTTTTAGCAAGGGATAGCATCTCAATTTTTATATATCTTCACGCTCTCTTCCAAACACTGGAGTAGACAGACTCATTTCGACACTACTTTCACCGAAGCCGATGGGGTACAACCTGAGAGACGGTGAGCCTATGGCCGTCTTTGTGTCCGAGCCTACGGTATAATATACATACAAATTTACATAGGTAATTATTTATAGATAAATATTTATACACTAAAAGTCACGATTGCCGAGTGGATGGGTGGTTGGAATTGCGAGGCGAGAGACCCGAGTTCGATCCACAGGTGGCAGGCTTGTACCAATGGGTTTTTCAAAAACTTATGTACGAATTATATCGTTGGCTTGGACATAAAGACGGCGACGGTCTCACCACCTGTCAAGTAGTCCTGAAAATATCTTCGATGGAAGGTGGGTCGAAGGGACTTAATTGTCTAGACTAGACCTCTGTCTACCCCTGTATTGGGAATTGCGTGAAGATATTTACTTTTTTTATATTATAAATATTTATAAATATAAGCATCCGTGACTCGAGTAGAAATATTCCCTATAGCATGCTAACCGTACGCCATCACATTAGTAGAGCTTCAACATTTTCTTATGATGTACACTCAACTGTCATTTCAAATTCAAATAAAGAGAGAGTATTAAGTTATGTACGATATTTTTTTATGTGTTAAATAAATATGTGTCACGGTAATATGATTATCTTCGAAATTTGAGCGCAAAGGGAATATCGGGTTAAACATTTTGCGCAGTAAACAACAATAACTACGATTTCTGACCCACAATCGATAATTTTATGAAACTCACGTCTTTAAAGCGATTTTTGTGAATTTAAACGATAGCCGAAGACACTCGATATTCAGATGCCGAGTTATTAATATATTTATCACTTATGATTCACGTTGATATGTGAACTGATAACCTGCTGGTTGTGACATATCGTTGTACAAACCACGGATGGTATTTTTGTTTTTACGTAAAGTATGGTGAAAACAAAATAAACAAAACGCGCAGAATTTTGTTTTATTAAATATGATGACTGTGTTACCGTTAATTAAATGTTTATATTGAAATTACATTTTTTATTTAGTGTGTGCGTCAAGGGTTACATTAAAATACTATGCGATATTTTGTTTAAAAAATTATAAAAAAATAAATATCTTCACGCAATTCCCAACAAGGGTAGACAGATGTCTAGTCTCGACCATTAAGTCCATTTGACCCACCTTCCACCGAAAATATTTTCACGACATTTGTTTAATGTGTAAAATTAAAATCTTAATATTTGATAGCGTACATTACTATCACACATCCTTTTAGTTAATTTATACATATTGCTATATATTAGTCACAAATCACCAATTTTTCTGACGTAGCTATATACGTGTATATACGTCGCTATATAGGTATACATAAACAGGGTATCGACGAAATAGCAGGCAATACAACTTTATTGGGAAATATGAAAATAAAATACTATATCATGATTTTAGTGTGAGCAAGCTGGAAAATCTGTCATTAGCTTAATATAATAAACGAAATATGTAAGACTTATAAAATAGTATGTCTCTTCGCAGAGGCTTTGACCATTCAGATCAGATTCAGAAGGCAGGTATATATTTCAAATTTCACAAGTCCCTCCTACGATTCCTACGAGTCGATCAGGATAAATTAGCTACAATTTAATATGATATGTGTATTTCAGAATTTTTAAGCATGTAAGCAGTATCGTGCTTTGTATTGTTGAGTAAATGAGAGATTTAAAAATCAACTGACAGCGTTGCTACCATCGCCTCGCCCCATGGCAACGCTGCTACCACCTAACTGCCGTGTCTTAAAATATGAATGGACAAAGGCGTAATACTGTCTCTCGAGGAAGTCGCGGTACGCGGAACGGAGGTGTCATTGCAATACCGTTAGTGTGGGTTGATTTTTAAATCTCATTTATATATTGAAGTCACGATAGCCTAGTGGTTGGGCGGTCGGAATTTTGAGTCAAATGACCCGAGTTCGATCCCCAGGTGGCTGCGTCGTTTTAAATTTTTGAAAAACCAATGGGTTTTTCAAAAATTTATGTACGAATTATATCGTTGGCTTGGACATAAAGACGGCGACGGGCTCACCACCTGTCACGTTGTCCGAAAATATCTTCGGTGGAAAGTGGGTCGAAGGGACTTAATTGTCTAGACTAGACCTCTGTCTACCCCTGTATTGGGAATTGCGTGAAGATTTTTATTTTATTTTTTTATTTTATTTATTTAATACAACTTAACATGTTCAAAAGTCTTAAAAAATCACATTACACAACAGTCTGTGATAGTCCAATGCTGGATATAGGCCTCTTCCGTGGGAGAGCTTGTCACTATTGCTAGCTCGACTAGCGGATTGGCGACCGTAGTACCAGACATTTTGCACCTAAGATGTTGCTGCCGGTCTACTTACTATGGTCTAGTATTTTTTCGAGATGGTTATCTCCCCATACGTTGGTAGCCACTGATATTATAAAGACGGAATGCTTCGAAGTGTTTTTGTGCCAGCAAATTTTTAAGTAAGGTTAAATAGGTTAGACAGCAGTGAGGTCGTGTACGTGTTTATTGTTGAATTGCAACGTAAAGAGTCAATAAATTGTTTATTTTCACTAAAGTAACCACAATGATCCGCCCAACGAACGTGACAGCGAAGTTAGAAATGTCAAGGATATTAGTTTTCAATTAAATTCTTCATTGTGTAATATTGTAAATAATTTATATTTAATTGTTGTAAATATAAACCTATCATGCTGCTTTTTAGGACGTTATTTTTTAGTTAATTTATTTTACTCTAAATATTTGGTAAAAATATATGAAATTTTTTGAAAATTCATATTATTTTATAACAATTATAGCTATCTGATATAGTCAGCTCTCGCAACACTAAGACGTTCTAAGTAAATTACACCAATATTTCATACGACTATTTAAAGATTCTGTATTCCTATAAATTACCCATATATAGAATAAACGCGATATAAAATGAAAAACAGACATTTTCCTTTAATTTATTATCTGTATACATTATATAACTCAGGCGAGAAGGGACTTTAGTTTCCTTTTATGATATTAATCAGTCTTAGACCACTTGTAATTGCGGTATGTACGTCAAAGTACTTTATTACAGTTTATAACAATTGAAGTATTTCATTGATTATTCTTCATTGCATTAGCAGTATAACAAATATTTCATTACATTTTATTAGCTTAGTTACAACAAACTTGGACTTTTTAATGATCACCGTGAAGAATTCCAATCCATATTAATGAGTATTTTTTTCTTTCTTTGTGCATATGGCCTATGTGATACTTGCCAAAAATTTGCCTTCTGTGAATAGCATAAGCAAATCTAAGGGATATTGCTATAATTTTAACGTTATACACACGTCTTCTGACTACTATTGTGGACTATTGTATATACAGACATTTTGGTGTTAGTATTTATCATTCCACTTCATCCCGTGAGTTTCGCAAGAGGCGACTAATAAAAAGCCTTGAAACTGGCAATGCAAATTGGTGATGGGTCAGCATGTAAGGTCAGCGGTTGCAGGTCTCATTTGCGGAAGGCCATGGTTTCAGACATGGATTTTTACAGACGTTTAAGTAAGTCTCGGTAGTCGCAGTATCCGGGCCACGGGCCAAAATATAAGGAAATTTTGCAAAAACATGGTACTTGATAAACGGAATAAAGGTTGCAACACAAGACACGTCCTACTTTAGACGCTGATATCCATAATCGAACATCTGTGGGCTCGGTATTTTTGAGACGTACAAGTCCACACCTCCTCCTCTCGAAAATCTTCCTCAGTAGCCTGTTACCAAACCCACTGGAAGTAAAAGGTTAGATAGGGATCTTTCGCCTAATCCCATAAATACGCTCATAAATGAAAAAGGAAACATTCATATCAGTGTGATTTAAACTTTGAAATAACTTTCTCCATTTAAACAGGACGATCGCGTGGTTTAATGGTGTACTGATTGGGATTGTATTCCGGTCGAACGTTTCTGCAACGTATCAATTATTGGTTTTTTCCCTTTTTGGTCATGTTTCAATGCTTGCCGTATTTCTTTAAAAGCTTCGGTATTTTGACCTATTAAAATACCTTTAAGTAAACGGTACAATATTTTGAAAATAAAGACATTGATGTTTAGTAGCTGAGGAAAAATAATGTGAGAAGGAGGCCATTTTTCTCTTTGAGAAGGCTTTATATTTATTCCGTACTAAATAATTTAAATACATTTAGAATTAAAAAGGTTATCGCAAAACTTAATACATTTGTTTTTCATAATTTCGTACACATTTCGTAAGTGCTGTGGGTTCTTTGTCCACTCCTTAGTCGAAAAAGACAAAATTATTTTCATGAAAGTCTAGGTTTACATTTACATGCTCAACGTAACAACTTGTTATCTTTTAATTAGGCAGCGTAAATAAAGAATTTTAATAAATTGAGAGACGTGGACGTGTATAAGTGAAATAATAATGAGTTCGAGATTTACGTAATGCTACCAAGATAGGGATCAACTTTGCCAAAGACGGACGTTTTAAATTGCATTGCGATGACTTTGCACGTTCGATAAATTTCTTTTCGCAATAAAGACTTCGATTTATTTAATGTTAATTAAGAATTTATATTAGCATCGGAAGGAAAAGCAATTTAGAATTTGTTACGTAACCTGAATAATTAACGTACGTTAAAACCAGAGTTACCAATATAATGCTCTAAAGAAAACAATACATAAAATAAAATTGTTGTTCTTAACCTAAATAATAAGCTTATATTATTGACTCTCGTCATTGTGGTCACCGTGATGCAGAGAAATCGATTTTTACGTTTGTAGTCTAGTAATATGTACATGAAAGTAAACTTTCGCAGCACATTGAACGCGAGGTGATTTTATATTAATAAATTAACTTATAGTATATATTAGATGCCTCATTTGCGAGTGGTCTAATTTATTGTCTAGCCTCCAAATGCGATATAAAACCAGAGAAAATATAACCAATAGTAAACCAAATTTCAACAGTAATTGTACAGCAGTTTGGCGGCAGGAATAATTATAAGTATTGTACCAATGCAGACGCCTTCTGTCAATATACATAATAATAGTAGTACTATTTATAAAACTTCCTTAAATTGTCATATAAAATTTCTTTTTGTCCTTTCAATTGTGTGTTAAAAGATTTCTAATACACATTAGGATACATCATTTATATATATATATATATATATATATATATATATATATATATATATATATATATATGTATATATATATATATATATATATATATATATATATATATATATATATATATATATATATATATATATATATATATATATATATATATATATATATATATATATATATATATATGTATGAAGGATAAGTAAAAATAATAAATTACTACTGTAGTTCGTGTGCGGGATAGCCGAGATTGTACTGGACGAGAGACAACGTTGCTTAATGGGAGACACACTTTAAGGTTCATGTGAGGAAGAATTTGCTGTGATTGTCGTGTTTGACAAGCGGATTGATAATCGCAGTACTAGATACCTCGTGCCGGAGACTTAGATGGTACTTGGTGATCGTTCGGGACTATAATATTATACAAGGAGATTTCCTGCAAGAGGCGACGAGATGGTTACGTCATTTCCGTGTACGTTAATTGTTTCAAATAAAAAAATATTCGACCAAATAAAAATAATTAGAATTCAACATTCCTCCGATGATTTATGAGAAAAATTCTTGAATTATGACATCCGCTTTTCGTGTTATAGTTGTTAGTTGTTAATAGCTGTATTATAAACTTAGCCTAGTTAGACTGCCTAGTTTTTGCGTAGTTGTGCCTTTAGTAAAAATTATTAGATAAAAATAAAGAATAACTACAATTCAAGCTTAAAGCATACATATAATTTAAAGAAGAATTCTTTAATTAAGACATCCGCATTTCTTGCTCCAATTGTAACGTGTGAATACCTATATTATAATCTAAGCCTACTTAGAGTACTGGGTTGCTTAGTATTGAGCGCTTAATACTTGTTGCCCATTCACAGTGGGCATTGTGTCGGCGTGCTTTATGTGAATTTCGTATTATCTTAGTCGGCGCCATATCCGGTTATTCTAATTGTGTTCTTGTCATCTATTGAGATTCGCCTGCTTCGTTTGACCAAATTTTCAAATTAATTTCCAATAAAACCTTTATATTTTTCCTAGAAATAAAATAAATAAAATAAAATATCTTCACGCAATTCCCAATACAGGGGTAGACAGAGGTCGAGTCTAGACAATTAAGACCCTTCGACCCACCTTCCACCGAATATATTTTCGGGACAACGTGACAAGCGGTGAGCCCGTCGCCGTCTTTATGTCCAAGCCAACGATATTCGTATATAAGTTTTTGAAAAACCTATTGGTACGAGCCTACCAACTGGGGATCGAACTCGGGTCTATTGACTCGAAATTCGACTATACTAGAAAATGCGAAAACAAATCTATTGTTGTCGCATTTTATTGTTGCTGTGTTTGTGTTAATAAAAGTATATTCACGTAATAATAATAATAAATAAATATCTTCACGCAATTCCCAATACAGGGGTAGACAGAGGTCTAGTCTAGACAATTAAGTCCCTTTGACCCACCTTCCACCGATGACATTTTCGGGACAACGTGACAGGTGGTGAGCCTGTTGCCGTCTTTATGTCCAAGCCAACGATATGAATTGTACATAGGTTTTGAAAAACCCATTGGTACGAGCCTGCCACTTGGGGTTCGAACTCGGGTCTCTCGACTCGAAATTCTGACCACCCATACACTCGGCTATCGTGACTATATTCACCTATTTTCCAATTATGGAGTAGACAAAAGCCTAGACAATTAAGACCCTTCAAACCACTTTTCACCGAAGCCTATTTGGGATAAATTGACAGGTGGTTATCCTATCGTCGCTGTTATACAGTTGTTACAAGTGCAATGTAATGTGATGCAGTATAATTTAATGACGTGAGCAAAAAGGGTACAGCTATAGCTGTAGTACAGTATACTATTAACATTAATCAAGGGATTGAGAGTTGATCCCTCCCATGCTGTTTCTAATTATTGTATGCTCGTAATACTTTTTTTAAAAGTATGACAAAAAAGAGGATAACTGCGGAGTTTCTTTCGCCTGTTTCTTCTCCGTTAGAGGAATCCCATTACTTCTTGACAGTGGTAGAGCCACGCATCAGCTTTTGTTGTTGCATGAATGTGCCGGCTCGACCGGGGAAGTATCACGACCTCACAGAATACCGGCGTGAAGTAGAAGTCTAACAAACTTCTGCGTTTCGTCTGGTGAGTGCAGGTAACCGGTGGCCCACACACCCCCTCCCTCAATTCGGGGGGGGGGGGGCACTCTAAGGGAGGCAACGCGAGTAATCACTTACCATCACGCGAGCCACCTACTCGTTTGCCTCCCTTTTCAAAAAAAATGACAATCGATGAATGTCATTTTATGTTACCTATATCGATGAATTTGCCCCTATGTATGTATGTATGTTGTTAAAAATCAAGTAACTACTACTTTACCGTGGCTGTAGTACTACTGTTTTATTATCACCATCTTTTTCCCACGGCCTTTTACAGTATGGTCTACAGCAACGGGGACATTTTTACAAAAATGTTATAGCACCGCTATAACGCATAATAATTTTATATATAACCTATAGTCGGCAGGGATATGACGCTTCCTATTAATACAATAGTTTGGCATAGGGTGCGGAGATACATACAAGTTACTAATTTACAAATTATACCTGTTTATAATATAATTGTATTGATTACAAGAAATAAATTAAACAGAGTTACGGCAGTCATACTTTTCCATTTTAAGTAACAGTAAATACTAACTTCTTGATAGTTATGTATAAAAAAATCTTTAAAAATAATGTTTTGATACAATGTAAGTTTGTCTCTTTTAAGTGGAATTCGGTCTTCTGTTAACGATAATGTTTGCGTGGGCGGGCTTCCTTGCATTTTATCATTAAAACTGGATATCGGGGTAATTATATAATTATTTTGTAATTAATTTTAATTTATAATAATTGCGTAGCTTCCATGTTACTTCCCAGCAGGGCGTCTTCTTGTCGGTTAAAATGAAATGAATATTTAATCTGCACGAAAGAGTTCAGTAAATATTTTGGTTGGAAATATTAACCTAATTTGTTTGAATTTAAAAAACGAAGTTTGTGTATTTGCCCCGAGATTTCATACGCAATTTAACAACTTAAATTAACCTATGTTAATCTTGGATACCTTATCACGAATCCGAATTGTAACACAATCCGTTGAAATGTAACTGTTACAGCGTAAAGAAGTGAAAGAAACACAAACAAACATTACGATTTCAAGTATTAGTTTGATTAATATACACCTTTTTTTCTTTTCACATCATGTTGCGTATACCTATTGTGTCGAATGCCGCGCACACTTCATCTTTGCGAAAATGTTGTTAAAACTGAAAACCAAATTTTCAAACTTCACAGGTTGCATATTGGATCTAATGGCCGCGGCTGTTAAAGGGCATCGTGAATAATATAGCATTGCTCGATATAGCAGAGAGAATAAAGGAGTTGCCGGTTATCTATGGAATTCGACCGACGGTGACTCACGCGGGCAGCGACCACACCTGACGATGCTCGCCCCTGTCGAATTCCAGACGCATTTTGTCAAGTCCTAAGACAATTGAGAATCTTAGGGCTATTTTGTAAGCTATTTAAAGTCGGTGTGAATAGTTCGCAATAACTTGGATTGGTATAAGTTTTTCACTAAGATCGCGTCGACAGCAGTGACGAGTGCTTAGCGAATCATTGTAATAAGGTGTTAGATTCAATTCGCAGCTGAACCCAATTTATATGCCACTCATATACTTTTATCATATATTTGTGGTCTTATGTTTTTATCTAATTTACTCTTCGATTAAATTGTTGGTGGGTATATAGTTTATATCGAATATGAAATGGGTTTTTTACAATTACATAAAATTGTATTATGTGACTTGCATTATTTATTTTTATTATTAAACGCATAAAATACTAAATTGCAGTTTAAATAATAAGGGAACATTGTCTAAAGTCATATTGGCCTTATAATTTTTTGATTGATTAATATTCTGACAATAATTAATAATTATTAATAAGATGGCCGTGCTTGAAAAGGGGATATTTTTAACCTTATGCTAATAATTACGTCGCCATTTAGCATCCATATTTGGATTAATTAATTTTTGCTTATCGATCGAATATAATTATATATTTAACTTGTGATTCACAGCTAAAATAAGACAATATTATTAAAATCACAGCTAAAATAATTTATGCTTAATTTATTTTTAGCAGTGCTGACAAACGTGTTTTTGACGAATTTCGTGATTATTGCATAATTACAATCTTTATGCACAACGAAGCTTAATACAAAGGATTTATATTATTTGTACTAATTATTTATATAACATTCCTGATAGTCAAAGTCGCGATAGCCGAGTGGTTGGGTGGTCGGAATTTCGAGCCAAGAGGCCCGAGTTCGATTCCCAGGTGGCAGACTTGTACCAATGGGTTTTTCAAAAACTTATGTACGAATTATATCGTTGGCTTGGACATAAAGGCGGCAACGGGCTCACCACCTGTCACGTTGTCCCTAAAATATCTTCGGTGGAAGGTGTCAAAGGGTCTTAATGGTCTTGACTAGACCTCTGTCTACCCCTGTATTGTTAATTGCGTGAAGATATTTATTTAATTATTTATATGCCATTGATAATATATAATTAATGTTCTGTCCGAACTATGTGCCTTAATCTTAGCAACCAATGTTTCCAGCATCATATAAACACAAAATACCATCTGAGTATTGCGCAGTCGAATCTTATTTTGTTTCATCACAATCAAAATTTCACATTCTATGTTTACGGTACGAAATGAGTTTTGTGGTCAAACAATCGATTCTATCCGGCACCGTACATCGCCACTGAGTCTTAATTTCACACTGGATTATGTATCGCAATCATTTTGTTTCTATTTCTACCAAATCAATCGCCCACATTCGCGTGAGCTAAAATTGTGGTTGACCTGACTGCTGAGTCATTCATGGATTCAAATCCGAGCTTCTTCTTATTGAAAATGTTGGCTTTTTGAAAGGTTCCATGTGTACCTGTCATTACATCTATGATTTCGACTAAATGTCTCTTTTTTCTGCAGAGGCCTGACCGAAACTCACTAGAGGTGTCGGGCAGCAGCGTCTAAAGTGCAAGTTGTTTGGTATTGAGATCGCTGATCCGTGAGGCCTAGGCGCTAGGGAGAGACCTACGTCCTGTAGTGAACTTTTACAGGCCGTCATTACCACTCACTTCATCGACACTCCATCATAGTGAACAATAATAAATATCTTCTCGCCATTCTCAATGCAGGGGTAGATAGAGGTCTAGTTTAGACAGTTGAGTCCCTTCGACCCAACTTCCACTGATGAATGATATTTTGGGACATAGTGTATGATTCTTCATTTTATTACCCCCTCAGCTTATTACAATTGGTCACCAGCCTTATCTCAGCTTATTACAATATTAATAGCTACAAGAAAATATACTCTGATCACGGACATAACAATTGGGGCAACGCTGCACAAAAATTTATAAAAAAGGAAACTTTTGTTTTTTTACATAATACACAGTAGCATTTGGTGTTTAAAAACTGTGTGACAAGCTGCAGTGTAGTTTCACTTATCACTGTCACTAGATTACTCTGTTTGCTTATTTTACTAACCTTAATATTTATTTTATTACCTTTCGTCAGTATTTCTGACGTTTATGATTATACTCGTAAGTCAAATGTGCAATACTTGTAGTGGCATCAATCTGATAAGAAAAGATATCGATCAAGTCCCGAAGCTGTTTTATTAAAGGCATACATTTTTTAAAATGATTTCTTAGCAGCGAATACTGAGGGCTGGGCTGCATAAAACTTCAATGCTACATAATACTAAGGCAGTTACAGTAAATGTGGAGCTTGGAGCGAAAAGAGATATTTCCTGCTCGGAAAGTTTTTAAGAGTACGTACCTGTTTGATTTATTTTTGATCGACTCTGTCATATCTTTTGGGATGCATTCAATTTAGGCAAGAACGGATAAAATGAGAAAAAGTCTCTTTATTTATTATTATCATCTACAGAATATACAAACAATATTAAAAACTCGAACTAGTACATCTCTACACGATATTCAGACATTTACTTCTTTATAAATATGTATATAACGTTTTTGTTAAGTTCATTGTGGAGTTATTTTGAGGAAAATATTTAAAATCTGAACTTAATACTTTAAATGCTAAAATATTATTTTCTGTATATCGTTATCATACGAGGAGCATTATCCAAAGGAAGAGGGCTGAATGGGTTTTCAATATAAAATTTGATAACGGAAGACAGTGTCTATCAGGACATAACAAACATAATAAAATATGATTTCCTACTTTTGTAAAATTTTTAAATTACACTGTAATTTAGAGGACATATGATATTTTTACAATTCCTTTTCAGAAGTACATATTTTTATTACTATCAGGTCGACATGATAAAGTGTACCTACAATTACAGGGTCGAATGATTTGTAAGGAGGCACAATGGTTTAATTAAGATATGTGATCTGTTGTGCTTGCCTACGCAATACATTCCATTTGATTTTATCAGATGGAAGGAGATGCGCTAGTAATGCGAGTAATGCGTTAATGGAAATATTTAGAGTTAACGGCACAGTTGATGTACACCCATTTTATAAACATTGTTCGTAAATATAAATTTAATTCCGCGGGCATCAGTTGGGGTGAAAACTAAAGAAGTTGCTATGTAAATACAGCGTAAATGAGTAATGTTACGGATAAGATAATATGGATGTAGTTGAATCAGGATGTAATTTGTGGGGAAGCTTGTTGAATGTTTATGAGTTTGTTCATCAGTAAACTTCGACATTTGATTTCATTTGTATGAAAAAAAATTATTATGTCTTCCATATATTCAGAGTCTCCTAATAATTCAGGCAAATTTTCTTGACTAAATGTTATTAAACTTATAAGCACATGTTAATATTTAGGTTTATCGACAGATTTACTAAATAAAAAAATTATTTAGGTTTCCTATCTCGTACTTTAGAGCATTAAAACAAAACTGTCGTGTTATTGGGCAAAAGGTAACGTTTCCTCTGACCATTGAATGGTGAACTTGCGTGTATTTCAGTTGCGCAGCGTTCGCCGGGGGCGCGCGTGGCCCGCTCATGATTTATCTATAGCCGGCCGCGATGGCTGCACGACGGGCCATGCCGGCCACTCTTCCTAGCTCAAAGCTCGAGTTATAAGCCTCAGCGGGTTTTCCAATTTTATTTTTAAATATATTTAAGGATTTCCCAATACCATTTACTGTTATAGTTGGAGATCTGGACAATTTAGTGCTTATGATTTACATTTCACAGAGGTTGTTTCAGCAATTTCCTGCAAATTTAATTTTAATTAACAATCTGCGGCGTTAAAAATATACTTATATTAGTTTAAACCGATTATGATCTCATGGACCCTTTTTTATGATTTGAATTTCGTAATTTCTTGTTAGCATATAGTGAAGAGAAAGATAGAAAGTTACAATTATTTTAGAGTATGGAATGTGTCAAAGGTTTTAAGTTTTTTTTAATTGTGTTAAGGAACATTTTAGTTACGATTTGTGTGATATTAGTTGGTAATTAGATGAAGTACTGATGAACTAAAGCGAAGATAGTTTTTATCTTTGTGTGAACACGTACAAGGTCGTAATATTTAATATATACACCATAGAGTAAACGTAGTGGTTGTATTCTCTTCTTTATAACTATTACGTATTTCAAAGCAAAGAGAATATAACGATAACGTAAGGAAATTTTTCCGTTCTTTTATTAGCAATTATTTTGCTGTAAGTAAGTAATATTTAGTTCATAATAATTAGTGTATGACGATCTGATAGCTGAGTTGGTAGTGACCCAGGTCTCGAAGCTAGGTTACAGGTTTAAATGCCTTTTGATTTTCTGAAAGGATTAATGTTTTTTCAGTGAGAAAAAAAAGGTAGAGGTTAGGTCGGGTAAAGTAATAATGTATTTATATAATACATAAATAAATATCTTCACGCAATTTCCAATACAAGGGTAGACAGAGATTTAGTCTAGACAATTAAGTCCCTTCGACCCATCTTCCACTGAATATATTTTCGGGACAACGTGACAGGTGGTGAGCCCGTCGCCGTCTTAATGTCCATATCAATGATATAAATCGTACATAAGTTTTTTTTTTAAAAACCCGTTGGTACGTACTTGCCACCTGGAGATTGAACTCGGGTTTCTTGACTAGAAGTTCCGACCACGTGACTTTATTTAAAAAAGTGTTTAACTGCTATTATGTCTAATGTATGTAAAGTTTAAATGATTAGTCGCTTATCGCTTTCAACTTAAGGTATCGATGTGTTATTTTGTCGTCTTTGTAACCTCCCTCCCTTCTCTTACCTCTCACTGCCTACTTGAGCCTAGTTGCGCACGCGTCGCTACGCCCTGCCCTACCGCGCGTTAAATACTGTATAAGTATCGCCATAGGTCATCTAATGATAAGTAAAGTGGCTTGCACAAGCAAACTTGCTAAGTCCATTTGAAGAATTTTTTTAATCTTAATTCATAATCTCAAATTAAAGCATAGTTTCTCCTTTATTGTTTCAGTTTCTATATATCAAAAGCCGTAATATACCGCCTATCACCGGCGAATATGTATGTGAAAATGGTTCCAGCAGTCCATAGGAACCCTCACTTATCCTTGACTATGAATCAAGTTGCAAATTTTCTTATCTCTATTACCCCCTGAGACCTAAGATGAATTGCGTTGTAATTCCTAAGGGCTACAGTGGAATTGCTCATAACGGTTATAATAATCTGTAAGATTCATGTGATCTTCTATACAACATTTTGCACATTATTCGAGGTAGGTAAAAGATAACTATAGAACAGATAGAGTGAAATAAACAGAAAATTGTTTAGAGCTTAGAAAACATACAGCGGAAGTAAGATTAGAAAGGCATTATGGATCTATGTAAGAGCATTCTGGTAGATTTGCCAACTCTTTCTGTATCTTTGGAATGGTCATAAAAAGGGTATATCGACAATCGATAGGATCGCTTAGTGAGTTACCGGCGGGGCAATCACATTATTCGTTGGCGTGATCAAAGATATAGAGTTTCTAGAAAGGTCTATGAATAAATGTTTGTTTCGTACTAAACTTATTATTTAAATGAATTATTAGAAAATGGTACGTTAGGTGGCATCTTCGTATGCCTTCTTTTACATTGTATAGAGAGACCAGTAGAGATCTTATCAATGCTTCGAAACCGCAACTTGGCGGCTTAAAGATGAGAATCAAAAATCCGTATCAATTATCGTTGGCTAACAACAAGAGATCGGTGTCATTTCCAGCCGGATAGATAAAATCGCTGACTCCTAACCATAATTCTACAGCTTCAGAGAGACTAATGGACTGTAAGTGCGATAATTCAGTGTCGGCTCATTGTCCGCGATTCGCCTTCTCGCACTATCTATAATGCGGTGACAAATTTATTAATGCTCGACAGTATTACGGTATTTATTAATTTGCTAAGATATAATTATAATTTGATATGGGTGTCAGTGTCTTCACGCATTTAGCTCGGGTTGGTCGACGGTTTGAAATATCGTCCCACATATATGTCAATAAGGTTGTTTAGTGCCCCCAGATAATTATTGATTTATTTATTGATGTTATTAATCAATAATATCAAATATACAAAAAATCATTACCAATCGCTAACGATTCTTTGTATTTCCTTTTTATTTAAATTTCGTTAAAAATAATATTGTTGATTTAATATTTCTAGCGCAAGCATATTGGAAAGTTAGATTTCTATCATATTATCATCATTATTCTATGTAATTTTTTTCTATGAAATATAAATGTAACATGTTTCTTTCATTCCAAATAGATTATTATGGTAAACACCGTGGCTTTTTAAACAATTCAGGACATATAAGCTCGTTGTAAATATAAACTTTTAGTTATAGCATGACAATATTTTTAATAAGATTGTTAGATAAGAGTGTGGGTATGTGCTAAATATACCTCATGATTAGCGCCAAAATCTCATTTATTTAATATAGTTGAATTATTTAATATAGTTCTTGTAAGGTTCTGTACATTCCTTACAAACATATTTTACCCAAAATAAAATACTGTGTACAGTTGCATGTGTTGGGATGTTTTCCTACTACTTTTTCGGCACTTTTTTGTACAAAACGTACTACACACGAGAGCAATGAATTAGGGTCAATTCAAACAAAGATATCTGAATATCTCTGAATTGAAGAATGCTAGCTTAATGAAATAAATTGAATTTACAAAACAATTATATGTTCCTCCTTTTTACAACCATAATAGATTAATTATACTTTTTTCAAATAACTAAGTTAATGAAATTTTATGGTAATTATTTTCGGTAATGGTTTTGCTCTGCTCAATGAAAACCACTGACAAAGCGGACGTGTAATTTCAGAAGATGCAGTTTCTTTAAAGGACACAAAAAGGTAAAAGGGTGGCAAACGGCATGCGGTTAAATTGATAGCAAAGAACTACCATCGTATATTTACAGTACTTATTTTTTTATACGTGTGGTTACGGTGTAAGAATATATATCTCCTTTCTTCCCATCCATGTAAGAGGCGAATAAGGGTAAAGATGATTGCAGATTACAGATACAGATTTTAAAGGACTTCTTCCCTGCCTATTCGTCTGGGTCAGCACCATACTCATACCTATTTCTCATACACATATCTATTTCGGTCGGCATATAACAAGTAGTATAATAACAATTGTAATTTGAAGGGTATAGAAAGCCAATGTAATTAATTAGGGGCATTCCATTCCATCTTACTTCTCTGGGGTGTAAACGCATCTGTTCTCTAATTTTGATTTGGTAGTGGGACTATTAGCTCGTTTCTCATAAATATATAAACGAAATAATCATTTCGAAAAATACTAGACCAAAATTCAGGAAACTGCTGACAAGCAGCAGTGTCTAAGGTGCTAGGTTACGATTGCTAATACGCTTACCAAATCTGACAAATTCTCCCCTAATCGAGAGGCTCATGTTCTGCAGTTCACTTTTATTGGCCTTAATGTATGTATGTATATGTATTTATGTATGTAAATTGCATATGGTACTTTTTCATTATATTATGGTATCTTGTGGAATATATCTAGTTGTTGAACTTTTTAAAATTTTTATGAAACATGCCTAAAGCATTAGTTATGTTGTTTAAAATGAATCGCATTAAACACATTTTTCATTTATTTCCCTTATGTTTTTATAGTTTATTTTATAGTTTTTAGGAGGACACTTACATATCGTAGGTTGGATTCTGCGGCAAACGGCTGGAAATCTGGTCCATCACAATCGTAATATAGATAATAATTACGGCATAAAAGATGCAGCTCCCAGCAGAATCGCGGAGAATAGAAAGAACAGTGAGTATAGTTTTACTACAAAAAACATTACGGTGGTATGTGGTGGTAAATTTTTGTCCTCTAATATGAAAAGTGTGTCTTCACGCAATTCCCAATACAGGGGTAGACAGAGGTCAAGTCTAGACAATTAAGTCCCTTTGACCCACCTTCCACCGAAGATATTTTCGGGACAACGTGACAGGTGGTGAGCCCGTCGCCGTCTCTATATCCAAGCCAACGATGAAATTCGTACATAAGTTTTTTGAAAAACTCATTGGTACTGCCACCTGAGGATCGAACTCGGGTCTCTTGACTCGAAATTCCGACCACCCAACAACTCGGCTATCGTGAGTGTAAAGTGTGTCAATTTAATTATATCGGATAAGCGATACATAATATGATTAAAGAAAAAAAAGAATTAAAGATTTCTTGCAGTAAATAATGGTTGTTGAACGCAACTGTGCAGTATTTAATTTATTGATAGATTTATGTCAATGGTTTAACAAGTAAAAATATAATTTATTTTCATAAAAATTTAATTTATTAAACAATGTCTCAAAACAATTTTATAATGTACACCTTCGTCAGTTTGTTCTAATACATCAAATCCGTTCTCATCAATTACTCTGTAATCGATAGCAATGTTTTTTTTAATGACTTCTACAAGTAATTCGATTTATATTCACTATTAGATAACGTCAAGAACAACTTGTTACAATCGCCGCAAGGTCACTAAGTAATTAGTTGGGAGCTTGACCACCTTGGGGACATTTTTGAGGTTTCTTTACCAAGGACAGATATGTAAAGAAATCTGTTTATTTTATGAAGGTAGTAAAAGTTTGCGGTTCACAATAAGGTTTCCTTCAAGCTGATGTTACCACAAATAATAAAAAGATATATACATGATCGCTGCTCTTAGGTTTTATATCAAAAACACGATGCGATAACTCCTTGTTTTTCAAATTAAGAAATTGAAATCTCGCCTGTCAACATAAAAACATCTTAAAGATCCCAATTTACCTATAATTTGCAATTTTAAGCCCTTTCGGTATACGCGAATAAATAACATTTCGGGAATATTTTAACTCCACCAATTCACACAGTAGCATAGAAGACCATTTCATTTCTAATTGTATATGTTAGGTATTTTGAATGGGGTCCTAATCAGCAGATATTTTATCAAATGAAAACAGTCTATGGATATTTACAAAAAACTTCTATGTTTGATTCTATGAATGAAAAGTTTTGATTTAAACCACTGAATAAGCTAAAAAGCCGAATAGAAATAGAAATTTTATCAATTCCATGAAACAGTAAGCATTGTCTGTATATTTCATCGACATCGAACTACTACCCGTCACAGGTCTGCTTATTTTGATCTGTTAGTTTTCCTAGATGGTTATGCTGCCATTAGTTGTTAGCTTCAAAGTTTTTCTCTTAGTCACCTCTTACAACCTTATTGCACATGATTTCTAAACATAATATGTGAAAAAGTAAAATAAAAAATGTAGGTTTGAAAGATGTTAAAAAAGTCACCATAGCCGATATAATATGGTCGGAATTTCGTGTTGAGAGACCAATAGGTTTTTTCAATATCTTCTGTACGAATTATATCATTGACTTGGACATTGAGACAGTGACGGGCTCACCACCTGTCACGTTGTCACAAAAATTTTTCAGTGGAAGGTAGGTCGAAACGTCGTTATTGTCTAGACCTCCGTCTAACCCTGTATTGGGAATAGTGTGAAGATTAATTTATTAAAAAAATTACAAGAACGTGCTTCGATGGTTCCATTAAATTAAACCAATTAATGAATAACTAACGCCGAAGCTTATAGAAACAAACAGCGTAGACAACTAAAGGAGTCGAGGTAGACTGAGACTCAGTTTTCAAGACTAAGTGACAAATTGCTAGATGCAAGGAAAGTCGAGATTACATATATGCCCCGACGTGCATGTATGAAGAAAATAGCCCCTAGCTACCACGGCATGGATGAGGCGTTAAGACTTGTATAAGTATAGAAAAAGTTAATATAATCAAACACCGAGCTGTACTTGCCTCGGGTCACACACATTCGAGACTATAGATATAACTGACTATGGAATAAAGACAAAAAATAGAAACAAAGATGTTTAAAATCTTTTGTATAATGTTTAACATAGTATTGGAGATTATATTTTATGGTTTTAGATCTTAGAGAGAAATAGTCACGATAGTCGAGTGGTTGGGTGATCGGAATTCAAGTCGAGAGATCCGAGTTCGATTTCCAGATGGCAGCCTCGTACCAATGGTTTTTTCAAAACTTATATACGATTCATTGCTTGGCTTGGACATAAAGATGGAGACGGGTTGCCTTTACCATGATTTTGGTGTTGAAGAAAAACATCGTAAAGAAATCAGCGCAAAATGTTATAAAAAATATATTGTTCGGGTAATAACTTATTTTACGGATAACTCATATAGCTATTTGGAAAAGCAGCCCTTAAAAGTATATTCTATAATTATTATACCTAAGCTTTTACAGAGTCACAGAGATGGGCGGCGTCTTTTGTTACTGGATTAATCGACCGAGGAGATGGTGGTACGTGATACGTGACGTAAGTAAGCGGTGGTCTACTGGCTTTTCTAGGTCCTAATTATTTATTAAAAACTGACAAAACACCTACATGGGTGGGTACGTGATAGACGTGAAATTTATCTCGAAAAGATTGGATATGTGTTCTTTAATAATGGGAAAGTTTATGACGAAACTGTGGTCCTCAAAAACATCATATTTTTCTTGACAAATCAAGAGATATATGATAGCAGTTTATATACCGTTTTCTTTGTTTGTTTTTTCGTTTGTTCCAATTTTATAATTTTCCAAGTACTCTTGTCTTTACTCTCTTCAAGCAATTTAATGACATGGTCATTGAAATTTAATCTCGGCCTACCTTGCCCTCTTTAATTTAATTAATTTTCGCGTTATATGTATTCTTCACTTTTCGGTCTAAATTCATTCTTTCAACGTGTCCAAACCTTCGAAGCAAGCCCTTATCCATTTTAATGATAAGATCCTCATTCAAACCTGCCATTGCGTATCTCTTCGTTTCGTTTTCAGTCGGCCAAGATAACGCCGCACAATTTACGAAGAGATCGCATTTATACTAAATTCCACTTGCTTTCACGTTTCTTCTGGCTCAGGTTTCGCTGACATTTAACAAACATATATTATAAATAAAATAAATAAATATCTTTACGCAATTCCCAATACAGGGGTAGCCAGAGGTCTAGTCTAGACGATTAAGTCCCATCGACCCACCTTCCGCCGAAGATATTTTCGGGACATCGTGACAGGTGGTGAGCCTGTCGTCGTCTTTATGTCCAAGCCAACGATGTAATTCTTACATAAGTTTTTGAAAAACCCATTGGTACGAGCTTGCCACCTGGGGATCGAACTGGGTGCTCTCGACTCGAAATTCCGTCCACCCAAATACTCGACTATCGTGACTTAACATATATTATAACATTGTAAAGTATAATTTGTACTGCGTATAATTTGGATTGGAATTGCTACCGAAACACTTCTTAGTATATATTAATCGTTGGTGTTGCATGGTTAATTTCCATAAATAACGGAACAATATTATATGCATTAGTTCATTATTAGGACTAAATAATACCATGAAAAACAAAAACAAATTATCCGAAAGTGATTTATGTTATAGGCATACCATTCAAGTGATATAACCGCAGGAATTTTTTAAAGATTTATTTTATGTATCTGTTTCAATGACTAACCAATCAGAGTTCAGCTCCCTGTTGACGCATCAACACAAAGATTCGATCAATTGACACCACGGCATTACTGCGTAACGTGAGCGAAATCGAAAGTGCAAGGTGACTGGGCCGATGTGCCGGCCGACAAAAAATATCGATGAACTAAGCACCAGAATGGCTTGCGACAATTAGGCAGAGTAGGAAATTGTCGCTTGTCATCATAAAAGGCAAAAACTGATCACGAAGTTTATGTTGCGTGAAATTGGAACAGATTTTTTTTTACAATATGCTCATATTAGACCTCTCGAGACTGTTCTCGGCGATCGGTAGGTTGTTACACGAATACATCCGTGGTTACGTTTTAGATTGGATGTTATGAAATTTTTCGATTATTTTGAATTATTGCATGCACGACAGAGTTTTATTTGCTTTACTTTTGGGAAGCACGGGAGATTGCAAACTTGTGAAATTCGTTTTGGTCTATTTCTTAATATTTAAAGCATACATTTTTTAATTTACACTAAATATTTATCATCCTTAAAAGTTTTTTGCAGGTACAAAACTTTCTTTTATTTTCATTTTGCACTTGCACTATATATTTTTTTAATGTTATGAAGAACATTTTGTATTATTAGATATAATAGGTAACTAAATTTTTTATTTTAAAGGGTCTTTGAATTCAGGAATTGGAATTTCCCACTGTCTTGCTTTCCGCATTTTCAAGGCCAATTTATCTATACGTCATTCGCTTCCAACGTAAAAACTGTGATGACAAAATTATTAAATACTTACCTGATTTATTTAAATTGTTCTTTTTAATTGTTTATATGTATACAATTGTGGCAATGAATAAACTTTCTTTCTTTCTTTCCTCTTCTTTCTGATTTTTATGTTTGGTGTACAATAAACTTATATTTAATAGAATTTAATCAATTTACCTAAAACTGATAATATTTAATATTTAAGTTGAAACATAACTAAAAATATAATTAATTACAATTTAATATCGAAATAAAAATTCAAAAATAAAACTAAAAATAATGTAATGATATCTGAGTAGTTGGGTGATCGAAATTCTAGTCACGAGCCCCGAGTTCGATCCCCAAAGCTCGTTCGTACCAATAGCTTTTTCAAAATTATGTACGATTTAAATCGTGGCTTGGACAAAAAGTCGATGACGGTGTCACCACCTGTCACGTTGTCCCAAAAATGACTTTAGTAGAAAGTGGGAAGAAAAGACTTAATGGTCGAGACCTCTGTCTACCCCTGTATTGGGAATGGCGTGAAGATATTTTTTTTAATAAAACTTGCACAACTTCAGCTCATCTAACACAATCGAAATACTATGATCTATGTTTTATTTTTTATAGCAAAGGGAGGCAAACGAGCAGGTGGCTCACGTGATGGTAAGTGATTACCGCCGCCCATGAACACCCGCAGTACCAGAGGCACCCAACACTGCTGCAGCTGTCGTCGCAGACTTCCACAGGGAGGTTGAGCATTGCGTACAGGAGTTCCTGACGAGCCCGGCGCCACCATTAGGAGGGGATGATTTCATGTCCCCTTCTGAAGTAAGGAGAGTGGCACAGCGCCTGCCGCTACGGAAAGCGCCGGGCAACGATTGCATTACCACCACTGCAATAAGACAGCTGCCTAGGAAAGGGGTAGTAGCACTGACCCGTTTGTTCAACGGGGTGCTACGCACCCAACATTACCCTTCCAAGTGGAAGGAAGGGAAAATTATAGTGCTGCCGAAGCCGGGCAAAAACAGAAGACACCCGGCTAGCTACCGTCCCATCACGCTACTGTCGTATGTAGCGAAACTATTTGAAAGGCTGCTGCTGCGGAGACTGCGTCCACACGCAGAGCTCCGAAAGGAGCAATTTGGATTCCGCAGCGGCCACTCCACCACAGCGCAGCTGACCCGAGTGCTACACTACCTAGCGGCCGAAACCCATCGCGGCCGCTCTTGCCTGGGGGTCTTTCTCGACATAGAGAAGGCCTTCGACCGGGTGTGGCACACGGGTCTAATCTACAAATTATTACATAATACCACAACGCCGCCAGCGCTCATACGACTAGTGGCGTCATTTCTGGAGGGACGGAGCTTCTGTGTTAGCGTCGAGAGGATCGACTCGGCAGCATGAAGAATAGAGGCAGGAGTGCCACAAGGCAGCTGTCTTTCTCCGCACCTGTACGCAGTTTACACCAACGACATCCCCACACTTGAAGGTCGCGTCCAAGAATGGGAACAAGATGTCATGCTCGCCCTCTACGCAGACGACAGCGCGTATTTTACGTCGTCCCGTCGGGTAGACATTGCAGCCAGGAGGATGCAATGTCTGCTGAACCTGCTGCCTGAATGGCTGGACAAATGGCTCATGGCCGTGAACGTTGGCAAGACATGCGCCATAATTGTCAACAGACAGGGACGTGTACCACCACCACTCAAGCTCCGAGGCCAGGATGTAGAGTGGAAGAAGACAGTGACCTACCTTGGATGCCAGATTGACCGCTCTCTACGTATGACCCCTCAGGTCGCATACGTCATACAGCGCGCAAGAGCTGCGAGGGCGGTCCTCCGTCCGGTTCTGGCATCCAACCTGCCAACGAAGACCAAGGTAGGGATCTACAAGACCTACATCCGCTCGCGAATCACATATGCTGCACCAGCGTGGTACGCGTTCACATCTCCCGCACAGCGGAAAAGATTGCAGGTTCAGCAAAACATTTCCCTAAGAACTATTGTGGGAGCTGGTCGTTACGTCCGGAATGACGTCATCGCCAGAGACCTAAGAATCGAATCAATTCATGACTTTGTGGTCCATTTGGCGCGGAAAATGTATGACCGCGCTGATAATGGTCCACATGAACACCTGCGCGACCTGGCGTCCTTATCGGACCTCCTGCCGCAGCACGCTCGACCACCAGAGCGGCGACCTCTCCCTAGGGAATTGTTGCAGCCACCACCCGACCTCGTTGAGGGGGAGAACGGGGAAGAGTGAAAGACCCGACGCATGGCGTAAAGTACGCAACATTTCTACATCTATACCGCAAAAAGCGGTACTCAGGACCGGGGGAGCAGCAGCCCCCTGAGAAGATGCCCGGGCAATGAGGCTTGCCTCGAGGCCCGATACCTGCGAAAGCAGACGAAATCCGCTCACCAGAGGCATAGCAGATGCGTTGTGCGGCCTTATAGTGCTCCCCCTCCTCCCAGAATTGGGGGAGGGGGTGTGTGGGCCTCCGGTTACCTGCACTCACCAGACGAAACGCAGAAGTTTGTTAGACGTCTACTTCACGTCGGTATTCTGTGAGGTCGTGGTACTTCCCCGGTCGAGCCGGCCCATTCATGCAACAACAAAAGTTGATGCGTGGCTCTAACACTGTCAAATGTTTTATTATCCTTACAATTTTTTTAAAACTAGTAGAAGTGTCAGTTACCGCGAGGTGTCAGAGAGATGATATCACCTCCAAGCTTCTTTAAAAATCGCAATGGCAAACCATAGACGGCAGAAAAAGACTTTACTAGACTGGTGACTGGCTGCAAGGTTGAAGGTGTGAGGTGTCCGGTACTGGCATAGCTAATCTGCTTGCCAAGCGTGGCGATAATGACATTTATTCTTTGTATGACAGGCCCATGCCTTGCAGTAGATTTTTACAGGCCGTAAATATGAATATGGTTGTTATTACCGAACAATATATAAAAAGTGTCGGTGAGCATAACGCGGTTGTAATTGGTATCCACAATAAAAATCACGATAAAAGCAGAGTTATCGGAATCAGTATGCGTGTGAAAGGACACATTTATTGGTTATGGTATCTGGTTGTATAATTTTATTCCGTCCCGTGTCTCTATTACAGCTTCTCATTCTTCTATTAATTGTTATAACACTTTACATCTAACATCGTAATATTGGATTTTAGAGGAAAAAGCTAGCACCTTAATATTAAAGTAGATGTAAATGTCCTGTTCAGTTGACTACCAATTAGGTATTATTGGTAAGATTCGAAAGTGTCCGTCATCAATAACCGGGTAATAAGTTTACCAAAATTATAGTTTGGAGTATTTGTTCATAGAAGGTATGTCTTGTAATAGATTATTACAGCTACACGAGGTATGACTCCAAAATCGAAAGTATTTATGGATTAACTTCTGATAATTCCATAGGATATCTAAGAAAGAAAAATCACTAAACATTTCGAGTCTTAAAAGAATAAGTATTATTATTACAGGTATAGAATACATACATACATATATAACGATTTGTAAAAGTCCAGTGCTAGACAGGCCTCTGTCGTAATCGTTACGCTTGGCAAGCTTATTGGCAAGTACGAGAGACCAAGCACCCACCTCACTTCCGTCACCAATCTGCTGAATTTTTGACGAGTGATTTTCGTGATGAATAACTCGCTCTCAGTTTTTTCTTAGTCGCCTCTAACCTGACCCACGGAAAGAAAGGGTGTGACTCTACGTTATATTATTGAACATTATGATTGCTTATCAGTTATATTAATCAAGTCAATTGGGGGAAAAAATCTTAACCTGTCATAAATATAAGCACTATGTTTATGGCAGGTAAGCGATAAACTTAGAAAGGAAGCTGCTTCTTTCATAGGTATACTTCTTTCTTTTGTCGAGAATTTATCGAGTTGGTTCTTCGGCCATTGACTTAGTTTTAAATCAGATATTTTTTCTATTAATTAGATACCCTGTCTGTTTGTATCTGACGACATTCTTTATTTAAATTTCATTAACTTTTAATAAACAAATACTGTAGTAGTTAATTTTTTCACCAAATAGTTTAATACACGTACCGTTCCGCACGAATTCACAAGACCTTGACGACTGATCCTGCGGGCACGATGTGACTTGCACAACTTGACTCCGCTATTTTTGACCGCTTACAAAGTCACTTACAGCTTTTTGTACGCCACAAAAACGCGATAAAATAACTTTTAGTTTCAACTAAATTATCAATGAGAAATGTACGTACGTCTGCAAGTGAACCAAACACTATATTTGCATTTTCACTCGTATCAGGTGTCATTCGTGCAAGAATCAACGGCATTATTGGTTAGAACAAAATGAGCTTGCCTTTACGACTGTTTCTGATAAATCATACAATTTTATTGCGACAGTAGCCAATAAACCTATTTGTTCGCTTTTACAGATTCACATTATCTCTACCTGACGGATATGGACCTCTAAATCACTCGATTATTTTCATTGTACTTTTCGGTCAGTTGATAATCTACCTTAATGTGACTAAGTTAAAGTTTAAGTTGCATGTAATATGAAAAAATAATGAAACCTTCTTTGAGGATAGTCTTGTTAATATTTCGATAGCTTTACAAGCAGATGAATATGATGATATAAATAGCTTGACTAAAATAATATTGACACATACCCGGAAACTTGGAGTCTAAGAAGAAATAAAAAAAATTACTATTACTGCAGACTAGCCTTGTGTTAAAAACTTCTTGGATCCGAATTCTTTCAAATTTTATTCTTTTGCCCAGTTTTAGCCATTTATCGAGTGTTACTTAGTTTTCTTTTTGCCTGTCTTTATATTGTTTTCGAGTATATTAAAAAGCCCTCGTTTCTTACGGTATAGGCAAGAGACCGGCGAAGCGACCTTTTTTGTTCTGGATGTTGTAGTAACACGAGCTTGCAGAACATCGGCGTAAAATAGTATTCATACGCTTCTGAATTTGGTTCGATGACTGATATATCCGAAGGCCTGCTCTCCGTACCCTCCTCTTCAGTTTCGCCATCCGATTCCTTTTTTGAAGATAACAGAGATGTCGAACCTATGCTTACAGAAGTTAGTGAATAGCTCTGCTCGCTTTTCCAATTCTAAAAGTATTAATACGATGCATTATTTTAATATGCATTAATATAGCTATTTCTTCCTTATCTCTTGACTTTGCAACATATCAGCCTTATACAGCTATGTATAATTATTTGAAACAATTGATCATTTATGTGATTAGGTTAGTGAAATCTGTCACATATTGACGCTCATCTAAACTTTATTTATAGGTATTGAATTTAAAGGAGTCGCATCAGTTCACTCATTGCGGGTGGTGACGTCACAAATGTAGGTAGTTACATTAAGGCTCAGTCACGACACTGGCGAGCACCGCCTCCGTGACCTGCCAGACAAATCGAGATGAATTGGCGTGCTATTCTTTCCAATTTCTTTACTTTTACCTTCGGATACACATGACTTGTATGTGACGAGGGCGACATAACTGTATTTCAAAATGGCACTTTACTATTCATCAACGGATAATATGATTGCAATGTCTTTTTATTATGAAGAATAAGAATTTATCAACCTGTTTTTTCCAGTGGGTATTGTGAGAAATTATTAAGGGAAAAGACTTGGAAAATTGAGGATAGCTAGCTCGAAATATGCCAACATAGAAATTTTACAGTTTGATAACGGGCTGCAGTGTTTCAGGTGCTGCGATCGTTAACTCAATTTGCGAGCGTGACATCACGTATGATAATTACGGCAAATACTTATTACGTGAAAGGTCTATATCCTTGGGTGGATTTTTTATAGTACGTGGACGTTAAGTCCTGAATTATATTAGAAAACAATTATATCAGAAATTACTCACAGGAAACGTGAACGGTGTGAGAGGTAGAGGTTCCGTTAACTTTGCTCACATAACAAAGTGAGGATGCATTAGATGCTTCCACTTTGCGCCGGTTTTCTGTAGGCTGTGGTATTGCACCAAAAAAAGCGGTCGTGTGGCTTCACCACATGTAAAGGTTTCAATTCAGGTTAAGATTCGAGAAAACGGTTTATTAAGCGAAAGCACTCTTTAAAAAGACTAAAAAGGCGGAATTTTTTTTTGTTATCCCAAAAATGGTTTAATAGATATTTAGTTAGAATCTGACGACAGGGATATGGATCTGGTCTGTCGTATGATCTGTCATCGGAAGTCATAAGAGAAAAAATCACAAATTTTTTTCAATCGGAAATCACAACTACATAACGTATTGGCGAAAAAAGTAAGTCTTGAATATATAATTGATATTTAAAAAATAATTAATGTAATTGTGTTCAATAACATTTATACTCCTCTCTTATAGAGAGGAGTATAAATGTTATTCTCCTCAAAAATAACACAAAAAAGTGAAGCTAAAGTTAACTTTTTTTTTATAGAAAAGAGAGGCAAACGAGCAGGTGGCACACGTGATGGTAAGTGATTACCGCCGCCCATGAACATCTGCAATACCGGAGTAATAGCGGATGCTTTGCCGGCCTTTGAGGCTCTTTTCTTGGAGGGCCATAAGTCGTATCAGTCCGGAAAAAACACTGTCGGCAGCTCATTCCATAAAGTGCAAGTGCGTGGCAGAAAATTCCGCGAAAAACGCACTGTGGTGGAATGCCAAGCATCAAAGTGGTGTTGATGAAACTTTTGACTTTGCCGTTGGGTACGTTGGTGACATGCTGGAGCGGCTGGGATTGTTTATGCAATTGATGAAAATATCACCTCAACAGGTCGGTTTTGATGAAAGCATAACTTCAAATTTTTACCTAAGTAGTCGAATTGATAAAAATAAAAACTCGTATGATTGCTGAATGATTTGTTATTGTTTGATAAAGACCATGAGATATATTGTATCTTATAGTATAAAGAAAGAGAACATCTAGGACATTGTATTTAAACTTCCTGGAAAAAATACAACAGTAATATGGCGACAAATCATTATTTAAGAGGGTAGATCTTGAGTATTTTTCAAATATTTTTAAGGTTCGTGGCGGTTGGTTGGTGGCGGTAAGGCACGGTGGTAAAATTCAGCTCCTGGGATTAATCCGAACAATACCTCAGAGCACTCCCCGTAGTAGATAAATATCTTCACGCAATTCCCAATACAGGGGTAGACAGAGGTCTAGTCTAGACATTTAAGTCCCTTGGACCCAACTTCCACCGAAGGTATTTTCGGGACAACGTGACAGGTGGTGAGCCCGTCGCCGTCTTTATGTCCAAGCCAACGATATTATTTGAACATAAATTTTAGAAAAACCCATTGGTACGGCCACTCAAGGATCGAACTCGGGTCTCTTGACTCGCATTTCCGACCACCCAACCACTCGGCTATCGTGACTCTTTGACCCGTAGTAGATCTTATAGAAAATGCAAAGAGATGCAACATCTCTTTGCAGAGCCAGGGGATCTAGCCGATCGGATAGAGTATGGTCGTCGACAATTCGAGCCGCTCTTCTTTGGATACGGTCAAAGGGAAGGAGCTGCCCCCGCCCAGAGATGAGAACAGTACTCCTTGTGCGGCCGAACCTGCGCCTTATAAAGTTACAAGCGGTGGGCCAGCATGAAGTACTGTCGTGCTCTACTGAGCACGCCAAGCTTTTTAGAAGACAATTTGGTCTTCTCTTCCAAATGACCGCGAAACTTAACGTTGTTCGATATGTCGAGGCGAAGGATTCCGATGCTGGCTGAGGCAACTAACTGCTCTCAAAACGAACTTGATACGACAAAGGGTTTCTTTTTAGCGGTAAACGCACAAACTTGTGTATTTTTAGGGTTGAGCTGGATTAAATTTAGTTAGCCCCAGTCCGAGATTTTGTCTAACAAAATCTCTACTTCAGACACCAATTTGTTCCGGTACTCGTCGACGTGTTCCCGAGAAATATTGGCACGGCCGGTATATAGGACATCACCAGTGCTGTCACAGATGACATAGCAACGGATGTTACTAATTTATAACAAATTATTGATTGGCAGAGGAAACAGGGTTGGCGAAAGCACACAGCCTTGTGGGACACCAGCGTTCACAGACTTGGAGTCTGAGCATACACCGTCAACTACGACCTTGATGTTCGGTCTGTGAGAAAATTTGTGACTCAATAAAAAATTTCTCGGGAAGCCGATATGACGGAAGCTTTGAGAGAAGCGCTTTGTGCCATACCCGAACAAAGGCTTTCACTATGTCCAAACTAATTGCCAGGGCCTCACCCTTGCTCTCTACTACCTCCGACCATCGATGAGTGAGGTACACAAGAAGATCACCAGCCGAGTGACCCCGACGGAAGCCGTACTGGCGGTCACTGATCAACTGGTGCTCCTCTAAGTACCTTAAGAGCTGACAGTTTATATTGGACTCACTTATTTTGGAGAACAAGGAAGTGATGGCGATCGGTCTGTAGTTACCCGGATCTGAGCGGTCGCCTTTCTTAGGGATCGGGTGCACCAAAGCTGTCTTCCATGTCATCGGGACGACGCTTTCAGAGTAGGAGTACCGACAAAGACGCGTTAGAACCGGTGCCAACTCTGGAGCACATCCTCAGCAGAATAGGGTGGATACCATCGGGCCCACTCGACTTCTGGATGTCCAGGTAGAGGAGTGCTTTCCGCACTGAGCTTTGGAAGAACCGGATGTCCGGCATAGAGCACTCACTGCACGAATTGGTCGGCGGTGAGTACCCCTTGTCATCGAGAGTCGAGTTGGATGCAAAAAGAGAACCTAGAAGATCGGCTTTCTCTTTTGCGTCATGGGCAAGCGAGTTGTCCTCCCTGTGCAGAGATGGTAGTGATGGCTGACTGAAATTCCCTCGACTGCCTTGGCGGGGGACCAGAACGCACGAGTTCCCGAAGGAAGACGAACTAGTTTCTCGCCAATTCTGCCAATGTGCTCGGACTTTGCCGCAGTAATTAATCTTTTGAAGGACCTAGCGGCAAAGTAATACTCCTTCTTAAAAACGCTAGTTTTTAAATCCCGAGACGCCGATGCTTTAACCCAGGCCCGATAGCACTGCTGCTTTTGGAGAGATGCCATTCTGCAGGTGCCACCAATCAAAGTTTTTGATCTACCACCGATGGGCACCATAGAGGAAGGAACGAAGAGTTCCATTCCATGGAGCGCCATATCGGCGACGGAATTAGCAACGGCGTCGGGACTATTTATTGAGAAGCAAACCTGCCCCCATGGGTAAGATGCAAAGAAAGACCGCATCCCTTCTCAATCCGCCGACCCGTAGTGCCACACACGGCGGTGGCCTGCATTTCGCGACCGCAATGGGCACATGAGGGGCACTTTACTCCGAATCAGGCAGTGGTCCGATGAACCCAAAGGGGCATCAACGGAGAACACATAGCCGTCCGGATGAGAAGTCAGCTGAAGATCCAGCAGGGAAGGTGTATGATCTTCGACATCCCGAACCCGCGTTGGCGAAGTAACCAGTTGTGTCCGATAATATGCTAAGGCAAAGTCAAAACAGATCTCCCCGCATGATCAGTGGTTCGAGATCGTAGCTATTCGGTGTGGTGGGCGTGGAAGTCGCCGAGTACCACGATCTCTGCATATGGGATCTGCTGTAGCACGGAATCCGCAGCCATTTGGATGTGGTCGATGAGTCGGTCAGTTTCGGTATTAGTGTGGGACCTATAGAGGCACCCATAGACGCGAGGGTGGTCGTTGCTGTCTATGCGTAGCCAAAGGGTGGACAGGTCCCTACCTTCAAGGCTACCGAGGCGTTGAGAACATATATCCTCTCTGACGTACACACAAACTCCAGCCCGAGGCACAAAAGAATGTTCCAGCATGTACCCCGGGTAGGAAAGATAAGAGGTATCCACCGGAGAGGATATTTGCGTCTCGATAAGAAAAAGCATGGCCGGCTTTGCCGTCTCCAGATGGTAGTGCACGGCATCAAGATTAGATAGAGTCCCCTGATATTGCAGAAATCAACGGCAAGCGAGGTAAGGGGTGCCGAAGGTTTTTTGCTTCGTTTTCCTCGAACAGTATGGGAACTGAGCGGAACTTTGCCCTCCCTCTGTGAGGGTACCCCACTTGGGTAGATTTTTTTCTTCCGCTACCATGTTTTGTGGGAGGGGTGTGTGTGTGTGTCTCCGATTACCTGCACTTACCAGACGAAACGCAGAAGTTTATTAAACTTATACTTCACCCCGGTATTCTGTGAGGTCGTGTTACTTCCCCGGTCGAGCCGGCCCATTAATGCAACAACAAAAGCTGATGCGTGTCTCTACCACTGTTAAAATTAGCTAAAATAGTTATTTATTAATTTTAACAATATATTCTAATAAGCATGCCACTTACTGATGTGCGGATGTGATGATGATTTATGAATGCTAAGTTTTGATAAATTTTATATTACTTGGTATTACAATTATATTTGGTTAAGATTGGTACTTATACTGTATCGGCATCGCCTTTGTCTTTTTGACTTTTGCAGAAAAAACTAAGAACGAATACGAAGTGAATAGGCTAATACTTTGAGAACAAAACTTATAGATGTCTGTATTATTATAAACATAGGTGATACGGATCTTAATAATGCTAATCAATACCATATGCGTAAATCTTCTAATCAGCCAGTTGAACTATTAAACCCCCAATATTTCTCTTTATGTGACATATATATATATATATATGTATATGTATGTGTATGTATATATTATATTATTTGTATTATTTAGTACACCCTTTCCGCTTTCTTTAGAAGAATCCTTTTCCCTAAGGTTGCCTGGAAGAGATCGCTGTTTAAGCGATTAGGCCGCCTTTTGTACTAATGTCCATTGTAATTGTAATTTCTATGTCACTCTTGGTGTACAATAAAGCATATTTTACTTTTTTACTTTTACTTATCATCTAAGAGCATGAGTAGTATCTATGAACAAATCGTATATTATTACCTAAGTCTTATCTGTTGCTTCTATCACAAGCTCAGCGCCAAATATTTGGCGATTATAAGCACAAAGGACTTAATTTCATCACTAAACTTAAAATGATAATGATTGTTTTGATTTCCTTGGGATTTTATCCTAAGATCCAGTTGTGGTGACGATGGGATCAAATAGGAAGTATACCCTTTCAAACAAGAAAAAAAAAATCAAAATCAGTTCACATATGACGGAGTGTAATAAAAATAAAAAGAAAAACGTAGAACCATGTTGAGAAGGTTCTCAATATGGTTCTGCGTTTTTCTTTTTATTCTTTTTATTAATTTTTACTAATAAAAAGGAGGTCCTTTTTATTAAGTCAGTTAAAAATGTTACATGATTA
This sequence comes from Sericinus montela, assembly GCA_029286605.1. NCBI lineage: Eukaryota > Metazoa > Arthropoda > Insecta > Lepidoptera > Papilionidae > Sericinus > Sericinus montela. Next base: position 5,791,188 of record JAGSMR010000020.1, read on the forward strand.
CAGAAATGTTTAGAAACTTAATTCAATAAAGCAACTAAGCGTGGGGTCCATATTAAACCTCTTTTATTTTATGCGGAAGCAATGAAGTGCGAAGACTTGACCATAGAATAGCCCAGACGTAAATTAAATTTTTTGAGGCCGGTTTTCGTTTCCACAAGAAGTAACGCAGCGTTCATTTCGTTATCACGAACATGATCTCGTGTATTCCCGCTGTCCATGGTTGTCGGCCTTAATCCTCCCCTGCTCCGAATTTGAAATATTGACAGAGATAGCTTCTTACATGCGAGTGGAAAGCAAGCAAAACAAGTGTTACGTTTCACCACAATATCAATCAAAATCGTATCGGATCTTATAATCCGGCGGCGATGGACGTTTTGCCTTAATTAAGGACGGCGGCGTTCGAGAGTTGTTTAACATTGCATGTAAGCAGATTTAATGCAGAATTAACGGTTACGCAAGCGCTGACCTGCGGTCCTTTTTATTTTTATTAAAGTAACGGGCGCATTCTGTCTGTCTGGGAGGGGTCAGTAAAGAACTTAGAAGGTAATCAAGGTATCAAAATTAACTCCAATGCCTTTAAAATGACATATGTATTTCTTCCTTAATTTTTTTTAATGCAAATTCTTTTGCAAATGCATTTACATAATACACAGAATATAATGAATATAAGATTTCATTGAATTAACTCATTTCATAATAAAATTATGTTTTAATATTTGTATGTTTAATATATGTAATTAATTGTTAGTAGTTGTTTTATTGGGTTTGATTACAGCCGTTCAATGTTTTTTATTCATTAAATATATTTTTTTTCATACATAATATCATGTTAACATTTTCGCCGCATAACCGCCATGAATCTTATATTGGAAAAATACACAAGATCTACCTTTTTACATGATAATTTTTCGCCATATGACTATTGTATTTTTACTAGGAAGTTTAAATACAATGTCCTAGATGTTCTCTTTCTTTATACTATAAGATACAATATATCTCATGGTCTTTATCAAATAATAACAAATCATTCAACAATCATACGAGTTTTTATTTTTATCAATTCGATTACCGAGGTAAAAATTTGAAGTTATGCTTTCACCTAAACCGATCTGTTGGGTGATATTTTCATCAATTGCATAAACAGTCCCAGCCAATGAATTTCACCATCATACCCCACGGAATAGTCAAAAATTCCATTAACACCATCTTGATGCATGGCATTCCACCACAGTGCATTTTTCGCGGAATTTTCTGCCACGCACTTGCGCTTTATGGAATGTACTGCCGTCAGCGGTTTTTCCGGACCGATAAGACTTAGGGACCTTCAAGAAAAGAGCCTATACCTTTCTCAAAGGCTGGCAACGCATCTGCTATGCCTCTGGTATTGCGGGTGTTCATGGGCGGCGGTAATCACTTACCATCACGTGAAGCACCTGCTCGTTTGCCTCCCTTCTCTATATAAAAAAAACATATTTTCGATAAATAAAAGTGTCTATTATTTTTTAAAGAAATAAATATGATTTTCGGAAGGAATGCAAAATTAATACAATAATATAAGTTCTTGGGTGCCTTTCAGAAATGTTACTAGAGTCCATTTTATACAACAGTTCTACTTTAAATATTCATATTATATAATATTGATATTCAGTATTGTTTAAAGTAGAATAGAAAGAAATATAATAGAAAGAAAGCGTTTTTCAAATAAAATATTACACCCTGTAATCATTATTAATTAGTGCAATTTACTTCTTACACCGTACGACAGACATAGTAACTATGCTTAGCACGTATTCCAACAGAGTTGATGCTCAACGTTGCCATGACTGAGATTCCAAGAATCCCTGTTGTGACATGATCTTCGATCGCGGGAAGTTTAACATTGAGTACGTCGACGTCTTCCGATACGTCGGGTTGACGGAATTTTTAACTCTGACATAATATAATTTAGACCTGTTTTAATAAAGCGTTGCAGTTATTTGCATGCGCACTCCATAAATTGGAGCAGAGCACCATTTAAGTGCCGAACCTTGGAAGCTTGTTTTCATCCGCGTAGCGATCAAAAAAAATTTTTTTTCGTCCACTTACATAATTCGGCAACAATTTGGCTCGGACGCAATTATTAGAGCCGTAATGTGCACTTGTTTGTCGTGACGACAACGGAATAATCGATGTTTAAATTTTCTTAAAATTTCGGTCGTATTGCTTAAGGTAAGCAGCTCAGTGCGAACTGGTAATATTGCATTTTTATAGTGTTATATCTCACGTCTAAAGCTGTGAAATTTATTCATGCACCGCGGCGTTTTATTATACGTTCACATGGTTATTAATGAGCGATGCTTAGTAGCGATAAGATGACATATTTTGTGTGAGTAAAAATGATGTTGTAAGGTGTCACTAAATCTTAAGTTTCAAGGGCGTTGTGTGGCCAAACTGGTTAATCAATAGGCCTCATGATACAACCACGCTGTGTAATAACATGTAGTGTATGAGTACATGATGATGGATAGCTTAAATCCAGCGAACTTTAACTGGCAGGCAGTACGCCAAATTTTGCTTAGTTATAAAAATTAAATACACCTACAAAAGTCACGATAGCCGAGTGGTTGGATGGTCGGAATTTCGAGTCCCCAGGTGGCGGGCTCGTACCAATGGGTTTTTCAAAAACTTATGTACGAATTACATCGTTGGCTTGGACATAAAGGCGGCGACGGGCTCACCACCTGTCACGTTGTCCCGAAAATATCTTCGGTGGAAGGTGGGTCGAAGGGACTTAGTTGCCTAGACTAGACCTCTGTCTACCCCCGTATTGGTAATTGCGTGAAGATATTTATTTATTTATTTATATTTATTATTTTATTTTAAATACACCTACAAAATTTTAAATACATCTATTGATATAAGTTACTTTGGTTATGTGGTATTCGTATAAATATCCCTTAGTTAATTTATTTGAAAAAATATACCAGAAAAAAATTAGGCAGACCAGAGGACTAATACAAATACGTGCATAGTGGCTAGTACTATTTGACAAACGTTATGATTACTCCTTATACGAGAGGTCTACATCTTGAAATAGAATTTTACGAGACGTTTAGTGAGTGACGTAAAAAGTCTACCCAATGAGCAGCAGCGATTGACTGTTAAAAACGGTTTGAACAATCGGTGTCTGCAACATATTCCAACAACAATTGGATCTAACCTTTTACTTTAAAATACTGCTTTAACTAAACAAAGAAAATAGAATCTAAACATGGGTATAATAAATAAAATTACCATAATTACATTAAAAATGTAATTATGGTAATTTTATTTATTTTTACTAAACCGAACCGTTCTATGCTTTACATTGATATTAAGTATTTAATACTTAAAAAGTTCAAGTCAAATAATCAATCAATAATATTCTAATTTATATAAAATTCTAAAAAATTTAATGTATGAAAAAAAAAATACTCAGAGTTGAATAATAACTGGATAATCAACAATCGAATTAGTGAGTCAATACGACACTGGAGCTCCGATTATAGTCTTTTATTAAGCCATTAATATAATATCATTTACACGAAAAAGAATAAGCGTAGCAGACTTCAGCTTAGTGATTATGTGATAAATTGAGGGAATGTTTAATGAGTTTATATGACAAATATATCATTATGAAATATCATATATATTTCATTCCGTGCTATGTGGTTATAGAGTAAGGGCTTCTCGACGCAAGAGGCGACAAAGATAAAACGTTTTTTTAATATCTTCATGCCACTCTCAATACTGGGGTAAACAAAGATCAAGACAATTATGGTCTTACGAATCACCGAATATATTTTTTTTGGGACAACGCGACCTGACACCCTATTGCCGTCTTTACGAGTATGTCCAAGCCCACGTTATAAATCGTACATAAGTTTTGATACAACTCATGGTTACGAGCATGCCACCTGGTACTGCGTCTGGTACTATGTCTGGTACTGCGTTAGTCAATTCGCTTATCAAGCGTGACGATTATGGCAATTTCTCGCTAACGGGAGAGGCCCATGTCCTGCAGTGGTTTTGTAAAAACCGATACATATGTATATATGATGAAGATACATGTTCCAACCGTTATTACAGTTGGAAATAATTTTCCATTAATAATTTTCGGTCCATAATTTTCCATTAATAATTTTCGGTCCTTTTCATGTTACAATGTTGCCACATCGTATTAAAATTAAATATTTATTTTATAGCCCTTATAACCACCAGTGACAGTAGCGGGCGAGGTTACAAGGAGCAGCTAATTAGGCGAAACACGAGTCCGAGGAAGGCCTGTAACGTGGGGGCATGAAAAGGATGCACGCTATCATAAAATGGATATGATTGCATTAAATTTGTTTCTTATTTTTACGACATATTAAAAAAGACTTTAAAATATTTACGTATTTGTAATTTGTTTTCAAAAACATTTGTATAACATCTATTGCTACAGAAACCAATATTTACAGTTTCCGTGATTGATGTATTAAGTTGTATTTCGTCTATTACTTCATGTTTGTTATGACTATGAACATTTTCTATATCCAGTAAGATTTTTGAAATAAAATTTTTACAATATATATTGGAAATGTGATACGATTAGGATTAATAACTTTATATAAATATATAATAATATACATCTTCACGCAATTCCCAATACAGGGGTAGACAGAGGTCTTGTCTAGACAATTAAGTCCCTTCGACTCACCTTCTACCGAAGATATTTTCTAGACAACGTGACACGTGGTAAGTCCGTCGCAGTCTTTATGTCCAAGCCAACGATATTCGTACATAAGTTTTTGAAAAACCCATTGGTACGAGCCTGCCACCTGGGGATCGAACACGGGTCTTTTGTCTTTCTCTTGTTCTACAGGTTACATTTTGGAGAGTGTGCGAAGGAATTACATGACTTAATTCCCCCTTCCCCTTTCCATCATCGGACAACAAGACGCACGGCGGGTCTCCATCCTTTTGTTGTCCATATACCCTGCATTCGGACGAAGCGTTTTGCTTCGTCGTTCATAATGCGTACAGCAAAGGACTGGAATAATTTGCCTGCATCAGTCTTTCCGTCCGATTACAATGTGGGTATCTTCAAGAGAAGAGTGAATAAGCATTTTCTAAGCTAGTGTGCCTACCAACAAAAACTACATCGCCACTTACCATCAGGTGGGATTGTAGTTAAACGCTAGCTTATAATGTTAAAAAAAAAAGACTGGAAATTCCGACGACTGAACCACTCGGCTATCGTGACTTTTGTGACGTATGAGGTGACTAAGATAAAGCATTTTTTTAGTATCTTTCATTCCGTGCTATGTGGTTATGGAGTAAGGGCTTCTCGATGTAAGAGATGGCTAAGATAAAACTTTTTTTAATTCCTTCATGCCACTCTCAATACTGGGGTAAACAAAGATCAAGACAATTATGTCATTACTAACGACTACGACTCAACCACTCGGATATCGTGACTTTATTAATAATTTTTTAATTTTTCAATTTCAATTGAATTTATGGAATTTATGGAATTTTAGTAATTTTTATTATTTTATAAGATACCATATGTTTATTATTTAAATTTACATTTTTTATTTGCATCAGCTTGTTGGAATTTTGTTTATCATTATTGAGACGTATGCTTTCTACATGAAAACATTTATTATGGACAGATAAATAAAAGAAAAGATGACTTGACAACATTTTGGCCAATTCTTCTCTGAGAAGTACTTGTTTATGCGAAACGGCGAAGTTTTAGTCCATGATATAGATAAACGAGTAATTTTGAAAAGACATGTCATACCTGCTCTAAAGAGATCTTCTCTTCAACAGATAACTCAACACAATCTTAACCACCACTACACAGGCACCAGAGTCGAATACAATCACAACGAGACACGTGTTTCGCCTCATAACGAGGCATTATCAAAATAATGGACTCTGCAACGTTCAGCCGCCTTATCGTATGCAGACCTTTATTAGTTTTGCATGCGAATTTTTGCAACATAATTTTGTACATTTCTATGATTAAGGTAAGGCGAACTATAATAAAAATAACAAACAAACATTAGGAGGATGTGTTACTTTGGTAAGTATCGAACAGGTTCTCGTCTTTTCGTAGTAGTGGGCCTTTGTAACCAGGCAGTCCTAACTTTGTGGGGATGACGGGGCTGTGTTGACGGAGCAAATTTATTGGAGGTACTTTAGTGGACTACGTAGGGATGGTTCTCTTTGCCTTCTTTTAGTATTACGATTCATTATACTTCCTATCCTCCGGGACATTAATTGAGTTTGCGCTAATGACGCGGCTGAGTTGATGCTGCAGCCAGAGGAGAATAGTGTCGTTCGGTATTCTCAATTTATATTGTATTATTGTGCTTATTGATAATATTTTGCAAAGTATGCTGCCTACTACAAGTATAGTTGACTTATTTGTAAAACTAGGAAGGAACCTGTTTCTATCATATTATTAAAAAGGTATATAAGTAAGTTATTAAAATGGATAGTATGTTGTAAAAATTTGCCATAAGTATAATACTTTATTTACAGAAAAATTATGTAAATATTTACAATACTGATTAACTAAAAAGTATTATAATCGTAGAGTCCTACTCCTCGTGGCATGGTACCAAGAACGCTGGCTGCATTTTCACGTTGAAAGGCTAGACTTAACCGTTGAGCGAGAAAAGAACTAGCCCTCTTGTCACCAGCGGCAACGATAAGTCGCGGATACATTCCTTTAGAAACTGCATCGCGCGGGGACCCCACGGACCGATTGTCTCTAAGGCAAATGGAACAAATATATAGTCTCCTTTCAAAGACTCATATTTCCGCCATTTACCTGATTCAGCTGCCTCTGATGCCGCCCCGGCCCTTATCAAAGTACGCTTGATATGAGGGGCCGCTAATGTATCGACGCAATTTGCGTCCCACACAAGAGCTTTGCAAGTCGTCGGGTCTCTTATCATCCTCTCTAAATATTCCACAAGGCTCTAAAACCGAGGGAATATTTATAGAAACAAGAGCCCTTCGGATGATTTCATTCAAGGAACCGTGACGAGACAGTAAGCCGGGACTTTTTTGGCATGAAAGTCCGTGGAGGCCTAACTCGTCGACGTCGCTGCCACAAGGACATCGATGTGGTTGACAAATCGATGCTCCCAATCGTATTCCTAAAGCTATTCGTAAACTCTCGTTATCCAGTAATTAAGTTAATTGTCTGAAGTTCATTTTTATTTTATAGAAAAGTCATTATAAAAGATATTGTTATTCAAATGTACTTTGAATATATATCAGGAAGTCCTTGTAATGTGACCAAATTAAGCAATTATTTCTTAATTCCACATTAATCTTTCTTCAAGGTAACAATGATTTATGCGACAACACTGTGCCGAGTTGTTCTGAATTAAACAAATAAAGGAGTCATGACGTCCGTTTGTCTCCAATCACTAGTGGATATTCTATATGTTGTACATATTGTTTTTACAGAAACAAAATTAAATTTATATCTACAATACTTATTATCTAAAAATTATTCTATTTATGTGAGTAGGGAAAAAACGGGCTTATATAATACTGATTAATGAAATACTATTAATGTTCTATGGATTGCTAGTATTTAAAAAGCATAAACTTTGCCAAAACAAATTATATACTATATACAGTACTGCTAGATATGAATTATAGTACTAATTATATAATTAAAAGTAAGGGTAGAAAGATTGGAAATCATTGATTGCTCAACTACTGAACTTTAATACGCGAACCAATTCTGTTAAAGCTTGGTAAACATAGTTTTTATATATTGTATTTTTTGAACTTAATTAGTAAAAAATCAATTAAAAATGCACTTGCCAAGGGTTACAAAAATACCTTCACGCCACTCCCGATACTGGGTTAGACAGAGTTGTACAATTAAGTCGCTTTCGACCTACCTTCCATTGAAGACATTTCTTGGGACCACGTGACAGTTGGTGAGCCGGTCGTCTTTATACGTCGAAGCGAACGATATAAATCTTACATAATTTTAAAAAAACCCATGGCTCTACCAACAGGCGATCGAACTCGGGTCTCCTGACTCGAATTCAGATCTTCCAACCACTCGGCTATCGTGACTCTAAGCGTTATGGTTATGGTAAATCCATAAGTTAGAGCTGGTCTGTAATTGATTATTTGCTGGCTGTTATAAATAAGCATGTTGCTATTGTCATGCAAAGTTTCATGTCGCGGTCAAATTTTGTTAATGTTTAAAAATAAACTAGCCTTGTTGTAAAATTAATTTCACACAATAAATTTTACTTAACTTATTTGTAAGTGGGATCATATTTAAACAACTAAAGACCTTGCTGCATTAAGTAGTGATGGGTTGCGAATTCCTTGCTCATAAATTACCAGTAACTGGGCAAACTAAGTGATTGTTAATCGCAAAAAGCGTATAAAAATTATAACAAGTGATAAGAAATTCTTACGTTGGCAAGTCTTCAAATAAATTACACGTTCGTATTTTAAAATCGTTTCGAAAGAAGGGCGTCGTTGCAAAACCTTGGAGAAAGGTGGACTCTTTTAATAAAGGCGATCGTCGAGCGGACTTATTTAAAGTCGCAATAAAAGGAATTTCTTAATGATGCTGACGCCGATATTAATATTGGACGAAGTTGTCCAGCGGGCTCTTCGGTTAAATGTAGTTATAAATTACGTTTTTGGTGGTGGCTCGAACTCTGTAAACACGTGCTCGCCATGTCTGCCCATTTCGGTCATCTGAACGTAGCTTTTGCACATATGCGCTAAAACTAACATTTCAATCACTGAATATTTCAGTTATATTTACTGCCATTTTGATTCTAATAAAATTGCTGAATTAATTAATTAACAGCTCGAAGCTAATTTATTGCTTTAAGAATATTTTTCCAATGTGTAGTAATAATAAGTGTATATAATAGTTACGTTCAATTAGGTAATTGCATATCTAGTTTCACAATGTATTAACATTTACGTAAGTCAGGACTTAGATTGCTGCTGCAGTCCGTATGTTAAATATAAATATTTCGTAGTAGAAAAGGGTGTTAATGTGTGATTATACATATTTAGAACTTTACCATATAGTGGTAAATATGTCATCTAGCTATAAAACCATATCGTTGTTTTGTCGATTACATCTGCATATGTCCTTGTAAAAGTGATGTATAGCCCAATCCTTCAGCGAGTGTATTGAGACCAAAATGAACCACGTTCATTATTAAAGAACCGCGTACATTAATAACCGGAGATAGAGAAAAAGATATGAAAACACAAGAAATTATAAAGTTTATGTGGTACTTGCTGACAAGTCTTGGAGTCTATAGATAGATATGGATAGGACCGCCTAACTTTTTTGGACGTAATTGTTTAACTAACGTACTCGTATTGTTTTTGTAAACATTAGAGATGTATGCAAAAAAATGTTTTTGAGTATAGCTTGAGAAGGGTGAAATTTAGTTGATTTCAAATGCTTAATGACGATCTTTATGCATTATTATCTATATGATTTTAAATAAAAGTCAAGCCAACCGCTTGGATAGATCAGCTAAACGGGTACTTGTATAAGATTTTATAAATTATTATTGAGAAGTTTGAAAATGGGAAAAATATAAAGTAATTGGCAATTAAAGCCAGTGAAAAAACTTTTGTTAACAAAAATAGAAATTTTTGGTGACAAAAGTTATTTGAATTAACAATACGAGTAAGTTAATTATGTTGGGTACATTATTATTACTATTAATATTCTTCTGTTAAGAAATCGGAGGATTAACTCTACGTTAATTTTAATGCCATCTAAAATTACGCTTATAGAGTTAAATTCTATACTTATTTTATTAACCTATATTTATTGATTGGCAAATAGTTTCCACATGAGCCTGACAGGAATTGTGGGACCAGATCCGGAAACTTCATAGCAATAATGCCCTGTTTCCTATTCACTTCATCACTACCTATTTGTATTGTATGATCACTACAAACAATTTGTGATTCGTTTTTTAACTAAAAATAGTACAGTTTGTGTTATGCATCGAATGCAGGTGAATTTGAAATTTTAAAACATACATCGTAAATTTCGACTTGCGCTGCTTACTGCTCATTTCTTATTTTCTAATGTAAGTAAATTTAAAAATATTAATTTTGAAATATCTTTCATTTATGAGAGTTTAATTATTAGTCATAATGAATGACTATAGCTGTTTTAACCTCATATTGTATACAATATTGAAGGTTAACGTTCATAGAAATATCAGTTATAGATCCATCTGTTAGCCACGCAGTCGAGACGAAAGGAAGTGCCCGGTCGACCTTACATACATACGTGTTACCAATACCATATCGATTTAATGTTAGGAACAGGTCCGTTTCCTGTCATTATTGCATCAATAGTGCACTGCGTAGTGTACAGTTTGAAACAGTTATTCGATTACTCCACTTTCATTTTAAACTCTTAATCAAGAAGCAATAAACTAGACTTTCTAGTTAGACTTAATATTTGAATTAGTAATGAAAATAAATTCAATTTTAACACGCTTAACAGCACCCGTGTTTACAGGTACTGAACTCTGGGAATCATTTCCTATTACTATGGAAATTTTGAAATCTTGAAACTAGCAATAGACAGGCTGCATGCTTACCATCTAGAAAAATATCTAATTAAAATAAGGTATAAAGTGTAAAGTGTAATGCTTGGATTGTCAATCCACTTGCTATACGATGAGATTGTGACAAATCGTTTTATTGGCGGGGACCTTTTTAAATTTGTAGGCCTTAAGTTAAGTAAAGAGATTTTTAATGGAAACTGAAGTTAGTTAATGATAGCTCGGTCATGATAGCTGAGTGTTGCTTTGATCGGAAGTCGAAGTAAGGATCCTGTTCGATATAAGTGAAATTAACTGTACATTGATTAAGAGTTACTATAATTTTGTAAAGGTGGTTAACGATAGCCGAGAGGTTGGTTGGTCGTAATTTCGAGTCAAAAGACCCGAGTTCGATCCCCAGGTGGGAGGCTCGTACCAATTGGTTTTTTAAAAACTTATGTACGAATTATATCACTCTGGCTCACCTCTTGTCACGTTGTCCCGAATATATCTTTGATGGACGGTGGGTCAATAGGACTTAATTGTCTAGACTAGACCTCAGTCTACCCCTGTCTTGGGAACTACGTGATGATATTTTTTTTATAATTTTGTCGATGCTTTCTTGGGGAGGTTTATGTTTTATAAAAAGAAAAATTAAGTCAATCTTTTTTTGTGAATTTGTAGAAACATTATACGCGTTAGAAATTTTCCACCTGCTGTTTCTTATAATCAATTTTTATTTGTCATGATTAGCATAGTCTAATTATAATATTACACCACAGTATTAATATATAAGGCTTTGATTATCATGCGCAATGAATGGTAATTAAACTTTCATAACAACATTTGATTACTTGGGATTGTGTACGGGAATAATTAGAAATTGTTACAACGCGATGAAAGAGATACGCTTATATTGTTTATTGTGTTGCACACTCAGTAGTATCAGTAGCTTATGAATGGCACACCCAGGTCATTAAGACACCATTCAATATTTAAAGTGTGCTTTGTATAACAATAGACCTGGCTTAATAGCCGAAGGGTACGAATCTAGAATAAGCTTCGTTCATTTTGCAATATTGGCGGCAGTAATTAGGGCTGCGTCCGGGCTATTACAGCACCCTGATTCTAACGCGGATTTAGTGAGTAATTTTAAAACGTTATATTTGTCTATATTGAAAAACTAAAAGTAAACCTTAATGTCTTCACAATTAAGACCATAATTATTCACTAAACGGCAGCGAATTTGAACGTTAAGTGTATGAATGCTTTGTTAGTTTAAAAGGCACAGAAAGGCGTAAAGGTAACTAGAGTACGTAGAATTAGATTACATATATCAATATATTTACGGAGTTAATTAGTTTGCAAAGTAAGTTAAATATCTCATTTCATTGTTTATTAAAATTTTATGCGGTTCTTTACAAGCTGGGCGAGTTTCGTAAGGGACCGCAACGCTATCGCATCGAATTGATATCGACTAATTATAAGCCATAGTAGCAGCTGATGCGCGGGCAGCGAAATCAATTGCCGCCTCCGTTTATTTAGTTATCTACTACATAATATGTATTTGTAGTTATTCTTTTATTTAAAATTTAATTCATAATACAAATACTCGGAGATGGAAAAGTCAAAAGAACTCGGAATTTCGAAGTGCGATTAGAAAGAAATTGATCAATTTGTAAAAAGTAACAGAGTTGTGAGTGTTGGTATGAACCATAACACTTGGCGATCTGTCTTCTCTGGCTACCACGATGGTGATGATGCGTGAAGATAAATAAAAAAAATAATGTTTTTCCACTACATTGAATTTCTTTTATTCTTGGTGTTAGGTGGCCACGACCGATACTAAAAAACAACAAACGATTGAAACAATCAAAGAAACTCACAGATGCTGTGTCACACATCCTTTTCATTCTAAGACCCTTAATAATTTTGTGTCGGTGCCAAACAAACAAGCAAGCTTTAATTTGTTCTTTTTTGTGTTCTCCACTAGGGTATTAAATACTTACTTTTAAATTAGTATTAGTACAGTACCAATACATATTATTTGTATATATTTCTATAAGTCACGATAGCCGAGTGGTTGGGTGGTCGGAATTTCGAGTCAATAGACCCGAGTTCGATCCCCAGTTGGTAGGCTCGTACCAATGGGTTTTTCAAAAACTTATGTACGAATATCGTTGGCTTGGACATAAAGACGGCGACGGGCTCACCACCTGTCACGTTGTCCCGAAAATATCTTCGGTGGAAGGTGGGTCGAAGGGACTTAATAGTCTAGACTCGACTTCTGTCTACCCCTGTATTGGGAATTGCGTGAAGATATATTATATATTTCTATAAGAATCTTAATAAACTTTTTATAATATTGGATAAAAATTCCAATAACTTTATACAACACAAATTTATTTAGGGTCACAATGGCGTAGGCCTTAGACAGAAAGGCTCGGTTTTCAATTCCCCCCTTTTCATGTTTACTTACGGGTCTCTCGTGAGCTTTCCATCACCATCATCGGTCTGATGATGGAAATAGAAGCAAACCGATAGTATTCAAGACCCGAAAGTTATAAGTTAGTTAATTTTAAAAACATTTTTTCTCTTTAATTTAATCACATATAAGTTAGTTAATGCATAAATCAACATGATGGCTGTTGTAATCAGTTGAAAAGTTACTTCGACTGTTTTGTGTCATCATAATAAAATTTTAGGTATCCGTAATGTTATAGTGTCATTAGAACCTCACAGAAATTTTTAATAAAATCAGTTCTCAGATGAATACTAAAAAATCTATCCTTCGATATCATTAATCAAGGTTTTTTTAAATGTATGTAAAAACCTTCATTTTTTTAAATGTGACAACTTCATACCATATCATATTCAATAAAAAGCTTTTTGTTGAACCGCCAATCTTATTATTTTAAAGTCTGTCGAACATTAGGCAATAAATTTATAATCTGAACCTTATCTAAGGATCAAACTTTTGTTTGATTTGAATATCATCTTGGTCGTTTTTTATTAAGTATTTTAAGTAGTTTTCAATCAATAAGGTGTTTTTTTTTCTTTATTCGGGCAAATTAATTTCGTCTGCAGTGGAACTGGAGGTTGCCGCGAGGTCGGGCCTCTCGCTCGAACTCCAGCAATCGAGAACAGTAAAAAAAATAACTCTTTTTATTACCAAAATCGTTGCGGGAGAACACAGTGAATTATGAATACGACTCCATTATTGAGTTTTTATTGTAACGTTATCATTTTTATAATGCCAAGAAGAACCACTGAGAGTGGATTTGTACGACGTACGGTCGTTTATGTCTTATGTTTTCACTGTGATACAAGCGACGTAACGTTGAGTTGCGCCGTATATTTATAATTTAATGAGATAGCACATTTTATTCAGTTGTTCCGCATAATTTTTTTTTGTCCGAAGGTGATGTTAATGCGTCCGTCGGGATGTAAGCAGTGAGATGTCATGTTACGAGCCGACAGTAACGAACTCCGAGCTCCGTTTACGGACAGCGCGTTACTTCGCCTTTTGATATCATTAAACGGCTGCTGAGCCGCTCGTAAGACGGTATCTGCGATTACGGAAAGTATTGTTTGGTACGGGTTATTTCTTAAAATAAAAGTCAAATGTATAACGTTAGTTAATATACATTTACTAACGTAAGTTTTATGCAAAGATGTTTTGATAAAAAATATGTATTGCAGATTGTAGCTACTATAAATTTGGTTCTTTTCTACTCTATCCTACCAACCTGTAAAAGTTTGTACTGCAGGACATATGCCTATCCTTTACAGGAGAATATGCCATATTCGCCGCGCTTGGCAACTGGCGATCGCGGTACCTGACACCAAGACGCTGCTTGCTTGACACATGTTTTTTTTTTAAATTGAATAATGGGGCAAACGAGCAGATTGCTCACGTGATGGTAAGTGATTACCACCGCTCATGAACACCTGCAATACCAGAGGAATAGCATATCAGTTGCCGGCCTTTAAGAAAGGTATAGGCTCTTTCCTTCAAGGTCCCTAAGTCGGTCTGGCCAATTTTGTTCTGGTACATGTCGAGAAGATGTGACGAAGATTATATATGTATGTAATATATATTATATTATTATTGCGTCATCTGTTAGCAGCCGACTATTTAGGCTTAGCTTCTCTTAGTAAGTTATGTAAGGCGTATGAATTTTTTACGTTATAAACATCCCGATAGCCAAGCTCCTGACCCTGCCTTCGAAGCCGAGGGTTGCGGATTCGAAACTCGCGAGGTGCAAACATTTGCCTAATCAATAAGAATGTCTTTACTCGAATCTTGGGCGTTTATATTATTATTTATTTATGAACGTATACATATAACTTTTTTGAAATTATTTAATTTATTTTCTTGCTATTTGTACCTAAGACGCTGACTGTAGCGTTGCTGCCGTGTGGGGTCTACGTAAGCATCCACCACTTTCCTGTGACATTAGAGGCGATTAAGCTTTGAAAATAGCATATGCTACCGATAAATGACAGTATAACCATATCGAAAACGCCAGACAGCAATTAAGCAGACTGGTGATGTCAGCGTCTAAGGCGTGAGTTGTCTGTTACTATGGTCGTCTATCCGACTACCAAGAGTGGTGATTATGGCTAACCGTCCCTTACCGAATGCCGATGTCCTGAAATGTACTTTGACAGGCAGTTATGCGTGTATATGTCAACTTCGCAGATACCACAACATATTTTAGATGAAGTCATAAAAAATAAAAGGGGTGATCATAAAATAATAATAGAAAGATTTTCTGGTCTGGTTCTATAAGGTTTCTGCTTCCCTTTGACGTGTACCAGCTTTTCATACATAGTCTGAGTAACACTCATTATATTTCATATGTATGTTTGTAACAGCAAAATGTATTAAACAAAATCTTTGAAAATAAAAAAAAGTGGCGTATTCTTTGCTTATTCATAGTTTTATGCATGTAATAATAACACGTAAAAAATTCACAGTACTACTTCACTAAGGACGAGTAGAGGACTATTAGACTTGCGAGTAATTTTAATTACTTAACATCGTTAGTTAAAATGTCCACTAGAAAGTAGTAATCTATAAACATAAGTTGTTTTTCTAGAGCATAAAAAAATAATTATATCATTAAAATCATGAACGCCGTGTTGATTGCATTCGCTTCCTATAATGTTGAATTTATGGTTCATTACACCACTAAATAGAGCAACTTGAGAGCATTTACTTGTAGCTTTTAAATTTAAGATTGATGAGATGAAACTGCCGCTTGACAGAGTATAGTAATAATGTTCATGATAGTGTGCCATTTGATGACCCATCCATTAAAGATTTACACAGTAATCATGATGGGGCTACTGCTGTTGCACATAATAAAAATCATGTTGTGTGAGCGTACATTATACTGATCCATATATCAAAGCGATAATTTATTTATTTTTTAGGCTTAGTATTAAATTTTAAATAAAGAAAATGATAAGTATTAAAAGATAAGTAATAAAAAAAAGAAAAAAGTGGAAAGTAATTAAAGCAAAATAACTAGAACCTATTACGAAGTTACAAAATAAATCACTACATGCTTGTCTAATACAGATTTTAGACGTTCACATCAGTAGATTAAAAACTCTACGAATTATGTATAGATGGTGATAACGTAAATGTAAATTATAAACATTCAGTCAGGAGTTGTTTAAGTAAGACGCCGCCAATTTCACTTAGAGGCATACAAAATGGCGGTGATCGCAAAATTGTACTAGTGTCAGATGAATTCTTAAACCTCCCATTAATTTATTATTCTGGATTAAAAGTTGTTATTGACAAGTTTACTCGCATATGTATTTAAGCAAGCGCTCTTGCCACTGCCTTCCACGGTACTTTTGGGCTTTCATTTCCCTATAGTACTGGAAAAAGAGTATATCAAAAGTGTTCCTATTCCACTCCAGTACCATATCCTACCTATTTCTGGCTTTAGCTTTCTGGTTTGGAGGGCATTCCACCTGTTGGATGTTGACAACACACTCCTGTACACTTCTTATTTTGAAATGGTTGGCAGGTATTAAGAGCTGTAGTTGATAATATAGTCCAATAGACAAAATTAAAAATAAGATTTCAAATTTAAAAATACTGAATAATACAAAGATAAGCTGGATATATGGTGAATAGGAAGAGATTAAAGGTGATTAAGTATTATCTGGGACTCGATTAAAATCCTCACGAGTTAATTAAAACAACGGCTGCCGGTTAAATTGTTTATTGTTGAACGAAACTAGCTTATTTTATAGCGATCATCGCATGCTGCAGATTGTGCAGTGGGCGGTTGCAAATTATTTGTATCGGAATGCGGCGTAATTTAATTTATTCACACAATATTCCATACTATACCCTAGTAGAGCAAAGGGAGAGGAATAATCAAAGACATACTTTCGACCCACTTTTTATCGGATGTTACAGTATATTTGTTGTACTGTCAGCTTGGACACTAAGACGGTTTTTTTTTGCTTTTATACATATTTTTATAGACAACATTTATTTATACATATTAATATCCAGGGCTCGAGTACAAATATTCATATTCATCACAAAAATTTTTGCCCCTAGCGGGTTTCAGACCCGCAACTCATAGCTAAAACGAGGATTATCGAGGATTACGAGATTAACGAGGATTATATATTATTTTTGTCATGCTCATAGTTTCGCTTTAGTTATGTTTATTATTTTTTTTATTGTAAACTCTTGTATGCAAGAATAGAAACTTTGTTCGTTTATACATTATACCAAGAAAAAGTATTAGTCTCATGCAACAGCTTCATAAGCTGTATAATTGTATTTTCTTGGGTTTCTTTTGGTTATAGTATTGATTATTTCTATCTTAGTATATAAGAATAAACCCACAACAATTCAATCACTACATACACACATAAATACACATTTTACATACATACAAATTTACTTATGATCTCATATTTGAAATACTATCGGCCCTTTGTAATATTACTGCTCAATTGCTAAACTCTTTAACTCAAAATGGATGAAAGTGCAAAAATTATAAGTGAAATAGAAAATCTATCTGTTTCTGATGCATCGATATGCTCTCCTGACAACTGTTTTAAGTTCATTAATAACAATCATTTGTTAAAAATATTTCATGTTAATATTAGAAGCTTAGGTAAAAACTTTAATGAATTATTAATTCTTTTAAATAGAACCAATATTGAATTCGACATTATTATTTTAACGGAGTGTTGGCTAAGTAAGTGTCCTACTATTCCAACCCTAACTGGATATAACTCATATAAGACCGATTATCTTACACAAAACGAAGGAATAGTTGCATACGTGAATGACAAACTATCATGTTCTATAGAATTACCAGTATTCATAGATGCAAATTGTTTAATACTGAAATTATCAAATAAGCTAGCAGTGATTGCATTATATCGGTCTCCTTCACAAAAAAATATTGATAATTTTATAAATTGTCTCGATAATACATTAAATGACTTAAAATCAATTGATAATATAGCTATTGTTGGTGATTTAAATATAAATATTAAAGCAGAAGATTCAGATCCATCCTCAGACACATATTTGGATATAATAGCTTGCCACGGTATGATGCCCGCACATTTACTTCCGACAAGAAATGATCGATGCCTTGATCATGTGATTCTTAGAACAAAACACCATGCAACAACTTTAGTTTTCGATTCTTTTATCACAGACCATGCACCTGTCGTATGTTTTTTAGATATAAAAACTAATATAAGTGAATATAAATTAACAAGAGAGCAAGTAAATGAATCAGCTTGTGTAGCTGGATTAGAAAAAACTGATTTCTCTGTTATATTAAAGAATTATGACCCTGAAATTGCTTCAGACTTATTAGTTGAAATGGTTTCTAACATAGTTAAAGTAATTCACATAGCTTGATCATCTCAAGTAAAAAAGAATAATTAAGCCATGGATTACGCCTGGCCTTTTACGTTGCATAAGAAATCAGGATAAATTATATTATAAAACAAAAAAAATTCATTGAACGAAACAGCTAGAGTTACTTATATCCGTTATAGAAATTTTTGCAATCAATTGTTAAAGAAAGTTAAAAGAGAATATGAGCGTAAAGAGTTTAAAAAGTAAAACTAACCCAAAAGCCACTTGGGACCTAATTAAAAAATTACTAATTTTAATAATAGTTCCCTCTATTGTAATGAGTTATTA